>LR738711.1:580586181-580626372 GCA_902687465.1 Secale cereale | reverse complement strand
GGTTGGGCCCGGGGGGAGTTTTAACTTCGTTAGGTTTTTATATTTTTTTGTTGTTGTTTGTTTTCTTTTATCTATTTTCTTTTCTGTTTTTATTTTACTTTCTTTTTAGTCTAGTTTTTAACTAATATTAAAATGATCCCTTTTTTAGTAATACCTCGAAAGTTTGTTGTTATAATAACATACTCTATACTATTTTATTTATTTAAAATGCTTTTGAATATTTGTTCCTGTCACTTATTATATTTGTTTAGTGCATTTATATACCTTATAAAAAGTGTGGTTTCTTCACCAATATTACATATGATTTAGTTGCCACCTATAGAACATTTTAGTTTTGATGTTTGAAAACTTTTATTGTTTGCTTCATTCTGAATTTGAATTTCGAACCGGTTTCAAACTAACGCGAGATTATCAACAGTAATTTGCGGTGATGTGTCGTCATTAGTAGAGGGTTACTGTAGCCTAACTATCCGGGCGTCACACCCTCAACGACTAGATGAAGCAGCTGGTCGATCTGCACAACATGGCGGGTTCGGCCATGAAGGACTTGATAGTCCGGCTGTGGCCCGCTGAGCCAATCCCAATTAGCTACTTCAGATTGGTGAAGTGGCTCGTCGAGGTGAGTTTGTGGGTCGACGCATTGAAGTGTTCGGCCTGCATAGAGGGTGCTCGGATGGCATTCGCCCATGTGAAAATTCATTGGGCGAAGATGAAGGCGCAGGACATAGCCACTGCTGGCCCGCCCGAGGGCAAGGAGAACCGCAAGCCGGAGAGATACTTTGAGGACGTCATAGAAGGTGCCCGCCTTGTAGAAGGCCAGTGCTCAAAGGATATTATCTTTGAGTAATTGTATTCGGTTGTTAAGACATAAGCTTATGAACCGATGTATATATAATTTTTGCGCTATTATAATGTGAGCGATTTTCACCTCGTGTGCAGCCATTTATTTAAATCTGAAAGTTTCCAGTCGTCGGCTTCAGCCCCCATGTAAATAGTACTGGGGTGTTCAGTCATATGCATAAACACTCTTTATCCAACATCTTGGTCCGTGTAGGAGGTGTATGCGGAGCGAACCAAGCAACCAGACTATGCGGCTTTATTGCTTTCATTTAGCCATAGGAGTTTGACAAGTGGGACTAAGTACTAGCCCCTGGTGCGTATATGGTGTTTCCGAATTAATGTATCCATTTGTACGCGATTGGCAAAAAACCAACCCTTCGTATAACACGGGGTAGATCTCCATCGATCGTAGTATGACAGTAAGTCCCCAGATCGCAGACCAGATTCTCGCCTATCATGATAGTCAGTTTTCGGCTTTCTCTACTGAGGTACTTGACCGGACGAACCAGAAGTACAATTGCAGTAGTTCTCCCTTTACACCCTAGCCGAACAATCAGGAACGTGGGGGTAAGCACAGGAGCCGGGAAACACAACAATTGACCAAAGACATGATTCGGAACTGATGCATATAAAGCAACATCCAGAACGCCGAACACTCCCTATAGGTGTTCATAATTTTCAACATATACCGGGCCGTATACATCTCCTGGTAATGGACCCTGGTGTCAAGGCACGTGGAAATCTGACATGGGGAGAGAACACATGTGGTGAGAGAATAAAACTCCAAACACAATATGAACCAAGCTGCTTCTATAATATCCCGTACTAGTACGGCGAGTCGTGTACTTACAGATAATGCAGATAACTTCCTTAGACATTTTAGATGCCAGAAAAGTCTAAAGCAAAAAGAGATAAAAGGTTTACACAGGGTATTAATCTAAAAAGAAGCCTTAGCGCGGGGCTCTGTTGCACATCAGCGCCGTTTTCTCCTTTGTGATGTGTCCTTGAAGGGGGAAGTGTGATGGCCATCTGTAAAAAAAAATAAAAAGAAAAAAACCTAGAACAAGGAATCCAGTGTGGCCGTAAACAAAGCTGGTTCGTTTAATGAACCTTGAAAGATAATTTTATAGTACGAATAGGGTCGAGCCGAACTATGGACTATTTGTACGTAGTGTGCCCCTAGTGCCGCCCAAGGAATTTTAAGGGCATAATTGTGTACACGACGCACGTATGCGACCACCTTATGGGGCAGTCGATGGGGGTGTAGCTGCTAATAAATCTTAGGTTCATCTGAGCTGCCGCACTAAGGCGTATGCCAGGCACGTTTAGTTGTGTCCGCGGTCTAAATGACCAATGAGTTGTTCGGCTTGAATAGGCCGTTTTGGACTTCTGCTGCTAGGGCTGCAGTATCCTCCTCCATATAGAGAGAGCGCTCCATATTTCCATTGACCATCATGCCGCCACGTGGTCCAGGCATTTTGAGCTTTAAGTAAGCATAATGCGGGACTGCATTAAAGAAGGCGAATGCAGTTCTTCCGAGTAGTGCATGATAGCCACTTCGGGACAAAGCTATGTCGAAGATTAGCTCTTCGCTTTGAAATTTATCGGGAGAGCCCAATTCGACCTCCAATGTTAGAGAGCCCGTGCAGCGGGCTTCTACGACCGGTATCACTCCTTTAAAGGTCTTGCTGCTTGGCTTGATTCTTGATGGGTATATCCCCATCTTGCGGACAGTGTCCTAGTATATCGGATTGAGATTGCTGCCGCCATCCATAAGGACTCGAGTGAGATGGTATCCATCGATTATTAGATCGAGCAATAGGGCAGCCGAACCCCCATGACGGATACTAGTCGGATGATCCCTGCGAACAAAGGTGATCGGACATACCGACCATGGGTTGAATTTGGGGGCAACAAGCTTAACGACATAGACATATCGGAGTGCGTGTTTGCGCTCCCTCTTTGGATTATAAGTGACATAGATCATGTTCACTGTTTTGATCTCTGGTGGAAATTTCTTCTGTCCCCCTGTGTTCGGCTGGCGAGGTTCATCCTCGTCTTCGCTCTGAGGTTCCTTTCCGTTGTGTTCGGTGTTGAGCTTGCCGGCCTGCTTGAAGACCCAACAACTACGGTTGGTATGGTTCACATGTCTAGCCGGGGTGCCATGGATCTGGCAGGGATTGTCTAATATTTTGTCCAGGCTAGATGGACTATCTTTGTTGCCTTTAAATGGCTTCTTCCATTAACCTGGTCAGGAGCCATTGAATCCGGCGTTTACCGCTGTATCATCTAGGATTCCAGCATTATTTCGACGTTTGTTTTTGTTACGTCGTGGATTTCCATTGCCATCCCTGACTTCGGATGTGCCGGGGTCGCTTGTGCTGCTACGAGCTAACCAGCTGTCCTCGCCCATGCAAAAATGGTTCATGAGTGTAGTTAGGGCTGCCATTGTCCTCGTCTTTTTCTCGCCAACGTGTCTAGCTAGCCATTCATCCCGTACACTGTGCTTGAAGGCCGCTAAGGCATCGACATCCGAACAGTCAACGATTTGGTTCTTCTTAGTGAGAAACCGATTCCAAAGTTTACGTGCTGACTCCCGGGGTTGTTGGATTATGTGGCTTAGATCGTCAGCATCCGGGGCCAGACATAGGTCCCTTGAAAGTTGGCCCGAAAAGCATCCTCAAGTTCTTCCCAACTTCCAATGGAGTTTTCTGGGAGGCTGTTCAGCTAGTGCCGAGATGGTCCTTTCAGCTTGAGTGATAAGTATTTGATGGCGGGGAGATCATCTCCACTAGCTATGTGGATGTGAAGAATAAAGTTTTCTATCCAGATAGTAGGATCCGTCATTCCATCATATGCCTCGATATTTACAGGTTTAAACCCTTCTAGAAATTCGTGATCCAGCACCTCATTGACGAAGCACAGAGGGTGTGCGGCACCCCTGTATTTTTCTATGTCGTGGCGTAGGTCCGATGGTTGTGATGTTCGGTATTGGCTCCGAACTGGTATATGACCGCCATATTTGTCTTGATAACCGTTGTCCCGTGCGGGACCACGGTACCTGGATCCGTTGATGGATCTGGTCTTGCCAGCCTTTTTGTTCAGGTCCTCACGTAGATCGTGTTTCCGGCCCTGAGCCGCGGCCTCCTTTCCTTTACGGGGAGGGGGTATGGGCTTGTGTACGCCGTTGCTAGCCACTCTGTCCCATCCATGAGGTGGTCGGTCAGGCTTATCGGCGGTATAGGCGCAGTAGCCTCGTTGACAAATTCGGGCAGTAGTTTGCGCTTAGGATAGCCCTTTGTTTGGCGATTGCAGCCATATTTTTCCTCAGTGTCTAGCACTTCGTTCCATCTATCATTGAGCGTATCCTGTGCAGCTTTAAGCCGCCGCTGCTGCTTTTGCAGGCTCCTTGCGGTGGCAATAAGCCTCCAATGGAAGCGCTTTTGTTTTAAGGGTTCTTCTGGGACGATGAATTTGTCATTGCCCAGGCTAACATCCTCTTCAGAGACAGGTTGATAATTGCTGTCTTCAGCATCGCTGTGATCAAACAGCGGTCTCGAACTGTTTTCACCGTCCTCTCACTCGTCCTGCTCCATCGCTGGATCTGCGAGGTCATCGGCTTGGTCCGGATTATCATCGTCGTCACTGACAGTGTTGCTATCTTTCCCTTTATGGGATAGAGATCGGTGCTTCTGACGCCGACGCTTGGGAGGTTCATGGACATACTTATCATTTTCAGGATCATTATCGCTGTCGTCCTCCTTCTCTTTAGGTGTGTCCACCATATATACATCGTATGAGGACGTAGCCGTCCATCGCCCAGTTACGGGCGGGGTTTGGTCTGGATCTGCTTTGTCTTCGAGGTCCTTCCCTTCGAAGTCTTCGGAAGCGTAGTCAAGTAGATTGGTTAAATCTTTGACCATGGCTACCAAGTGGGTGGTGGGTGGGAAGAGAAATTCTCCATCATCTGCCTCCAGTTCAAACTGGATATAATTCTGCTGTGAGTCCCCTGCTAAACAGAGGGATTTGAATGAGTTTAACACATCGCCTAAATGTGAGTGCTGGAAGATATCTGTGGAGCTGAATTCGAAGATAGGCACCTGATCAAGCTCGAAGGACGCAGATGCACATGGTTCGAAACATGTAGCCGGAGACGAGTCGGAAGTTCCGATAACACAGATCCCGCTCAAGGTTGGGTCTGTGTGCGGCTCCAGCGCTGCTGAGTCCATGGCTTCCATGGCGGGGTTGAGCTTGCCGTCCTCAGGTAACGCGATCTACTCCGGATCTAGGGCCAGAGCAGTTACAGGTAGTATCCCCTGGATGTGGTCCGATGACAGATTTAGGTCATGTTCATCGTGGTGGCAGGGAGCGGCCGCCATGGGCTCGAATCTGTCGATGATCAAGTCTCCATGGATATTAGCAACGTAATTCAAGCTTCCAAACCTGACCTGATGGCCAGGGGCGTAGCTCTCAATCTTCGCGAGGTGGCCTTCTGTGTGGGCACGGAGCGTGAAGCTGCCAAACAAAAAAGCTGGCCGGGAGGGAAGAACTCCTCAGCTGTAGTGCCGTCATTGTTGCCGAAATGATCCATCGGTCCTTCGGTCGAGGACATAGTGGAACTCTCAATGAAAGCACCAATGTCGGTGTCAAAACCGGCGGATCCCGGGTAGGGGGTCCCGAACTATGCGTCTGTGGATCGATGGTAACAGGAGAAAAGGGACACAGTGTTTACGCAGGTTCGGGCCCTCTCGATCGTGGTAAAACCCTACTCATGCTTGATTGATCTTGATGAATATGATTACAAGAGTTGATCTACCTTGAGATCGTAATGGCTATACCCCAGAAGTCTAACGAGGGTGATTGCTATGAATCGGCTATTGTTGTTCAGCCCCTACGGACTAAACCCTCCAGTTTATATATGCATCGGAGGGTCCTAGGGCTTGTACATGACCATCTTGCAGAGGAAGGAATGATTACACCCGAACCTAAAACCTGCCATTATACACACACATGAGTCCTATCCGAAAATGAGAGACGATCTTCATCAATGATCTTCATGGCCAACCAGTCTGGCCCACCACGAGTTATTTGGCCACATGAGGACCCCTCAATCCAGGACTCCCTCCCTTGGATCTGAGATCGAACGGTTGCATGGCGTATATCCTATCTGAGATCTAGACCTATGGGTGAATATCCTATCCCGGAGGGTTACTCTGCAAATTTTCAGTAACTTAGCATGCGGTCGTTCGATCTCAGATCCAAGGGCTGTCAGTAGCCCATATCATGGTCGCGCCTACCACGGCCTTCGCCTCGCTCATGCGGTCGCACCCTTAGAGATTTCAGACGGCTATAAATTAGCATTTTGCCCTACTTCGCATGCATGAAACTACTTCCTCCGCCCAGGTGCGTTAGCTATCTAATGTTGGCATGTCATACATAGTCATCACTTATAGTCACTCGTACAACAAGGTTAGCTATGAGGTTGGCTATAAGAGTAGTTTTTTACTTCTCTCTATCTCTTTCTTTGTACTCCCTTTGCTCCTAAATATTTGTCTTTCTATAGATTGCAACAACTAACTACATACGGAGCACAATGAAGAATCTACACTCTAAAATATGTCTACATACATCTGTATGTTGTAGTCCATTTGAAGTGTCTAGAAAGAAAAATATTTGGGTATGGAGGGAGTAGTATTTATTGCAATTTCCAAGGAGTAAGTAGCTAGGGTTTTGCACAAGAACCCACTCCCACCATTTTTCCCATGTCTCTCTCCTCGACATATAAGCCAAAGTGCCATGTAAGTGGGCTACAAGCCCATTATTGTAGAGTACTTGGGCTTAGCACCTGTATACCATGGAGGGGGTAAGGGGAGACTCACCCCCGTCGTAGCGCCGCAGTAGTAATGATAATGGCAAGTCAAATCACAGGGCCTCACTTGTCCTAACGAGCCGTCAAATCACACAGCCCTATGTTTCCAGCAGTCTACTCCCTCATCTTCTCACATCTCTATCGAACCGACTAGGTGGAACTGCCCCGCCTACCGCACGGGGAAAGCCCCACCCTCGACTTTTAAATATAATTTTATATCCATGGATTGCACCTTGGAGCAAAGCCTGAAGAAAATGGCGGTACACATGTACACATCACGCTCGTCGAGTTCACGTCGCATCCCAGACGGTCGGTCGATCTGCCACGCCGCTCACGGAATGGAACGCACGTCATATTGTGTTTCCACACACATGTGGGACCACACTTGAGAACCGACCATAGGCACACTCCCCCGTCCTTGCAAGTTGGCTGAGTTAATAGAAGAGAGAGATGAGCTATAGTACTGGAGCAGTGCTATACACATGTCAGTGCCTTGAAGATCCCTGCACGACACGAGAGATCAGTTCGTCCATGCATGTGACCAGACTCCAGCAGACGGATGGATTGGCTATCGTCTACATATCTTGCAGGGTGTGTTGTACAGGGTTGTAGTTCTGATGAGAAATCTTAAAAAAGGTAACACCAGGTATATTACATTACTAATAAAATTTTAGTCCATTTTTGGTATAAACACAAATCTACTCCAGTCACCATAGGTGGCTAGGGCAACCTCTCCACTCCATGCTTCACCAGTGAGCCCGTGGATTCGCCCCTCCTGTCTTCTCACCGCTCTGTCGATCGGTGGTGGGGAGGAGAATCCTGGTCCCTCCGCTCGGGTTATTAGTTTATGCTAGGGTTTTTAGTCCTAGCACTCACAGAGCTCACGCTGATGTCGGCGCTTCTTCTGCGAGTTTCTCCTTCAACCTCTGATCCTCCTTGAGGTCGTTCGTCTACACATAGTCGATGGAACTCCTGCATGGATTCTTGCCGTCTCCTTTGGGGCGGTTAGGTTAAGGTTTCTTGTCATCTCGCAATATTAGGTGTCATGTTCTTCAGATCATTGTGAGGGTTGAACAACGACAACTGCTTTCCTCCAAGGTGCTGGTCATTGGGGGCACACGCACGAATACTACTCGGTTGCCATCTAGGTAACTTTGTGCATTTGAAAATTGATCCAAAAAACCATACCAAAAATAGACCGAATCGAATCAATTTTATGGTTTTTATGGTTTCTAGTTTCGGTATGGTATGAGATTTTCATACCGTTTTGAACTTTAGTTTTTATGGTATATACCAAAAACCGAACGGTTATCCCAATAAATCAAAGTAAACAATAAATTTATATTAATTGAGATTAACATCCATACTAGTTGCCTTTTTTCTTGTACATGAGTCAAATTCACTACAAAACACATAAAATGCTCTTGTAGCATAGTTATTTTTCTCCTTCTAGAATGCTAAACACGTCCATAACCATCAACATATGAATCAATGCAAGCATATACACTTTTATATATAGTTACTATTTGTGTAAAATAGTATTTTTTTTTGAATCATTAATTTGTAAATTATTATTACGACATTTTCAAATTTGCGTCAACTTTGGTTTTAATGGTATATATCGAAACCATACCGAAATAATTTGGTATGTACCAAAAACTGAAGCATATTTTAATTTCATACCATATTTATCAAAGTATTAATACCGTACAAACCAAAAAATCGTATAAACCAAACCTTGTAAACGGAATAAACAGAACGAACAGAGTCACTTCTAGGTCAAGCCGGCTTTGTTAATTAGGATATCTATCGATTGACCCCTTTTCTAGGAGTTTGTCTTCAATTTGAGCTTTGGTCCTTGTCTAGTTTGTCCGTCGGGACATAGTCCATGGAGCTCCAGCATCGATTCATGTTGTCTCCTTGGGGCAGTGAGGTTATGGTTTCTTGTCATGTGGAATTTTCTGTGTTACGTTAGTCTGGTGCTTCAGATCAAAATGACGACAACTGCGCCTCTAGGGCACATGCATGAAGACTTCTCGACAGTCATTGAAGAGGTCAAGCTGGCTTTGATAGAAAAAAGAAAACTACTCCACTATATAGGCAGGAGCATCCGCGCTTGGTTGCTAGTGTTTCTCTCTTCATACTCTCTCGTCCTCTCAAGATCTACACACGACAGCGGAGGCCACACTCTCTCTCTGCTTACCACTGGTCACAGATCCGGCTGGATTGTGGCACCCCGGCTCAGAGAAACCGGAACGCCCGGTATTTCATCCCAGAGATCGAGGAGAAATCTTCTAAAATACATCACTGCTTAGCATAGAACAAATCAGCTCTTAATTACAGTCTATACGGATACAAGGGATTACATCAACACATCAACAATACGCTTTCCATGGTTGCTCTATGTAAGAAGCAGAACAAGACGATGCAGCGAAATGACTTCTAGCAATGGATAACGACGATGGTGATGAACTTCACTCCGCAGGGACTCTGAATGGATCGCTTATCCTAGCTCGCAAACAAGGGATCCACGGCAAACAAGCAAACATATTCGGTATCACCTGCAAACTGGCATGACATGACAGGTCAGTACATTGAATGTACTTGCAAGCTCATAGCAACCAAAAGCAATCAAGACAAACAACAACATGGCAATTGCAGGTTACCAAGGATTAACATGATACTATCAGAACAACATGGCATGTACAACATGATACAGCTGGAACAATACAAGCATGGCATGAACATATGAACATGATGATACTAGCATGCAACATGATGACGCCATCATGCACCAACTTACTCTGCTCGTGTTACCTTGTAACCATCACATGCACAAGCTTAACATCACGGACATCACACGGTCATCGCAGGATCCAATCAAGCTTGGTATTAACAATACCATAGTAATCCTTATATGACCACAAGGAGCTTGACCTTTACCCTTGACTCCCGCATAAAACCACAAATATCCAACAAATCTGTATCCACAATACCACTTTGATCCTCTCACAATCACATAAAGATCAACCAACTTCGGTATCCATGATACCTATGTGATCCTCTCTCGATCAAAACCAACCTCTTTCTCATCATCGAACCGGGGTTATAATTAATCAAGTTATTATTACTGTTAACCCATAGTGTGACCGACTACGAACTGGGCCCATATCCGCGGGTGTGGCTATCGATAGATTAAACACCCACTCTGTAGAGGTTAGCACACTGTACCCACACCACGGAACCCATAACCTTGTGCTCCCATTCAGGTGGACCAACGACATTCCGACAAAACTGATCTATTGCCATCACACTCTCCCAGCCACTCCGACAAACTCCCCTTTGGGCTCAGTCCTGGGTGGCCCCGATGTCAACCCATGACATCCGCCACCTACGTTGCCGGCCACCGTCGCAGAAAAACATAAACTGTCCCAAACGGGGACTTGAGCTCAAAACCAAACACAAGCACACAAGGCTTATGTCGTCCTACCCGGCCAAGGTAGCGTCTACAGCATAACCTTCCCTCATTGGAGGCACCGGCGAGAGGCATGACAATAGACCAAGTTAGGACACCCCTGCATATGGCAAGTGTGGCTGCACTGGTCAGCTGAATTTGGTGGCACCATGACCCAGCCAACAATTGTTCAAGTTCATTTAAGTCCAGTTAAACTTGAATGCATTAAGCTGAGTCATAATAAAATAACATGATGCAACTATAATGCATGGTATCAACATGAGCATGGGGTGCAACATAATCATCAAGCATATCAACAATAATAAATCATATATCCAGCTGAGCATGGCATACTGACGAGCATGAATATCATGAGTATAACAGTACACATACACATATCATGACCACTAGCATCGAGAATAAATACCATGCTATAACATAACGATAATACTACCATGCAAGCATTTAACCAACTGGATGCAAAGGAAACATGCATAGTGTAAGTGCATCTAGTGCCCTTAGTGATTTTGGTGTATTGAAGACTTATAGGTTAAGGGACTAATGTGTTTGTGAGTGTACACAGGTACTATAAGTCTATGAGGAGTTTTATATTTATGAAGAAACTCGACTCCTAAAATTGTATGTCTTCAGTTGAAGACTTTGGTTTTTCTTGAAGACTTTGAAAATTAGGAAATTGGTGTGACCTTGAAGACTTGATATTCATGCGAGGAATATGAAGCGTGAGGACTTTTGTTTTCGTATTTTCATTTTCTCTTTCTTGAGTCATAGCAAACACCATACTATTAAAGGGGGTCGAGGTAAAACGAAGGAAACACATTTCCAAGTGATGCTCATCACAAAGCCTACATTACCCAATCCTTTCGAGTGAAGCCATTGGAAATCTCATACAGTTCAGTCAATTTCTTCAGTGACGGAGACTAAGTTCTTTTATTCTCTCAGGAATTTGTTCTGACAGAGGAGTTATGAATTTCCGAGTGCGGATTGCCTACAAGTGAGGAACATGATAGCCCTGAGGAATTTGAGAGCTCAAATTTCCGACTGTTGTTGTGCTATGCGCCAGCTATCACAAAATATCCTGGCCACCTAACAGTCATATCATTGAAGGGCATTTATGTCTTATCATGTCGGGCTACTCCCTAGGCTATAAATAGCCGCCCCCTGCAACCTCTAGCTGGTTGGCTATTCCGAGAGAAACTGACACTTGTCATTAGAGCAACCCATCCTCCGAGGACTTTGAGCGAAAATCAAAAAGTGAGGAAAAACCCAAATCCCCAACACCTAAAACCTAAAGTGATTGAGCATCACTGAAGAGAGTGTTCCTATGTGGAATCGATGCTTGTTACCTTTGAAGACTGTGTATCATCCAGACGGTTAGGCGTCAATGGTCGAGAGCATCCAAGAGGAATTGTGGATCGTCGGGTGACCAAGTCCTTGAAGGTCTGGAAGTCACCTGTGAAGACTTACCACGAGTGATTGGCGAGGTCTGTGTGACCTTAGCTCAAGGGGAATACAGTGAGGACTTTTTGTCCGAGACTGTGTGTCCTCAGGTTTGAATACCTAGCCACCCTAACCAGACGTACAACTGTCACATAAGTTGGAACTGGTCTACCAAATCATTGTCTTCACCAAGCCTACTGGTTTTATTTACTCAACCCTTTCATTTCCTCATTCATGTGTTTATGAACTTGATCTGTACTCTTTGAAGCCTTTGACTTAAGACTTTCTCAATTTCCTCAATCCTATTTCTTCAGTCTTCTGTCTTCAGCCCGCTTATCATGTTTGACATGCTACTTGTGCTCTGCGTATGCTTTCATTTCGTCATGATGACTATGCTACTGCTTTGTCGTGCATGCACCTAAGAATCTATTCCGATTCTAGTAGTTTGTTGCTTTGGAAATTCCTCAGTTAGAATTTCGTAAGTGACGAATTTGTAAATATCTCCTATTCACCCCCTCTAGTCGATATAACGCACCTTCAATTAGTATCAGAGCAAGGTACTCCCTTGTTCTATGTGATTTTGGTTTAACCACTTGGAGTTTTAGTTATGTCGACCGCAAGCATGAAGAAATTATCATGTCCTATCTTTGATGGTCATGACTATCCTAAGTGGAAGGCCATGATGAAGAAGCGCCTCTTGATGATGAATAGCTAGCTATGGACCGTCACTGAAATTGGACTTAACGATTTCTGCAAGACGGCGAATGATGAGGACATTCGCAAATACAGTCGTCTGGACATCATGGAGAAGGATATCATCTGCTCCTCCTTATCCCAAGATCAATTCAGACTCATCATGCATCTTTGTAATGCAAAGCTCATCTGGGACTTAATCTCTGATGTCTATGAAGGTCATCGAACATACCAGGATCCTTGGTTTGTTGAGTTCTAGGAATCACTCAGAACAATGACTTTCGAACCTCAACCATCATATTCCACACCTTGCCTCATGGCAAAAGGTGCAAAGTTAATGGACTATTACTCATCCGAGTCTAGTGATGATGAATCTGATGATGATTTTGGACCTAGCTATTCCAAACTTGCTAATATTGCCACAAAACAGCAAAAGGCTTTTGAAAAGGTTCAAAATTTGCTAGAAAGAAACAATGACCTGTTAGGTGAAGAAATTGACCAAACTCAAACTTTGACTGATAATCTTCGGCAACTACAGTCTAAGTTTGATAACCTTTAAAGTCTTCATAATACGCTCCTAACCGGCATTGGGAAGCTTTCTTATGAGTTTCTTCAAAGAAAGCAAGATCTTGAAAAGCTTAGGGTGAGTTATGAAGATCTTCAAAAGGAAAACGATTCATTACTTGCTCAGCAGATCAGTTCCGCTCAAGAAGAATTCATTCCACCATGTCTGAAATGCATTGAATGTGAAACTGCTAATTCTTCACCTGAAATTTCAAATGCTTCCATTGCTGCAAATTCTTCAACTATTTCTGGGGTGACAATTTCCTAAACTAAGGAAACCACTGATGCAACTGACGAAAATGCAGGGTTGAAGGAACTTTATGTGACAGGCATGTACAAAAGCCTCAAAGGTCATTAGAATCTTTTGCGATGTGCTCAAAACGCAGATCTTGAACAAGAACCCTAGGAAAGAGGATATTTCCTTTGAGACGAAACTCAATGTTGATGGGACCTACTTGAAACCTGATCAGTATCCCAAAACCTCATGGGTTGCTACGAAAGGACCTCCGATAGATCCATCTATATTATCTGGCTTTACTTGTGAATCTTCACATTCAACTGATGAGTCATTTGACTCCAACTATAAACTGTTCAAAAATTAGAATGGTGAAGTATTTGCTAGATATGTTGGAACTAACTTCAGGAATGGCCCCCCTATGAAGAAAATCTGGGTTCCCAAAAGGTATCTTGAAAATCTTCAAGTGAATGTCCTCATGACACCACCTGTGAAGAACAGGAACCCTAGATCAAAATCTTCATATGGATCCAAGTCCTCATATGGACAAAATTCCTCAAGTGGATCAAATTCCTCATATAAACATCATCATGCTAATGCTTCTGCTTCACAGGGGAAGTCTAAGGGTTATGAATATGTGCATCATTCTTCAAATCATTATGTTCATAAGTCCTCGAAGAATTTTTCTGCTTACTCATATTCATACTCTAACCCCTGGATAACCCACAAGCATAGGGGATCGCAACAGTTTTCGGGGGTTGAGTATTCAACCCAAATTTATTGATTCGACACAAGGGGAGCCAAAGAATATTCTCAAGTATTAGCAGCTGCATTGTCAATTCAACCACACCTAGAAAACTTAATATCTACAGCAAAGTATTTAGCAGCAAAGTAGCATGGAAGTAATGGTAACAGTAGCAAAAGTAACAGTAGCAGTTTTGTAGTGATGGTGACAGCAGGAGTAACGAAAGTAACAAAGAAAGTATCAATATGGAACGAACTCGTAGGCAACGGATCGACAATGATAGGTGTCGGATAATATTCATCAATGTAATGTAGGCATGTATTCCAAATATAGTCATACGTGCTTATGGAAAAGAACTTGCATGCCATGTTTTGTCCTACCCTCCCGTGGCAGTGGGTTCCTAATGGAAGGGATATTAAGGCCTCCTTTTAATAGAGTACCGAACCAAAGCATTAGCATTTAGTGAATACATTAACTCCTAAAACTATGGTCATCACCAGGAAGTGCCCCGGTTATTGTCACTCCGAGTTTGCCGGATCATAACACATAGTAGGTGACTATAGACTTGCAAGATAGGATCAAGAACACATATATATTCATGAAAACTTAATAGGTTTAGATCTGAAATCACGGCACTCGGGCCCTAGTGACAAGAATTAAGCATACCAAAGTCACGACAACATCAATCTCAGAACATAGTGGATACTAAGGATCAAACCCTAACAAAACTTACTCGAGCACATGATAAATCTCATCCAACCGATCACTGTCCAGCAAGCCTGCAATGGAATTACTCACGCACGGCGGTGAGCATCATGAAATTGGTGATGGAGGATGGTTGGTGATGAAGACGATGATGATCTCCACTCTCCGGATCCCCGAACGGACTCTAGATCAGTCTCCCGATGAAGAACGGGAGGTGGCGGCGGCTCCGTATTATAAAACACGATGGGATATTCTCTCTAATTTTTTCTCCACAAAAGAGACTATATAGAGTTGGACTAGATGTCGGTGGAGCAACAGGGGGGCCACAAGGTAGGGGGCGGACCCCACCCTTGTGGACATGGTGTGGGCCCCCTCTAGTGGATCTTTACGCCAGTATTTTTTATATTTTCTGAAAATATTCCTCGTGAAATTCCAGGTCATTCTGAGAACTTCTATTTCTGCACAAAAATAACACAAAGGCAATTCTGCTGAAAAACATCGTCTTTCCGGGTTAGTTCCATTCAAATCATGCAAATTAGAGTCCAAAACAAGGGCAAAATAGTTCAGAAAAGTAGATACGACGGAGACATATCAACTCCCCCAAGCTTAAGTCATTGCTTGTCCTCAAGCAATTCAGTTGATAAACTGAAAGTGATAAAGAAAAAAATTTACAAACTCTGTTTGACCTTGTTGTAAATACGTAAAGCTAGAATTCAAGTTTTCAGAAAAGATTATGAACTAACCACATAAACAATAACATTTAGGTCTCATGCTTACTCATATCAGTGGCATAAGCAACTAGAGAGCAATAATAATAGACCTCGGATTACAGCACTTTTTCAAAATAGTCATGATACAATACGATAAAGTGGTATGTCGCTAGCCCTTTCTGGGAACGCAAAACATAAATGTAGAGCACCTAAGCAGATTAAGGACTGACTAAACATTGTAATTCATGGTCAAAGGGCTCCAGTCATACTCCTATTCAACATCAATTAATAGCAAAGCATATAAATGACAGAGGTGCTCTCCAACTGGTGCTTTTTATAATAGGATGATGACTCAGCAATAAAAGTTAATAGATAGGCCCTTCACAGAGGGAAACATGGATTTGTAGAGGTGCCAGAGCTCAAGTTTTTGAATCAGAGATGAATATAATTTTGAGCAATATGCTTTCTTTGTCAATGCTACGACAAAGAGTTCTTAATATCTTCCATGCTACATACATTATAGGCGGTTCCCAAAAAGAATGGTAAAGTTTTACTCACCCTCCACCATCAAACACACTCTACGGCTTACCGGAAACAACAGATACCGTCCAAACCAACAACAGTCTAGGGGGAGCTTTGTTTAATTATAATTTGATTTGATTTTGATCTTTTGATCTTTTGATCACGGGCCTGGGTATCCCGGTTACCAGCCATTTTCTCGTGAATGACAAGTGGAGTCCACTCATCGTGAGAATAACCCGCCTACATGGAAGATATTGATATCCCCCAGTCGCCACATGAGCAATTTGGGCATACAAAATAGAATTTTATTTGAAGGTTTAGAGTTTGGCACATGCAGATTTACTTGGAACGACGGGTAGGTATGGTGGACTCTTATGGAACAACTTTGGGTTTATGGAAATGGATGCACAAGCAGTATTCTTGCTTAGTATAGGCGATGGCTAGAAAGAGACTGGGAAGCGACCAGCTAGAGAACAACCACGGTCATAAACATGCCTTGAGATTAACCAACATTAAGTGCAAGCATGAGTAGGATATAAACAACCATGAACACAAATATCGTGGAGGCTATGTTGATTTTGTTTCAACTACATGCGTGAATATGTGCCAAGTCGAGTCACGCAAATCATTCAAACGAGGATACCATCTTATCATACCGCATCACAAACATTTTAAAAGCATGTTGGCACGCAAGGTAAACCGTTATAAGCTCCTAGCTAATTAAGCATGGCATGAGTAACTATAATCTCTAATTGTCATTGCAAACATGTTTCATTCATAATAGGCTAAATATGGAATGACAAGCTAATCATATTTAAAAAACCAAGATAGGTCGAGTTCATACCAGCTTTTCTCCATCTCAATCATTTCATCATATATCGTCATTATTGCCTTTCACTTGCACAACCGAACAGTGTGAACAATAATAATAGTGCACGTGCATCGGACTAAGCTGGAATCTGCAAACATTTATTCAAAGGAGAAGACAAGGTAATATGGGCTCATCGTTAGTTCAATAGTAATGCATATGAGAGCCACTCATCAATTTCACAGTGGTCTTCTCCTTTCGACCCCCAAAGAAAAGAAAGGAATTTGAAAGAAACACACTGAAATGTTTTTGGAGTTTCTGTTTTTCTGAAGAAAGCAAAACAAGAACGAGAAAATCTATTTACACGGGAAAGCTCCCAACAAACAAAAGAAGAATGATAAATCTTTTTGGATTTTCTTTTAATACTACAAACTAATAATAAACTAGCTAGAAAGAAAATACAAAAAGAAACAGGAAATATTTTTGGGTTTTCTAAATTTTTCAAACACACAAGAAGAAAGGGAGAAAAACAAACTAGCATGGATGATACAATGAAAAAGTATGAACACAGACAACTGGAATGAATGTGTGAACTTCAATGTAATGTCGGTGAGAAATACGTACCCCCCAAGGTTAGGCTTTTGCCTAAGTTGGTCTAAGCCATGGCTCAAAGTACCCCTCCCGTGGATACCGAGGTGGATCCTTAGGGTACCACTGGTTTGCGAATTCCTGCGGCTCCCACTAAAAGATAGGCTCGCTGTAAGGATCAAGGGCCGGTGCTGGCTCTCGCACTGTGGGTTGTGGAAGCCCCCAGAATCTGTAGATGTCCCCTGGCCCAATAGTGTACTTGTCTTGATGAATGTTAAGCAGAGAAGGTGCAGGCAAGGTAATAGTCTGAAAAGTGTTCTGATTAAATATAAAATTATAAATAAGCTTCTTTTCCTCATCAGAACGAATGAATTTATGTGCTACCATGCTGTGATAATCTAAATAAATAGTGTGTAGCAATTTCTCCTCCTTTTCATAATGCCTAATAGGTATTTCAAAATGTGCAACAAGGCATGAGGCGAAGATGCCTCCGAAAATAGGACCCTTAGTACATTTTAAACTCAATCGTTCAGCTACCATAGCACCCAGACTAAAAGTTCTATCTTGAAGCAAAGCCTGGCGCAAAATGGGAAGGTCAGGAGTACTAAGGCCTCCACTCTCCCCATGACAAATAAAACATCTTAGTGCAAATAATGAATAATAGCATAAAACGGGAAAATGTATACTGGCCACTCTCGCTTCAGACACCCTTCTCCTTTCACCTACGGTAACTTCATCAATGAATTCTTCCACATCTCCAAGACGTGGTTCATCGACGCTTCCTTCATAAGGTAATTTGCATATCCCACAAAAGTCATAAAGCATCATTTCCTTACGCACATTATATAAATCAAATTCTACCATAGGCGGTGATTTCCTAACATGAAAATGAAAATTTTGCACGAAATTATTAGTTGGGAGGAGATACTGATCACACTTGTCGCGGAGGACGTCAGTGATGCCTGCCTTCTCAGCCAAACAATAGAAGTCGTCGTAAATTCCGACCGCTTGCAATAATGCATCGCATGGCCATTCGCATGCTCGAATCTAGTGGTACGAGGAAGATTATACTTGGGCTTCTCCTTCTCCTTATTCTCCTTCTCCTTTGAACCCCGGCTCAAAGAGCCTCTCAACAATCTCCTCATCATTTTCTTCCTCTGAAAAATTCTGAAATTTTTAGTTACTCAAAATGAAAGTGAACCAAACTCAACAAAATTGGTAGCAACTACTCCTACAAGTGTCTAGAGGCTATATCATGCATCAAAACTACGTTGAACCATATAAATTTGACATGGAAGCTCAAGAACAAGGTCACTACAGTAGCATACATTTGCAATAAATAAAGCACTAGACCAAAAACTAATTTGACCATTGGAGGAGTCACATACCGAAGAATAATCCCCCAAAACAGTTTTGCAAATGATTGTTTGAGCAAGGAGATCGAAAATGGTAGCAAGATGAGCTAGAACACGGGTTTGAGTTGGTGGACGATTTTTTCTGGAGGAAGAAGGAGAGGATGGGTGCTGGAATAAGTGGAGGGATGCCACATGGGACCCACAAGGATAGGGGATGCGCCCAGGGGGGTAGGGGGCGCCCTCCACCCTGAGCCGACTGAATGCAAATTCCCTGTTTCCAGTAGTGAAAACTTAATAGGTTCAGATCTGAAAATCATGGCACTCGGGCCCTAGTGACAAGCATTAAGCATAGCAAAGTCATAGCAACATCAATCTCAGAACATAGTGGGTACTAAGGATCAAACCCTAACAAAACTAACTTGATTACACGATAAATCTCATCCAACTCATCACTGTCCAGCAAGCCTATGATAGAATTACTCATGCACGATGGTGAGCATCAAGAAATTGGTGACGGAGGATGGTTGGTGATGAAGGCGGCGATGATCTCCACTCTTTGGAGCCCCGAACGGACTCTAGATCAGGTCTCCCGATGAAGAATAGGAGGTGGCGGCAGCTCCGTATCGTAAAGTGCGATGGGATCTTCTCTCTAATTTTTTTCTCTGTGAAAGAGACTATATAGAGATGGAGTAGATGTCGGTCGAGCCTTAGGGCGCCCACAAGGTAGGGGGCGCGCCCTAGAGGGGGCGCCCCCCCCTTGTGGACAGGGTGTGGGCCCGCTCTGGTGGATCTTTACGCTGATATTTTTTATATTTTCTGAAAATATTCCTCGTGAAATTTCAGGTCATTCCGAGAACTTCTAATTTTGCACAAATTAACACCAAGGCAATTCTGCTGAAAACAGAGTCAGTCTAGGTTAGTTCCATTCAAATCATGCAAATTAGAGTCCAAAATAATGGCAAAATAGTTTGGAAAAGTAGATACGATGGAGACATATCACCCCTCGCCTGTGAAACGAAATGCACTGGTTTCAATGCCACCTTTTTCATATGGAGCTTGTAGAATGATGAACTCTTTGCCAGCCCTCCAGATGTGGGTAGTGAAGAAAAAGAACTAATCTCTTATGCAAGGTCAGGTCTCCAGACGAACTTAAACGTCTAAAGAATTTGCTGGAGACCTGAGAGTGCTTGAAAAGATGCAAGCTAATCATGAAGAATGATTCATTCATTTCTCACGTCCTCATTCTACTACATATATTGCTCTTATTGATGAAATTCATTCTGATGAATTTGATGTTATATTCTTCACTATGAAGCATATGAGTTTGTAAGATGCGCTAATTCATCTACAAGGTGAATCTCTCAAAGCTACTTAGTGGGTCCTCGACAGTGGATGTACAAATCACATGACCGATGACAAGAACCTATTGATGGACTCTGCCTCCATCTCATCTGAAGCATATCACGTACGCTGACAAAGGAAAAAGCAATTCTTCGAAGGCTTTAGGAGAGAAGACATGTACATTGTTGATTCCTCTACATGACCACAGCCTGCCACATGTCTACTTGCAAAAGCTTCAGGAGGATGGCTATGGCATCGACCACTCGGTCATGCTGGCATGAGGAACTTGCACACACTTGTGATGAAGAAGCACATCCTTGGTATTGAGGGTGTCAAATTCCTCAAAGATCATCTTTGTGGTGCTTGCGAAGCTGGAAAGATGACCAAATCCAAGCATCCCTCGAAGACTATCATGACTACCACTCGTCCTTTTGAATTTCTTCACATGGACCTCTTCGGCCCCACTCATTACTCTGCATTCACAAATGCAACATCTCTATATGGCTTTGTTATTGTTGATGACTATTCTCATTATACATGGGTGCATATCATCACATTTAAGCATGAAGTGCAAGAAATCTTCAAGTTATTTTCCTCAAGGGCCTCAACGAATTTCGGTGTGCAGATCAAGCGTGTTCGGAGTGACAATGGGAACAAGTTCAAGTATACTGGTCTTGAAGACTATCTTGATGAGCTTGGTATTACTCATGAGCTATCAGCCCCTTACACTCCTCAGAAGAATGGCGTTGTAGATCGCAAGAATAGGACTCTTGTTGAGATGGCTCGCACTATGCTTGATGAATACAAGACGCGTCTCCATTTCTGTCTTGAGGCTATCAACACTGCATGTGATATCATCAACAGGGTTTATCTCCACAAACTCCTCAAGAAAACTTCATACAAACTCATCACTGAAAAGAAACCCAATGTGAGTTATCTCAAAGTCTTTAGTTCTAAAAGTTGGTTTAGAGATCCTCATCACAGTTCCAAATTTGCACCGAAAGCACATGAAGGTTTCATGCTTAGTTACGGAAAGGACTCACACACCTACAAAATCTTCATCAATCATCTTCAAAAAATTGTTGAGACAGTAGATGTACAGTTTGATGAAACTAATGGCTTGCAACGAGCGCACCTGCTTCCTGTGACAAGTGAAGTACCTCCTGAGGAATCCATTAAGTTCAAGGCTACTTAGGATATCATTCCCACTGAAGAATCTGCTGAAGAAGTCATTCCAGACCATGAAGAAAATCATACTAGTGCACCTGAAGAAACTTCTGCTGAAGAAAATGCTAAGCCAAATCAATGTCATCATCCAGCTCATCCTCGAGTGGCAAAAGAAGGGCAGATTGAGAAAATCATCAACGACATCAATGCACCAGGTCCTCTCACACACTCAAAAGCTTCACACTTATCTAACTTTTGTGGGCACTTTACTTTTGTCTCTATCACAGATCCCACTAAAGTTGATGAGGAATTTTTGGAACCTGAGTCGATTCAAGCTATGCAAGAGGAATTGCATCAATTCGAGCTCAACCATGTGTGGGAACTCATCAGGCGGCCAGATCCTCAGAAGCACAATATCATCGGCACCAAGTCAATCTATTGCAACAAGCAAGAGTGAAATGGCCTTGTGGTGAGGAATAAGGCTCGTCTCATAGCTCAAGGCTACACACAAGTTGAAGGAATTTACTTCGATGAAACTTTTGCACCTGTTGCTAGATATGAAGCTATCTGCATATTACTTGCTTATGCTAACCATCATAATATCATCTTATATCAAATGGATGTGAAAAGTGCATTCCTCAATGGTAAGCTTGAGGAAGAAGTATATGTTGCTCAACCCCCAGGTTTTGAAGATCCTAAACGTAATGACAAAGTCTTCAAACTCAACAAGGCCCTCTTTGGCCTCAAGCTGGCCCCTCGGGCGTGGTATGATACTTTGAAGGAATTTCTCATGAAGAAAGGCTTCAAACCTGGTTCACTTGACCCAACTCTTTTCACTAAAACATATGATGATGAATTACTTGTGTGTCAAATCTATGTGGACGATATTATCTTTGGTTGTACTGATGAACGTTACAGTGACGAATTTGGTTAGATGATGCGTGAAGAATATCAAATGTCATGATGGGACAGCTGAAATTCTTCCTAGGCCTTCAAATTCGTCAACAACGCAATGTCATCTTCATATCTCAAGAGAAATACCTCAAGGATGTTCTGACGAAATTCGGCATGCAAGATTGCAAAGGCGTCAAAATCCCTATGCCCACAAAAAGCAACTGTGCACCGATGAAAATGGTAAATACTTCGATCAAAAGGTATACCGCTCCATGATTGGCTCTTTATTGTATCTATGTGCATCTAGGCCAGATATTATGCTTAGTGTTTGCATGTGTGCCCGATTTCAAGCTACACCGAAGGAATCACACCATAAGGATGTGAAGCATATTCTTCGATATCTAGCTCACACTCCAACACTTGGATTATGGTATCCCAAGGGCTCTGATTTTGATCTCATCAGATATTCTGACTCTGACTATGCTAGTGATCGAGTGGATCACAAGTCTACATCCGGCACATGCCATTTCCTCGGACGATCCTTAGTATGTTGGTCCTCGAAGAAGCAAAACTGCGTATCACTCTCTACTGCTGAAGCTGAGTACATTTCTGTTGATTCATGTTGTGCTCAATTGCTATGGATGAAGCAAACCCTCAAGGACTATGGGGTCAACATGAAGAATGTGCCAATCTATTGTGACAATGAGAGTGCCATGAAGATTGCTCACAACCCAGTTCAGCACTCGAAGACAAAGCACATCCAGATCCGTCATCATTTTCTTTTTGACCATGTGTTCAAGGGCGACATCTCCATCTACCACGTGAAGAGTGAAGAACAACTGACAGATATCTTCACTAAGCCCTAGGATTAAAAGAGATTTTGCAAGTTGCAGTGTGAGCTAAATATCTTAGAATCTTCAAATGTTCTTTGAAAGGACACACATCGTAACACTTATGCAAAATTGATGACTTTGATGCACAACACACAAAATAACGTTTGTCTTTAATCAATGAAGACTAACCCTCTAAGTGTGAAGAACTTAATGAAGAAATTGATTCTCAGAGCCCATACGACAATTGTACGCGGTGTCTAAAATGATCTTTCTTATACGATGGGTCACGCCACCAACCAAAGTTGAAACTTGAGTTTTTCTTCATTTTAGCAAATTCTTCAAATTTTCAAATTCCTCAAAATTTGCAATTTCTTCAACTTTACACTGGAGTTCTTCATTGGCTATATATATATATATATATATATAGAGAGAGAGAGAGAGAGAGAGAGTGTGTGTTTTCCATGTCCTCTACATCATTCACTTATTGCTAATTCTTCAAGTTGATTTTTCCTCTAAGTGAATGTGATCGGACCTGTTGCCCCTCTATGCTTAAATCAATCAAGTCTATTCACAAATTCTTCATGTGCGTTCTATTTGAAACCTATTCAAAATCTTCACTGTGTCCTTGACAGCTGAAAAATTTGTGAACGAAACGTCAAAATTTTCTTATCCAAAATTTTGGCTTTTGCCGCTCAAACAGTTACGCATCCTGCAATGGATTAAACAACTCTCCCACGATTTCCACTATCTCCACTCCTCATAACGTGGGTGACACATATCGCTAGGATAGCAAACGGCACGGGCACGTTCATCCAAATTCTTCGGACGAGTGGTTTTTCACCGTGGCTATAAATACCCCTCCCCTTCTCCTTACCTCATTTACTCCACTCAACTTCCTTCAGACTCGAGCTCTCAAACCTAGTGCCGCCGCTACTCTCCATCAACTCCGGTGAGGAAGAACTTCGCTTCCTCGACCTCCTCATCGTCGTACTCGCACCGGCAGCGAAAATCTTCACTCCGCCGCCTCCATAGCTATCTCGCTCTGCCAAGTTAGGGTGTGGGAGATCTGGACCGACGAGCTTCTCCAACTTTCACCTAGTTCATCTTGTTCTTCACCAAGGGTAATTAAAATCTAATTTTACTTCCCTTATTTGATTCTCATGATTTTCACAATTTCTTTAAAAGGTGTTTTTATTCTTCAACTTCCCACTAGTTAAACACCCAAGTCAATATGTTCTTGATTTTCTTCTATAAGTTATGTTTTGTTCATGATTCCTCAATTGTGTGGATTTCCAATCTATACAACTCTGGAACCTTAGACAAGAAGGCTTAGTGAAATTCTTCAAGACTCCTGTCGGTACGAAACGACACCTATGGGATCACTTGAATCCCTTCTACGGTTGGCGGGCGCGAAGTTGTGCAAAGAGCAGGTCTAAGAGTCAGCACAGTGATCGTTTACCCAGGTTCGGGCCGCGAGGATGCGTAATACCCTAGTCCTGCTTTGGTGTATATTTGAGTGTTCTTGAGTTCTTGAGCTAACTGCGGCGCCTATCCAGCTTTTCAGGATCCGAATCCTTCTCCAGTATGCCGCGGGCCTCCTTTTATAGTTTAAAGGGGCTGCCACAGTGGCACACAGGAGGTGGAAAGGTGTACAGTGTATGGGCTTATCCCACGCCATTACGGGACAAGTGACATTTAATGCGCTACTTAGGTGTCTATTTACTTTATCGAGGACGAAAAAGAAGCCCGTCCCGTCTGTGGCCGCTCTGTCTGGTCTCGACGCGCGTCCAAGTCAGCGAGGCACACAGCTGAGGTGGCATCATGGTAGGGTATTCATGAAGATCTGCATGCCACCACGCAGGTGCTTGGCTAGCTGGCCCAGGAACCACGTATCGCCACGTGGGTGCCTGCCTGGGCCATCGGCTTGGCCGCTGAGATGGGGCGGTGACGAGGCGGCAAGGGCTTGCCGCAGACTTCCTTTTGTTCTCGTCAAGGGTCTTGCCGGGGCCTCCATGACTATCCCCCGGCAAGAGGCTTGCTGGGGCTCTGGGGTGTCTTCGGTAAGGAGCCTTGCCTGGGCCTCGTGGGCGTCCTCGGCAAGGAGCCCTGTGATCGCCATGTCTTCTCGTTCTTATCTTGGGAATTATAGATCTTTGTCTTCACAAAGATCTGCATGCCATCACGTAGGCGCTTCCCGAGCCTTGGCTCCAATGTTGTTGGTACCGTTGGAGCCCATAGGCTTCAAGGGTGGCTGTGACGGAGGCGTCTGAGTGGATCGCCCCGGCAAGAGCCCTTGCCGGGTGGTGCTCAGGCCTCCCCGGGAAGAGTCCCTGTCGGGGGAGAGCCTGCCTTCTTGTTTGGTCTTCTCATGTTGCCTGGCTCCCTCCTTCTGCCCTGTTATGTTCGGCCATAGGAGCGGCTTTGACTGCCCGTGCACAAGTAAGGGGTAAAAAAGAGCGCCCCTACTTTTGTACACCGACAACCCCATGGTCAAATTCCTCAAAGTTGATTCTTTTGAAAAAATTCTGAGAACGCATAAGACCACTCCAAATTCTTCGCACCTATACTCTGTTCACAGGTACAAAATGTCGGCTGCTGAATCTCTAGGTTCTCTTCAACTCAACTCATTTGCATCATTCCTCGAAGAAAAGTTACACACTTCCTCAGAAACTTCAATTGTTCAGAATCCTCAAGTGAGGAAAATGGCTGCAGGAAAGAGACCACAGAAGGGAGGCAAGAGACCTGAGACCAATACTGCCTTTGAAATTCCCAAAGATATTTATGCAGACTATTGCACACCTGATGAGGAAACCCATGGCAGAGAGAACAAGAATCAGTGCAAAGTGCGCATTCAGAGGATTGAGAGGAGATGGGCAAAAGAATGGAGGGAATACCGCTATGTTACTCCCAAGAACATGAAGAAATTCGGAGTAAACCCTCCTTGCTCAAGATCTCCTTTGGCTTCAGGCGCAATAGTTGATCCCACCAGCGTGAGGCACGGTGAGGAATTTCCCAAGGAAGCAGTGAGGAAATTCAATGAAGAAACTTCTGCTGCTGCTAATGCTACTGAAGCCTATCCTAGCAAGCCGAAGAAGGCCAAGCTGAAGAAATCGGCCGTCAAGCCAAGTACCTCAACAGCAATGCCCACACGGCCTGTCTCTTCAAAGTCAAAGCCCTCAGGACAAATTCCTCAACAACTTCTTCAAAGGCCGCTCCAATTCCCTCTGTTGCTGCACAATCCCCAGTTGCTGCTGCAAAGTCATCAACACCTGTGCACCTTGAAACTTGTCAACGGACTGCAGGATTCTCAATGGCTTTAGGAGCCTCTGTAAGTTCATCAGCTCCACCACAATCTTCACCTGGGCCAAGTTTGTTGAAAGTGAAGACTACTGTTGGACGAGGAAAGAGGCCAAGTCCTAAAAAAAGTGGCTTTTCAAGTTCCGTCTGATGATGATGAAGCTGATGATAAAGAACTTGCTGAAATCATCAGAGATAGGAAAATGAAGGCCGCTAGAGCCAAGGGCAGTTTTGTGCCTCTCATGCTAGATATGAAGAAGATCATTGACTACATTAACCTTTGGCACAAAGATCCCAATGCACCTCTCCCTGAGATGAACCTCACTCCTGGTCAAAGTCACATGTTGGCTGCTTTCATTTGTTAGGAAAAATGGAAGTTTGAATAAGCCCGATGAACCAAGAAGGATCAATACAGGAAACAACGTTTCCTGAAGAAAAATGTTGTGAACTTGTCTCCTAAGGTCCTTGTGAAATTGCAACTAAAATCAAAGGCCTCTGTGATGAATTTGAAAAATACCGTGCTGATTGGCTAGGCGCCAACGTCAGATTCATCAAGCTTTCCAAGTCCCTCAAGCTCACTGGTGCAACTTCTTCACAAGAGGAAATTCACCTGACTGAAGAAACTGAAAGCGCAACTAAAAATCAAGCTGCTGAAGAAACAGAAAATGCCAGGGCTGTTGAAGAAATTCCAGCTCCTGATGAAATTGCCAGGGCAACCTCAAATGCAAAGGCAACTGCATTAGTCGTGCCTGAAGAAACTGAACCTATTTCATCTGCTTCTACTGCAAAGTCTTCACCATTGAAGAATATCAACCTTCCTTCTGCATCACAAGTGAAGAAAACAAAGGTTGCAGAGAAGGCAGTTGTGAAGAAAAGGAAAGCATCATCAACTGCAGAATCCTCAGCTCCCAAGAAAGTGAGGACTTTGTCAAGTTCCATCACCAACCCCATTGATATTGTTCCTATTTCAATTGTGCCATCAAAGGAGATAGTTCCCTTTGGTGAAGAATATGTCATACCTGATGACATGGATGAAGATAATCCTTCTGCTGCTTCTTGAAAGTAGTTGGATGATGAAATTGAAGTGGAAGAAATCCATTCAACCTCACGGGTATCATCGCCGATGCCTCATTTCACTGCTGAAGAGGCCGGCATTGAGTAATTGGAAGAAGAAGATGAGGATAATGACATTGGTTCTACCACTCCAGTGCTCAACGATGATTATTGGGAAAATACTCATCCCAATTAACCTATGACAACTTAACTGCACCAAGTTCCTCAGTCACCTGTGCAAAATGAAGAAATTCACACGGGCTCTGAAGAACGGACAACTTCTCCTCCTTCCATTCCTGAACAAGCTTCAGCTGCAACAACTGAAGAAATAGAGAAACCAACTACTGCCGAAGAACCTGAAGCTTCAATTCCTCAGGCAGCATCTGCAGAGCTTTTCAACACTGAAGGTGCAAAGTCATCATCTGTAAATCTTCAGCCCAACCTGACGAACCCTTATGCTAACAGGCACAAATTGAAGGCTGATGATTTCTTTGCTGAGCATCATTTTTTCACTGACTTCAACCCTTATGACTGAGAAAGGCATAGACACCAGAGATTCTGGACAACTACCCAGATGAATTTCCATTCTTCACTCGTGTTCGACAAAGACAAGGTATTTTAACATCATCAAATTCGTCATATTGACATGGAGTCGATCCCTTGCTTCCAGCCTGTTGTGCATGCTCTATGCCAGTCTGCACCTCACTGGTGATGTTGCTGATATCAACTCATGGGTGCTTGACTGGATGACTGACAACACTCACTACAAAGCCCCAATATCTGAATTACTTCATGCCATCCCAGTTAATCCTCCTTCTGAAGATGCAAGACTGATGTATGATGAACCTGAACTTTCAGATCATCTGATGCAAGTCATGATGAAGCCTTTGAAGGCTGACCAACCTCTAAGAACCACCTTCCTTGTGAAGGAATTGTTATATGTGCCAAGTACAATCTACCACTTTCTGACCAAAACCCTTAGTCCAATCAAGGGCCAAAACTCCAAAAGAAGAAGATGTTTCTAGCATCCTGAAGAATTTTCTATTCAATATCATGCATGGGATTCGCATCAACTATCATGATTTCTTCATGAGGACCTTGGCGAATGTTGCACTGTCACCTTTTGAGTTGAAGCCTTATGCCCCTTGGATTATGAAATTCATCAGAACAAGGTCTTCAATCAACTACAAGAAAGATTGTCAGAATCACCTCAGCTATTTGCCACCTATTGAAGTCCTCAAACAAACTATTTCCTCAGTTGTTGGAAAAGGCAAAGCTGTTGTTATTGATGAAGGTACTTGTCCATTAGATGAACAGATTCGCAAAGGTGCATCCTATTCCACCAATGATGACTCTGCAACCCAAGATTCTGCCGCAAAAGCTTCAACGCATATTCCTCAAGCCACTTTTCCATGAGTGATGACTGATCGTGAGCTTCTTCTAAGTCTTCATCAGAAGGTTGATCGCAATCACAAGTGGGTCAAGCGCCAGTTTGCTTCAATTCTCCAGAACATTACTGTCACGCAGAACACTTTGAAGAAGAATGACTACTATGTGCATGAAAACTTTGATCGCACTTGGGCTATTCTTTCACATCTCTACAGTGATGAAGAACTTAAGGAGATGGACTTCCAACAGGACTTTTACTAGTCTCAGCCACCTTCGAAGAAATTCAAGAAGGTCAAGTCCCTCAGCTCGTCACATGTTCATTTTCTGCATCGCCTGCGATGGATGAAGCTAAGATTTGGATGACACTACGGCATGCCCTACCTCAATGGACGACCCCAACAACGCTAGCGCTCCTCCATCGATATCGTGATGATATTCTTCAGGGGCGTTAGTCCTCATTTTTCGTCCCTTTTGGTCACTTGATGACAAAGGGGGAGAATTTTGAGTTAGTCTTCAGTTGGGTCTCTTATATGGGCTATATTTTCGTTAAGTTACAACTCTTGCTCTTCTGAGGTGTTTGCTCTGATGAGTTCTAAACTTAAGTCCGATGGTGGTCTGACACTTTTTTGAACTGCTTTATGCGTGCTTATTTCCTCAGTACCTTAATGCATGCATGCTGATTTTTGTCAGACGCCATATTTCATCATGCATTTCAAATTCTTCGTATCATATGTTAAATGCGTGTGTGAATTACAAATAGGGGGAGATCTCCGTGATATTACTCTACAATGTGCATTTACTACTCAAGAAAAATCCTCAAATATGCACATCTTCAGGGGGGTTCTTCTATATCTTGTAATCAAACCTTAATATCTATTGTTACACTTCATATGTTTATCCCCGTTATAAACTTAACCTATTTGTCATCAATCACCAAAAAGGGGGAGATTGTAAGTGCGTCTAGTGCCCCTTAGTGATTTTGGTGTATCGAAGACTTCTAGGTTAAGGGACTAATTTGTTTGTGAGTGTACACAGGTACTATAAGTCTATTAGGAGTTTGATATTAACAAAGAAAGTAGACCTCTAAAAATGTATGTCTTCAGTTGAAGACTTTGGTTTTCTTCAAGACTTTGAAAATGAGGAAATTGGTGTGACCTTGAAGATTTGGATATTCATGCAAGGATTATGAAGCGTGGAGACTTTTGTTTTCGTAGTTTCATTTTCTCTTTCTTGAGTCATAGGAAACACCATACTGCTAAAGGGGGTCAATGTAAAACTAATGAAACACATGTCCAAGTGATGCTCATCTCACAGCCTAGATTACTCAATCCTTTCGAGTGAAGCCATTGGAAATCTCATACAGTTCATTCAATTTCTTCAGTGACAGAGACTAAGTTCCTCTGTTCTCTGAGGAATTTTTTCTGACTGAGGAGTTAGGAATTCGCTAGTGTGGATTGCCTACAAGTGAGGAACATGATAGCCCTGAGGAATTTGAGAGCTCAAATTTCCGACCGTTGCTGTGCTATGCGCCAGCTGTCCCAAAAATTCCTAGCCACCTAACGATCATATCATTGAAGGGCATTTATGTATTATCATGTCGGGCTGCTCCCTAGGCTATAAATAGCCACCCCCTACAACCACTAGTTGGTTGGCTGCTTCGAGAGAAACTAACACTTGTCATTGGAGCAACCCATCCTCTGAGGACTTTGAGCAAAAATCATCAAGTGATGAAAAACCCAAAACCCCAACACCTAAAACCCAAAGTGATTGAGAATCACTGAAGAGAGAGTTCCTGTGTGGAACCGACGCTCGTTACCTTTGAAGACTGTGTATCTTCTGGACGGTTAGGCGTCCATGGTCTAGAGCATCCAAGAGGAATTGTGGATCGCCGGGTGACCAAGTCTGTGAAGATTTGGAAGTCACCTGTGAAGACTTACCACTAGTGATTGGGCGAGGTCTGTGTGACCTTAACTCAAGGGGAATACAGTGAGGACTGTGTGTCTGGGACTGTGTGTCCTCAGGTTTGAATACCTAGCCGCCCTAACTAGACGTACAACTGTCACATCAGTTGGAACTGGTCTACCAAATTATTGTCTTCACCAATCCTACTGGTTCTATTTCCTCAACCCTTTCATTTCCTTATTCATGTGCTGATGAACTTGATCTATATTGTTTGAAGACTTTGACTGAAGACTTTCTAAATTTTCTCAATCCTATTTCTTCAGTCTTCAGTCTTCAGCCTGCTTATCATGTTTTGCACACTACTTGTGCTCTGTTTATGCTTTCATTTCATCATGATGACTATGCTACTGCTTTTTCGTGCATGCACCAAAGTATCTATTCCGCTGCTAGTAGTTCGTTGCTTAGGAAATTCCTCAGTTAGAATTTCCTCAGTGACGAATTTGTAAATATCGCCTATTCACCCCCCCTCTAGTCGATATAACACACTTTCACATAGCAATGATACTGGATATTAGACGGTAATTAAGCATGCATTAGAACGAATATAACTCCTACCAACTTGTACTACTATCAAGCATGACAGGGAACAATAATACTATCGAGAAGTACTAGATGACAAGATGCAAAAGAGCATCGCATGAAGGGGAACACGGATCTATAAGCATTACCGAAACAACGATAGTAGTTGCAGATAAACAAGTACTTATTCAATGTTCAAGTAGAAAACCATGGCTACTACATGACTATCATGCAAGTGGTTGTCGTGGCTTGCCTGGGGATGAAGAATGCATCGGGGAGAAGTACGGAAAGCTCGCCGAATGAAAAGCCGAAAAGTGTTCTCCCACGGAGGGGCTGATTAGGGGCAAGGGCATAAAGCTAATTTTCATCATGTGAACACATAGTGACAATGATTTGAACAAAATGGGCTTGACAAAACAAAGATATTGGCGTTGGAATCACCTCAACCGGAATTGGTAGCAAAAAGATACGAGGGATTTTATGGCAGGGACCTATTTCCAAATAAAATATTCACAAAGGGGTCCCTGATAGCTCGACGGGTCGCGCACCGCAGCAGAGTACGCGTTCCCACGGAAAAAGCGTAAAACACAGAAGGCGTTTCCACTTATCCCGCGTGGCAGTGGGGCCTAGGCGCTTGGGTCGCTTCCAGGCGGGTCCCACCATGCCTCTCTCTTCCTCCTGGCTCATTCTCTTCTTCCCCCGACGGGCGCACGTGGAACAGAGAGGCTGTGCGCGCCAGCGACCGCCCTGAGCGAGTCCGGCCACCTCCGGCGGAGCTCGGACTACCGGAATGACCGCGGGGAAGAGGCGATTCTGTCAGGGTTCACCATTTTTGCCAGAGATCGCTCGGAAGGATAGGACCATGGCTGCGGCGGACGACATCTTTGGCTGAAGTTGAAGGCGGGTCTACGATTATGGAGATGGAGGGGGAATTGATGGGGTGGCTCCCTAGTGAAGATGGAGCCCGTCCAAGGTGGCAAGGTGGAGAGGAGGAGCTCGGTGCACTTGAATTTGAGAGGGGGGCCGAGATGGCCGAGGCGGCGATGGGAGGAGCAGAGCGGCTCTGGCGAGGGGTTGAGATGCTCGGGAGGGAGCTGGGAGTGAGGTGGAGCTGATGAAGCACTCGGGAGGCCGCGGGGAGGCCTATATATAGGAGAACGTCAAGGAGGTGGCTACGAACATGTGGCCACAGCTCGGACGTGGCCGCGTACGCGTGTGTGGGCGAGTGTTGTCCGTGTCAGAAACCGGCAGATCTCGGGTCGGGGGTCCCGAACTATGCGTCTGAGGATCGATGGTAACAGGAGACAGGGGACACGATGTTTACCCAGGTTCGGGCCTCTCGATCGAGGTAATACACTACTTCCTATTTGATTGATCTTGATGAATATGGATTACAAGAGTTGATCTACCTCGAGATTGTAATGGCTAAACCCTAAAAGTCTAGCCTATGTGCTTGCTATGATTATGCCGTCCCGATGGACTAAACCTCCAGTTTATAGATGCATCGCAGGGACCTAGGGTTGTACATGATCACCTTGTAGAGGAAGGAAAGTATTACACCCAGAGTCTAAACTTGCTATTTTACACGCGGCGAGTCCTATCCGGATACGGGAGATAGTCTCCATCGATAATCTTCATGGCCCACCTGTCCGGCCCATAATGAATGATCCGGTAACTTGAGGATCCCTTAATCCAGGTCTCCCTCAGTTGCCCCTGAACTAGTCTTCAATGACGACGAGTTTCGCTGACGCACTGTCTTCAGCATTGCAAGGCGGGTTCCTCCTGCCAAACATACTGAAGAAATATTCCCTACAAAAGGTACTTTGTCCGGCTCTGCATGGTTAGTACAACCCTTAGCCTCGAAGGCAAGGTATCAAAAAATGGATACGGTGTCTTTACTGAGAAACTTTCAGCGAACCATTACGTCACTACTAGGAAAAGGCCTACTAATGGCGCACCTATTTTCGCCATTAATGGTGCATTAGTGGTGCGCCATTAGTGCCACGCCATTAGTATAGAGCACGGTGCGCCATTAGTATGCCTCCCAGGGGGCCATATATACCTAGGTGCTTTGGCATACTAATGGCGCACTCTTGCCTGATGCACCATTAGTAACTTTGGCATACTAATGGCACACTATTGGGTGATGCGCCATTAGTACCCTTTGGCATACTAATGGCGCACTGTGATGTGATGCGCTATTAGTATGAATATTAGGTTCTTTATTTAATTTTTAATTTTTTGTTTTTTGCACAGGTTACAAAATGTATTATTGGACAGAATATAGACAGCAGCACACAGCAACAACAGATTCATCGAATACAATAGAAGATTAGTCTCTGAATACAATTCATCATATTAGTCTCCAAATACAATTCATCATATTAGTCTCCGAATTTAAAAGACCGAACAAAGATAGAACATTATATTACAAGTCTCGAGACCGCGAGTAGCGAGTTTGTCTTCACATTACAAGTCGATATCGATCATCTAAACTACCATCACATAGAAGAGAGCTGCGGTCATCACGATGAGCATCATCATGATGAAACTCGTCTTCATCCGGTTCCTCGAACGCTCCCTCCCCTCTCCCGCTAGATAGCGGGCATATCTAGATTCCGCCTCGGCCCTAGTGGTGTACCCTTTGTAACTGTTACCGCTGAATCGGTGAACCTGTCTCCGACACTCCTCCCAGTCGTCGTAAACTCCGGGAACCTTACCGTTTTACACGACATACGACGGCATCGCTATGCACTAGCCAAACGAAACGTTAGTACCAATTCACAGACAATACATAAGCAATATATAAGTATGCAACAGAACAATCGGAAGAGAAAAGCAAGACATTAATAGCATCGATTACATCTAAGTTGAACGACTGTCGAAACCAAAGAGACATACTACAAGTTCATTAAAGTTTAATTACAACATGAGCCAATCGATGTTTCCGAACTAGACACAGCATCACTACTTTCAACTCGACTCAAGGGACCGGAGCATGGATGAAGCCGCCGTCTATTGTGGGAGTCATGAAATCGCGGGCGTTGTTAGCCTGCATTTGTAGCATTGTGTCGATGTTACTGTTGGACGGTTGATTTCTGAGGTAGAACTGCGCCCGAGGTACGAAGGACATCTTGATGGATGATTTCCGCAAACTCCGACTGGATGCGAAAGAATTCTTGTCTGATGTCCGCGTCCTGGATTGCCGACACGCTCGCCGCCCAATCTTTGAGTTTACTCAGTAGCAGAAGGTGATGATGGTCCCGTACGATCGCCCTCATGTGATGGATGGCGTAGTAGGCACCCTTCTGACCGCCAGGCGGCTGCTTGACGCAACAAAACATCGTATTGTGGGAGAACACGTGCTTGCCGTACTTACGAATAGGCCTGGTGAAGGTGCCTCCAGATTTGGCGTAGCCGGGGAGAACATCACCAAGAACATTCTTGACATTTGTGTAGTCTACCTTCGACTGACGGTCCGAGTCGAAATACGTGGCCATGGAATATTTGGGGCTTAGGAGGATGAGTGTGCAATGTGTGTCACTGCACAAAACACGGAATGTTAAAAGAAAAACAATCGAAATCTAAGAATTCAGATGTTACAGGGCGGTTGATGGGAGGACTTACTCGGGAAAGTAAGGCACGAGGAAGTTATCCTTATCTCGGTTTGCCAGAATGACGCCTTCAAGGTAAGAAATCGCGACTTGCCGGTCCCCAGCGCTGCCCAAGATCTTGTCACGCATGTAGAAGGGGTCGACTATCACGTTGTCCGGGGTCTTGTCGCGAATGATCCGCATCTCCATACTCAGCAAAAATAGCCGAACGAAGGTGTAGTGCAGCGGATGAAGGTTCAACATAGAGTAGATGTTATCAAACCGCAGGACAATCGTACCCCCGATGGAGTTATCCACAAAGCCCTTGCCCTCTGGCACCTTGGCCGCGAAAACCGGGTATGCCACATCCTTCTCTCTGAGACGCCACTTCTCCAAAGAAAGAATACTGTCATGCAGACTCCACATAGCACCGGTTGCAACATTGACCATATTACTCGGTAGCATCGGCCTACCCGCCACATGCACCCTCCTCATTACATCCTCAGGTGAAGTGGCCCGTCCTGAGCATGGATCGTACTCGGTGCCAGCTGGCTCGCACCCTTGTTAGTCTTTCTTTTCCATGCCGTCTTCTTCTCCTGTAATGGGACCGAGTTCTGCTCATAGACCGCCTTCTTGAGTGTGTTGGGGCTGATAATATTTCGCACCTCGCCTATCTGAGGCTTGGTGAAGTCGGTAGCTGGAGGCGTCTCCTGAGAACTGAACGGCAGACGACGCCTGTTGCAACTTGGTTTCTCCGCGGTACTAGCTAGATTGCGCACGTCTTTTGTAGGGTTGGGTTCTTGAGAAGGAGGCCCCATGAAGTCACCACTGTACCCATGATCGGCAAAGTACTGATCGACGTTGGCAAATGTATTGTCGTCGTTGTCGTCGTCGTCGTTCGGATCCTGTGCCATATGCATGTTTGGATCCAGTGGCATAGGGATGTCCGGCACCGTTGTGGCGGTCTTGCAATGGCTTGGCGCCGGCATGACTGGCGTTGTTGTCTTTGGGGTGGTGTCCCCCACCCCCAAACGAATCTGGCTCTTCGGCCAAAGCAGGGGCCAGCTCAGGCAGGCGCTGAGGGTCATCACATCATCTTCGTCGGCCCCGACGGGTCGTATCGAAGGTAACAACTCGTCGCAGCCTGGCAGCACCCGAACCAGTTGAACTGTATACAAGTTGGGTGGCATCCTAGTACCGTGGAACACGGGGTTGCCCGGTTGAACGATTTTTCCCATGGCAACATCGACCAACTCGTTGTTCACGAAGTGCAGGAGAGTGCACGGAACGTCGGCGGCACCCTGCGAAAATATGTAGGGCGTCAGGGATGCCAAGTCAAAGGCAAGGAGATGAAGTCCTCAACCGAGAGAGGCTTAATTAGTTACTATGATGATGGCGTCGAGCTCGGCTAATGTTGAGGCACCGCCAACGGCGGGCGTGCAGTTGACGGAGGGGCCGCTTGCTGCAGAGGTGCCGGCCGGCGTACAACCGGGTGCATTAAGCTCCCGTGCCGGCGTCGGAGACACCAATGCCGCCTCTGCCGGAGACACCAATGGCCCCGCCATCGCGTTCTGCAAGTTGCTGGCCGTGAAGCTGGGAATCGGGGGCGGCCCCTGTTGGCCGCCCGCAATCCACGTCTGCAACCCCTCAATCAAGGTAGGCACAATGGCGGTGATCGTCGCTCCTAGTTGTTGTTGCACTTGCTCTTGGACAATCTCCGGAATCCGCGCCACTTGTGCCTTGAGTTCTTGAACCTCGCGCGTCTGGCTTTACGAGCTGGTCTTTTTCTCCTTTCGCCCAATAGCGTTATAGTATGACGACCATTTTGTGGACAAGCCTTTGCCGGCCACACGACCAGCTGACGACGGCTTCTGAGCTTATCCTTTTTCTTCATTACATTCAACACCCTATTTAGAGTGGTTTCCCAAGGGTTGCTCTTAGTCGACCCCGCGCTACTGCTTTCAGTCGCCTGCGGAAGGAATGTGAACCATTTAGAAATTTGGCTTCATTAATTAGAATGCAACCATATGGAGCTAATTACGCGGGGGAGTATTCCTTACCAGAACAAGCTCAAGCGCCCTGGTCTTCGGATCCGTGGTAAGCTCCTTTGTTTTCGGGTCCTTCTTGTACCCGGCCCTGACAAAGTTCCTGGTCTGCTTGTCACCGTATTTATCGAAGAGAGGCGGTAGGCCTTGCTCGGCACGGTCCGCCTCCTCTTTGTCCCATATAGGCTCCGCCACTGTATAACTGCCGGGACCGAGTGTGTGTTCCCCTAAGTTCAGCTCCCTCATTTCTTTCCCCCACTGACTTGATTCGGAGGTTGCGATGCTCGAGCACTTGATCTTGAAGTCGTTGTAGTCATCTTCGGTGATCGAAGGATTTTTCTCCTTGATCTTCTCATAAATATCACCTTTGTCAATCACTCTCTTCACCGTGCTTTTCCAAGTAGACAGGGCCGTGCTCATCTTCGTGAGGGCGGCATTGTTCACTTTATTCCCTTTGAGGCTTGTGTTTTCAAATTCAGCGGGGAACTTGTATCGTTCATGCAGCTTCGTAAAGAGGAGGTTGCGCAAATTCCCTCGGTCAGGATGCCTCAGGTTCTCGGTGTTGATCGAGACGGTGCTTCGGGGAATGCACCCGAGCTGAAGCGAGTACCCCTTGACTATTCATTCGGGCGCCGTTGGATTCCCGTCGGAGTCCACTTCAGTAAATTCCTCCTTGATGGTGCGGAGCACGGTCGTGCGCCGGTCCTTCTGTTGCCTCTTCGATTGGCTGCCATCTGTGCGTGCGCCGCCATCATCAGTGGTGGCATCCTCGGCGGCACCATCTGTGGTGTCATCCCCGACGGCACCATCAGTGGGGTCATCCTCGGCGGCACCATCAGTGGTGTCAGGATCGGTGGGGAAGGCGGCGTCCTCATACAAGTGAGGTTCTTCCTCCATCTCCTAGGACAGCTCCCAGAATGCCTTGCCGCCCGAACCCCCGGCCGCATCGTTGTGGCCCATGTTTCTCTCTAAATAGGAAAAAAGTTTGGTCAAAAAGTTGGTTATTGTCAAGGAACAAGATCATGGTCTCATCATTTAGGGTTTGTCGACACCGAGGCATCCTAAAAGCTAAGCTTTTATCATTGAGAGTTTTTCGACGCCGAGGCACCCTAAAAGCCTAGCTTTCATCATTTAGGTTTTTATCGACACCGAGGCACCCTAAAAGCCAAGGTTTTATAATTTATGGTTTGTCGACACCGAGGCATCCTAAAAGCTAAGCTGGGAAGGAGAATTCTAAGTTGGGCCTAATCACTTGGCTCTATTGCCGCCTATGGTTTAATGCAGCAAGAATAAAGGGGCAGTTGATACTACTTAATTAACTACTAAGATACCCCGGCCCATGCATTAGTCACAAGTACCCCATATGTCCTATTTTTAGCAAAGTCATGCTAAAATTCACGGAAAATTTCAGCATGACCTTTGCTGAAAATAGGACATATGGAGTACCCGAATTTGCCGGAACAGAAGTTAATCGACATTCCAGCAAACTCAAGGGCCTCTCGGGGTACCTGCAAAATCATCACGACACGATGGTCGGAGACAAAACCCAGCAGTGCAAAGTGGGGAAATGTGCCATGTCTAAACATGGATATTTCTAGTAGCTGATTGGACCAGTGAAGCTATAAGATGTTACAGTACAAACAAATTAAAGCAGCAGCAATAAGACAAGCACATGCATAGCTTGCAAAAGCATATATTTCCAGTTTGCATAGGCTTGAGCATATTATTTCAAATAGCTGTGTGTAGCTTGCAAAAGCATATATTGTCTGGTACTGAAGCTTCATAAAGACAAGCACCAACACTGTATAAGAGAAAATAAAAGCGGTACTAGATTACCACATGCTTCCTACTATTAAAGCTATCTACCAACAGAGAAGAACAGGAGTTGCTTGTTTGAGGTTTGCTCCTAAATGATCTACAGTTTGCTCCTCATCATACACTCGCTTCTTAAAATCTAGTACACAACTTTCAGAAATCAACAAGTATCATTTGCTTTCGCAGTTACATTATGAAACAATCCGATATCATTGGACAGAATATCATTAAGACAAAGGAGATGCAGTGTGCATTTAAGTAAAGAAAATGCATGTCGAAGGCTTGCAGTCATTTAGGGACGCCCGTTTACATGTATGTTATCTCAAATTTGTATCAAACTTCAGAGACCCACATGGATAACATGCAATCTTTGTATTCAGAATAAAATAACCGCTTTATTTGCAAATTGCCATAATAGAATAAAAGCGCACAGATACCTAGTGTATTTTTAATCTTAAACATACAACTAGCTGACAGACATACCCTATCTACTTTGCTATCTCAGCCAAATGGCTCTATCATGGTCATTTTTGGCACAACAGATTGTTCAAGTTTACAATAACTACTAGTGCTCTCCATTACTGCAAGCTACCAGCAACAATATGAGGCCACGTTTCTTTAAGAAATATCAATCGGTGGATCTTCCGAAAGGGCAAGTGATCCTACTAACCAGAGGAGCTATAAGTCAGTAACAAAATGGACTTGCTAAAAGAGCATATCGTGCAGGCAACAGTGAATAATTCAGATACTAATAGCGGCGGTAAGCACACATAAGTAGATCAACAGTAGCAACTATGGAGCAGCTTTAGTGCTTCTGGTCTGTACACAACATTTCAGGTAACGATGACATTATATATCTGCGGCTAAACTTAACACCCTATTAGGATTTGATGTTCGCAATATCTCACTATCATTAATATCGATGCCTGTAGTGTTCCAAAATATACAGAGCACACATAGTTCCATTCCTATTCAGCATCTGAACATTTATTTTGGAGACACCCTTCCAAAAGAGCATACATGGTTCCATTCCAGAACACACAAGTTATTGCGGTACATATAATACGGAGAAAGAAGCAGCACAAATAGGAGTTAACCTCTGCTAGCAACATATAGTGTAATGCTTTTAAAAAATCCCTGTCGCAAGATTAGATTCTTAACTGAATTTTAGCAAGTATATGCCTCAGATATGTATCACAACACATGGCATCAGTACAACATGGCACAAGTATCTTTTGACCATTATTTCTTCCTTTAGTACCCTGTTCAACTTAGATCAAGGCCAGACACGGCACCAAATCAACAGGATTGTACACACAGACTAAAGGGGAGATATGACAGAAAATTGACCATTTATTTGTTTCTAATATTATTTTATGTCGAGATGAACAGTATAGATAACATAAGCCAGCGAGTAATTGACCAAATAGAAAAGCCACAGCTAGAAATCGGTAGAGATTTTATCTTAAAATATATCAGAAGAGATTGGACTTCCAATTGCCAACCCAAGTTGAACATCAATTGCCTGGCAAACACACATGTAGCATGATGGATGAACTAACCGAGAAGAGAGGCAGATGGTGACGGCGAGCTTGGGGAGGTGGGGATAGACGTCGGGGAGGTCGCAGGCCTCCTCTCCTGGTGGATCTGGGGCGGCTCCGAGGCTCCAAGTCTCCGGCGGCTCCGAGGCTCCAAATCTCCGGCGGGTTTCTAGGGTTTCGAGGGAGGCGGCGCTCG
>LR738711.1:580377608-580586128 GCA_902687465.1 Secale cereale | reverse complement strand
AAGGGGAGGATAGGGAGAGGGAGGCGGCAGGGGCGCGTGGGCGGCTGCGGCGCAGTGGGTCGGGGCAACGGCGGCGCGGTGGAGGGAGGGACGACGGAGGGAGCGGCGCGGTGGAGGGATGGACGAAGTGTCTGGCGCGAGGGAGGAACAAGGGAGGGACGAAGTGTATGGACGGGGGAAGAATACTAATGGGGCACCCCCTTGCGGTGCGCCATTAGAATGTTTTTTTTCTGATAGCAATGGCGCACCAGTGGGACGGTGCGCCATAAGTAATTTTTTTAGATAGCAATGGCGCACCAGGCAGCGATGCGCCATAAGTAATTATTTTTTATAAAAACAGTAATAATTTCTTATTTGAAAATATTTATGAATATAAAAAAATATCATGAATATGAATATGAATATGAATATGAAACAATAATAAATTTTTATAAAAACAGTAATAATTTTTTATTTGAAAATATTTATGAATATAAAAAATATCATAATATGAATATGAATATGAAACAGTAATAAATTTTTATAAAAACAGTAATAATGTTTTTAAAAATATCATCAGATTTTTTTTGTTTGAAAATATTTATGAATATAAAAAAATATCATCAAATTTGTTATTTGAAAATACCATCAAATTTGTTATTTGAAAATATAATCAAATTTGTTTTTTGAAAATATAATCAATTTTTTTAGTTGCATTCATTTGTGACGGTGGAGCGGGGGAGGGTGCAGGGGTCGTCAGCGGTGGTGGAGCTGGGGAGGGTGCGAGGGGTGCTCGGCGGCGAGGGGGGTCTGGCAAGGGGAATCTGGCGAGGGGGGATAATGATCGAGATGGAGGGGGATCGAGATCGAGTGTTCTCATGAATTCAAAAAGTTCCCATGAAATTTAAAAATATTCATGATAGTTCAAAAAGTGCCCATGAAATACAATCGAGAAATGAAGATTACAATTTAAATACAATCGATCTTAGCTAGCTAGCTATCTGTTCACAATCTTCTTGCCCTTCTTTTTCACAAATGGAGTTCTTCTGTGGAACGGACGTCCTTAAGGAAGGGTGGTCCTGCTTCTTCTTGTGGTGTATGCTGCTACATCATCATCGTCGTCATGTTCGATCTTCGGGTCGCCGTACTTGTCGAAGTCTTGCTCACTGGCTACTCCATCCATTCCGATGATCTTCCTTTTGCCTCTCCTCACAACAACACGACTGGGCTTTGACGGGTCGGTAATGAAGAAGCATTGGTCAACTTGGGAAGCCAGTACCCATGGCTCATTTTTCGCGGTGACGTTTGCGCCCGCGGTCTTGGATTTGGCTTCGAGTATAACCATGGTGGTGAAATACCGGTCTTCTTTTAGGACGCTCTTGGCCCATCTGTCACGGAACATCGGGACCTTCTCTCCAGTGTAGCTCAGCTCCCAGATCTCCTCGATCCTTCTGTAGTATCTGTCCTTGTCATTACCGGTGTAGGATTCCATCGTTACCCCGGAGTTCTGATAACCATCGCTCTTCATGTCCTTGGCCTCGGTGTAGAATGTGTAGCCGTTGATATCGTATGCCTCATAGGTCATCAGGTTGTGCTCGGCGCCCTGTGACAAGGCGAATATGAGTTGTTCTTCCGCGGAAGAATCCTCATGTAAAGGGTACGACAGAAGCTTCTGCTTGAACCAACGCGTGAAACATGAGTTGTGCTGTTTGATTATATCTCCGTCCGTCCTCTGTTGGCCTCGGTCATTGTACATCTTCTCAATAAAGGTTTTGTGCCCTACCACCCAAGGATCGACCACGTCTATGTGTTGTAGCGCGACTAGGTTTGCTCTTTCAAAGTCGGCGAGTCGACCCTCGTAGTCGACATGCATTTCACGACGACCCTCACGGTGACCCCATCCAGCGAGCCTGTCGAGGTGCCTGTTGACGGGCAGAACAACGGGGTTCTCGATGCCTAGATAATTCGTGCAGTAGGAGATGCACTCTTCGGTTAGAAAGCCCCTGGCTATGCTTCCCTCTAGACGTGACATGTTGCGAACGTATCCTTTGATGACACCATTTATCCTTTCGAACGGCATCATGCTGTGCAGGAACGTCAGCCCGAGTTGGATAATATCGTCCACGATATGGACCAACAGATGCACCATAACTTCAAAGAATGCGGGCGCGAAGTACATCTCAAGCTCGCATAGTATCACCACGATCTCTTCCTGTAGCCTTCTGAGTTGCCTCACGCCAACCGACTTCCGAGAGATGACGTCAAAAAAGTTGCATAGGCCAAATAGCGTTTCACGGACGTGCGCGTCCATGATCCCACGGATTGCAACTGGAAGTATCTGCGTCATCAGCACGTGACAGTCGTGAGACTTCATCCCGCTGAACTTCTGCTTCGCTGGGTCTAGGTATCTGCTTATCTTCCCCGCGTAACCGTAAGGAAGTTTTACTCCTACAAGGCAAGTGAAAAACTGCTCGATCTCCTCCTAACTTAGAGCGAAGCACGCGGGAGGGTAGTCATTTCTGGTCTTCTTGGCCTTTTTGCCTTTGCGACGACTTTCCGTGTCCTGCTTCGCCTCATCATCATCATCATTAGCGTGAAGCTCCTGCCTGATGCCCATTGATTTCAAGTCTGCCCTTGCTTTCGACCCATCTTTGGTCCTCTCTGGCATATTGAGCAGGGTACCAAGCAGACTCTCGCACACGTTCTTCATGATATGCATGACATCTAGGTTGTGAGGCACACGGTGGATCTTCTAGTACGGCAAGTCCCAAAAAATAGACCTCATTTTCCATACCTTCAGCAGCGGCTCTGGCGCCTTTCGCTTCTTTCCCGGCTCTGGCGCCTTTTTCTTCTTTCCCGGCAGTGGGCAATCTTTCCAATTTTTCAACAGCTCGTCTATTTCCTCGCCGCTCCCCGTACGCCGGCGTCCTCGGGGCTCGGTTTCACCATCGAACAGATCCTTGCGTTTTCTCCGCAGGTCATCATCGCGAAGCCACCTTCGATGTCCCATGAACACGGTTTTCGAAGACCCAGGATGTCTATCTAGCTGGCAAAATGTTGTGTCATCCATGCACCTGACGCATCTAGAAAATCCGTGGACCACCTGCCCCGCGACATATCCGTAACCGAGATAGTCGTGCACCGTCATGAGCAGTGCGGCTCTCATAGGGAAATATTCTTTCTTTGCGGCGTCCCACGTATTGGCTGGCATTTCACATAGCATGTCTAGCTCCTCTTTCAGCAGCCCCAGATACAAATTGATGTCGTTCCCTGGTTGTTTCGGTCCTTCAATTAGCATACTCATGTGAATGTACTTCCACTTCATGCACAACCAGGGGGGAAGGTTGTACATCCACACAAACACAGGCCAGGTGCTATGTGTGTTTCTCTGGCCACCAAACGGATTGACTCCATCGGTGCTCGCGCCCGGCACGATGTTCCTTGGATCATTCCCAAATTCTGCGTCTTCGAAGTTCAACGCTTGCCACTGGCTCGCATCCTTAGGGTGACACATCATCTTGTCCTTTTTATCTATCTCCGGATCATTTGCGTCATCTTCTCGCTTCTTCTCCTCCCTGTCCACGTGGCAACGCAGGAGCTTTGCTACCTTAGGGTCCGCGAAATACCGCTGCAGACGAGGAGTGATCGGAAAGTACCACACCACTTTTCGAGGAGCTTTCTTCCTCTTCTTGTATCGAGTGACGCCGCACACCGGACATATGGTAGACTCCGCGTGCTCGTCCCGATAAATGATGCAATTGTTCATGCACACATGGTATTTCACGTGCGGTAAATCCAGAGGACACACGATTTTCTTTGCCTCCTCGAAACTGGTCGTGCACTTGTTTCCCTTGGGAAGACGTTCGTGCCAGATTGACATGTTCTCGTCGAAGCATGCGTCGGTCATTTTGTGTTTTACCTTCATCTCCAGAGCCATGAGCGTTACTTTCAGGCAGGTATCCACGGGCCTGCATCCTTCATACAATGGAGTAACCGCGGCTATCTCCAGTTGATCCATCTTGGCTTTCTCTCAGGCGGCAGCTCTTGCGTTATCCGTCTTCTTGAGAAGCAACTCTTGAATATGAGGGTCCTGCACCCAGCCCATCGATGGTCCAGCGTCGTCTGCTCTACCGGCATCATCATCTTCATGATCATGCCCGTCGTCTGCTCCGGCATCTTCCTCATCATCATGTCCTGCATCTTCGACATGATGACTATGTACAGCATCACTGTCGTGATCATCTCCTGGAGATTCTTCGTCTTCTCGCCCGCCCGAGCCGCGGTGGTTCTCTTGCTGCCCTTCCTCATTTCTTGCCCGGCCCCCATGGACGACTCCGTAGTCATCTTCATCACCTTTCCACCGATAGCCATCCATGAAACCACTCAAGAGAAGGTGGTCCCACACCTGCCCGGAATCCGGGTCCGCAATAAGGCTCTTCAGCTTGCATCTTCGACACGGACATCTTATCTCCGTCTCGTTCTTTTGAAGCATCTCAGCCTTCGCGGAGCTTAAAAACCTATTCACGATGCTTCGGTCATCGTGCGGACCATGGTCGCCTGCGGGGTAGAGCAAAACGATATTTTAGAACCAAGAAAAAATTTGGCATGACTTTCCCTGAAAATAGGACCAAAAAGAATGCTTAATGCCAAAATTCTCGCCGAAACGGAAATGAATCAACATTCAGGCAAAATATTGGCAACTATCGCATTTCAAATACCGGTACACCTGCAAACACAAACACATATGCAACACCACAAACATATGCAACACCACGAACATACATAGATCTAGCTAGGCCATAAAAAGTGCATGTGCACATTGTTGTAGGGAGAACAACATAAATATAGCTTCCCCCGTTACTTACCTATCAAAAAAAGGTAATTTAACCACTTAATTTGAATGAATTTATGGTGGAAATGAGGTGACAAAGAGGAGGCACCCGAGACAAGCTTTGGAGGAGGAGGTGGAGAGAATGAAGTGGGGAGAAAGTGAGTGGGTAGGAGTGGCTGTCCAAAATATCTTGTTGGTGCCCACTTACTAATGGCGCACCACCTCCAAATGCGCCATTAGTAACCCAGGTTACTAATGGCGCACCACCTCCAAATGCGCCATTAGTAACCCAGGTTACTAATGGCGCATCTGCTGGTGGTGCGCCATTAGTAGTTTTGAAAAAAAAAACATACTAATGGCGCACTGTGCCAAAGTGCGCCATTACTAGTTTAAACTAGTAATGGCGCACTGTGGCACAGTGCGCCATTAGTAGTTTTGCAAAAAAAATGAATAAAAAATATAATAAAAAAACAACAGTAGTGGCGCATTGTGTGACAGGTGCGCCATTACTAGTTACAACTAGTAATGGCGCACTGTGTCTAGATGCGCCATTAGTATGTTTGGAAAAGGAAAAAAATTGATACTAATGGCGCACCCTGAGCCAGGTGCGCCATTAGTGTATTCCACTCTAATGGCGTACCAGCAAGTGGTGCGCCATTAGTATATACTAATGGCGCACCGCATGTCTGGTGCGCCATTACTGTCAATCCCATCTATAGCCCATTTTCTAGTAGTGCGTTTGTGCCTTTAACACATATCTAACCGTTTCCTCGGCCCTGGTTTTTCTTTTCGAGCTATAGCCTCATTGTTACGTCTTATCAAAACAGAGATCATGCCCGCTTATTACAAGATCCTTATCAACATGACGTGAGCATCTTAACCGCGCCTTACGCACGACCTTGTTGGGAACCAGCGATGTTTACGGCTTGTGTTGGGGTTGTTTAGCATTCACCGCTTATAAAAGGGCCCAAGGTTTCACCTTTTATCACCACGCTATCCTCAAGCCCTAGCTCTCCAAACTCCTCAGCCCCGGACACCCACATCTCTTGCGCCCTCAATCCTTAACTCCTCCACCACCGCTGCCGTCTCCAGCAATGGCTGGCTCCGCCTCCAAAGGCAAGTGGGACGCATCTTCGATCACAGAGAAGACCATGAAGAGCCTCCGAAGCACGGGCTATCTCGCCCATAAGCTGGTGCATCGAGTCCCCGAGAGGTACCAAGTGATCCCCATCCGTAAGGCGGGTGAGAGGGTTGTATTCCTTTTGCATTTCATTCGGGGGCTAGGATTTCCTCTCCACCCCTTTGTACAAGGTCTTCTATTTTTCTACAGGTTAGATTTCCAAGATCTAGCCCCGAATTCAATCCATCACATATCCGCTTTCATAGTAGTGTGTGAAGCATTCCTCCGAATCCCCCCACACTTCAGCCTCTGGCTCAAAACCTTCAATCTGAAGTCAAAGGTGGTCGACGGTCAGCAAGCTGAGTGCGGAGGTGCTATGATAAGCAAACTCCCCAATGCTACATGGCCAAAGGGGGCGTTCATGGAGACGAACAAGATTTGGCAGCAGGAGTGGTCTTACATCACTAAGCCCCGCGACACCAAGTGAGCGGCAGTACCTCCATTCCGATCTAGACCCTCGGAGAGGCTAACCTCCTGTACCGATAAGGGTCCGGATTGGGGATATCAGACGGAGGTGCTAGCCCTTCAAAAACGCATCTCTGACATGATCTGCAAGGGCACCCAACTCACTAACGTGGTCCAGGTAATGCCTGTCTCGTCCTCCCCTACCAACACCAAGACTCCTATCTATGGGAGTTCAATCCGGAAGGGTCCCGGCCCTTCAAGCACCTCTTCGGCTCTACGCACGAAGATATCTGGAAGCACCTCATCAAGGCCCATAAGGGGTGGCCGGCGGAGACTGAGGACAAGGGCTTCAACACTATGGTCCCTGCATGAGAGTTATTTGAGATTTCTGCCCAACATATATTCCTTCCCTGTTTTAATTATAAGAGGAGTTGGAGTTTTTCGTTCAATCCAAGCATGGACAAAAAAGGCGGAGTGGATCAAGTGTCCGGCTCCCCTACCAGAAGATGCAGAGACGCCTCGGGTGACGGTGATGTTGATTCCGGCGCCGTACAAGGCGCCGGAGAAGAAGGCCAAGAAGAAGGGTAAGGAGGTCAAGAGCCAACCCCACCGTGCTAGCCCTATGGACACCAGGTCCAAGGAAATAGGCTCCCAACACTCTCCCGAAGAAGAAGAGGAGGAGGAAGAAGAAGAAGACTCCCCCGTCCTAGACAAGGGGAGGAAAAGGGCGGCTCCCGTTGATGCAGGCATGGCCGCACCCAGGAAGAAGCTAACTCTTCCTATTAGTTCGGACTCGTCGTCCGAACACAATTATCAGGTTCAGCCAAGGATCAAGCCCCTGGCCGGATTGTAAGTATTTAAACTGCTCATATTCGGATATTTTTCCTATGCAGCATACTATATTTAATTTATCTTTATGTACTCTCCGCGCGACATCCCCGTGGCTTCACTGTCCTCAGGGAATGCCCTAGCGTCCGGAGAGACGGAGAGCGATACGCCTCCGTGGGGCTCGTCGCCCACCATGGGGGATACCGAGGTATCCTCTCTACAAACTCCCCACGTTCCAGCAGGTGGGAGTGGGGCTGATGAGAGGGCGACCGAGGTCATTCCTTCGGCCACGATCGACCATGGGGGGATCGATCCCCATGGCGACCGAAGACGGGGGGCCCAAACAATTCGGGGCCTCGCCGAACACTGTTCTGGAGTCCAGTGCAGCTCTGGGATAAAGGGACCATCCCCCTGTAATCGGGGAGGGAGCAACTGCTCCTGCCGTGCCTACCGTCAATCCGGAAGCGCCAACATTCTGGAGGGAGCACTACAAAGTGCTTCCATCGTTGAGGAACAGAGTGCGATCATGGGGAAGATTCAGTCTGTCAAAGGCGGTCTGAACGAAGCCTTCAACAACCTACTAACAGGCTTTGAGGTATGCAATGTAATGTTCTGTAAATAGAACTTTTGTTTTATTATATATATATATATATATATATATATATATATATATATATATATATATATATATATATATATATATAGAGAGAGAGAGAGAGAGAGAGAGAGAGAGGGAGAGAGTAGCCCATGATGCTTTGTTTGATTCTGAACAGAATCAGACAAAGCATCCATGCTATAGCATATGATAAAGCTGAACTGTGAATTTGGTGCTTGACCAGGCTGCGCTAGTTACGGCGTCTGCCCACACCGCAGAGGTTTCCGAGTTAAATCAGAAACTTAGACTAGCTGATCAAGATGTCGACCGCGTCCAGAAGCGTTTGACAAAACGCAATTTACGTGGGTTTAGTAAATCTAAATTTTAACGCACTATAAGTCCGAACATGACCTAATACATGTTATATATTTTTTGTCAAACAGCTGACGCAGCTGCGGTCGAGGCTCTGAAGAGCTAACTTGCCACGGTCAAGAAGGAGGCCAGAGCGAGCAAGGTAGGCATTGATAAAGCGGCTGCCGACCTGGAGGCTGAGAAGGCCCTGCGTCAACAGCATGAGACTAGGGTGACCGGAGTCGAGGCTGAGTTTCAAGATGCGATCTCCAAATGCGACACCATGGAGAAGACGAATTCGGAGCAAGCGGCCGAACTCGCTACGCCAGTTAATGCGGTGCTCAAGAGGAGATAAAACAAGCGTGTCAGATAGCTGCTGGTAAGGTTTTTCTCTTGCAAAGCATCTTCGGAGGTCAGGGGTATCTTGGGCTGACACGGTAATGGAGTTCTTCAGGCGTGTTTGCGGATCTCTCGAGGAGCATCGCCGACACCGCCCAATACTTCTGAGCTCAAGAGGGGAACAGCACGGAGAAGTTGTTTTCGTCGCAGTTCCTGGCGCCCAACCATCCGGTGCCCCTCAACGACCAAATGAAGCAGCTGGTCGAGCTGCACAACATGGCGACTTCGGCCATGAAGGAATTGATAGTCCGGCAACAGCCCGCAGATCTGATCCCGAGTAGTTACTTCTAATTAGAGTAGAGGCTCGTCGATGCGAGTCTCGACACTGTCATGCGCTCGACCTGCATAGAGGGTGCTCGGATGGCCTTTGCCCGCGTGAAGGTACATTGGGCGAAGATGAAGGCCGCGGAAATACACACTGCTGGCCCTCCAGAAGGTAAGGATCATCGCAAACCGGAAAGGTACTTTGACAATGTCCTAGAAGGAGCCCGCCTTGTAGAGGGCCAATGCTCAAAGGATATAGCCTTTGAGTGATTTGTATTCGGGTTGTAAGGACTAAGCCAATGTGCCGATGTATATGAATTTTGCGCTTTTATATTAATGGGCAACTTTTCCCTCACGTGTGGCTGTTTATGTAAATATGAAAGTTTCTAGTCGTCTGGTTCAACCCCATGTAAATATTACAGGGGTGTTCGGTAACACGTGGAAACACTCTTTATACAACGTCTTGGTCCATATAGGAGGTGTTTGCGTAGCAAACCAGGCAACCAGACTATGCGGTTTATCGCTTTTACTTAGCCACAGGAGCTTGACTAGTGGCGCTAAGTACTAGCCCCTAGTGCGTACCCGGCTTTTCGAATTTATAGTGCCTTTTTTACGCGGCTGGGCGAAGACCAGCTCCTCGTATAACATGGAGTGGATCTCTATCAATCATAGTATAACACTAGGTCACCGAATCGCTTGACCAGCTCTCTCCTCAGCATGACAGTCAGTTATTGGCTTTCTCTACTGAGGTACTTGACCGGACGAACCAGAAGTACAATCACAGTAGTTCTCCCTTTACTAACTTGGACGAACAATGCAGAACATAAGGTAGCAAGCACAGGAGCCGGGCAACCCAACTATTGACCAAAGACATGGTTCGGAGCCAATGCATATAATGCAATATCCGGGACGCCGAACAGTTCCCTATAGGTGTTCGGACTTTTTGTAGGCGTGCCAGGCTGAGTACAGCCCCAGGTATGAAGTCAAGGTATTAGGGCATATGCGGCGATCTGTCCTCGGGGTAGAGAATACAGGTGGTGAAAATAAACAATAGCCCAAAAAAATGGAACCAAACTGCTTCTTTTATTTCCCATTTAATATGGCGAGCTGTGAGGTTACAGATAGCGCCGATAATAGCCTCGGGCATTTGACATGCCAAAAAATAAAAGAGAAAAGAGAAAAGAGTAAAAAGGTTTACACAGAGCCCTAATCTATGGGAAAGAAATTTCAACCAGTGGCCCTGGTGCACGTCTACGTCTTTTTCTCCATGGAAATTCGTCCTTGAGAAGAAGAATTGTAATGGCCCCCTGTAAAAATAAAAAAGAAGGAAAAGAGTAGGATTCTGGAAAAGAATACAATGTATGGCCGTAAAAATGCAGGTTTTTAAATGAACCTAAAAAATAAGATATATTTTAGAGTCTGAATAGTGTCAAGCCGAACTATGGACTAATGATATGATGTGTGCCTCTGGCGCCGCCTAAGGTATTTTAAGAGCATAATTTTGTGCGCGAGGTGGGTAAGCTACTACCTTATGGGGTAGTCGACAGGGGTACAACTGCTAATCGAGCTCAGGTTCTTCTGAGCTGACGCATTCTAGTGCTGGCCGGGGACGACTAATGAGCTATTCGGCCTGAATAAGCCACTCTGGACCTTGGACGCTAGGGCCAAAGTGTCTTCCTCCGTATAGATGGAACGCTCCATGTTTCCATTGACCGTGATAACGCCACGTGGTCCAGGCATTTTGAGCTTTGGGTAGGGATAATGCGGGACTGCGTTGAAGCAGGCGAAGGCCGTTCTTCTGAGTAGTGCGTGATAGCCACTACGGAATGGAGTGATGTCAAAGATTAACTCTTCGCTTTGGAAGTTATCGGGGGAACCGAATACGACTTCCAATGTTAATGAACCCATGCAGCGGGCTTCGACGCCTGGAATCACTCCTTTAAAGGTAGTGCTGCTGGGCTTAATTCTTGACGGGTCGATCCCCATCTTGCGGACAGTGTCCTAATATATCAGATTGAGACTGCTGCCGCCGTCCATAAGGACTCGAGTAAAATGTTATCCGTCTATTATGGGGTCGAGCACTAAGGCCGCCAAACCTCCGTGATGGATACTTGTTGGGTGATCCCTACGATCAAAGCTGACCGGGCAAGGTGGCCATGGGGGCGATAGGCTCGACGGCATTCACGTCCCGGAGTGCGCGCTAGTGCTCCCTCTTAGGTATGTGGATGACGTAGATCATGGTCACCGTTTTTACCTCTATTGGAAAAAAATTCTGCCCCCCTGTGTTCGGCTGGCGAGGTTCATCCTCATCTTCACTCTAGGGTCCTTTTCCCTTGTGTTCGCCATTTAGCTTGCCGGCCTGCTTGAAGACTCAACAACTACGGTTGATGTGATTTGCAGGTTTGTCAGGGGTGCCATGGATTTAGCCGGACCTTTCTAGTATCTTGTCCAAGCTGGATGGACTATCCCTGTTGCCTTTAAATGGCTTCTTTCGTTGACCGGGCCTGGAGCAACTGAATCTGGCGTTTTCCGTTGTATCCTCTGTGTTTCCATTGTGTTTCGGCGCTTATTCTTATTGCATCGTGGCTTGCCATTGCCATCCCTGACTTCAGATGTGCCAGCATCGATGGTACAGTTGCTGCTACGAGCTAGCCAGCTGTCCTCGCCCGCGCAAAAGCAGGTCATGAGTGTGGTTAGGGCTGCCATTGTTATCGGCTTCTCCTGGCCGAGGTGTCTAGCCAGCCATTCGTCCCGGACACTGTGTTTGAATGCCACTAAAGCTTACGGTTGGTTCTTTTTAGTTAAGAATCGATTCAAAAGCTTTCAGGCAGACTCCCCGGGTTGCTGGATTATATGACTTAAATCATTGGCATTCGGGGGCCGGACATAAGTCCCCTAAAAGTTGGCCGAAAAGCATCCTCAAGTTCTTCCCAGCTTCCTCTAGAGTTCTCTCGGAGGTTATTTAGCCAGTACCGAGCTAGCCCTTTTAGCTTGAGGGGTAAGTATTTAGTGGCATGGAGATCATCTCCCCGAGCCATGTGTATGTGAAGAATAAAGTCTTCTATCCATACATCTGGATCTATTGTTCCATCGTATGCCTAGATGTTTACGGGTTTAAACCCTTCTGTAAATTCATGATCCATCACCTCATCAGTGAAGCACGGAGGGCATGAAGCACCTCTCTATTTTGTGATTTCATGGCATAGTTCGGACGGTATTGGTGTTCGGTGTTGACTCCAAACTGGGATGTGACAGGTCTATTTGTCTTGATAGCCACCGCCCCGTGTGTATGTACGTTCCCTTAGTCCATAGAATGATCTAGTCTGACCAGCCTTTTTTCAGGTCCTGGCGTAGGTCGTACTTATGAGCCTGAGCAGCCATATCCTTGCCTTTACGGTGAGGAGGTGCTGGTTTGTGTACGGCATTACTGGCTGCTTTGTCTCGTCCATGGGGTGGTCGGTCCGGTTGATCGGCCTAATCATACTTCAGCGGAATTGGCGCTGGGGCCTCATCGTCGAATTGAGGTAGCATTTTGCATTAAGGATAGATATTTGTTTCGCCTTTAGAGGCGTACCATTCTTCAACGTCTAGTACATCATTCCATCTGTGGTTGCGCATATCCTATTCGGCTCTAAGCCACTGCTCCTGCTTCTTCAGGCTCCTTGCAGTGGCAATGAGCTGTTGTTGAAAACGCTTCTGTTCGAGCGGTTCTGCTGGGATGATATATTGTTTGTCTCCCAGACTAATGTCCTCGTTGGAGTTAGGTTGATAGTTGTTGTCATCCGCGTCGCTGTGATCGGTCAGCGGTTTGTTTGGACTATGGTCGCCATCCTCCCGTTCGTCCTGCTCTATCGCCGGCTCAACGGTGTCATCGACTTGTTCCAGATCGTCATTGTCTTCAATGATAGTGTTGCTCTCTTTCCCTTTACAGGATCGAGATCAACGCTTCTGACGCCGGTGTTTGGGAGGTTCATCAATGGGCTTGTCCTGCTCTGGATTGATATTGTCGTCGCCCTCCTTTTCGTGGGGTGTGTCCACCATGTATACATCATATGTAGAAGTAGCCGTCCATCGCCCAGTTGCGAGCGGGTTTGTACTCAGATTGGATTCGGCATCATGGTCCATCCCATCGATGTCTTCGGAAGCATAATCTAATAGGTTGGTTAAGTCCTTGACCGTAGCTACCAAGTGGGTTGTGGGTGGGAAGCGAAATTCCCTGACCTCAGCCCCCAGTTCGAACTGGGCATAATTCGGCTGGGAATCCTCCGCTAGGGAGAGAGATTTTAGTAGTCCAGCGCTTCGTCTAAAGGCGAGTGCCATGCATGTGTTCGGGTATCTGCAACAGCCGCTCGATCGAGACCAAAAGATGCAGATCCTGAGAGCTCGGAACTTGTAGATGGAAACAAGTCCAGAGATCCGATGAGGGTAGTCCCGCTCAATGCCGGGCCTGTGTGCGGATCAAGCACTGCTGAGTTTCCGATCTCCGTGGCGGGGTTAATCTTCCCGTCCTAGGACGAAGTGACCTGCTCCGGATCTAAGTCCAGAGCTGTTGTAAGTGTTACCCCCCGTACGAGGTCTGATGACAGATCTAAGTCATGTTCATCATGGTGGTAGGGAGCAGCTGCCATGGGTGCGAATCCGTTGAAGATCAAATCTCCACGGATGTCAGCAACATAGTTTAAGCTTCCAAACCTGATCTGGTGACCAGTGGCATAGTTGTCGACCTGCTTGAGGCGGCCTTCAGTGTTGGCGTGAAGCACGAAGCTGCCAAACATGAAGAGCTAGCCGGGGAGAAAAAACTCCCTTGACGGTAGCCTCGTTGGTGACAAAGCAAGCCATTGATCCTTCCTCCGACGACATAGTAGAACTCTCAATCAAAGCACCAATGTCGGTGTCAAAACCGGCAGATCTCGGGTAGGGGGTCCCGAACTATGCGTCTGAGGATCGATGGTAAAAGGAGACAAGAACATGATGTTTACCCAGGTTAAGGCCCTCTTGATCGAGATAATACCCTACTTCCTGCTTGATTGATCTTGATGAATATGGATTACAAGAGTTGATCTACCTCGGGATCGTAATGGCTAAACCCTAAAAGTCTAGCCTATGAGAGTGCTATGATTCTGCCGTCTCTATGGACTAAACCCTATGGTTTATATATGCACCGGAGGGACCTAGGGTTGTACATGATCACCTTGCAGAGGAAGGAAAGTATTAGACCAAGACTCTAAACTTGCTATTTTACACATGGGGAGTCCTATCCGGATACGGGAGATAGTCTCCATCGATAATTTTTATAGCCCACCAGTCCGGCCCATAATGAATGATCCGTTCACCTGAGGACCCCTTAATCCAAGACTCCCTCAAGCATGGTCGACGGAAAGCGACGGAGGGGAACAAGGGGCAGGTCATGGGGCAGAAGAAGTGGAGGGGCATGGGGGAGAAGCAGCCAGGGAACGCACATTGCCAACCAGCCACTATGCGCCCGTGGGCGCGCGGCGGCGAGCGTGAGCGAGCGAGCTGAAGGAGGGGGAGAGAGGCCCGGGGAGAAGAGCATGACGAGGGCGAGCTGGGAGACACACCCATTCTCGCTGAGATGCCGAGTAGGAGTCGGGCCCGAAGCAAACGACAGCGAGGTCGCGTCCATGGCGTGCGAAAGCGGTGGTCACCGCGTGCATTGGTGCACATAGTGCACGGTGGTCGGCCAATTTATGTCGAGGAGTTCCCTCAGATCAAATGGAATGAGATGAAACTTGGAGAATGGTGATGATATGAGCGCATGAAGGAGTGTGCAAAATTTCAACTCATTTGGGTTATCCTAGCTAGTACTTCCTTCACAAAGAGTTCCCTCAGACATGAAGTTTGAAAAATCACTGAGGAATATTTACTAGGAAAATTGCAGTTGAATTTTGTCATGAGGCAATGATATGGACATGAAAAGGTGGCCCAAAATTTGGGGTCAATCAAGCAAAGATAAATGACATTTCCTTATCAAAAAGCCACTTATGGCAGAATAAGAAAAGGGATATTTGTGAATTATCTGTAATGATGACAAGGATGGATTTTGGCATATATATGGAAGATATGACCCAAACAATTTATGAGAATTATTTGGAAATTTTGGGAGTGAAGGAAATATAGGTTGCTTCAAAACCTAGGGCAGACATGGTTATTCCTTTAACATAAAAAGGAATATTCCCAAGGAAAAGAATATTGGGGTTTGTCGGTGTACTAAGATAGGGGTACCTTAGTACCCCAACTTGTGCACGGGCAGTAGCAGCTTCCCGCGGCAGGGTCTACCATGTGCTTGCCGGAAACCTTTCTGGTCCCTATAAAGCCATTCAAGAACAAAGTATACAAGTCAGAGGATCAAGGCCCCGGCAAGAGGAGCTTGCCGGGAAGGCCGTACTAGGCTCAAGACTGTCACTTTAGCACAAGGCCCTGGCAAAAGGAGCTTGCCAGGAAGACTAAGGAATGCATACCTCAAGAGACGCCTCGGCGCATCATGCGCCCCGGCAGGACCCGGGGAGCGACAAGCTTCTGGGTCCGGCAAGGTCACGGCCCCGGCAAGGCGCTTGCCGGGGGAAGCTCATGCTGTATGCCCGCGCTCCAGCTCATCTGCCCACGCGTCGCCCTGGGGCCCTTCCAGGGACGCGTGGTGGATGGCTGTGCAGCCTGGGGCACACGGTGGCAATCCATGGTGACGAGGCTACCGCCGTGTCGAATGGAGAAGCATGGACGGACGCTTTTGGGGTCGACGGTGACGGGCATTTAATGCCCTTGTCCCCCACTGTCAAAGTAGGTGAAGACCACTGTTCACGCACTATTCCCGCACTGTTACATCTACCACCACAGTTACATTTTTGCCCTCCTCTATGTTGACACCTGTCGGTGACCCCTTGAGCTATAAAAGGAGGCCCATGCACAACGTAGAAAGGGTTCGAATCCTAGACAACTCTCTCGCTTGGTGTAGCTAGTACTATAGCTCTTAAAGCTCCCGAGCTCAATACAACCAAGGCAGGAGTAGGATTTTACGCGTCCGCGCGGCCCGAACCTGGGTAAAACTGCCCGCGTGCTCTCCTCGATCTGCTCTTCGTGCTCCCTCCGCTCCCTTACCGCAACGTAGAAGGGGCTCCGGTCCCATAGGTGCTCGTGGGAGGACAGTTTCCCCCGACATCTTTGGCGCGCCAGGTAGGGGGGCGTCGAGGTTGTGCGAACCTGATCCGGCGCTCACGCGGGCGCATTCTTCATCAACCTCTCCAGCTTCACCAACTTCATCAGCAACAGCATGGCTCCGAAGAAGAAGGCTTCGGAGGTCGGAGGCCCATCTGCGTCTGTCCCACCGCCACCAGAACCAACGGTGGGTGGAGGAGACGCCGGCGGAAGGGTGGTTGCCGGCAAGGAAACTCACGGCGCCACCAAATCCAAGGACAAGACGGACGACCGGGCAAATTCCAAGACCTCGGTGTCCGTAGATGCACCGCGTCCCTCTCAGCAGACGACAGGCCTGCAGCGTCGTGGTACAGGAGGCACCATACGCTTGCTGGGCCAAGGACAAACCGGAGGTTCGCGGGATGCTCAAGGCCACCGTCCTGGCACGAGCAAGGCGCGGTCGCCGGGGCGAGAAACTGCTCCTTCTAACCCTGTTAGAAGTCCGAGCATATCTCGCTCCTCGCACCGGTCGCCGCCGCTCCCCTCCTCTCCAGCATTAGATCTCGCAAGAGCGCAACTGCTCCTCGATTTCCCTCTAGCGGCAGACAAGGCCGAAGACTGGAGGGCGACGATTCAGAGCCTCATCGTCTTCGCCAACAACGACACGCCGCAGCAGCCGGCGACATCGCGGCCACGGCAAGTCGACCAGGAGAAGGCCGACGGCGACAAGACCGCCGGGGGTGCAACCACCGTGCACTCCCCGCCGCGGAAGCAGAAGACGCCACCCCGCCGGATTAACGTCGACGACGACTCCACGGCGTCGTCGGATCCGCGGTCTCGTCGGGACCAGCGCCAAGTCCTCGACGATCGGCGACAAGAAGACGCTCGGACGCGCATCGAGCGCCGACGGGAAACCAGGCGACAATCGGATCAGCGCGCTGGGACCGCTGTCGACGCGTACACGCCCGGTGAGCCAGGCGACTTGCCATACGCGGCAGGTTGCCCTGCGTTCACCCGTGAGCTGCGGCGTGTCCAGTGGCCCAGCATGAAAAACTTCAAGCCCGACGTACCCGAGAAGTACGACGGCAAGACGGACCCCTCGGAGTTCCTCAGCATCTACATCATCGCGGTGCAGGCTGCCGAGGGGCGCGACAAGAAGATACTAGCTAACTACTTCCCGCTAGTGCTTAAGCCAAACGTCCGTTCCTGGCTTATGCACTTGCCGGAAGGCTCCATTTCTTCGTGGGCAGATCTGTGCCACCAATTTGTTGGCGCCTTCACAGGCGGCCACAAACCCCACGGTCAGGAGAGCGATCTCCATATCTTGGCCCAGAAGGAAGGAGAATCCCTGCGCAAGTACATCCAGCGGTTCAGCCGCGTGCAACACAACATCCCCGACGTCCACCCTGCTGCGGTTATCAGCGCGTTCCACCAGAACGTGCGTAACCGTCGGATGAGGGAAGAGATGGCCATGACCAAGATTCGGGATGTCAGCGAGCTATACGCTCTGGCTGACAAGTGCGCGCGCGCCGAAGAAGGGAGGAGACTCCCCGGAGAGGATAACGGCGCAGGAGGAAGCGACAGCGAGGACGCCGCCCCGGCAAAGAAGAGCCGGCGGCGGAACAACAGAAGAAAGAAGAGCAAGGAAGTGTTGGTCGTCGAGCAGTCCGGCAAGGAGGCTCCCGCCAAGAAGGCACAGGCTGGCAGCTCCGGCAAGGAGCCTGCCCCTGTAGCGGCAGCCGACAAGCAGGACGGCTCCGACAAGCAATATTGCAAGATCCACCGCACCAAGGGTCACGACCTTTCGAATTGCAAACGAGTCGAGTACCTTGTAGAACAGCAGAAGGCTGAATACGAGCGTCGTGACAAGAAGAAGGCCCAAGGTGGCGGAGGAGAGCCAAGCAAGAAGCGGCCATTCAATGGCCGGGGAGGACGCCGCGGCAAGGCCAAGCAGCGGCAAGGTGATCGACCTCCCCGGGGCCGCGACAAGGACGAGGAAGAAGACGACGACGACGACATGGAGGAAGGTGATAACAGTGAGCAGGAGTTCTAGAAGGCCACAGAGGTTCTGTGTGTCGACGGAGGCACCTCTCTGCATACTTCCCACCGCCAACTCAAGCAGTGGGTGCGGGAAGTAAACGCAGCTGAGCCGCCCGTTGAGTCACGCAGGCTCCTGAAGTGGTCCAGCACGCCCATCATTTTTGATCTTGAGGATCACCCTGACCGCACAACGGCAGTCGGGTGCTTGCCGATGTTGGTCTCACCAACTATCCGCAACCTCAAGGTCACCAAAATGTTGGTTGACGGCGGGGCCGGCCTGAACTTGATCTCCTCAGCTGTGATCAAGAAACTCCAGATCCCAGACGGCGAGCTCGAAGAAACCGGGTCGTTCCAAGGAATAAACCCGGGAAGGAGCAAGCCCAAGGGGAAGATCACTCTGCCAGTGACCTTTGGCGGGGAACTCAACTTCAGGACGGAGAGGATAACCTTCGATGTTGCCGATATCCCATTGCCATACAATGGGATAGTTGGACGTCCTGCCCTCGCCAAGTTCATGGCAGCTTCCCACTTTGCCTACAACATCCTCAAGATGCCGGGGCCGATAAGCATCATCTCTGTCCCTGGCGACAAGAAGGACGCGCTTATCTGCGCCGACAAGATATACCGGGATGCAGCAGCCGCAGCGGAGAGCCACACACTTGCCGTTGAAGCTCCCGGGGGGAAGAAGACCAAGACCAAGTCCGGCAAGTGCTCTGGGGCCCACTCCGGCAAACGCACCTCTTCGGAGTGCTGCGCTGCCGTCGAGGACGCACCATCGAGCTCCACCGGCAAGTGCAAGAAAGGGATGGCCGCTCCACCGGCAACCAAGAAGGTGTCCGCCAAGGAGGACGGCACTGGTGGTACCTTCACCATCAGTGCTATGCTCGACAACAAATAGGAAAGCACGCTCGTTGCCTTCCTGCGGGCGAATGTCGATGTGTTTGCGTGGCAACCATCTGACATCCCCGGCGTTCCGAGGAAGGTAATTGAGCACAAGCTTGCTGTTTGTCCTCATGCGCGGCCCGTCAAGCAGAAGGTCAGGAAGCAAGCCGTGGAGCGCCAAGAATTCATCACTGAGGAGATAAAGAAGCTAGAAGCAGCAGGCCTGGTTAGAGGCGTGATCCATCCCACGTGGTTGGCCAATCCAGTTGTCGTACGCAAGGCCAATGGGAAATGGAGACTCTGTATAGACTTCACCGATGTGAATAAAGCATGTCCTAAGGATCCATTTCCCTTGCCGCGTATTGACCAGATTGTTGACTCCACCGCCGGATGTGAGCTGCTTTCCTTCCTTGATGCATACTTAGGTTACCACCAGATTTTCATGGCCAAGGAAGATGAAGAGAAGACTGCATTTATCACTCCATGCGGCACATATTGCTTCATACGCATGCCCTTTGGATTGAAGAATGCAGGCTCAACATTTGCAAGGTTAGTGCACACTGCTTTTGAGCCACAGATCCACAGAGATGTAGAAGCCTACATGGATGACATAGTGGTGAAGAGCAAGAGCAAAGATACACTGATCCAAGATTTGGAAGAGACGTTTGAGAATCTGCGCAAGATCCAGCTCAAGTTGAACCCCGAGAAGTGCGTCTTCGGAGTTCCCTCCGGCAAGCTTCTCGGGTTCTTTGTGTCCCAGAGGGGGATTGAAGCCAATCCCGACAAGATAAAACCCATCGAGCAGATCAAAGCCCCGAAGCGCGTCAAGGACGTAAGGAGACTTGCAGATTGTGTGGCTGCCCTCAGTAGGTTCATTTCAAAGTCTGCAGAACGCGCCCTTCCTTTTTTCAAAATCTTGAAGAAGGCAGGTCCTATGAAATGGACTCCGGAAGCGGAGGCAGCGCTGCAGGACTTGAAAGGATACCTATCCTCCACTCCAATACTTGTCGCGCCTAGGCCACAAGAGAAGTTGCTGCTGTACCTAGCAGCAACCAATCAAGTGGTTAGTGCTGCGTTAGTAGCGGAGAGGGAGGCAGATGAGGAGTCTACACCACCGGCAAGTGAATCCAGCGACAAGCAGGGGGCTTCCCTGACAAGCTCTGGCTCCGACAAGGACAAGTCTGCACAGGAACAAGGAGAGGTGCGAAAGAAGATGGTGCAGCGCCCAATGTATTTTGTAAGTTCCCTCTTGCAGGGAGCTAGATCAAGATACTCTGGGGTGCAGAAGTTGCTTTTCGGCCTCCTCATGGCCTCGAGAAAGCTGCGCCATTACTTCCAAGCACATGAGATAACAGTGGTCACTCGCTTTCCGTTGAAGAGGATATTGCAGAATCCAGAAGCAACAGGCAGGATCGTCGAGTGGGCACTGGAGCTGTCAAGCTTTGGTCTCAAGTTTGAAAGTACTTCAACCATACAGAGCAGAGCTTTGGCAGAATTCATAGCCGAATGGACCCCAACGCCCGATGAAGAAGTTCCAGAGACAAGCGTCCCCGTACAAGAAACAAGCAGTGAATGGGTAATGTACTTTGATGGTGCCTTCTCGCTGCAAGGCGCCGGTGCCGGCGTGGTACTCATAGCGCCCACCGGAGAGCACCTCAAGTATGTTGTCCAGATGCACTTTCCCAAGGAGCAAGCGACAAACAATACTGCTGAGTATGAAGGTTTGCTTGCCGGCCTCAGAATTGCGGCCGAACTTGGGATCAAGAAGATGATTGTGCGGGGAGATTCTCAGTTGGTGGTCCGACAAGTAAACAAGAGTTACCAGAGCCCTTTGATGGAAGCCTATGTTGATGAAGTGAGGAAGCTTGAAGAACACTTTGAAGGTCTGCAAATGGAGCACGTTCCGAGAGCTCAGAATGATATTGCAGATGGCCTTTCAAAGTGTGCTGCAATGAAGTTACCTGTGGAACCAGGGACCTTCCTGCTCAAGCTAACTCAACCATCCGTTACACCATTAGTTGGGCAAAGTAAGAAGAGAAAGTTGGTCTCCGGCGACTACTTGCCGGCGGATCTTCCAGAAGCCGCCGCCAAGGTCCCCAAGATCAACAACCAAGGTGCTGAGGAACAGTTTGCTCCTGCAGATCCTAGGGTCTGTACAGTTGAAGCAAGCGTTTCCGACAAGCCCTGCCCCGGCAGGCTTGCCGGGGGACCATCAGCTCCGATAGAACCGCAGGTTCTTGCCGTAGAAGCTGAGGTTTCCGCAGCAGCCCTCATGCCTTTAGTCCTTGTTGTTGAGCCCCAGGCCCCAGCATGGGCACAGCAAATCGTTCGTTTTCTGCAAACTAGAGAACTTCCCGACGACCCAGAAGAGATAGAGAAAATAACCAGGCAGTCAAGTATGTACCAGTTCATTGACAATGAGCTGTACAGAAGAAGACTCAATGGTGTCAGGTTGAAGTGCATTTCCAGAGAAGATGGACAGAAGCTGTTGGCAGAGATACACGGAGGCATATGTGGCCACCACATTGGCGCGAGGGCACTTGCCGGGAAGGCGTTCCGGCAAGGGTTCTTCTGGCCAGAAGCCCTCCAAGACGCAACTGCACAAGTAACCAAGTGTGAAGCGTGCCAGTTCCATGCCAAGAAAATTCACCAGCCAGCTCAAGCTCTCCAGACGATTCCTTTATCCTGGCCCTTCTCGGTCTGGGGGCTCGATATCCTCGGCCCTTTCCCCCATGCTGTCGGGGGCTTTGAGTACTTGTACGTTGCAATCCACAAGTTCACAAAGTGGCCAGAAGTGGAACCAGTGAGAAAGGTGACAGTACAGTCAGCAGTCAGGTTCTTCAGGTCAACTGTTTGCCGTTTCGGGATCCCTAACAGGATCATCACCGACAACGGAACACAATTTACTAGTCGCACCTTCATGCAGTACGTCCAAGACCTTGGCGCCAAGGTCTGTTTCGCTTATGTTGCTCACCCGAGGAGCAATGGTCAAGCGGAGAGGGAAAATGCTGAAGTGCTGCGCGGACTCAAGACAAGAACCTTCGACAGGCTGCGCAAGTGCGGAAGAAACTGGATAGAGGAGCTACCGGCGGCTCTTTGGTCAATCAGGACGACACCAAGTCGAGCCACCGGGCAGACACCCTTTGCTCTTGTCTATGGAGCAGAGGCAGTTCTCCCCACGAAACTCGTATACGGATCTCCTCGAGTGCTCGCTTATGATGAGCTCGAGCAAGAGCAACTGCGTCAAGATGATGCATTGCTCCTTGAGGAGGAACGTCTCGAGGCTGCTGTACGAGCTGCTCGAAACCGGCAAGCCTTGCGTCGCTATCATAGCCGCAAGGTCAAGGCCAGGAGTCCCGAGGAAGGCGACCTTGTTCTTCGGCGTGTTCAGTCCGCCAAGAATTCCAACAAGTTGACGCCGAAGTGGGAAGGCCCTTATCGGGTGAGACAAGTCACAAGGCCCGGCGCTGTCCGCCTTGAGACCGAAGAAGGCTTACCGGTGAGCAACTCCTGGAACATAGAGCATCTTCGCAAGTTTCACCCATAAGGCGCGGTTGCCGTGATCCGCTCCGGCAACCACCTTTTGTACGAGTCTTGCCGCTGTTGCATATAAACCTTTGTACAAAGCCGGGCGCAGATCCCGTGCATCAGTAAAGTTTTTGTGCTTCGTACTATTTGCCATTTCCATGCTTTTCTTTGGTTATTTGCATGCATTATTTGGCACCTTGTGCAAAGCACATCCCCAGTAAGCGCTAGCAGGCCGTAAGGCCCCATGCTTGTTTTTCCTCCTCTTTTTTCCCTCTTAAGCAGAACGAGACTTCCTCGCGCACAAGTTTGCCGGGGGGGAGGAGATGGAGGATGAACCAAGTGTTGTTCAAGAAAGAGGAGCCTTGTCCGGGAACAAGCAATATATGAAAGCTAAGTTACCAGAATTTGAGCAGCTCAAATTTTTAAATTTTAGTTATCTTCCTTGAACAACCATACTTTGTATGAAAAACCTGTGCGCGGAGGAACCTACCCGTGGCTAGCCGCACCCTTACCTTGTTTCCGGGCACGCTCAATGACCTAAGTGAGCTGCGACAAGTGTCGCGCCCTTATTTCGTTTTCGAGTTCGCTCAACAAGCTAAGTGCGCTGCGACTAGCTGCGGCAAGGTTACTTGCCGGTAAGGTCCTTTGCCGGCAGGCTGCTAAGAGTCCAGCACTGAGCGCTCGCGGCGAGGGCCCCTTGCCGGCAAGTCCCCTAAAAGCGTAGGGTAGAAAGCATACAAAGTGAAGGACCAAAAGCAAGGGAGATAACACCGCATTGATTGCTCGAAAATAAGATAGTATATCACAAAGACAACTTGTCGCAATAACTAATTGGTTCATGTTCATGACACACTTTGCAGCGGCAAAGGAAACAGAAAGCAAGAGGCCTAATCTACGCGGTCGCCCTCACGCCTTGAGATCTTGTTCTCCTTGGCGACGATGTGGGCAACCTGCGCCTTCAACGCCTCCTGATCCGCATCGTCCGGCAAGCTGCGGAGGACGTTCACAAGATTGATGCCAGGGTTGCGGTAGACGATTTTCGTCAAGACGCGCTCCAAGGTGCCCGCGCAGAGCTGACGCGACTCCTCGGCCAGCTGCGCGGGGAGCTTCTCCTGCAGCCGTGCAAGCGCCGGCGCGATTCCCCTGAAGAAGAGACTTAACTTGGCGCTGTGGGGGAGATTCTCGTCCGGAGAGTACACAAGGTGCTCCACCCTCAGCGCCATCAGCTCCTTGTCGATATTGGCAGCAGAAGCGACCAGATCGTCAGTCCATTGCTCCACCGCCCGGCTGAAGTTGTTCGCTGAAGTGGCGGCGCTCTCCACTAGGCCTCGTTCCTTGCGGAGCTCGTCCTTCAGCTTCGTTTCGCGGTCCCGGGCAGCGTCGAGTGAATCAGTCAAAGTGGAGACCTTCAACTCCATGTCAGCGATTGAATCTTTGGTGGCAGTAAGCTCGTCGCCCTTCTTGGAGAGGCGTACCTGCAAGTCGGAGTTGGTGTGGGCGTCCTTCTCCCGCTCCATGTTGAGCGCGGTGACTCTGTCCTCACTTGCTTTCAGGTACCGCTCCAGCTGATCCACCTTGAGTTCCAGTTCCCTCTTGGCGGTTTCCGCGGCGGCTGCGGCTTCCTTTGCCTCCTTCATGGCCTCTTCCCGGGCGGTGAGCTCGTCGTCATGGGCGTCGAGCTCAACCTTCCGCTGGTTGAGCGCCCCCTCCCGCCGAGACAGCTCCTCGGCGGCCAGCCGCTGTCGCTCTTCAGCCTCCGCCTTCTCCAGGAGTAAGGCTTGCTGCTCTCCGGCGAGCTCTTCCCGCTCCTCCGCCAAGTTGCGGAGGGCGGCCTGGTAGGCGGCGCGAAGCTCCACGGCCCGCTTCTCCAAGTCCACTCCAGCCTTGGCGGCAAGAGCTTCCCGGGAGTCCAGCTTCGCCTGCCTGGCCCGGTAAAGGGCCAGGAGCCGGCGAAGTAGCTTCTCCTCTTCGGGCTCGTCGCTCCCGCCAGGCGCTTCAACAACCATCAACCCCGCGAAGGCGAGGACCTCTCCATCGTAGGTCTCTCCCTCCACGGGGGCTCGCGACGAAGACCCCCACGGGACTTGTATAAAGACTCCGTTGGGGGCCTCAAGGTAGATGCCTGGCTGCTCTGTGGCGGCGGAGGGGTCGGCGGCCGGTGCAGCGCTTGACGCTCCTGCTGCCTCCGTGCCAGCAGTGTGGTCGCCGCCCCCCTCCCCAGCCGCGGCGTCTGCGGCCGGGGCAGTCTCCTCAGCGGCAGGCTCGTCGGCTCCTGCCATGCCCTCAGCGGCAGTGGCGTTGCCGCCGTCGCCTTGCACGCCCTCCTCGCCGGCAGCCTCAGTCTCCATCCGCTCCGGCGCAGGAGGATCTAGCAGAAGAAAAAGAAAAGAAAAAATCAAGCAAATATCCAAAAAGACAAGTTCAAGAAGATAAAGCTACAAGACTCACCTTCGCGGACTTCTTCGACGACAGGCTCCCTCGCCGTGGAATCCTCCCTTGGCGGTGGAGCAGTGGCCCCTGCTGGCGGAGGGCCGCCCGTGCCCTCCCTTGGCGGGGTGACCACTCTTGTCGGGCTGCTCACCCTTGGCGGGGTGCCCGCCCTTGGCGGGGTGCCCGTCCTTGGCGGAGCGTTCTCCCTCGCCGGGGAGTTCACCCTTGTCGGGGAGGGTGGAGCAAGTGGCTCGTCGGGGGCAGTCTCCGGGCGCTCCTGCGGCTGCGGCTCCACTTCTGCATAAGACAAACGAGACAACAAAACATCAGTACAGATGACAACCTCGAGCGCGCCTGTCAAACAGAAAAGAATGACTACCAGACTTATGCTGGGGGCTGCGCTGGGGGCTGCTCCTCGGAGCAGCGGCTTGATCCGGCAAGCTTGCCGCCGGCGCGTCTCCGGTCGCCGCGGTGGGCGAGTCATCTTCGACCTCAACCACGGGGATCTTGGCCCTCTTCGCTGTCCGCTGGGCCAGGGTCCTGAAGGCAAAGCAAGAACAAGATCAGAATCATCAAAGAAAGATCAAGACAGAATCGAAGAAGTTACAAATTACAAGTACTTACTCCTCTTCCTCATCATCGTCGGAGCTAAGGGCGGAGAAATCGAACTCCACCTGAGGTGCTCCCACACGAGGAGCAGGAGGAGAAGGCTCCCTCGGGCGCTTGGCGGTCTCCGGGGCTGGGGGCTGCGAAAACACAGCCTCCGTTGACGCCGAGGCCCGAGGAGCAGGCGGAGCGGCCGCTTCGCTCCGGGAGGATCCCCCTCCGCTTGGCGCTGGTGCGCGGGGCGCCTCCGTTGCGGCTTGGCTCGCCCTGGTGGCGCGCGTCGCCCGGCGAGCAGGCTGCTGCCTAGGCGCCTACGTCCTCGTCGCCGTCGCCGCCTTGCGGAGGCGTTTCCTCGGTGCTTGCGTGGGACTTGCCGGAGGCGGGGAGTTCTCGGAGGACGAGGAGGCGTCGTCGTGAAGTCCCAGAGACCCTCCGGTATCTTCATCGGCCTCGACGTCCTCTTCCTCCTCCCCGGCAGGCTCGCTGGGCCCAGCGCCATGCCCGGCAGCCTCGCTCCCTCCGGCGGTCCCGCTCCCTCCGGCGGTCCCGCTCCCTCCGGCGGTCCCGCTTCCTCCGGCAACCTCGCCTCCTGCGGCAGCCTCGCTCACAACTCCGGGTATCCCGGAAAGCCTCAGGGAAGGAACCCCGGCAAACTCCTTGGGCGGAAGCTTGAGCAACCTGAGGATTTCAGCCTCCTCTGCTTGGCTCAGCACGTTCGCGGCTTCTGCATCGTCCACAGTGCATCCAAAGTCTCCCGCCGTTGCAGCTGCGGCGGCCTCTTCCATCCGAGAAGCAATATAAGCAATATCCCGCGCCGTGGTGGCCCGGGTGAGGCCCCTGTTCTCCTCGGTGTTCTTGGGCTTCTCGACCAGGTTATCGAAGAAGCTCAGCACAGTATCCGCCGGAGGCTCGATCCATGTGGGGACGAGGCCATGGGAGTCGCACTCCGGCATCATCGCGCGCAAGGAATCGCAGGCGGTGCTGTTTCACAGTGGCACTACTCCTTTGGCCGGTCTGAACCACTCCGGATGGGCCGGGTCGTGCTTGAAGAGCTCTCGGACCATTCCCTTTAGCTCCAAAGCAGTAAAATTGAAGTTCAATCCACAGCGCAGCCTCATGATATCCGCCGCATTGCCAAATTCCCAGGCGGGCCTTTTCCTCTCTTGTAAAGGGGCAATGCGTCGGCGGAGGATATCTGCGCCAACCTCTCCGATGGTCAGATTGGCGGCCCGGAGACGGATAATCCTAATGAGAGCAATGCTAAGCTTGTTATCCTCCGGGGCCAATTCGCTCCAGTTCCTGCCGCGCACTATGGCTGTTGTGCGCGGCGCAGTGAAGGGCTCCGGCTTGTCCTCCACTACCCAGCACCAATCTGCACGCCATTCTTCCCACTTGCGGCGGAGTTCTCCCTTCAGGTATGAGTCCTTCTTATTCAACCGGAAGATCCAGGAGATGCCACCGGAGAGGGGAGCGCCAGCCTCTACTCTAGGCATAAAGAAATGGCGAAAGAGTGCAACGTTTGGATGGATCCCAACATAGTTTTCGCACAGATGTGCGAAAACCGCCATCATAAGGATGGCGTTGGGAGTAAAGTGTAGGAGGTGGAGGCCATATGTGTTCATAATGTCACAGAAAAACTCTGAGTACGGAGGGCACAATCCACAGTGGAAGAAAACAGCGAAGAAGAAATACCCGCCGGGAAACAAATCTCTGGCGACGGCGGGGAAGGCTCTGGTGCGGGGATGAGCTTTGGTCTCCTCGGACCAGAAGAGGTAGTACTTGTTCCGCAGGTCCTTCGCGCTGAGCCTCGGCGTGAAGACCACGTTCCTCTTCCGCAGGGCGGCAAGCTTCGCCGCCTGCTCGGATTTCTCCTTCTTGGCCTTGTCCGCTTTCGCTTTCTCGCTCTTCGGAGCCATGGCGGAGGTGGCGAGGGGAGAAGCGAGAAGCTCGACGGCGCCGCGGATGCGGAAGGCGGCGGAGGAGGGGTGGAGGCGAGGAGCAGCGGGGGATTTCTGGAGGTTGAGGACGCAATGAAGACGAAGGAAGAAACTGCCCCTGCTTCCTCTGCTTTTAAGGGGGAAGTGGGGGACGCTCCGCATTTACCATTAAACAACAGGCCACGATCTCTCCCACGACGCCGCAATCGACGCGTGCCGTTAGGGAGGGGCGCGGCGGATGCGGAAGGGGATTTACGGCTTGCCGTGGGCCGCGTGTGCCCGTGCACTGTTTTGGGCCTGGCCCAACAGCGCTCGGCACCGTGTGTGGCCCAGGCCCAGGGGCTCCTGTCGGTGTACTAAGATAGGGGTACCTTAGTACCCCAACTTGTGCACGGGCAGTAGCAGCTTCTCGCGGCAGGGTCTACCATGTGCTTGCCGGAAACCTTTCTGGTCCCTATAAAGCCATTCAAGAACAAAGTATACAAGTTAGAGGATCAAGGCCCCGACAAGAGGAGCTTGCCGGGAAGGCCGTACCAGGCTCAAGACTGTCACTTTAGCACAAGGCCCTGGCAAGAGGAGCTTGCCAGGAAGACTAAGGAATGCATACCCCAAGAGACGCCTCGGCGCATCATGCGCCCTGGCAGGACCCGGGGAGCGACAAGCTTCCGGGTCCAGCAAGGTCACGGCCCCTGCAAGGCGCTTGCCGGGGGAAGCTCATGCTGTATGCCCGGGCTCCAGCTCATCTGCCCACGCGTCGCCCTGGGGCCCTTCCAGGGACGCGTGGCGGATGGCTGTATAGCCTGGGGCACACGGTGGCAATCCTCGGTGACGTGGCTACCGCCGTGTCGAATGGAGAAGCATGGACGGACGCTTTTGGGGTCGACGGTGACGGGCATTTAATGCCCTTGTCCCCCACTGTCAAAGTAGGTGAAGACCACTGTTCATGCACTATTCCCGCACTGTTACAACTACCACCACAGTTACATTTTTGCCCTCCTCTACGTTGACACCTGTCGGTGACCCCTTGAGCTATAAAAGGAGGCCCATGCACAACGTAGAAAGGGTTCGAATCCTAGACAACTCTCTCGCTCGGTGTAGCTAGTACTGTAGCTCTTAAAGCTCCCGAGCTCAATACAACCAAGGCAGGAGTAGGGTTTTACGCGTCCGCGTGGCCCGAACCTGGGTAAAACTGCCCGCGTGCTCTCCTCGATCTGCTCTTCGTGCTCCCTCCGCTCCCTTACTGCAACGTAGAAGGGGCTCTGGTCCCATAGGTGCTCGTGGGAGGACAGTTTCCCCCGACAGGGTTGGTTCAAGATGAAAATGGCAAGGTCTTGGGAAGGGTATGAGGATGACAAGCTAGTCTGGAAGGGAAGAAGAGGTCATCTTCTTCAGTTTCCAGACCACATAGCCAGAGAAAAAGAAAACTCAAGCAAAATCCTCAAAAAATAAAAATAAAAAAGGAAAGGCCAAAAATTAGGGTGTCACAAGGATCTCCTCCGCCGAGGAAGGTGAGAAGGTGCAATGTTCACGAGGTCGTCCTTGGCGACGGCTCTCACCCACTGCCGACGCGTCCCGATCAATGTGGCTTGTCGTTCTCTCCCACGTAGTGCCAACTAGGGAGGCCCTCCGACCCCTTCTTCTTCACTGTCGTAGTGTGGGAATATCCGGCCTCCCTCCGCCCACCTAGCGACATCCCGGCGACCCTTAGGTATAATTTCCTTTGAAACCGGCCTTGCTATACTGCCCCAGCTCCCCACGTCGGTGCATTTGCATCTTTTACTACTTCTCAGGCCCACTCATATATAGGATCAATCGGCTGTTCGAAAGGCACCAAATTTTTTACTGTTAAGAGGTAAAACTAGTTCATGCAGTCGAATCTAGTAGTACTACTTCATGCAATTAAATCTAGTAGTACTACTTGGTTCAAACGGGGAAGAAAGGGGGTGGGGTGAGGAGATTTGTTACCTGAATCTAGGACATGGCCAAAAGAGGAAATAATGGGTGCGAAAAGTAGCAGAGATTGGCTATCCAACTGGTCTCTTGGACTAATAGGTAAATAAAGGGAAACACAGTAGAAACTAGATATAGACAGATCTATTGTTTGAAAAAGGAAAGAAAGTGGGGACTGGGGGATAGGTTAACACTATATGTCCAACACTAGATTTGCTGATTGCACATAGTAAAAGGTTGCTATACAGAACAAAAATGGGACCAACCCAAATATCCTGTTTGGATGTTTGTTTCCCCGAACCCCTCTTATGTAATGCCACTAGTAAAATGTAGCAGTTAGACTGTCAAAGTAAGGACACATTAAACCAATGTTGTTTTCAATGCAACGCCTCTAGTAATACGAATCAATGGCACTGTTTTTCATGTCCTGCTAAATTTCCCACGAAGATAAGTTGCTTCATTTCATTAGAAATGTAACTGTATTTGTTAGCCTATTCTCTCGTGCCCAAATACCAACTCTTTAGCAGCTGTTAATGTAATGTTGCTAGTAAAATGAAGCAATTGCACGATTACAGTAATGTCCCATTTAAAAGTTGTCATAGTTAATCCTAACGCTCACACTAATTTCTAGTAATGTTGCTGCTTTGGAAATTGCTACTGTCCCTGTAGGATCGCCATTCAGATAAAGAACATGCTTCTTTTCATTTGATGTATGTTTCATCCCTTGTTATTCACCTTCCTTTCCACCTTTTTGTGCTAACAGAGATATACATTTCACCCTTGATCTTAGTTGAACTACACAAAATGATATCCAAATTATAGTTGAACATTCCACGAGCTTCATGGCCAACCTTGATGTTACTCAATTTTATTGCAACTAATGGAGAATAAGCTACTAGCTCATGGGACCAAGTACTTGCTAACTGCATGATGCAAACATTGCTTCATTTTAGGTGAACTGCATAAAAGGGTCCCATGAATTGAATCATCTATGTTGGTGACTGGTGTCATCCCATATACGATGCTATTGACTGCAGATATGGTTCCCATCACAAGGTATGTTCCTTTTGAGGCAATGTTTTGCACCTTAATCTAGTGACACTATTAATTTGAGGAAGTGTTTTGGCACCACTAGTGCAACTGATTTTTTATCAAAAGAAGGGTTTTCATCCAATTTCATTAAAGAAACCTGACCATAGAGAACCATTATCCGACAACATCTTAGTCTAAATGGGTAGTTATGCAACTACTAGTAGAACGGACTGACTACTATGAGGAGACAAGTTCGCCACATAAGCTAGGCAGGTAGGGGGATGCAGCCCTAGCTCGACCAAGTTTGGATTACAACCTAGAAGCTACTGCACAAACATTAGGGGGGAGATAGGAACTGCAAGAGCTAGCTTCAACATCCTAGTCTAAGCACACCTGGCATCTGTCCTTACCACGCCTGGTACACCTCGCTTGCCACCTGCTCGACCCTAGTGCAACTGATAAAATGAAGTAATAATACAATTAAAATAGAGCTATTTTCCTCTCTATGATTTCATTTCCAATGTAGATAAAGAAAGTTATTATCTTTGTCAGTATATGTTTCATAAACTAGTCCCATTGTTAATGTTTTAGTGTTTCTGCAAACTGTGTTATTCAGCTACATTTTGGTGGAACTGCACAAATGTACGTATGGAACCATCATATATGCTGAGTGCGAGGTGCCAATTTCTAAAATAACGTGGCTTGGAAAAGGACAAATGCTCGGATGGTTCCTCAAGTTCTTGCCGACCTGCTACAGAATTTTTTAATCTGATGTTAATTCGCTTGCACTTTACTTTTTTAGGGGACACTTTACTTGTTTCGGTGTTGGAGCAAATCCTCTAATCAAATAGGAGTAGCTTATATTGGCACTTTCCTATGTTGTACTCTTTTCTGAAAGAAACATTGATCGATTTTTCTTTGTTTGCACACATTGTCACAACTTTGTTCTAGGCCCAGAGCAATTTTAGGGTGATTGGCATAGTACCCGTAGACTCGGAGTACTACCTGGTACTTACCCGTATGATTTTCCTTAGTCGTCACACTGATTGGAAGCATGAGCAGATGAAAGATTAGGTTAGTGCGAAGCTGACCTTAAACCCTACTGGTGCCATTGAAACGAGGCAAGCAGCGAGGGAACCATGGAGAACGGAGCTCGAGCGACATCGCGCGATCCGACCTCCTCTTCCGCGGGGAGAACGGATACTCACGTGCCTCTGGCTGGCACTGCACCCTCACAAACGGAACACCGTACTCGATCCATTCATTTTCCTCTAGATGCTGGACCTTCGACCTATACTCCCACCACCTCCGCCGAACTTTCGCCTCGGGCGAATCAGTCTGCTCCATCGCCCAGAGGAGATACTCTATGAACTCAAAGGACTACGGCGTGACTGCCGCCGGGGAGTACATTGCTGCCCTCATCGTCGTCGTCTCGCTCTTTCTCATCCATTGCCACATGGACGTCACTGTCCTCGAATTCTTCCATTCGTTGTCAAACCAAGTAAGGATCTCCTTCAAGATGGCTAACTTTGGTTGGTCACCACCGACGATCTGCCAGATTTGCTGCTGCATCCTCTCCATAGATGTGCTTCTGAGAGGTCTGATGCTGGCTTTGGAAGATGGGAGGAGAGACGATGGTCTTGCAATGGAGAACAGGGAGAGGGGAGACGGCCGTTTTGCAATGGAGAAGATGGAGAGGAGAGGGGGTGGTTTTGCAATGGAAAAGAGGGAGAGGCGAGACGGTCGTTTTGGAATGGATAAGATGGAGAGGAGAGGGGTGGTTTTGCAATGGAGAAGAGGGAGATGAGCATGCGACCACGATGTAGTATTTAACGAGAGATCCGGCACGCCATGACTGGATCAAAATCAAAATCAAAATCAATTTACCCTTCAGTTAAGATGCAACCCCACATTAACTAGTCTCCCTTGTATTGTGGGTCAGATTTTGACCATTACTTTAACAAATAAAATATATATTATACGTTGCAAAAATAATATAATTTGAAAGTACATTCAGATACGAACCAAACGATATAATTTTTGATGACATGCATTCACACTTTGCTTTTCAAATACAGTACATGGTCAAACTTTTACCCATAACTAGTAACATGCCTGTGCGTTGCGTGGAACATCAATATGCATTTAGTGAGTAGTTTATATTGTGAGGAATAAGGATGAATGAGGGAAGGCCTTATCTACACATGTGGAGAGGAGTGCCGGTATCATTCTGAAAAATTGTCGTAGTTTCCTTCCTATCCGTCAAATATAGATCAAACAACCTATATTGTAGGATGGCAGGCGCACCATCATCATCAACTCTATTTTTCATAAGAGTAGAGATACGCAAAACAAAAAAAACTTCCAAGACAAGTGTTTCTCCTCTCCTCTTCTATTTGAAAACCACCACCGCTCCTCTCCTGTTCCAATCCAAAACCAGCATCGCTCCTCTCCTCTTCCATTTCAAAAACCACCGCTTGTGAGTGAAGGTGTTGTGGACAAGTAGATCGATGGAGGAGTACAACTGATACGTGAGGATCATAGATGGCGACCCTATGAAGCTAGCGAGGATGTTGGAGATACAGTCTTGGTTTGACAATGTGGGGCAACTAGCGACGACGACGATAGTCATGGCGAAATATCTGGAACAAAGTGATAAGGCGGCGATACTCCCAAAGGGAGTCGCGCGAGAGTACATAGAGTTTCTCCTCTAGGCCATGGAGCAAATAGATTCACCGAATCTGATAATGAGGCAGAAGTGGTGGGAGTATCGATCCAAGATGGAGCATCCACCAGAGATTGAAAGATTGACCATTTACATGGTGCCGTTTGTAAGGGTGTCATGGCAGAGCGAGCCGGTGGAGTCTTCGTCGACCGTACCCAACTCCAAGAGGATAAAACCAGTTGGTGCGACAACGCTTCCTCGCCAATCACCTCGTATCACGGGGCGACTGTATGCTGCCGAGGAATATGAGGGGACTACGCCCCCCCCCATAGTCCGAGGAGGATCTTAGGGTTGTCACTATTTGCAGGTTGTCAATTGTGTTTTGTGTTGTCTATTTTGGGAGTACTTTTAGATACGAATGTCAGATTTACAGTATTGAGCATATGAAGTATTTTCTGAATTCTATAGATATACTTTTAGCACTTCAAATAATTTAGTTTCATATTAAAGTGCACATAATGTGATTCTCAGCGAAGAAACTACAAGTTTCAGTTTCAGAGGGCAGAGCATTTATATTAACATGCCCTTTTCAAATAGGTATAACATCATGTTGGAAGTTTTATTCATGGTCGAAAATGGAACTACCGGCCAGTTAACAACATGCTGATCAATATTCATGCATAGCACATCTTCATATGATGCACAGTCAAAAAGATATACTATTTTCAAAATGCCCACACAGTGTTGAGTGTGCAAAAAACAGAGAAAACGAGGGACGCAGTTTTGCCAAGTGTTGGAAGTGGTGTGCATAGATGACAATGGGGACACACATGTCATTAATGGCAGAGGCAAAAATTTGGGGATATTTTCCCTGCATCAGGTGGAATCGAACCCGGGCGCAGAAGTGGTTGGGGTGTTGAACTTGGCCACTGGGCTACTTTAGAACTTTCACTAAAAATTTGGCACAACTTCTACCACTACTATAGCACGTCTTCCCCGGCTCCGGTGCATTCTCGTCCATGGCCTAGACGTTATCCTCCGCCTTTGTGCGTTTGCCGCGACGCTGCTGTCTGCCATTGTGAACATGCTCAACGAACAAGAGGAATCTAGAGAGGACTGTACGTTGAGAGGCGGATAATTGGGACCCACCAGGTCAATGGCCGTACGCTAGCAAGTGCCTCAATGAAAAAAATACTTTCTCCTAATGCTATACTGACGTTGGGGCCCACGGTTTTGTCAACGTAGTTACTCCTACTAAAGAGATAAATTTACAACGAAGCCACTCATTGGGGAGCTAGTAGGGAGTATCATTTATTATCAGTGGGCCGGCAAGTATCAGCTAGGTTGTGGGCTACCCAGTCTAGGCTTTCTTTTTTAACATGCGCAGCTCACGACATGCCGGTTTGTATTTTTTTAGGGCCGTCATGTATCGGACGGCCTATGGGCCTCCCATCCTAGGTTTTATTTTTTTTCTTAAACATACGCAACCCAACTTATGTATTTTGTAAAGAAGAAAACACAGATGTCTGTTCTATTTTTCTATTTAATAATAGGAATGCTAGGTCCAACTTATGTTCCCCTTTTAACTATATTATATATATTTATTTTATTTTGTATGTTATTATATATTATTGTTATTATCATCATATATTTAATAGATACTTACATACATAACAAAAATATCCCACATCTTATTAACTTATAAAAATAATTTTTTAACAATAATATCCTGTTGTTTTTACTGTAAGGCAACAAAAATGTTGGTCATTGTGTACAAAAGCTTGGTAATATTTGAGAACCAATGTAAAAATAAAGCATTATTATTTAAATATATTAATATGAAAATGCTCAGCCCCTGTCTATTTTTTGATAACATTGTTGCGCCCAACCCAACAATATAACTGGAACCAGCGCAGCAAAATTGTGTATTTCGAGAAAGTGCAAATGGGCTGCAATTATTTCAGAAAAATCAAATGGGCCGCATGGACACTACATTATTTATTGACCCTTCCCAACAAATTTGTGTATTTTGAGAAAGTACAAATGGGTTGTAGTTTTCTAGAAAAAAATATAAATGGGCTGCATGGACGCATGTAGTTTTCTAGCAAATGGACAGTAAACTCGAAAAAATGGGTTGAATATGTGCCACATTTTTGGAGGCTCAAATGTTGGCTAATATGTCGAAGCCAATGCAAGGCATTGTCAAATTAGTCAAAAAATAATTCTGACATCCTTAGCCATTGGATTTACATCCAACGGTCGGAATCCATCTTTGGTCTCTCATCTTCTTCCTCCAGCCCTGCCGGGACCACCTCCTCCCGCCTCCGGCTGCTAGCCGCTCTGCTTAGCACGCTTCCCTACGAAGCGCTGCCGCACCGCCGGCCATGCCATCCCCTCCACACCTCCTTTTATTCTCCGCCGATTGCAGAACCATGCCGCACCAGAACCAATTAACACTCGTACACCTCTCCGTCTACGACTCCACTGCCGTGTCTTCCCATCTCTAGCTCGTTGCCGTCCGGGGCCTCGGCATCGTCCGCTACCTTGGTGGGCTCGGCGCAGCGTGGTCAACGTGGTCAACAAATGAGAGTTATCGAAAGAAGACTGTACGTGGAGAGGCTGATAGTGGGGACGCACCAGGTCCATGGGCGCACGCACGCAACCGCCTCCTTATTAGGTGAAAATAAAATTATTCCTCCCCTTTAAGTTGGGACCCACCACATATATCTTCGCACGAAAAGAAGTGCCTCCTTATTCCTGTACCTGACATATATAAGCATCACATAAAGCATTGTTACCATATTCCACATGCAAAAAGGTACTCTCACTCCCCACATAAGCATAATTTTTCTCATTGGTAATAGTGGGAGTAGGACTATCATAAACAACATGAACACTATAGATTAGTTGTATATTAGGAGGGTGGTGTTCAACAAGGGAGTAATTCCCTTCATGATTATGACAAGTTTCATAAGGATAATTTCTCCTTATGTCATAGGTACCTTTATAATCACTATAGATTGGAGTTATAACATCATCATGGTAGGGAAGAGCATTATCATTGCTAGCAACTATATTTGTAATCATGTTGTCTTTATTCTTACTAGCAAGAGAATTATCAATTATCTCATCACTAGTGGGGATAGGATTTGCAATCCTATCATCCCCAAGCATAGAGCTTCCCATATCTTCACTTTCAGAGTTGGTAACAAAAAGATTTTCAAGATCATAAGTAGCATTATCATCATTTTCCCAATCACAATAAGTAACATGCATATCATAATCAAAATCATCTTCAATAGTACCTACGGACGTATCATCATAAACTTCACCTTCTTCTTTAAACTTACAACTGTTAGGATAAAAGTTGATAGAAGGAATATGCTCAGGCCAGGTTGATACCCATTCTTCTTACTTCTTGCTCCTCCTCCTCATCCTCTTCTTTTTCTTCTTCTTCACCTTGGGAGGGGGTGGTTGGAGATGAAGCTTATCCACATATCCTGGTTTATCATTAGAAACAATAGGGGAAACTTGGGAGGAACTCTCCTTTTTATTAGCAGAAATATAAGAGACATTTTTATACTTTGGTAAAGTTCCCTCCTTTCTAATCTTACTTATGTAATCATTTTCATGGCAATTAACAACACAATAGAGATGGCAATTTTGCAAAATGTTTTTTATTCCTATGGCATGATCATCCAGCCAAGAAGTCTTTTCTGATAACTCCTCACACATCAAAAATAACATAAGCTCATCATAAAGATCAGTGGTGATCATGTCATCACACAACCGGTTAACAGTTATGTATTGAAAGTTCATGCATTGAAAATTAAAGTGACCCTCTGTACGACAAAGTTCACAAGTAAATGGATAAAGGTCACACAATTCTCTAGCAATTTCATTTAAATCTCTGACCCAAGTGATTGTTCTTTCATGCTTATGTTGCTTACAATACTTCTCTTCTTCAATCATAGGCCTTTCACAAGGTCTATCCACTCCACAAAAATTAACATGCTTATATAAAACTTTATTTTTAGGAATTGGATCATGCATGTTGCAGTCATCATGAACAATTTCATTTTCTTTGCAAGTCTCTTTAAAAGGTCTATGATGCTTGATCCAATCCTCCTTAGGCATATTAAGATGTGAAGCAAAAGATTTGAGGAAATCAACAAGGAGTTGAGAATCAAGCCCAAACTTAGCACTAAACTTATTAAAACTTGTAGTTTCAACAAAAGACTTAATGCAATCATACTCATAAATTATACCTGACTCTTTACCTTTGTGGATCTCCCAATCTTCAGTGTTGCGTTGAATTCTTTCAAGGAGTTCCCATTTAGCATCAACCTTTTTGTTTGTGAAAGAACCCATAGAGGAAGCATCGAGCAAGTCTTTATCCTGTCGAGAAAGCCTCGCATAGAAGTTAGTAATAATAATATCTTTGGGGAGCCCATGGTTAGGACATTTTAGCATTAATGTTCTCAGTTTCCCCCAAGCTTGAGCTATGCTCTCTCCGTCATGAGGATAAAAATTATAAACATAATTCCTATTCTTATGGACTTCATGAAGAGGATAAAATTTGGAGTAAAAGAGAGACTGGATCTCTTCCCACTCCAGCAGGTGAGAGTCATTTAGTAGCCTATACCATTCCAATGCTTTTCCTTTCAGTGACAAGGCAAATAATTTCCTCATGACAAACTCCCTTGATACACCTGCAAGCTTAAATAATGAACATAGTTGTGACAGATATAGCAAGTGTTCATCGGGATGTCTGTCTCCTGCATAACGATTAGCCAAAACATGATCGATAATACCAGCCGGTATTTTATAGGGCACAATTTCAGTAGGAGGAGGAGCAACCACCACAGGTGTGGGGCGACCTCCCGCAAGCAACGATCCAATAAGAAGGTTTTCCATAAACATAACTAGTGAAATAAAAACAAGAAACAAAAAGATTTAATTGCAAGATCTAAAGATATACCTTCAAGCGCTCACCTCCCCGGCAACGGCGCCAGAAATAGCTTGATGTCTACACACGCTTCTACTCTTGTAGACTATGTTGGGCCTCCAAGCGCAGAGGTTTGTAGGACAGTAGCAATTTCCCTCAAGTGGATGACCTAAGGTTTATCGAACTCAAGGAAGTAGAGGTTGAAGATGGTCTCTCTCAAGCAACCCTGCAACTAAGATACAAGAAGTCTCTTGTGTCCCCAACACACCTAATACACTTGTTAGATGTATAGGTGCACTAGTTCGGCGAAGAGATGTTAAATGGCAAGTGATATGGATGGCAAAACAAGGTAATATAAATATGTAATAAAAAGTGCAGCAAGCAAACAAGTAGTAAACGTGAGCACAAACGGTATTGCAATGGTGGAAACAAGGCCTAAGGTTCATACTTTCACTATTGGCAACTCCCAACAACATTAACATAATTGAATCACATGATATTTCCCATAAAACATGCAAAGGGGACACACTCGGAGATCATTCCTTCGTGGTCAAGAGAAGACGAGAATTATGTAGGGCTACAAAAGCACACCTCAAAGTTCGTAGTTCTCAATCTAAGGATTTCCCAATGTCACCGCGGCCATCCAAAGAGAGTCCCACAATCACCACAACATAACTAAAGGATAGTCAAAGACAAGCACCAAGAGACTCTCAATCTTCAATCAACACACAAGAGAGGAAATCACTCATGAAAATATTGTTCTAATCCATGTCCAATAGACAGCTGTCACCTTGGTCTCGGGGATTATACTAGATAAAGACAAGTGAGTACATCAATCCAATACATAGAGGAAGGGGAAACACCCTAGATTAACATAGCCTATGATCACAACGAAGATCACATCATGGGAGAGAGAACTGACCACATAGCTACTGGTAAGAACCTCAGCCCCGAAGAGGAACTACTCCCTCATCATGGAGGGAGGAAGCAACGTCGATGGAGATGAATCCGGGAGCACTTCCCCGTCCCGGCAGGGTGCCGGCACAGGAATTCTGGTCTCCCGAAGCTTGATGGCGATGGCGGCGGAGATCGGAATCGCGTCTGGAGAAAAGGGGTCTGGAATCAGGGTTTCCTCGACACGCTTTAAATATATGCCAAAGGGGGCCACCAGAGGAGGTCAGGGGTGCCCAGGCGCCCCCCCCGGCGCGGCCCAGGGGGGCCGCCTGGGGCCCCTGTGGGTCCCCCCCCGGCTGTACTTTGGCCGCACGGTAGCTCCCGGAACGCTGATTTTTTATATATTTTTTCTGGATTTTTCTGGGCAGTTCTCAAAACGTGAAAACATGAAATACAAAAATAGCCGAAAACAGAAACTGGCACTGGGGTGCACTGGATTAGTAAGTTAGTCCAAATATGATCAAAAGTGTATGGAAGTGTATGAATATCATAGCAATATCACCCAAAAGTGGCATGGAGCAAGCAGAAATTATAGATATGTTTTGGACGTATCACCGGCTCAGCGGCCCAAAGCGGCATGACGCTGCCACGGCGACTCAGTAGCCACTGTCCATAGCACGGCGGAGCTAGCCACTCGAGGAGTGACGGGTCAACATCGGCTTAGAGCAGAGGGCGGGGCGGCTTGGACCAGGCCATGGCAGCGGATTAGTTTGGGGCTGCGCGACGGCATCGATTGAGGCCGGCCGTAGAAACAGCAGCGGAGGCGCTCCAGTGGCGACTCGAGGGAAACCCGCGGCGGTTCGTCACGGCAAATCTGGGTCTTGAATGTTGACTTCCAGTTGTGATTCTCTTCGCTTCCGAGTCGTAATCATGGTTGAACAAACCGGGTCGTGGCCATAGCGGATCGAAACCGTGGCCTAGAGATGAGGTGAACTGGTGGGTCGACGGAGGCTTGTGGCGGGATGGCCGCCGGCTCGTAGTGCGCCCGAGGCAAACTCACAGGCCGGGCCACGGCGGCTTTAGAGTTGGTGTGGCGACTCGGCGGCCGGTTTGTAAACAAGACTGCGGCGCTGGTGGCTCGCGGTGGGATTACCCAAGTACCACCGACTCACATATGAAGCCGGTTTGGGCGGAGCACGCGCAGGGTGAGGTATCCAGCTGCAGACGCCGTACGCTCGGGGCGGCTCAGCCCCGGCGGCTCAAAGATGAGGCGGGTGAGGAGGCCTACAGAGAGGTGGCAAGGGGTCGGCCTTCAGATCTGAGCGAAATTTGGCAAGTCAACGGAGCGGGTTAACGTAGGAGACATGGGTGGAGCCCTGGCCGGTTCAGTGCGACAGAGGTGAGGCCGCCAGATTGGAGTGGTCTGATGGTGCCTTTGGTCGGCGAAGAGGCATGTGGCCGAGCGGGTCATGGTGATGACTTAAAGTAAAACCTATTGCGGTCCGGCGATAGTAAATCCGGGTCATGGCCGTTCTGGCTAATCCATGTTTGTTTGTCCGAGTTGTGATCGTCTTCGTTTCCTGGTTGGACCGCGGTGGCTTTGGTTGAACCGTATGAGCCAAAAACGGTGGCCCTGGGCTGCCTTTGGCTGATATTATGCAATGCTTTGTCTTGCCGATCTTTTGCTTGACGATTTGACTGCTTGTTGATGATCTGACTGCTAGTTGACTCCTTATCGTCCAATACATCGCAAGCTTCTCGATCCTTAATGTAAATCCCTTCAAGAACTCAACACCACCGTGCGCTGGCCCCATAGTGGGCGCCAACTGTCGTGGAATTAGCACGGCAGATGTCCGGCTTAGCGGACTTAGTCGTGAGGCCACGCACCTATGTAGTAGCTTGAGAGGGGTTGACCGGAATCAAGAGACGCAACGCAAGACAAGGGTTTTAGACAGCTTCGGGCCCCGGGAAACATCATCCGGTAATAGCCTTACATGTTGTTTGAGGCTAGGTCTCATTATGATCCTCATGGTGTCGCCGGTAAACCGGCTCTTTGTGTCTAGCCCTAGAAACTTGTGAGAACTTGTCCCTCTTTGGGGAGCCCTGCCCCTCCTTATATATGTTGAAGGGGCGGGTTACATGGCTAGTCCTAGTAGGCTTAGGATTGCTTTATTACAAGGAGTCCTAGTCTTGCTTCCTTCGTAAGAGAATATTCCTTATGCTTTCTTCATAAACCAGCCCACCATAACATGAACCGGCCTTCTCGGCCTTGGGCCTTGTCATCCGTGATCCGCCCGCCGGGTTACCAGTGAATTGCCAAATGTAAACCGGGTCTCAAATAAACCGCCAAGTCCGGCCGGGTTACGCTGCGGGGTATATCCCCGACACACGGTGAAAACTCATAATGATGGAGCGGTGGAGTTACTTGTCAATATATCTCGGAATGGCTATGAAAATGCTATAATAGGTAGGTATGGTGGCCGTTTTTAGGAAAGGTATATGGTGAGTTTAATTTACTGGCGAAAGTTGCGTGGTACTAGAGTGGCTAGCAAAGGTGGAAGGGTGAGAGTGCGTATAATCCATGGACTCATCATTAGTCATAAACAACACACATACTTATTGCAAAAACTTTATTAGCCCTCAAAACAAAGTACTACTATGCATGCTCCTGGGCGAGAGGTTGGTAGGAGTTAATCATCACGCGCTCCCGACTTTCACACAAAGGAAGAAAATCAAGGATAAAATGTGCTCCAACTTCATCACATAACGAGAAGACCATACATGCATGCTACGAGAATAACAAGCCTTAACATAAGTATTTTCACTATTCCACAACTTACAACTAGCATGACTTTAATATTACCATGTTCATATTTCAAAACAATAGCAAGGAATCAAACTTCTCATATGCAATGCTATTTATGAAAGTTTTTGTTATATCCCTCTTGGATGCCCATCATATTAGGACTAAATTCATAACCCAAGTGAATTATCATATTGTTTATAAGAATGTCAAATCAATATAAGTGAAGCATGAGAGTTCATCAATTTCTACAAAATAACATCACCGTTGTGCTCAAAAAAATATAAGTGAAGCACCAGAGCAACTGCCTAGCTCAAAAGATATAAGTGAAGCACATAGAGTATTCTAATAAATTCACGATTAATGTGTGTCCCTTTCAAAAGATGTGTACATCAAACATGACTGTGGGAAACTGAAAAACAAAGACTCTTATCATACAAGATGCTCCAAGCAAAACACATATCATGTGGTGAATACTAATATAGCCTCAAGTAAAGTTACCGATGGATTGAAGACAAAAGAGGGGATGTCATCCGAGGCATCCCCAAGCTTAGATGCTTGGTTTTCCTTGAATATTATCATGGGGTGCCTTGGGCATCCCCGCCTTAGGCTCTTGCCACTCCTAATTCCGTAGTCCATCAAATCTTCACCCAAAACTTGAAAAATTCACAACACAAAACTCAACATAAAACTCATGAGATCCATTAATATAATAAAGAAAATCACCGCTTTAGGTACTGTTGTGAACTCATTCTAAATTTATATTGGTGTTATATGTACTGTATTCCAACTTATCCATGGTTCATACCCCCCGATACTACCTATAGATTCATCAAAATAAGCAAACAACACAATGAAAACAGAATCCGTCAAAAACAAAATAGTTTGTAGCAATCTGGAAACTTCATATACTTATGCAACTCTAAAACTTCCGAACAATTAGAACAACATGGGAAATCTGTATATCAATCTTGTGTAAAAATTTCAGAAAATTATCACGCTCCAGTGATATTTGGAGTTTTTTGTACTGGGCACAAAAGTTTATGTTTTCTCACAGAATCAAATCAACAATCTTCCAAATCATCTCAAAAGTCTTACTTGGCATAAACACTAATTAAAATCATAAAAACACATCTAACCATAGGCTAGAAGATATATTTTATTTAAAATTAGAAGCAAAAAAGTAAAAATATAATAAAATCGGATTGCCTGCCAATAAGCACTATTGTTTAACGCACATAGCTAGGCATAATGCAAAGATCTAGGTATTGTCATCTTTGTATTTAATCCACAATTTTCCCTCATAATAGATTCATATGGTAACTTAATTTTCTTTCATGGGAAGTGTTCCATGCCTTTCCTTAACAGAAATTGAAATATAATGTTTCCTTCTTTCATATCAGTAATTGCACCAATCGCTAGATGCAAATTCAGAGAACAATCATCAAGTTTATGGAAACCTAGCAAACCGCATAGAGTTTTTTGAATAGTTGAAACACTTCACCCAAATCAAACAAAGCATTGCACTCATAATCTTTAATCCTAATTTTAATAGTAGGTTCCCATTCATCATAAAGCTTTCAAGGGATTGAAACTTCCAAGTCAAGTTTTTCTTCAAAAGATTTCATCATAGCATTGACAATATCTTTAGTAAAAGCCTTATTTTGTTTATAAGCATGAGGTGAATTAACCATGGATTGCAACAAGGAAATACAATCTATCAAAGAACAATTATCATAATTAAAGTCCTTGAAATCCATAAGAGTGGGTTCATTACTAGTTAAAGTTTTGACCTCTCCAATCCCACTTTTATCAATTTTCTCATTAAAATCTTCACCCTCCAAATTATTGGGACGCCCTCTAGCTAAAGTTGACTCATCTCCAGTCCCTTCTCTATCAAGATTTATATTAGCAAACAAAGATTCAGTAGGAGTCAAGTCAATCACTTTAGGATCGTCATCATTATTGAAAGCTTCAGGTTTAGCAACCATATTATTTACTAAAGTGGTTTTCTTATCTGAAATTTGACCTATTAAATTTTCAATATGAGAAATTGAGATTTAAGACCGAATATTTCCTTAGTAACATCATCAAGCTCTTTATTGATATATTCCATCATAGTTTTTTGTTCTTTAAGCTCGTTCCTAAGGAAACTATTATGCTCAAATTATAAACACATAAAGCTTTTCATATTGCTTTCAATTTCATCCAACTTTCTAAAGTAAAGATCAAGATATCTGGGATGAGACATGTTGGCAAGATAGCAATCTAGTACTCAAGCAAGCGAACAAAAGACGAACAGAAAGAAGGCGAAAAAGGCAACTATTTTTGTGTTTTTTATGAAAACGTTTTAGAAGTTGGGGAGATGAAAACGAGTGGCAAATGTCAAATAATGTAATTGCAAGTGATGAGAGTTTATGAAAGGTACTTAGTAGGCTAGATGTAGAACCTTGCCGGCAATGGCGCCAGAAATTCTTCTTGCTACTTCTTGAGCTTGCGTTGATTCTCCCTCGAAGAGGAAAGGGTGATGCAGCAAAGTAGAGATAAGTATTTCCCTCAGTTAAGAACCAACGTATCAATCCAGTCCCTAATAGATGCACTTGCACAAACTAGCAAACACTTGCACACAATGCGAAAAAGGGGTCTCAATCCCTTCACGGCCACTAGCAAGAGTGAGATTTAATAGAGATAGATTTAGAATATAAGTAAAAGCTAAAATAAAGTAGACATAAATAAATTGAAGCAAGGTATTTTTGGCCTTTTGGTTTTATAGATCTGAAAATATATGATAAATAATAGATCTGGGGGCCATAGGTTTCACTAGAGGTTTCTCTCTCGAATAAAGCATACGTTGGGTAAACAAATTAATGTTGAGAAATTGATAGAAAAGCGTAAAGTTATGACGATATCTAAGGTGGTGATCATTAATATAGGCATCATGTCTATGGTAAGTAGACCGAAACGATTTTGCATCTACTACTTTTACTCCACACATTGACCAACTCTTGCCTGCATTTAGAGTATTAAGTTCATAAGAATGGAGCAACGCGTTATGCAAAGATGACATGATGTAGAGAGATAAACCCAAGAAATATGATATAAAGCCCATCTTTTTATCATTAATGGAAACAATACAATACGTGCCTCGCTACCCTTTCTGTCACTGGGTGAGGACACCGCAAGATTGAACCCAACACGAAGCACCTCCACAATTGCAAGAAAAACCAATCTAGTTGGCCAAACCAAATCGATAGATCGGAGAGAAATACAAAGCTATCTTAATCATGCATAAAAGAGTTCAGAGAAGACTCAAAAATATTCATAGATAATCTGATCATAAATCCACAATTCTTCGGATCTCAACAAATTCACCGCAAAATAAGATTACATCAAATAGATTTCCAAGAACATTGAGGAGAACATTGTATTGAAGATCAAAGAGAGAGAATAAGCCATCTAGGTACTACCTATGGACCCATAGGTTTGTCGTAAACTACTGACACATCATCGGTAGGGTAGCAAGGTTGATGTTGAAGCCCTTCGTGATCGAATCCCCCTCTTGTGAAGAACCGGAAAAGGCCCCAAGATGGGATCTCACGAGAACAGAAGCTTGCGGCTGCGGGAACATATTTTTGGTGTGCTCTCTGACATAGGGGAATATCTGGGTATTTGTAGAGCTGAGATTAGGGTTAGAAGAGCCACAAGGGGCCCACAAGCCATAGGGGCTGCCCCCGTAGGGCACGCCCTGACGGCTTGTGGCCGCCTCCTGGGTCGTCTGGCCTCCTGCCGCACTTCGTGGGTGTCTTCTGGTCCAAGAAAAATCATCGTAAAGTTTTATTCCATTTGGACTCCGTTCGGTATTGATTTTCAATAAAGGACAAAAACAAGGAAAAACATAAACTGGCACTAGGCACTAGGTTAATAGGTTAGTCCCAAAAATTATATAAAAAACATATTAGTGCATATGAAGCATCCAAAGTAGATAATATAATAGCATGGAAAATTAATAAATTATAGATACGTTGGAGACGTATCAGCCACTAGTTGTCTGATGAAGAAGTCATGGGCATTGAACCTTATGCCATGAAGGACATAGTGGACCATTGTCTTCATGGATCCTTCAAGCTTGATAGAAGATGAATGCCCGTTGATGGGACACAAATTATGTCGAAGAATATGATAAATTGTGAGGCAAATACTCAAGGTCCTTTATCAAAATTCCCTGGGGCGGTTAGCTCCAGCTGGCATAGGCTTCATCATGGTGAGCAACTCAGGTTCGGCTCAGGCGTATGGAAGATGCTTTCAACTTCATTTTCATAGGCGTCACAACCGATTAGAGAAGTCACCAGGAGTGCGCAGGTTGGTGAGCTTGAGCAGCTCGCTAGCATGAACCTTATGATGGACATCACCTACCATCCACTTAACGACCCGAGTGTTGGGATCCCTATTGAAGCCTTAGATGTGGAGAGTTGCTTAAAATTGGAGTATTAAATCCTCATTCCAGTGTTCTTTGTCCACGACAAAGGGTAATAGAGCAACATCCTTGAAGATTTCCAATGCTTGATCGAAGCATAGTAGATCTGACCTAGCTTCAAGACTGGGCCGCTTGTGAGGATGAATCATGTCTTGAACACAGAGCACGCACATGTAGTAGCTTCGCTGAAGATGGATCCATAACCTATTCGAAGATATACATGGCTTGTCGTAGGGGTTCTTGGTGCAGTCAAAGAAAGTGTTGTGTTCTTTGAAACTTAACACGCTCAAGGCACAATCAGTGGAAGCAGCAGTGCGAAGCCTTGACAATCGAGGCATTGGCCTACAAATCTGAGGCCTATTGGTGATACTGAACTCATACTAGGGTCCAAGCATTTCAGGAGGAGTGAGAGCTGGACACTGGACTCGAACCAGTTTTTATAACTTAAGACTCTAGATGCATGCTGGATAGCGAACGATGAGTGGAGTAATAGTAGTAGATGCAGGCAGGAGTTGGTCTACCCTTTCTTTCACTAGGTGAGGACACCGCAAGATTGAACCCAACACGAAGCACCTCCACCATTGCAAGAAAAATCAATCTAGTTGGACAAACCAAATCGATAAATTGGAGGGAAATACAAAGCTATCTTAATCATGCATAAAAGAGATCAGAGAAGACTCAAATAATATTCATAGATAATCTGATCATAAATCCACAATTCTTCGGATCTCAAAAAATTCACCGCAAAATAAGATTAAATCGAATAGATTTCCAAGAAAATCGAGGAGAACATTGTATTGAAGATCAAAGAGAGAGAATAAGCCATCTAGGTACTACCTATGGACCCATAGGTTTGTAATATGTTGGGAAACATTGCATGGAAAACAAAAAAATTATATGCACAGGCAATGATCTATCCATGGAGATGCATAGCAACGAGGGGGAGAGTGTGTGTATGTACCCTCATAGACGGAAAGCCGAAGTGTTTAGTAACGCGGTTGATTTAGTCGAACTTCTTCGCAATCCAACCAATTAAGCACCGAACATACGGCATCTCCACGTTCAACACACATTCAAGTCGATGACGTACTCTCCTTCTTGATCCATCAAGATAGATGAAGTAGTAGATGAGTTCCGGTAGCACGACAGTGTGGTGATGGTGATGGTGAAGTGATCTCCCCAAGGCTTCGCCTAAGCACTATGAAAATATGACTGGGGGAGTAAACGGTGGATGGGGGTGCCGCACACCGCTAAGAGAATGTTGTGTGTACTAGTGTGGTGGCCCATCCCCGCATATATATAGGTAGGACGGGAGGGGAGGCAGCCAGGGCGCCCCAGGGCTTGGCCGCCGCCCCCCTTGGGGCCCTGCTTTGCCATGCGCCCATCTTTCCATGTATGAAGAAGGGGGGAGGAAAGAGGGGGGGAGGGAAGGAAGAAGGAGTCCTACTCCACACTTTGTTTTCCCTCCCTTCTTTCCTTCTCCTCCACATAGGCTGACCTCAATAGGGGGCGCACCAGCCCCTTGTGGGCTGGTGTGTACCCTCTATTGGCCCATAAGGCCCATAGCTTTGTTGGGGGTGTCCGAAACTCCTTCCGGCGACTCGATCAGTACCCGATATCCTACGGAACACTTCTAGTGTCTGAATGCCATCGTCCTATATATCAATATTTACCACTCAACCATTTGGAGACTCCTTGTCATGTCTGTGATCTCATCCAGGATTCCGAACTTCATTCAGTCACCAAATCACATAACTCATATAACACTATATCGTCAACGAACGTTAAGCGTGTGCAACCTACGGGTTCGAAAACTAAGTCGACATGACCGAGACACCTATCCGATAAATAACCAATAGCAGAACCTGAATGCCCATATTGGCTCCTACATATTCTACAAAGATCTTTATTGGTCAAACCGTTATGACAACATACACAATTCCCTTTGTCCGTCGGTATGTTACTTGCCCGAGATTCGATCATCGATATCTCTATACCAAGTTCAATCTCGTTATCGGTAAGTCTCTTTACTAGTTGCGTAATACATCATCCCATGACTAACTTCATTAGTCATTTACTTGCAAGGCTTATTATGATGTGTATTACAGAGAGGGACCAGAGATACCTCTCCGATACTCTGAGTGATAAATCACAATCTCGAGTCATGCCAAACCAACAAAACACCTTCGGACATACATGTAGAGCATCTTTATAATCACCCAGTTACATTGTGACATTTGATAGGACACAAGGCATTCGTTCGGTATCCGGAAGTTACATGATCTCATAGTCAAAGGAATATGTATTTGACATACATGAAAGCAGTAGCAATAAACTGTACGATCAAATGCTAAGCTAACAGATGCGTCTTGTCCATCACATCATTCTCATAATGATGTGATCCCGTTATCAAATGACAACTCATTTTCATGGTTATTAAACCTTAACCATCTTTGATTAATGAGCTAGTCTAGTAGAGGCTTACTAGGGACACGGTATTTGTTTATGTATTCACACATGGATTTAGGTTTCCAGTCAATATAGTTCTAGCCTGAATAATAAACCTTTTTCGTCAATAAGGAAAAATAAAATAATAACAACTTTATTATTGCCTCTAGGGCATATTCCATTAGTCTCCCACTTGCACTAGAGTCAATAATCTAGATGACATTTTTATGAATCTAACACCCATGGAGTCTTGGTGCTGATCATGTTTTGCCTGTGGAAGAGGCTTAGTCAACGGGTATGCAACATTCAGATCTGCATGTACTTTGCAAATTTCGATGTCTCCATCCTTGACATTTTCACAAATGGAGTTGAAACGTCTCTTGATGTTTTTTTGTTCTCTTGTCAAACCTGGATTCCTTTGCCAAGGCAATTGCTCCAGTGTTGTCACAAAAGATTGTCATTGGACCCGATGCACAAGGTATCACACCTAAATTGGATATGAACTCCTTCATCCAGACTCTTCCATGTGGTGCTTCCGAAGCAGCTATGTACTCCGCTTCAGACGTTGATCCCGCCATGAAGCTCTACTTGGAACTACAACAACTAAAATCTCCACCATTCAATAAAAATATGTATCCGGTCTGTGACTTAGAGTCATCCAGATCTGTTTCAAAGCTTGCATCGACGTAACCCTTTACAACGAGCAATTCATCACATCCATAAACGAGAAAATTATCCATCTTCTTTTTCAGGTACTTTAGGATGTTCTTGATCGATGTCCAGTGATTCACTCCTGGATTACTTTGGTACCTCGCTGCCAAACTTAGGGCAAGGCACACATCAGTTCTGGTACACAACATAGCATACATGATAAAACCTATGGTTGTGGCATAAGGAATGACTTTCATTTTCTCTCTATCTTCTGCAGTGGTCGGGCATTGAGTCTGACTCAATTTCACACCTTGTAACACAGGCAAGAACCATTTCTTTGACTGATCCATTTTGAAATTCTTCAAAACTTTGTCAAGGTATGTGCTTTGTGAAAGTCCTATTAAGCTTGTTGATCTATCTCTATAGATCTTGATGCCCAATATATACGCAGCTTCACTGAGGTCTTTCATTGATTTTTTTATTCAAGTATCCTTTTATGCTATCCAGAAATTCTGCATCATTTCAAATCAACAATATGTCATCCACATATAATATCAGAAATGCTACAGGGATCCCACTCACTTTCTTGTAAATACATGCTTTACCGTAAGTCTGTATAAAACCATATGATTTGATCACCTCATCAAAGCATATATTCCAACTCCGAGATGCTTGCACCAGTCCATAGATGGATCACTAGAGCTTGCACACTTTGTTAGCACCTTTAGGATCAACAAAACCTTCTGGTTGCATCATATACAACTCTTCTTTCAGATATACATTAATGAATGCAGTTTTGACATCAATTTGCCATATTTCATAACCATAAAATGCGGCAATTGCTAACATGATTTGGACAGACTTAAGCATCGCTGCGAGTGAGAAAGTCTCATCGTAGTCAACTCCGTGAACTTCTCGAAAACCTTTTGCGACAAGTCGAGCTTTGTAGACAGTACCATTACCATCAGCGTTAATCTTCTTCTTGAAGATCCATTTATTCTCTATGGCTTGCCGATCATTGAGAAAGTCCACCAAAGTCCACACTTTGTTCTCATACATGGATCCTATCTCAGATTTCATGGCCTCAAGCCATTTTTCAGAATCCGGGCTCATCATAGCTTCTTGATAGTTCGAAGGTTCGCCGTTGTCTAACAACATGACTTCCAGGACAGGAATATCGTACCACTCTGGTGTGGTACGTGTTCTGGTCGACATTCAAGGTTCAGTAGTAATTTGATCCGAAGTTTCGTGAACATTATCATTAGCTTCTTCTCTAGTTGGTGTAGGCATCACGGGAATAGTTTTGTCTGATCACACTACCAAAAAAAAACACTTACGTGATAATACGTGTTTGTCACAGTAGGTCACGTTTTCTGTCATGCACGTACATCTATGATGATTTTATGACAGAATCAAGATAGTCATAGCTGTGCCGTCGTAGAAGTGTTCCATGACAATACCAAAATTATCATCATGGAAGTGTCCACTTCCATGACGATAAATGGCACGTCATGGAAGTTCTTTCGTCAAGGGTAACCGACACGGGGCATCCACCATAACGGGTCGCCGTTAAGCTATCGGGTCGGGTTTTTACTCTGATAACCCGCTAATAGCCACAACCAATGGCGATTTTCCACGTGTAAAATTCTCATTGGCTGGCAGAAACACGTGTCAGCTCCGCGTTGGCATAGATGTCACCCATCCAATGGGCGAGAGGCGCCTATGATACGTTGACACGTGGACCGGCCCAGCTACAGGCCCACTAGATTTTGCAGACCAGAATGGGCCGGCCCAACTAAAGGCCCACAAGATTTTGCGGACACTAGTGGGCCGGCCCATTAACATGATGCCATATATTGGCCAAATGTCAGCCCATATGTGATCCTGTCCATTAACAGCCTGCCCCGTTCTGAGCCTAATAAGGGACCATATGAGATCTGGCCCATTAATAGCCAACCACATTTTGGGCCACATTACGGCCCGTATCACATTCGGCCCGCCTTTCATTCTTTGGTCTAAATTATAGCCCATAGAAGACACGGCCCTTCAACTGGACACTGTGCATTTGGGCCCACTGGATGCCTGGTTAGGAATTATGTCTGCTAAAGGCCCATTTAATAGTACGACCTGATATTAGTATCGGCATGTTAAACGCCCGTTTAAAATTTTGGCCCTATATTTATTTCGGCATGTTGAAAGCATGCAATATAGTTGGGCCTAATTATGGCCTGCTTTGCATCCGGCCTGCTCACATCTTATAATCCGATTGGGCCAAACAAGGACAGAGGAAAAAATTGGCCTGTTAACGGCCCGTGATATGATTGGTACAATCATGGGCCGGTGTCTCGACTCTGACTCGAGTCAAACTCGACAGTTCGAGCGGCTGCGTTAAGGGCGGCAAGCTGGCTCACCCGACAGCACGCTCGCCCGGCAAGCCAATGGGGAGCCGTCCCCAAGACGCCGCCCTGGGTTTTTCGCGCTGGCAAGCCTACCCAGCTAGCACAGGGTGGATGTACAACGAAACAACAAACAGGAAAATAGCATGCATAATTCCAAAAGTGCTTCAAAGTTATATTACATCATATCATTGCTGCGGTTCTAACTAAAGATAAAATTTGTCTTGGTCATGAACCCGCATCGGCAAAGAAGAACGGGATGCCTAATCCCGGCGTTGGCCTTCCACCCTCTTGATTTCGTCGATGCAGCTGATGACGGGCTTGATACGCTCCTTGAGCACCGTGAGGTCAGTACCCTCCGCCAAGCTATCCATCGCGGCTTTGAAGTCAAGGGCGGGATTCCAGTACGCCATCTTGGTGAGGACCTTGGTCATGACCCCCCGGTAGAGTCCCCGGGCCTCCCCGGCCAGCGTGGCCATTCTATTGGAGTAAAGATCAGCCAAGGTGCAGAGCACGCCCTCGAAGAATAGGGTCAGCTTGGTGTTGACGGTCCCGCTCCACTCAGGGGCATACCTCACGTTTGGCATCCCCATGAGAGCCAACTGCGAGGTGACCCTGCCGGCGACGTCCTCCAGCCGGCTAATCCATCTGTTCTCCCCCGCCACGTATTCCTGGTGGGAGGCGGCCTCGTCCGCCCACAGCTGCTTCTCCTCCTCCAGGCTCCTGGTCAAGGTCTCCTCCCGAGCCGAGCTCTCCGACAACATCTTCTCAAGATTCTCCAGCTTCAGCTTGAGATCTCTGATGGAGTTTTGTGCCTCGGAAAGCTCCCCGGCCCTGCTGATGGCCGCTCCGTGCGCCTCTGCCAAGGCACAGTTGAGCGTGCTCTTCTCGTCGGACAGCTTGAGGGCATGTTCCTTTAGCTCGTTCCGCTCTACCTCTAGCTCCTTCACCATGCCGGCGTGGGCCAGAGCCTGGGCATCGAGTGCCTCCTTGTGCCTCTGCTATAGCTCGCGGGTCCGCCGCACGACAAGGGCCTCGAGCTCCTCATACTTGCCACGGAGCGTTGCATTAAGCCTCGCCTCACGCGCGGAGAGGTCTTCTTCCTGGGAATCCAAGGCGGCTTGATGCTGGTTCCGGGCGGCCTCGGCCGCGGCAACCAAGTTCGCCGCCTCTTCCTGGGCCCTCTCGACGTCGGCCATCTTCATGGCGAGCTCCACTTCGCGCCTAGCCAATTCCGCCTGGAAGGCCCTCTGCTCCTCGCGGGTCTGGTGAAACCAGGTCTGCGCCTCAGCAATGCGCGCCTTGAAGTCCACCTCCACCTCTTCCACCGTTTCCATCCTGGACATAACCTTGTCCAGACAGGCACGGTAGAGCGCTTGGAGCTTCCGGAAATTGGCCCCCATAACACGGAAGAGCTGCTCTTCTTGGGAACCATCGCCGCCGACACCAGGTCCATCGACCACCTCGAGCTCGGTGGTGGTGAGCACCTCACCGTCGAAGACTTCCCCTCCGGCGAGCGCTCGGGAACTTGATGCCCCTGCGAGGTGGACGAAGAGATCGTCGCCCACCTTCAGATACCTGCCGGGGCCCGAGGTTGTGGAGGAAGAAGGATGATCATTAACCACCTCTTCCTCGGCTGTGGCCTTGCCAGCCTCCCCGGTAGGCCCACCACCGGCACCCTCGGCAGAAGCCTCACCGGTCGCCTTGCCGTCCCCCGCAGCGGTGTCCTCAGCAGCGTCCTTGGCGGCCTCCTCGGCGGCAGTCCTGTCGGCCTCCGCCGCGGCCTCCTTAGCAATATCCCCGATGATGGTGTCCACGTCCTCCAATCTGTTGAAGGAGGGCCTGGGCAGTAATGAAGATGATGAAGCCAAGAAAAAAATAAGGAAAAAGCAGAGACAGAAGACATGCGACTCACCAGTGCCAGGCTGCGAAGCAGAAGTCCCCTCCCCGCCAGCGTTTGGCGCCGTGGCAGAGCCACCAGCGCCCAAGTTCCCCTCTTCCTCCATGTGTGTGGTCTCCATGCTTGGTGCCCTTTCCGGGGACACCCTCGCGGCGGCGTAGTCGATGGGGGCGGTGTGTTGGGGGTAGCCCCCTACGGCTCCTCCTGCTGCCGCTCCCGTCCTACAAAACCGACAAGGTCAGCACCATAGCATCAAATACCTACCACATGTTGAGTAAGAGGAGGGTGACGAACTTACGTTGGGGGCTGTGCCGGGGGCTGCTGTCCGGGCTGCTCAACACCACCACTGGTGTCTCTGAAGCCCCGGCCGGGGGCTGACTGCTCGCCGAGGCCTTCGCCCTCTTCACCCTCTGGGCCAACGTCTCTGCGTACCTGCAAAAGCAAAAAGAGATCAAGATGGGTGACTTGGTTCAGGAGAATGGAAATGGCAGTAAGGAACGGAGTACTTACTCGTTGTCCATCTCCTCCTCCTCCACCGCTTTCCTTTTCCTCTTCGGGCTGAGAGGCCCAAGATCAAAAGGGAACTCCGCGTCGACATCCGAGTCAACGTCTGCCGGGGGGGTGAAGGAGGCGGATTTGGTGCGCGCCCAGATGAAGAAGGGGTTGTTGTCTTCTTCTTCTCAGTGGCCTTCGTCAGCCTCCTCGCTGCCATGGCCCTCGTGTGGCGCCTGGACCCCTCCAGGGTCAATTGAGGCTGCGTGACCCTGCCGGGCCAGATCGGCTCGCCGGAACTAGCCTGCCGTAGGACTCGCCCTCTTTCCCTGGCTGGCGTCGAGCCCGCTGCCACGCCCTCCTCCTCCGACGACTCGTCGGCCGCATCCTCAATAAGCGGAGCTCCAGTGTTGGCGCTGCTAGCCTTCCCGGCGGCCGCCGCCCACTGGGCGAGCTCCTCCTCCTCCGCAGCCGTTGCGGCCTAGTCCTCCGTGCCCCCGGTGCTGCCGGCCTCCATGGCAAGCTGCGCCTCCCTCGCCCTAGTGGCGATGTAGTCCAGCTCTGCCTGGGTGGTGTCCATGACAAGCCACCGCTTGGCGTCAGGTTTGACATACACCTCAACCAGAGAGTCGAAGAATTGCTGCACGTCCTCGTCCGCCGGCTCCTTCCAGCTCAGGACAGGGCCGTGCACGTTGCAGTCCGGCATCATGGCGATGATCTCAGACTGGCGTGAATTGTTGCACAACGGGACCAACCCCGCTGGCAACTTGAAGAACGACCCCTTGATGGCCTTGCCGGCCTTTACGGCAGCCCTCGCGGCCTTGCCGGTCCGTTTGACCTCGCCGTCGCGACCCACATCAAGCTGGAAGAGCCGCTGGAAGAAATGGGCATGTCCCATCACCGTGAAGTTGTGGTCGAGGCCAGGGCGGAGTCGCATAACGTCAGCCGGATTCCTAAAGAGCCAGGCTGGGCTCCCCTTGTTATGCAACGGGGCGATCCGACGGCGAATGAAGTCCTCCCCGATCATCTCAAGGGTGAGTCCGCCCTGGGTAAGCCGGAGAATCCTGGTGGTGGCAACGGCGAGCCTCCCGTCGGCGGCGTCGACATCACTCCAATCGCTGCCACGAACCGGCGGCACTCGGCGGACCCTGCAGAATCTTGGCGGGTCATCATCTTCAATCCAGCACCACCGGCCACGCCATTCATCCCACCTCTCCTTCACGGCACCGTCCGGGTATGCCCCTTTGGATCTTGGGATCCAGGTGATGCATCCAGAGACGACGCCTCCCGGCTGTATCCGAGGGGAGAAATAGTGGCGGAAGAGCGTCGTGTTGGGCTGCACCCCAACGAAGGCTTCGCAAAGGAGCGCGAAGAAAGCCATGCACGCCACTGCGTTCGGAGTGAAATCCAAGAGGTGGAAGCCAAAGGTGTGCATGATATCACAGAAGAAATCGGAGAAGGGGGGACATAACCCGCAAGAAAAGTAGTCGACGAAGAAGGGATACCGATTTGAGCCAGGTTCGGCGCAAGCGGCCGGAATGACGCGCGTCGCCGGATGTCCCAAATTCTTCCCCCCGTCTTCACCCCCCAAAGGGGCTTGAAGGCGGCCCGGAGCTCGTGGACGTCAACCGTAGATGGGAAGAAGAAGGCGGACTTCGTCCGGTCCCCCGATAGCGCGCTCTCCGGCGGCTCCACGGTCCCAGCGCCCTTGGCCACCCCCTTGCCCTTGATGGACTTGGACGCTATGGCGGCTGAGAAAGTTGGAGGCCTGAGAGAGGGGGAGGGTGAAGCGACTGCGGCAGGTGACGTCAGAAGCTTCGGAAGGAAGGAAGAGAGGAAGCGGCGGCTCTGAGATTGGAAGAGGCGCGAGGAAAGCGAAGGAAGTGAGCAGCGCGCCCGCGGTTATTCCTTCTTATGGGGGGGGACGCGGGCCGCCTCCTTTCGCATTAACTGTGATGTGACGCATGCCTGCGGAAACTGCCCCGCGCATGCCGCCCACGTCACGCACGCCCCTCCACACCACGCCATGCGCGCGGATCGTGGGAGGCGCAACACGCAGAAAATCTTACCACGGTAAGAACCGTCCCGCCTGCCCATGCACCGTTCTGGGCCTAGCCCAACAACGCGTCGCGCTTATGTGTGGCCCAGGCCTAGGGGCTCCTGTCGGTGTACAAAAAGATGGGTACACTTTTTTGTACCCCTACGACTGTGAACGGGCAGTCTGAGCCACGGGCACCGCCACGCCAAGCAAGGAAAGGGAGGTGAGCCGGGGTAAGACCGAAGCTCGATGGGACTGAAGCCCAAGAGAACAAGACCACAAAGAGCAAACGGACGTAGCGGCTTCCCTCAGCAAGATCCTTGCCGGGGGCCAGTTTTAGCAGCCCCGGCAAGATCCTTGCCGAGGCCGGCTTTAACAGCCCCAGCAAGCCCCTTGCCGCGGCAGTTCGCCCCACGCCTACGGAGCAAATCCCCCTTGAGTCCACTGCCCCCATGGGGCAAGGATTCGGGAGACGTCCCCGGGATGGCATGCAGATCTTTGTGACGACATTCAAGATCAGTTACACACTTAGAAGACGGCGACCCTTGGCGGGATCCTAGCCAAGGAAGACCACAAGACCTCCGGCAAGCACCTTGTCGGGGATGACAGCAGGCGCCGCGGCAAGACCCTTGCCGGGGCCCCGGCAAGGCCCTTGCCGAGGACGTTCGCAGGGCCACCATCAGGCCCACGCCAACTAAGCCTCCACCTTCATATGCAGCTGCCGACCCAACCATCTGGGCAAGCACCTGCATGGCGACATGCAGATCTTCGTGGAGACCCACCATTGCTCCACCTCAGTTGCCTGCCTGCCAACATGGCATCTCAGGCATCGATGGCCAGGGCACGTGTCAACACAAGAAGGAGCGGCGACGGACAAGACGGATGTCTCCCCCGTCCCTGATAAAGCAAGGACACCTAAGCAAGGCGCATTAAATGTGCCTTGTCATGTAATGCGAGGAATAACCTCGCATCACTATACCCTTACCACCTCCTGTGTGCCACTGTGGCGTCCCCCTTTTCCCTATAAAAGGAGGCCCGAGGCGACCAGGAGGACGATTCGGCTTTTTGGAGCTCCTCACGCCCCGTAGCGAGCTGAAGAACACAAACATATAATCCACCAAAGCAGGAGTAGGGTTTTACGCAACCTCGCGGCCTGAACCTGGGTAAAGGAACCGTGTGCTATCTGTTTGATCCGCTCTTCTCTCAACCCCGCGCCCCGCAACCGTAGTAGGGATTCTTGTGTTCCCATAGGTGTCGTTTCCAATACACCAACATCCATGCTGATGGGGGGGGGGGCAATTCAAGAAGTTTACCACAAAATCTTCTTCATAAGCATTGCCTTTATTATACATTTTGTTAAGAGTAAATATAGATGTGATAATATAAGAAAAAATGAAGCACATTTAAGATAATATGAAGAGTGATGCTACATAACCAACTAGCTTTACATGTAAGTATAGCGATACAGACAAATGGTACTACCAAGAGCAATGCAGAGCTAAACTTCTCCAGTACCATTGGTTTTATCCAACCTTATGATAAAAGTAAATATAGATCTGATGTATAGAAAATGGAGGGGCAAAGGAAAATAAGTTGCAGAGTGATGGTACATGCACAACTAGCTGTCTATATAGGTACAGTGATAAAGGACATCAGGTACTTAGAAGAATAATGCAGAGCTAAACTTTTTAATTTGCATTGGGGATATTCTACATTAATGTAACCATTAATACAAATTTGATAATTTGGAGCGAACAATTGATAAGCAAGCTATCATGCATACTGCTGTCACATAATGAACTAGGTATGAATGCAAGTACAGTTATACAGGACAATAGGTCCCAACAAGAGCAAAGCAACAAGTAGCATATTTGCGATATCATGTGGTCCTTTTCAAACTAGAATTCTTCTTCGAGCAGATTTCCTGCAAAAGAGATCCGTAAGGCACATGTAGAAAAGTAGAAGTTCAAATTGTCATGTGATATCATAGACAATACCTCATCCTGGGAACGAGACTTGTGCATAACAAGGTTTTTCTATTCAGTGTCTTCTAAATTTAGCACATGAGACTTCACCGGAAATTCATTTATAGACTTACCATCAAAGTATGTTTTCCTCAGGTAACACCGATACTGCTCCAATGCTTCCTTGAAAAGCGCAAGCAAGCTTTGGTTCTCATGACTATCCAGATTGACCCTCGCCTACTTACAACAATGTAATGTAAATCATTGATGTGTTCAATCAGCAGAAAACAGGAAAATAATCACCATGAATAATAGCACTTACATGTAAGTGGGACAGGAAGATGTGAGAATGGTGTTTGTCTTCACTATAATCTTCCCATGATGGGAATATATTCACGTAGTTCCTAACAACATTGAAAGCATTGTCTTTTAAACTGGAAATAACTTGAATGTGGTTCTAATTTGTAGGAATTGGTCATCTCTATAGTTGGGATATTTCTTCGGCTGCTGGACTTGTTGTACTTTTTGCTGCAGTGGGATTTTTCTATGGTACGGCTGGTTCTATGGCAACTGAAATCAGCATACCTTTTGGTGGAGTGCAGGTCCTGTGTGGTGGGGATAGTGGTGTGGCCAGTGAAGTATGGGTACAGTCTGCTGGAGTCGGTCATATGTTTTGTGTCACTGGTTGTAGAGCTAATATGAGTGGGGTGCTATCTGATTTCTCCGGCACCACCACGTTTTTCAAGGACTTTGCTGGTGCTCCTTTAGGTTCAGCAATCACCCTCTTCCTTTTTGATGTTTGATGTACAAGAACAATATTTCAGTGGGAAAAGATGGTATGATGACAGATGGAATATTTATTGATAATGGATGGGCATGGCATCTTGACATATATGATGAGTAAACTAAGCAGATGGCGATGCAACAAAGTAGAAGAAATGCAAGACACCTTATGCATGATACGTGCAATCAATAAAACCTTGCCAAATTAGAACATGCACCTTGATGGGTGAATAGGATAGGCCATGTGCCTTCGACTCCTCGAGGTTGGAATAATCATTAGGATGATACTATGAACAAGAATCTACAGGTGGGGAGCGTATGAGTTTCACTGCATCCAAAATGGAACTCAATGCCTTGGTGCCAAGTTTGTTAGTCATTGCACTGTTCTGTAATGTTCTTATGTTGCGCGCATTCTCATATTCATTGTGATTACGTACAATATCTGAGAAGCATGAAAAGATAAATAGTAGTGAGATTATATTTGTAATGTAGGGATATTCTAATGTATTAGGGGCTCCCTGTAAACCCTTGTGTGCTATCACTGGATTCTGATGGGAGAGCCCATGTGTGCTGTAATATGGTGCGTGCATTAATATAATCTGGCACAACTACACAAAAAATAGGCTCCCTGTTAGGAGCTCCAGAAGTAAGGATAGTCGGCAGATGATATGTTCATAATATACTGTACAAAAAGTTTATTGCAAAACCATGATAACAAGAGGGCACAACCACTAGGAAGATTATAGTGTAGATAAAAGGGGTACACCATACCCAGCATAAATAAATTGGGAAAGTGGAATTGGCTGAAAAATATGGTGTTAAATTGCCGCTACTAATTGAACACCTATCGGTCACCTACATGCCAGCTCTAGCAGTTGTTGACTGCAGATGTCCCTGCTCCCCTTCCTCACAAGGAACATACTGTACTTACTAAAGAAAGAATAACAAAAGAGGAACATGTTAAAGAACAGAAGAGGAAGCATATTATTGAGATTCTGCTTCTTTCTATAAAATGTTGGTTGCCACTCGTGATGAATCACGGCGCCCAAAGAAATGCTATTCCATGATGTCTCTTTATATGTGGCCACATGCATTTGGAAAATCAAGTGGGAGCATTAGCTGACCCATTAAATGTGTGTCTGTTGACTAATGTAAGTATCATATCACAATTCGTATTTGAAGAAGTAAGCTTTGGACTTATGATTGGTGTGTTGCTTAGCTTCAAGAGTGGACTGCTGCTAGTGCGACACAAAGCACCAACATATATCATAGCATAGATATAACGGGAAAACCGTAAGCATCACAAGTACAATCAGGAAAGTGAAACTTGCTGGAAAATATGGGCCACTATTGCCGGTACGGCTAGAAAGGCTTCGGATAACAGCTCTCCTCAACTGAAGGTGCGGTACTATTAATATCAGTGTAACTCTCAAAGGCGACACAGCTCACCGCATTTCCTTGCTAATCTTATAGGATTCAAGTGGGCAGGTCACTACAATTCCTATTCCTATGTTTACAAAATCCTACGAATCAAAGAGGCCCGAAGAGATGAAGTGTCCATCACAACCGACCGAATAGACCTGTACATTGCAAATGTCCATGCTCCTCTTCACTACAAGGAACAAACTATACTGTACTATTATACACCCTCTGTTCCAAAATATAAGTCTTTGTAGAGATTTCAACTATGGATCACATATAGATGTATACAGATACATTTTAGAGTGTATATTCACTCATTTCGCTTCATATGCAGTCCATGGTGGAATATGTACAAAGACATGTATTTAGGAACAGAGAGAGTACTTATTAAAGAAGAATAGAAGAGAAACATGCTAAAGAAGAGCATGCAGCTTTAGGATAATAAAATGTTTCTTGCGCAGTGCCCACACATGATGAACCATAGCACATTAAGAATGCAACTCCGTGTTGTCTCTCTATATGTGGCGCACGTCCTTATCGAAAGTAAAGTAGGAACATTAGCTGGCCAATTAAATGTTATCTGTTTTAGTAATATCGGCATTATATCATATTCGTATTTGAGCAACAAGTTTGGAACTATGAGTGGCACATTGTTTAGCTTGATGGATTGTGGAGCAGTGCTAACCAGCTACGATGATGGTACTGTATATAAAGGAATGTCTGCATGCAAGTCGCGTGACTTCCGTCATTTGGGTTAGTCGACCAGTTCAGACAGTTGGATGAAGATCCTACGTCTCCTAACCCTTCTTCCTCCCCTCTGATTCTTCCCATACGGAACACTGCACGGGCCGCTGGCCCTAACCCTCCACCCTCCCCTAAACCACCCCTGTCGCCGGTGTTCCTCCACCCCCCACCCCCGCCCCCGCCACCTCCCCCAAACCACCACCCCCACCAGAGCACCTTCCTTTCCTCCGGCAAACTCCAATGAGCTCCCAAAAATCGACTAACCAAATTTTAAAATTTAGTCTACTGTCATTTAGCTAGTGTGGAATATAAAAGGGGAAAACCATAAGCATTGCGAGAATAGAGTTGAGCGTGCCATGGCGGATCTGAAGGTGCAAACTGGATAAAGGCAACTTCGCAACCAAGCAACTAACAAGTAAGATCCTAAGTGGACAAGAAATCATAGTAAAGCAGTGGCGATCTATTTTCTTGCTATGATAAATAAGTTAAGAAAATACTAAAGAGTACCTCCTCTGGTGCAATGTCGTGTATGAATTCGCTAAGAATTTGACGGTGATGCGGCAGAGATGGCTATCGGCAGCATGGAAGCAGATGTAGGAGGGCAGACAGTGGTGGCAAAGAAAATATCCCGGCACGATGGACGAGACAGTCGTGGGAGCGGTGCCGGCAAGGTGGACGATGGCGGGGGTGAAGCGAGAGGACGGGATGCAAGGATCCAGCTGGTATGAAGTTGTGGATGAGAGAGATTGATCTCTTGTAATTAACGACGGCGTCAGGATATCAGCTCCAACATGGTATAGGAGGACGGTGGTGGATGGGGAGGCGGACGGAGGAGGTTGGGGTGGAGAGGGTGTGTTGGCGCCCACGGAATACGAATGTGGAAATGGAGGGAGAGATGTAGGGGGAACCATGTCTTTGGGATATGCTTGTCTCAAATGCTAGGAAAGTTACCAACTTATCCCTTGTTTAAAATTTCAGACATCAAAGGAATATTGGGCTGCTGGGAATAGGACGGTAATCTCGCATACACCGAATATTTGCCGCTGGAGATTTCGGCCGAGGAGAATTTGTTTTGGCGCCCACCGTGTATCACTCAGGGAGGAGATAGGTGATTTCGGCCGAGGAAAAACTATGTTTTGGTGCCCACCATGTATGAATCCGGGGATGTGAGAGGCGTAAGGCAGTTTGAGTGAAATTACAAGCCTACCCCTATCAAAACCTATAGAAATCGAGCCAATAGGATTTGCGTGTGAGGGATAGGCAGTGATTTCCATCTAACATATTTTGTTTCGAGCGGTTACTGCGAGTTTCCCCTTTTCGTTCAAATATTTGCAGAAAAACAGTGCAAGTTTACCGTGCCAACTCACTTCGAATCCATTTTGTTTTTTTCGGGCATGATCCATTTTGTATTCGAATACAAATCTATATACATCTTTTATATATATAATTTCAAAAGCAGAACACCCTTTATACATAAATATGGTTTACATATGCCATGATCTCATATTCATAAGGCTGAACCAATCTTAAATTGAATTGAAATATTTGATACCATTTTATGTTGAAATCCAGTGTATGCATTCCTCGCTAACTAGCTCCAATTAATGTGTGTTTCATGCAGTTTTTTTTCTCAAACACGTTATACGTTTTTGACACATGCAACATGTAGTATAGTCCCATTTAGACATGAATTGCATAAAGCCATGCATTGTCTCTAATTGAAAAGATCTATGGATCACTGATATTGATAAACAAAATAACATTACATATGTCCCCAAATTCAAATGAATATGCATGTATGATAGCCCAATTTTCGTTATTATATTATTGATGTCCTGGTCTCTAATTTAAATATTTGAATCCCCTTTAATCCAGATATTTCGTGTCATATAACTATCAACCGTGCCCTCATATATTTATCTAGGGCATGTCTTGTGCTAGTTGTATGTTGATAGCAGTCTTTTTCTTGTTCGTAACACTCCGACATTAGTCTCTCCCTCGACATTCGCTATATCTCTCCCTGCTACACTCCGACAGTAGTCTCTCTAACTATAATTCTCCTTGTGAAATCTCTCTCACACACACAAACAAAAACTTCGTCTCCAGGGGTCTCATTTCTCTATGATATTCCCCTATATGCCGCTCACACACACCCTCTCACTCTAACATGTCTTACGCTCCCTAAGTCTCAATAGCTACGATTCTCCCTCTTAAATATCCATCTCTCGCACTCAAACACAAACTCAATCTCCCAAGGTCTCATTTCTTTCCACTGTTCCCCTATATGCCGCTCACACACACCCTCTCTCCATAGGGATATCTCGTGTTCCCTATGCCTCTCTGAAAAGTCTCCCTCTGAAAAGTCTCACTCTGTCGCAAACACAAACTCTATCTCTCGGGGTCTCATTTCTCTCTAATAATCGTTTGTATGTCACTAACACACACCCTCCCTCTCTCTCACACACACAGACATAGCCTACTATTCAGATCTACTCTATTCTTATCTATAACAAACACACTAGACGATCTCCCTCTAACAAGCATCTCTATCTCCATAGTTTTGTGTTTCTCCATCAACTTACTTTCTCGGTCGCACTCTTGCTTCCTATCACGCACTCTATATCTCTCTTAAAAACAAAAAACACACTAGCCAATCTCCCTCTAATGAGCATCTTTATCTCCCTACGTTTGTGTTTCTCCATCAACCTTCTTTCTCGGACGCACTCTTGCTTCCTATCACGCACACTATATATGCTTCTCTCTACATGCATCTAGGGATCGGTCTCTTTTGCACACACATTTGTGTCTCACTATCTCTTAAAGGCAAAAAACACGCTCCAACATTGCACCTTCTTCCCTCTGATCTCACATGGATGCATATTGTCATATCGATCCATCTATCCCGTCATGTTGATCTTATGACTTATGTCCTCTCTTTTATCTCAATCATGCACACGGGCACACAAAGACCCCACTTATATATGTATATGTCCCGCACATGCACGTCCATGGTCTCATCTCTCTCCATACCTAGTGAATTACACCTAAATCCCACCCCACATCAAATGTTTCTCTTCTTGTGTGCACATGGCTTCTGTCTGGATGTGTCTCTTCTCTAAAACACACACTCACACTTAACTATCTCCTTTTGGCTACCCCATTCTGTCACTGCCTCCCTCTTTCCCGGAAACCAATACGACTTTCACTTTGTTTAATTAATTCCCGGCTATATGCACCATCGATAGTAGTTTTCCTCGGTGTCTCTCGAACAAACATGTTATCTCGATGTCCACTTGTCTCAAACGCACACACCATTCTTCCATATCTACAGGCCTCTTCTCTCTCGCCCCTCCCTCGTTGGAGGCCTCTGTCATACACATCAACTGTCTACGATGAAACCACACACACTTAATTACTTTCCTTGCTGAAGACTCCATCACACACAAACACACACACACACACACTATTCATTCTTTCACACACAAAGTCTCTCTATACACACATGGTCTCTCTATACGACCACACACACATGCTCTAGCTGGACTATTTGTTCCTACCACCCTTTATCCAACCTTACCCATATGATAATCAATCACATTAATTTACTTATAACATGGACAAATTCCACTTTATTTTACTAGTTAGCAAACTTCGGATAATTATATAACACAAATCATGAGAACGAAGTGACATTCTTTTTACACAAATCTGATTAATATGGTCAGGTAAATTACAAGGTAAGGTCCCGTTATACTTATATCACAATGCAAAAGGTGGAATACATGTCTGAAGAGTAGAAGGGCACACAGACACACACACACTCCCTAACAAACACACCATTCGTGCAAGCGCATGCGAGTTACATGACGCACCCTAAACAGACACGTATGTGTATAACTTGTGCACCCGTGGGTACACGTGATGGACAGTATTTATTTAAGGTGGACGGCGAACCCAAATAGTAGCTGCATTCATTCCTCTCCCACTACCTCTTCTCCGCTCGCCATCGCCCGATAGCCATGGCCTGGCCGTAGGTAACGACACAGGCCATGCTCCCGCTGAAGCGACACTTTGAGCTGCTTTCGGAGATCTGGAGGCAGCGCGAAGTCCGGATCATAGCCGTCTTGCAACCGGACTAGCCGGAGCCGAAGAAGAAGGCGGAGCAGCCCATAGTCACGGAGGACACGGACCCGGAGGAGGATGAGGATGACGCGGGCGAGGCGGACCCAGAACTGGAGGAGGATGACGCGGGCGAAGCAGAGTAGGAGGATGAGGATGAGGAAGCAGGAGAAGTAGAGCCGGGACAGGAGGAGGAAGACGCGGGCTAAGCGGAGCTGGAGGAGGAGGACGATGACGCGGGCGAGGCGGAGCCGGTGTCATCGGCTGCATGCTTCGCCATGGCGTCGCCCAAGAGGAGGGGCTAGCAGAACAGCAAGCCATCCTCGAGCCCGTCTTGTCGGAGGCCGAGGTGGAGGCCAACCACCGCTTCCTCCGGCAATGGGAGTGGGGGATCAACTAGATGCTCGCCGAACTGGAGGAGGAGCAGGAGGAGCTGGAGTTACAGCATGCGGCTGCCTACCCATCTCCGACGATGAGTACTGTGGTCTAGCTTAGGTTATGTGCATAGTACTTGTACTAGTTAGTACTCCTATTGCATGGTTTGTATAGATTTGAGATAGTACTATCTAATAGTAGTAGTACTCAATGAAGACTGTACTCAATATATACTGCTTTTAAGGTGAACTAGTCAATGTGTACCTGCAATGCACATTAATTTGGAAGTATATTAAGTGCATGCATCTATTAATTAGGATATTTTATGCGTGTTATTATGGGATTAGCACTATCTTTGGCATGAAATTAACTTCATGCTAAACATGTTGAGCGCTAGACATTGAAACAGTCTAGGTCGTTGGATTGACATGGTTTGATGGTCGAGATTAATTGGATCTGCCCATTTGGGTCTTTTTATATTGGTATAGATATAGGCCATGTTTAGATTCAAGGGTTGGAGTTAGTTTGAGCTAGTTCGAGCTCAAATAGCCCTAAAGTATCCAAACATAAGGGCTAGTTTGAGCTGGTTGCATCTAACCCATCCAAGAAAACTGTCCCACCCAAAAGGTGCTAATTGAAGCTAGTTCTTCTGGGTCCCACTAAAAATCACTAAAAATTCATTATCTCTCTATCCCTCCCTCCCTCCAAATGATTGAGAAACTACATTTATTGTCAATCTAACCTTGTCATCCAAACACCTCTTTGGCTAGAATTAGTTCAGGATTAGTCATTAGTTAGAAACTAACTCTAACCTCTAGCTAAGTTAGAGTATCCAAACAGAGCCATAGATATAGATATAGATATAGATGAATGAAATTAGTGGTCATGCATGCATCTTTTTGTAGCGCCAGTAGACCAGTCGATTCCCGCAGATGTGCGCCCCTACCCGGGCGATGGAAGAGGAAGGAGATGAGAAGCGAGGTTGTGAAGTACACCTACTGCAGCACAAGCTCCAAGGAACTTTCATGCCAAACAAAAGTACAGTATCATATATTGTATGAGTATCGTATAATACGATACAGTATCATGATATAAAAAGCGACCCTCTCTTTATTCATTTAATTCAATGCCATCTCATCATTTAATTCAATGCCATCTCATCAAAATTGCCAGGCTATGCTACTGACATTGCGACCGTCTAGTACTCCATCCGATCCAATTTACTCCGCATATAACTTTTTGCCAAAAATTATGGAATGCTCTGTGTGTTCTTATCTTAGATCATTCTTTCCAGGAATACCCCTCCACTTCCACTTCGCCTCCTGCTCTCGAATTGATTAAGCCAGCTAGATTTCCTCCTTTTTCGTCCTCGTACAGTATGCCTACATGCATGCATACGTCCTCCTCCCATCTCAGCCTTCTAATGCACCTTTTTCTCCTCCATGTACCTCTCTACGTACACCTGCTTAGTATGAATTTCCCTTAGGTTGCGTGTGGATGACATGGCTGTCAGATCTTGGGTTCCAGCAAAACCCTTGTGGTTCGAACTCTGGGGTGCGCACGAAGGTCTCTCCTTCCGCCCTAGCTTGTCTACTCACCGACCCCTAGGCCTAGCTCATCAAATCCGAAGAACAAGGGACACAAGGTTTATACTAGTTTGGGCCACTGTTCTAGTGTAATACCCTAATCCAGTGTGGTGTGGTGGATTGCCTTGTAGGCTGAGGAAGAACTAGTACATTGGGATAACTACCTCCTAAGGAGAGGCGTTCTTGTGCTCGAGTGAGCTTGTGGTTGTGTGGCCTTCTATCTGATCAATTCAAGATGAGATGAGATCAAGGGTGGTGGCTAGTACTATTTATAGTGGCCCGTGTCCTCTTCCCAAATATTGAGTGGGAAGGGATCCCACAATGGCCAAATTTTAAGGGGGAGAGCTAGGTCAAGCTATCCTGACAAAAGGTGGTCTTCGCCTGCCAAAGGCTCTAGGGGTGACGCCGTCATGGGCTCCGCGATGACCTCCGCTCTGCCTCCTACTAGTCTTGGTCTCGTTGCATCGATATGGAAACCTTTGCCTGACGCCTCGGGACTCCTCGTCTACACCTGCTCCTTTAGCGCCAAAGAGTAAACTGGCACTCTACGCCCGCTGGCGCCCGCCTTGTCTTGGTTGTCACTGCTCACGTCACGAGGACCTCGCGAGGTACCCCTTCCCTTGATATCTCTGATCCTTAAGAGCTATCCTAGTGAGGCCGCCCCAGGGGATGTCTTGCGGCATCCGCCTCGCGGGGCATGGCCCCTCGCAAGGGTCTTGAGTGGTTAATGAAGAGGTTGGGCCGTACTAGGCCGCCTGATGAGCCATGCCCTGGGCCGCAGGCAGGCAAGTCTGGGTACCCCCGTTCCAAGAACGCCGACAGTAGCCCCAGGGCCCAAGATGTGCTCGGGCTTGGCTTCGCGACGAAGCCAAGGGTCAAGTACGGAGTGTCGCGGGCCCCAAAAAACCTGCGGCCTTGACTGATGTGTGGTGATTGATTAGACGTGGGTGTTTGCGCTCCCCACGCCGCCTCGGCAACCACACGGCTGACAAAAGGCAAGTGCGTGCTGCTGTGCCTTTATTGCTAGCCTTTGCCTTGCTCCAGATCCCCTTTGTTGCTTCTCTCCTGCACAAGACTCCAGATCACCGCCGTCTCCCCTTCGAGCTCACAGCTGATGGCTTCCGACAAGTCGAAGGTCGCTGCTCCGCCCGCCTGCTACGAGTTGGCCTTGTGGGCGCACATCATCTCGGAGACGAACCATGCCGCCGTGCTCCTGATGACGGCGGAGGACACCACCAAGAAGGGGAAGACCGCGGTCCGAGCCGCCTCCGCCAAGCTGGAGGACTCCAAGAGTACCTTCTATCCCTTCTTTATGAGCAGCGTTGTTGCGGGGCTCGTTCCTCCTTGCTCCGATTTCTTTTTCTCCAACCTCAGCCGTTATAAGCTCCATGCCCTTCATCTTCATCCCAATTATGTCCTCCTCCTGTCGATCTTTGCCTTCTACTATGAGGCATATGTTGGGGTGATTCCATATGTGGCTCTGCTTCACCACTTCTTCTACCTCAGGAACAAGGGCACACTTTGTTCTGGGAGTGCCAATTTCGTCGTGGCAAATGGGGCCAACGCGATCTCGAAGGACAGGAAGAAGGCTAAGAACTTCAGGAACAAGTGGGTCCTTGTGGATGCCAAGTGCTCCCATCCTTGGCTGGCTGAACTCCAATGCATCTGTCCGGGATGTGCTGAGCCGAGTCGTGGCGGCCTCCGAAGAGGACAAGCAGGCTGCCGACCAGGCCACAGCCGCTCATGAGGCGGTGTTGAAGGATGTGTGGACCGTCGAGGAGCGCTGCCAGTAGGTGGAGACCGAGCTGCGGGACATGCGTAGCAAGTGCAAGGCGGACGAGGAGAGGATGAAGGCCCGAGAGGATGTCGTAGCCAGTCGCGATGCCGAGTTGGAGCAGTTGGCAGAGGAGCTGTCTGTGGAACGCAATCGCTTGGAGGAGCTGAGGCAGGCGACGGAAGCAAAGGAGGCCCAGTAGGCAACCAAGGCGAAGGTTCTGGTTGAGGACCGCGCGGCCTTCAAGTCACTCGAGGAGAGGTCCCGCCAGGCGCTGAGGGCGCTCTACGAGAATGGCTTGGAGAAACCGCTGGCGACGGATGATGAAGGCCCCTCCCAGCTGCTTCCTTATCTTGTCTTGGTGCTCGAGGGTTTCGTCCACGAGATCGGCCCCCTAGCGGAGGAGGAAGCTCGCGTGCTTTCTTCTTCTGCCTTGACATGCGTTCTTAGCCTCCTGCACCTTCACGACCCCAACGCAGACCTTGGGGCCCTGCTCGAGCCCGTGGAGGCGGAGCGCTATGAGGCCGCTGCTGAATCCGTGAAGGACCATGTGGAAGCCTTGTTTAAGAAGTTCCTCTCCATCGACCCTTCTCACCCAGCCGACGGCACCACCGACCCTGTGGCCAAGACCAACTCCACAAGACGTGGCGACGCCGTTGGCGAGGAAGTGCTTCCTGGTAGCGGCGCCTAAGGCTGAAGGAAGGGCATGCTGGTGAGTGAAGGTGCTCCTCCCTATCTTCGTTTTCCCGTGACATGCTATGGGCCTCGTGGAGGCGTTAAAACTTCTGTTTGATACTTGAAGGACAATTTGGCCTGTAATAATTGCTAGATATTCGAGGTTCCCTTCCTATTTGTCGTTCTACGTCGGCAGAGCCCAGCCCAGACCGTATATCAGCCGCTGCTGGCTTGTCCAGATCACCGGGACAAGACCAGGGAGTGAGGGGCTACGTGGCCAGTTAGATTCCTGAGTCACGATGCTCAGGAGTCCCCATTTATGTGCAAATGGTTCCTAGGTAGGAAGCACTAGGCAGGGCTTTTGCGTTCTGCGTCGGCAGGGCCCGACCCCGCGCGTACTTCAGCCGCCGCTGGCTTGGCCGGATCACCAGGACAAGACCAGGGCGTGAGCGGCTACGGGACCAGTTAGGCCCTTGGATCGCGATGCCCAAGGGTCCCCCTTGACCTACGAACAGCCCAAAGAGAAGTAGTGCGCGAGCTGACCTTAGCATTCTGCGTCAGCAAGGCCCGGCCCCGCGCGTACCCCAACCGCCGCTGGCTTGACCAGACCACCAGGACAAGACTAGGGAGTGAGGGGCTACGAGACCAATTAGGCCCTTGGGTCATGATGCCCAAGGGTCCGAACAGACCTCATACATGTCCTCGCCAGGCTTGCGCTCGGGAGGGTTGCGTGTCGACCAGGCCCAGGGGACCTAGTGGGGCGTACGCCAGGCGTGACCTGAGCGCAACCCCCGTGCCCAGCCCCCTCGCGGTACCATCTCGTGGGGAGCGCAGCGCGGTGGGGCTGGTCACCGAGCCGAGGGGCTCCCTGAGGTTAATCGGGCCGTGAGGCCACCCCCAGTTGTTTATCACCAGCGCGGAGCATGGCGCCACCATTCTTGCACGGGCATAGCTGCTCCTCAACCGTGTCGACTGCCAGCGTGGAGCATGGTGCTTCCACTGGAACGTGGGAGGGGACTACCTGCTGCGGAGAGCCCTCGGGGTGTGTACAGCCCCGCCCTGACGCGTGGCATGCACGGTAGGGCTAGACGAGGTGTATCTGGGCACTCGTGAGCCAGTGCGGGACTCACGAGGCCCTACCTCAAGGCGGGTTGCGCCTGGTCTTGAGTGAGAGCGCTTGAGATGATCCTGCAAGATGGTTAGGCAACCTGCGCCTGGTGAATCCCTCGAGGTTGCCTTATGAGAAGGCCGGGCACCAACGGCCCCAGGAGGTGATGTGAACGGGGCCGGCCCGCTCGACAGAGCTCAGCCATTGGATTTATCGACGCTGCAGGGACGGATCCGAGCACAGACGTCGTGCCTAGTCTTCTCATGTGGATCCCCTGAGAAAAGACAACCGGCGTGCGGCTCCCGCAGCAACGGGGCACAGTATGGTGCGCCCCAACTCACCTGCTAGCATCCAGATCGAGCGTGGGTGAGGCACCAAGGGCCACGGGAGTGACGTACACGGGGCTGACCCGCGAGCCAGAGCTCAGCCGCTTGGATTTGGCAACAGTGCAGGGACGGACCTGAGCACAGACGCTGTGCCTGCCCTTGATCATAACACGGGTGTAAGCAAGCTTGTGAGTTCGATATTTATGGCATCAGAGTGATGGTCATATAGAAGAGTGATTCTAATGCAGCTGATAGAAATGGTAACACTAGCTCAGGTAAGATGCAAGGGCGATAGATACCACAAGGACGGACCTGTACGGCCTGGGGATGTTGCAGTCCGAGGGGCGCCCCCAACAAGGTGAGCTCAACATGAAAAAGGATACACACCGCATGGACAGGCCCGTGCGACCTGGGAATGAAGCAGCCTGAGGGGCGCTCCCAGTTGAACAAAAAACGGAAAATGTCACCTGGCTCAGTTGCTGAAGTAGTGTTGGTGTAGTTGAAGACGCTCGATGTAGACGTTGCTCCTCTTGCGCCGCCTGGCTGTGGTACCCCGCGAGGCTCCAGGGTTTTCGAGATCTCGCAGAGAACCGAATCCAACTCCGCCTGGATCTCCTGATGCCTGGCCTCGCGAGTCACCAGACCTCCTGCGTATGGCGCTAGTGCAGGGTCGCTTGGTTCAGCAGGCCGAAGGGCATGCAAACATAGCTGTGAGGAGGACCCTTGCATCGGCCCGCCTGGGAAGGCCAGTAGAGCTCTTGAGATGCGATCATGTTGAGTGCGGGGACGTTGACGCAGACGCGCAGCTCGTTGCCTGAGCCTGGGGCGACAGCTGCACTCCGAGGCTCCGAGCGGCGCTCGCCCCGTATTACCCTTGGCAGTTGTAGGTCTGCGATGGTCTGGCTGACGAACTCCTGAGCGCTTGGTGCCTCACGCCTTGAGGCCTCCCGAGAGAAGTGTGTGGCGAAGCACTCCTCCACGTGGTGCCCGAGCGCCTCCCTCGTGACATTGGCTAAGTCAGAGGCCCTCCAAAGGAGAGCCCCTGAGCCCAGCCTGAGGGGGGCATCAGGCGCGCCTTCCTATGCGAGGGAGGGAGGCGGCCCCTCCCTAGGTGTAGGTCCCGAGGTGCTGTCGCCAGGTGCTGCATCCCCATGAGGCTCCAGGGCAAGTGCTACCTCTTGAGCTTGCGTTGTATTCCCTCGAAGAGCAAAGGGAGATGCAGCACAGTAGCGTAAGTATTTCCCTCAGTTTTTGAGAACCAAGGTATCAATCCAGTAGGAGACCACGCGTGAGTCCCTCGCACCTCCACATACAAATAAGAACTTCACAGCCAACGCGATAAGGGGTTGTCAATCCCTTTACGGTCACTTATGAGAGTGAGATATGATAGAGATGATAGTTTATATTTTTGGTATTTTTGGTTTAATAAAACAACAAATATAAGCAGTAAAAGTAAAGTAGATGTAGATTGATATGTTGAGAATAGACCCGGGGGCCATAGTTTTCTCTAGTGGCTTCTCTCATGATAGCGATATTCTACGGCGGGTAAACAAATTACTGTCGAGCAATTGATAGAAAAGCGAATAATTATGAGACTATCTAGGCATGATCATTGTACATAGGCATCACGTCCGAGATAAGTAGACCGACTCCTGCCTGCATCTACTACTATTACTCCACACATCGACCGCTGTCCAGCATGCATCTAGTGTATTGAGTTCATACAAACAGAGTAACGCCTTAAGCAAGAAGACATGATTTAGAGGGATAAACTCAAGCAATATGGTATAAACCCCATCTTTTTATCCTCGATGGCAACAATACAATACGTGCCTTGCTGCCCCTACTGTCACTGGGAAAGGACACCGCAAGATTGAACCCAAAGCCAAGCACTTCTCCCATTGCAAGAACTATAGATCTAGTAGGCCACACCAAACCAATAATTCGAAGAGACTTGCAAGGATATTATGAGAACACATAAAAAGTTTAGAGAAGAACCAAATATCTTTCATTGATAGCCTTGATCATAAACTCACAATTCATCGGATCTCGACAAACACACCGCAAAAAGAGATTACATCGAATAGATCTCCTCGAAGACCGAGGAGAACTTTGTATTGAGATCCAGAGAGAGAGAAGAAGCCATCTAGATACTGTCCATGGACCCGAAGGTCTGTGGTAAACTACTCACAACTCATGGTGAGGGCGATGATGATGATGATGAAGGCCTCCGTGACGGATCCCCCTCCGGTGGAGCTCTGGAACATGCTCCAAGATGGGATCTCCACGGGAACAGAAGCTACGATGGTGGAATTAGGGTTTTCTCTCTGTATATGGAGTTTCTGGGGTACGTGGACTTATATAGGAAGAAGGAGGGCACCGGGGGACGCTCGAGTGGGCCTCGAGGCAGGGGGTGCGCCCCCCGCCCTCAAGGGTCACCCGAGGCTCCCCTGGCGTGGTTCTCAAGTTCCTCTAGCGTGATTTTCACCAAAAATATCTCTCGCGAAGGTTTCATTCCGTTTGGACTCCGTTTGATATTCCTTTTCTACAAAACCCTCAAATAGGCACAAAACAGCAATCTGGACTAGGCCTTTGGGTTAGTAGGTTAGTCCCAAGAATTAAATAAAAGTGAATGATAAAGCCCATTAAACATCCAAGACTTCATAATTAATAGCATGTAACAATCAAAAATTATAGATACGTTGGAGACGTATCAAGCATCCCCAAGCTTAATTCCTGCTCGTCCTCGAGTAGGTAAATGATAAAGAAAGAATTTTTGATGTGGAATGCTAACCAATATAGGATTTCAATGTAATTCTCTTAATTGTGGCATGAATGTGCAGATCTGAAAGATTCAAGATAAAAGTCTATATTGACATAAGAAATAACAATACTTCAAGCAATACTAACAAAGCAATCATGTCTTCTCAAAATACTATGGCTAACCCTACAAAATCATATAGTCTGGCTATGCTCCCTCTTCATCACACAAAATATTCATATCATGCACAACCCCGATTTCAGCCAAGCATTTGTTTTCATACTCTATCTTTTCAAACCTTTCAACTTTCACGCAAATACATGAGCGTGAGCCATGGATATAGCACTATGGGTGGAATAGAGGTGGTTGTGGAGAAGACAAAAAGGAGGGAGATAGTCTCACATCGACTAGGCGTATTAACGGGCTATGGAGATGCCCATCAATAGATATCAATGTGAGTGAGGAGGGATTGCCATGCAACGGATGCACTAGAGCTAAATATGAATGAAAGCTCAACAAAAGAAACTAGTGGGTGTGCATCCAACTTGCTTGCTCACGAAGACCTAGGGCATTTGAGGAAGCCCATCGTTGGAATATACAAGCCAAGTTCTATAACGAAAAATTCCCACTAGCATATGAAAGTGACTAAGCATGAGACTCTCTACAATGAAGAACATGGTGCTACTTTGAAGCACAAGTGTGGAAAAAGATAGTACCAATTGTCCCCTTTTTCTTTTCTTTTTTTTCTTTCTTTTTTTGGGCCTTTTTTTGCCTTTCTTTTTTTTCTCTTTTTTTTTTGCGGAGGGGCTTTTTAGATTCAGCCTTTCCTCCCATGGGACAATGCTCTAATAATGATGATAATCACACTTTTATTACAACAAGAAATTACAACTCGATGCTACAACAACAAAGTATGACTCTATATGAATGTCTCCGGCGGTGTACCGGTATGTGTAATGAAACAAGAGTGACATGTATGAAAAGTTATGCATGGTGGCTTTGCCACAAATACGATGTCAACTACATGATCATGCATGGCACTATGACAATATGATGCGTGTCATATAAACGGAACGGTGGAAAGTTGCATGGCAATATATCGCAGAATGACTATGGAAATGCCATGTAAGGTAGGTATGGTGGCTGTTTTGAGGAACAATATAGTGGTTGTTTTATGGCACCGGCAAAAGTTGCGCGGTACAAGAGAGGCTAGCAATGGTGGAAGTGTGAGAGTGTGTATAATCCATGGACTCAACATTAGTCATAAGAACTCATATACTTATTGCAAAAATCTACGAGTCATCAAACCAAAGAAATCAACGCATGCTCATTGGGGGGAGGTTGGTACGAGTTAACCATCGCGCGCCCCCGACCTCCACACAAAGGTTGGCACTCTACAAATACCTCATGCTCTAACTTCGTCACATAGCGGTTCACCATACGTGCATGATACGGGAATCACTAACCTTAACACAAGTATTTCCCAATTTCATAATAACTCCACTAGCATGACTCTAATATCACTATTCGCATGTCTCAAAACAATTATCAAGCATCCAACATCTCATTCTATTCAATGCACTTGGTGTGAATATTTTTTACTACATTGACATTGGATGTTTATCATGTGAAGACTAGTTTCTTTAGCCTAAACACATTACCATGCTGTTTTAATAGACTCTCAAATATATGTAAGTGAAGCATGAAAGTTCAACTATTTCTACAAAATATTACCACCACCGTGCTCTAAAAGATATAAGTGAAGCACTAGAGCAAAAACTATTCAACTCAAAAGATATAAGTGAAGCACATAGAGTGTTCTAACAATTTCTAGGCCATATTTAACTCTCTCAAATAGGTGTGTCCAGCAAGGATGATTGTGGCAAACTAACAAGAAAAGACTCAAATTATACAAGACGCTCCAAGCAAAACACATATCATGTTGCGAATAAAAATATAGCTACAAGTATAGTTACTGATGGATGAAGACGAAAGAGGGGATGCCTTCCCGGGGCATCCCCAAGCTTAGGCTTTTGATTATCTTGAATTTACTTTGGGTGCCACGGGCATCCCCAAGCTTAGGCCCTTGCTACTCCTTGTTCAATAGTCCATCAAAGCAATACTCAATACTTGAAAACTTCACAACACAAAACTTAGACAAAAATTCTGGTGAACTCCGTTAGTATAAGAAAGCAAACCACTTCTCAAAGGTACAGGAATGAATTCATTATTTGTTTATATTGGTGTTAAAACTACTGTACTACAACTTCTCTATGGTTCATATCCTCCAATACTACTCATAGATGCATCGGAATAAGCAAACAACACACGAAAAACAGAATCTGTCAAAGACAGAACAGTCTGTAGTAATCTGCAGGGTTCGCCTACTTCTGGAACTCCAAAATTTTCAAACTAAATTGTTAAATGTGCGCAATTTGTCTACCAATCATATTCAAAAAGAATCAACTAAAAATCACGCTCCAGTAAAATCCCACGACTACTTTAGCGAGCGCTAACGATTCTGTTTTTTACAGCAAGATCATATAAACTTCACACTAGTCTTCCCAAAGGTTCTACTTGGCACAAACACTAAAAAAACATGAAACCACATATAATCAGAGGCTAGATGCAATATTTATTCCCTAACAGCAATAAAAACAAAAAACATAAAATTGGGTTGCCTCCCAACAAGCGCTATCATTTTACGCCCCTAGATAGGCATGATACAAGATAAATCTAGGTATTGCCATCTTTGGAAGGCAATCCATAAGTGGCTCTCATGATAGATTCATATGGTAATTTGATTTTCTTTCTAGGAAAGTGTTTCATGCCTTTCCTTAATGGAAATTGGAATCTAATATTTCCTTCCTTCATATCAATAATTGCACCAATCATTCTATGGAAAGGTCTACCAAGAATAATAGGACATGAAGGATTGCAATCTATATCAAGAACAATGAAATCTATGGGCACATAATTCCTATTGCCAACAATAAGAACATCGTTAATTCTTCCCATAGGTTTATTAATAGTGGAATCCGCAAGATGCAAATTTAAGAACAATCATCAAGCTCATGGAACCCTAGCAAATCACACAAAGTTTTTGGGATACTGGAGACACTTGCACCCAAATCACACAAAGCATAGCATTCATGACCTTTTATTTTTATTTTTGTAGTAGGTTCCCACTCATCGTAAAGCTTTCTAGGTATAGAAACTTCCAACTCAAGTTTTTCTTCATAAGATTGCATCAAAGCATCAACTATATGTTCAGTGAAAGCTTTATTTTGACTATAAGCATGCGGAGAATTTAGCACGGATTGCAACAAGGAAATACCATCAATCAAAGAGAAATTATCATAATTGAATCCCTTGAAATCCAAAGTAGTGGGTTCATTACTATGCAAAGTTATAATCTCTTCATTCCCACTTTTAGCAATTTTAGCATCAAGATCTAAAAACTCTGAATCATTGGGACACCTTAAAGCAGAATCATCTCCAATCATATTCTCATCAAGATTAATGCCATAAAACAAGGATCTAATAGGAGACACAACAATAACTTTCATATCTTCATTTTTATTTTCATGATAACTAGAAGAACACGCTTTAATATAATCTTCTCTTTTAGCACGCATTCTAGCGGTTCTTTCTTTACATTGATCAATGGAAATTCTCATGGCTTTGAGAGACTCATTGATATCATGCTTAGGTGGGATAGATCTAAGTTTCGAAGAATCAACATCAAGAGTAATTCTATCCACACTTCTAGACAATTCGTCAACCTTAAGCAAAGCATTGAAATTCTTTTGCGAGATCATAAACTCGTTAACACTAGTTTCAAATTCAGAAGGCATCTTTCCATAAGAGTTGTTGTAGGAATTATCATAATTATTAGAGGAATTACTAGGAAAAGGCCTATGATAAAAATTACCTCTATAAGCATTGTTACGAAAATTATTCCTACCAACAAAATTCTCATCCAAAGATTCATTGTTATTCTCAATCAAAGTGGACAAAGGCATAACATTAGGATCAGAAGAAGCACTCTTAGCAGCAAATAATTTCATAAGTTCATCCATCTTTCCACTCAAAACATTAATTTCTTCGATAGCATGCACTTTTTTACTAGTACATCTTTCGGTGTGCCATTGAGAATAATTAACCATAATATTATCTAGGAGTTTGGTAGCTTCTCCTAAGGTGGTTTCCATGAAAGTGCCTCCGGCGGCCGAATCTAAATGATTTCTAGAAGCAAAATTCAAGCCAGCATAAAATTCTGAATAATCATCCATATATTCAAACCATGTGTAGGGCAATTACCTATCATCAATTTCATTCTCTCCCACGCTTGTGCAACATGCTCATGATCTAGTTGCTTAAAATTCATAATATCGTTTCTAAGAGAGATGATCTTAGCAGGTGGGAAATACTTAGAGATAAAATCATCTTTGCACTTATTCCACGAATCAATACTATTTCTAGGCAAAGAGGAGAACCAAGTTTTAGCACTTATCCCTTTTCTTTTGCATATCACACAAATCAACAAAGTTGTTTAGATGGGTTAGCGGCATCTTCACTAGGAAGGCCGGAGAATTGATCTTTCATGAAAAGATTCAACAAAGCAGCATTGATCTCACAAGATTTGGTATTGTTCTGAGCCATAGTGACAAGCAAGCAATCCAACACACACAAGCAAACAAGAAGCAAGCGAACGATAAACACACGACAGAAGAAGGGCAAATAAAACGGCAAGGGTGAAGTGGGGGAGAGGAAAACGAGAGGCAAACAATGTAATGTGAAGGATAAGGGTTTGTGACAGGTACTTGGTATATGACTTTTGCGTAAGCCTCCCCGGCAACGGCGCCAGAAATTCTTCTTGCTACCTCTTGAGCTTGTGTTGTATTCCGACAAAGATGAAAGGGAGATGTAGCACAGTAGTGTAAGTATTTCCCTCAGTTTTTGAGAACCAAGGTATCAATCCAGTAGGAGACTACGCGCGTGTCCCTCGCACCTGCAGAGACAAATAAGAACTTCGCAGCCAACGCGATAAGGGGTTGTCAATCCCTTTACGGTCACTTACGAGAGTGAGATCGGATAGAGATGATAGTTTATATTTTTGGTATTTTTGGTTTAATAAAATAACAATTAAAAGCGGTAAAAGTAAAGTAGATGTAGATTGATATGTTGAGAATAGACCCGGGGGCCATAGTTTTCTCTAGTGGCTTCTCTCATGATAGCGATATTCTACGGCGTGTAAACAAATTACTGTCGAGCAATTGATAGAAAAGCGGATAATTATGAGACTATCTAGGCATGATGATTGTATATAGGCATCACGTCCGAGACAAGTAGACCGACTCCTGCCTGCATCTACTACTATTACTCCACACATCGACCGCTATCCATCATGCATCTAGTGTATTGAGTTCATACGAACAGAGTAACGCCTTAAGCAAGATGACATGATGTAGAGTGATAACCTCAAGCAATATGATATACACCCCATCTTTTATCCTCGATGGCAACAATACAATACGTGCCTTGCTGCCCCTACTGTCACTGGGAAAGGACACCGCAAGATTGAACCCAAAGCCAAGCACTTCTCCCATTGCAAGAACTATAGATCTAGTAGGCCAAACAAAATCGATAATTCGAAGAGACTTGCAAGGATATTATGACATAAAAAGTTTAGAGAGGAACCAAATATCTTTCATAGATAGCCTTGATCTTAAACTCATAATTCATCGGATCTCGACAAACACACCGTAAAAAGAGATTACATCGAATAGATCTCCTCGAAGACCGAGGAGAACTTTGTATTGATATCTAGAGAGAGAGAAGAAGCTATCTAGATACTATCCATGGACCCGAAGGTCTATGGTAAACTACTGACAACTCATGGTGAGGGCGATGATGATGATGATGATGAAGGCCTCCGTGACGGATCCCCCTCCGGTGGAGCTCTGGAACAGGATACAAGATGGGATCTCCACGGGAACATAAGCTACGATGGTGGAATTAGGGTTTTTCTCTCTGTATATGGAGTTTCTAGGGTACGTGGACTTATATAGGAAGAAGGAGGGCACCGGGGACGCTCGAGTGGGCCTCGAGGCAGGGGGTGCACCCTGGGAACCCTCGAGGGCCACTCGAGGCTCCCCTAATGTGGTTCTCAAGTTCCTCTGGCGTGATTTTCTCCAAAAATATCTCTTGCAAAGGTTTCATTCCGTTTGGACTCCGTTTGATATTCCTTTTCTACAAAACCCTGAAATGGGCAAAAAACAGCAATCTGGACTGGGCCTTTGGGTTAGTAGGTTAGTCCCAAAAATGATATAAAAGTGAATGATAAAGCCCATTAAACATCCAAGACTTCATAAATAATAGCATGGAACAATCAAATATTATAGATACGTTGGAGACGTATCAGCAAGCAGCTGCTTCTTCTTCTTGGGGATGACCTCAGGAGGGTAGATGATGATGTCATTGTCTGGATCCTCGACTGCTGCCTCCTGGTAAGCGTGCTCGAGTGAGCACACTTCATCCTTCTCTTCACAGGCGACGGTGATGACGCCACCGCTTACCGGCATCTTGAGGACGTTATTGCCATGGTGAGTCACTAACATGAACTTGCCAGGGCTAGGTACCCAAGGATGGCGTTGTAAGGGAGATGGATGTGGGCAACGTGAAAGTTGATGAGCTCAGTGCGGTAGTTGCCGCGCTTGCCAAAGGTGACATGCATGCGAACCTGCCCTACGGGGGTGGTGGAGCCGTCAGTCACTCCAGAGAAGGACTTGGTACGTAGCAACTAATCGTAGGGTACATGGAGGCTGTCGAATGTCTCGACGGACAAGACATTGAGCCCTGCACCACCATGGATGAGGGTCTTGGTAACTTGGACATTGCTGATGACGGGCGAACAAAGCATCGGGAGTGCACCCGGCCATAGCCGCGCACTTGAGCTGGTGTGCTGAACTGAAGGTTATGGGGCACCTGGACCACCTGAGTGGGCGAGTAGCCTCAAGCTTGGGGTGAGTCGTGTTTACTTCTCGGGCAAACTGCTTGAAGAGGCGCTGAGAAGCTGGGGCGAGTGCTCCGCCCAAGATGCAGGCGATGGCACGTGGCTCCTGGAAGCCCCCACCCCCCTCGTCCTAGTCGTCGTTCCTCCTTGGTGGCGGCAGAGTTAGAAGGCCAACCTTGCCCTGAGGGTGGTCCTCACGAGGCTGGTCGCTCCAGGTGCCCTCACGGGGCTGATCGCGCCAACGGTCCTCCCATGGTTGATCACGCCACTCCTGGCGGGGGCCGCGGTCGTCCCAGCGTCCCCCGGTCCAACTTCCCCCATGGCCTTAGCCACGTTTGTTGCGCTCAGGGCGTTGGATGACCCGTCCTTTACGGAGGGCCCTGAGCTCTTAACAGTCGTGGGTATTGTGGCTGTGCATGTTGTGGAAGGCGCAAAACGCACGGCTGTTCTTGGATGATTCTGGGTAGTCGCGGCCGTGCTTCATCTTGTTCAGCCGCGAGCACTGCCGTTCCTTTGTGCTTTACATCCTTGCTCTTGGCCTTCTTGTCTTCGGGCTCAGCAACGGGGAGCTTGATGAGGGAGAGGCGCCCCTCCTCAGCTCTGGCGCACTTGGTCGCATGGTTGAACAGCTCCAGGGACGTGCATAGATCTTTGTGGATGGCAACCTTCTCCTTCATCTTGACATCGCGGACACCATCTAAGAACGGTGAGATGATGGCCTCGTCCGTGACCTTGGGGATCTTGACGCGGTCGTGTTTGAAGCGTTGGATGAACTTATGTAGGGTTTCTCCTGGTTGTTGCTTGATACGCCGCAGGTCCCGCAGCCGGGGGTGGTCTCGGGTGCCCTGGAAGTTGGCGATGAACCTCTCGTGCATCTCACTCCAGGTGAAGATCCATCCCACGGGCAGGTTCAGGAGCCACGAGCGCGCGCCATCTTTGAGGGCCATGGGGAACCAGTTCGCCATGATCTTCTCGTTGCCGCCGGATGCTCCGATGCTCAGCTCGTAGAGCTGGAGGAATTCCACAGGGTCGGCGGTGCCATCGTAGCATGGAGGCAGGTCGAGCGTGAACTTCCCAGGCCAGTTGATGTTGCGCAACTCGGGGGCGAGGGCCTTGCAGCCTACTATCGACACCGGAGCTTGTCGGGGAGGTGGAACTTGGTTTTGGTCCTTGCGCGCCACGGTAGAGGGGGGCGTGCGGTCACGACGCGGCGGTGGAGGGAGCGCTGGCCCTCCTCAACGGGGCCGTTGGACCTCTTGGCAGCTTCCTTCTTCATGCACTGGCGCCGCGCATGGGCGATCACGCCACAGGGCCACGTGCCATGGGTCTTGGACGACGCCTTGATGCAGAGGTAGCAAAGGAGCTTCATGGGCCACATTGTCTGCATGGGGAGGCGGATGAGTTAGCGAGAGCGACTACGCCGGAGAGCCCCCAGTGGTGCTGATGAGCTCGGCGATGCGGTCGGGCCATTCTTCATAGAAGTCGTCAATGACGCGGTAGCGCAGGAGCTCGTGTGCCATGTGTAACGCAGACTGCGTGTCTGCGGGTCCGCGACGAGCATGTGATGACGAGACTGCTGGGGTTAGTGACGGGGTCGTGGTGCGTCCGTCTCGCCGCACGAAGGGGTGCAGGGACAAGGCCTACTGTTCATGTCGCGCCAGGCCGGTGGTGGCGTTGGCGGCAGGCGATGGAGAACGGTGGGGCGGTCCGCCAGCAGGAGCTGTCTGAGCGACACGGGCAGCAAGGGCAGCCCGCAGCTCAGCACGGGCTCTGCGAGCATCGGCCATGGAACCGGTGGGATGATGGAGCGCGGATCGATGGAAGGGAAGTTTCAGCACACCCCTACCTGGCGCGCCAAATGTCGGATCTTGGGTTCCGGCAAAACCCTTGTGGTTCAAACTCTGGGGTGCGCACGAACATCTCTCCTTCCGCCCTAGCTCTTCTATGCGCCGATCCCTAGGCCTAACTCGTCAGATCCGAAGACCAGGGACACAAGGTTTATACTGGTTTGTTCCACCGTTGTGGTGTAATACCCTAATCCAGTGTGGTGTGGTGGATTGCCTTGTAGGCTGAGGAAGAACTAGTACACGGGGATAACTGCCTCCTGAGGAGAGGTGTTCTTGTGCTCGAGTGAGCTTGTGGGTGTGTGGACTTCTATCTGATCAACTCAAGATGAGATGAGATCAATGGTGGTGGCTAGTCCTATTTATAGTGGCCCGGGTCCTCTTCCCAAATATTGAGCGGGAAGGGATCCCACAACGGCCAAATTTGAATGGGGGAAGCTAGTACAAGCTATCCTCACAAAAGGTGGTCTTCACGTGCACAAGGCTCTGGTGGTGACGCCGCCGTGGGCTCCGCGATGACCTCCGCTCTGCCGTCCTACTGCTCTTGGTCTCACTGCACCGATATGGAAACCTTTGCATGATGCGTCAGGACTCCTCGTCTACACCTGCTTCTTTAGCACCAAAGAGGAAAGTGGCACTCTGTGCCTGCTGGCGCCCACCTGGCCTTGGTCATCACTGCTCACGTCACGAGGACCTCGCGAGGTACCCCTTGCCTTGATGTATCCGATCCTCAGGAGCTAGCCTAGTGAGGCCGCCCTAGGGGATGTCTTGCATCATCCGCCTCGCGAGGCTCGGCCCCTCGTGAGGGTCTTGAGTGGTTGCTGAAGAGGTTCGGCTGTACCAGGCCGCCTGATGAGCCATGCCCTGGGCCGCAGGCACGCAAGTCTGGGTACCCCGGTTCCCAGAATGCCGATAATAGCTACAACATGAAGGCTGTAGTTTGACTTCCTACCTCTCCAGCTCGCACGGTTTGGCCATGCAAGCTTTTGCATGCATGCATGTCACGCACATAGTTGTCGAAGTCGTGCTCAAAAAGGAGGACGTGGTCCGCTAGTCCGCATTGGTCCGTGCGCCCGGAAAACAAACTACTATTCTGGCCATTTTAAATGACGTGCGTGCTTTAATTCCGTGGTAGTAGATGGACTCTAACATGTCGCACAACGAACCGCCTACTGGCTCCCTATTCTCAAATACTAGTATACACTTGTGCGCACCCGCAGATCATCATTTCCGAAGGGACAAAGTCCTTTAGTCACCATCCTCTCTCGTCTAAACAAGTTCCCCAGGGGACAAGGTAGTTTTTAGCCATTTCCGTTGATTCGCAAGGCGGTGGTGCTTCTCGTCCGTGTCGAGGTTGAGAGACCTTGGACGACGATCCTTTGGGGGAAATCGTAAGTCGCTCCAACTTCCTCACATCTGCAAGACTCAACGGTACTTGCACCAAATTTTTTAGAAGGTGCGTACATATGAGTGGGAGAAGGACATGCTAGTTGGCCTGTCATATGTCCTCGAGAACGAGGATGTTTCCTGGGGGTTCTCTCCAGGGCGGCGTGGCCATAGTTGGAAGTTGACGTCCCTTGAGATGTCGATACTAAGGGGCAATCAGATTTTGTCTAATGAGCAGGTAAGTGAGATGAGTTTGATCACGTCAATGTATTCTGAAGGCTACTTATGTATTCCATTTAATAATTCCCCTGCTGCCCACTGTTTCATGGGTTTGGCTATGTGCCAATGGAGATTGGCTTGCATATGTACGGGAGGGTACCAACATCAATTTGCACAACATCCACAACGGTGACGCCATTGCCGTCGAACCTTTATCCACCATTGGGATCGACCATGCAATGGGCCATCGCCTGAATTGGTACGATGGAACCACGGTGAGTTTGAAGAAGTTAGCAATCCCGGAAGCCCCGATAAGACCGTGCGCCAACAAAAATTACAGTCTCATCGCAATGGCTTTCACGGAAAATCCTGAACATGGCGGTCCAAGGTAGACCATGCTGTCTGTGGCTGATTTGTTGCCGTACGAGTACGAAGATGTCGTGCTCCTTTTTAACCGCAAATTCACGGTGACAAACCAGGGGGCTTGTTTCATATGGGACACATCCTACGGTGTACTCACTCTCTTCCAGTTTACTAGTATATGTTTAGTTTTTCCACTTTATAATTGTCAAATTTAGAGCCCCTCATCATATGTTCAAATTTCAATGTGCATTAAATAGTTGCATGCAAGGATTAAGAGAAAACTTACAAATGAATATACTTTTGCGAAGTACTAGTATAGCTGAATGGTTACAAAAATCAATACCACCACCATGCCCGCGGCTGACCACCCTGCCCCACCCAAACCCCATCCCTCGTTGGCATGCCCTGTCCGCTTGAAACGGTCAGCACTGCCCCACAGCTTCAGTGCCGCATTAACGCCCGACAAAGAGCGGAGGCGATACCTTGCTCGCGCCGGCTTTGAAGCTGCGCGACCGCCGACAGAGCACCGCTTCCCGATGCACGCGACGGCTCCGCATTGAAACAACAGCACGACCGGCCGTTCTTCCGTGCCTCCCACATTAATGACATGCTGTCACGGAGGAACCTATTCCGGCGTCACCCGTCTGGCCACCCTAACAGGCATGGTGTTATCCTAATAGTGCTCCATTATTTCATAGGGCGAAGTCATCCCCCGATCAAAATCAGATCGTCGATGTGCATGGGGCATTTGGTCTAACTTGGAACCTTGTAGCTGACGACACCGAGTTGGGACGTACTATCTTAGCGGTCGTTACTCATGGCACCATTGAAGGGCAATAAGGTGCCACGATCTACCATTATCGGACCCTGATGATGTACCCAGGTAATCCATTCTCTCCGATCTAAGAGTAGTAGAGCTAGGAGCTATAGTATATACACCCTCTGTCTAGGTGTATAAGTCACCTTACAAAAATCAAATAATCTCAAAACACTTGGCGTGGTGCATTAACTTCCACCTCATTTCTAGCTTCTTGACATAAATAAATGAATCAACCAATGTGGGATGTGTGTGCTTTTAGTGACTTGAAACTACCAAACACGACATGCAGTGGTTAGTTCATTGCATGCAATGCTATTAATTAGCAAATAAACTGTAAGTTCTATCGTTTTCCCTCCACATTCGTCACAGTGCACAACCTAAGATGACTTAGTAGTATATCTTATTGTATAACATTTCGGTGCATGTCTCTTTACAATCTAGGACCAGGAGTATCATAGATGATCTTATTTATTGCCATGCATGACACAAAGTAGCGTTGCATTTAACATGATACGGTATGTACCTATGTGCGGAACATTATCATGCATGGACCTTGACCATGCACGTCACCATGTGTCCAGATCTTACATGACGCGTGTACTAGATGAATGACACCGAGTTCGACCTCGTGATGCTACATGGGTACAGATGAACACACTAGGAGAGTACATGGTTTTGATTGGGGACAACTACCCCATAGTAATAAAGATGCCACCTTCTGTGCACGACGTCGTCGGCCTACCGTTCATGAAGAACGGGTGCGTTTTCATTGTGCACCGACGTATTCATATCTTGACGCCCCTATCCCTTATCTATGCCGCCTCACTTTCGATGAGTCTCCATCATGGGGAGCCTCACTAAAGAGCTGGGATGATATGGATTCCAGTTGCCCACCGTTATGGATTGTGCCATCTATGAAGAACATGTGGGACAGGAACTATGAGACGGACATGTACCCAGGGATGTACGAACCTGAGTAATATGTAGCACAGTAATTGAAGTAGCCATGCACAAAGAGTATGAACCTCTGAGGCATGTTGGCATTTGTCTTTTACTACTCGTACCACTAAATGTTAAGTGCAATGAACGGTGATATTATGTTGCAGTACATGCCGATGGCGGCTTCAAGCATTAATTATGCCATGGAGGTTCCTCTTGGTCAATGTGATATGTACAGAATTTCACGGACGAAGGGAGTAGCGCACATGCCAAGTTCACTGGGCTGCCGTGTTTCACACTCCTCCATCGTAAGAGTGGAGACAATAGCTTTCATCAAAAATAAAAAATGAATAGTACTACAAAAGAGCAGTGACAATATCCCACCCGGCTTCCTTGCTCGTCCTCAATATCTGAAAGAATACTTTCATTAACCAACATGTGGGACGTCTATCATCCTAGTCCACTTGCCACGCACTAAAATTAGAGTGCATCACACAGAACTGCAAGGGAGACTCACCCCGATCGTAGGGCCATAGTAATAATGAATAATGAGCCGTTAAATTGCAGGCCCAACCTTTCCCACTTTAAGTTTCTCGGACGAAGGAACCATCATGACTTTGTTGAATCCGCTTCTCCAACAAAACTATTCTACTAGCAATACTGCTACCACAAGTGAAGATTGAGGGAGTCCTGGATTAAGGGGTCCTCGGGTGGCCAGATTACTTGTTATGGGCCGTGAAGATCATCACAGAAGATTATCCCTTGAATCTGGATATGACTCCTATATGTGTAGAATGGCAAGTTTAAAGTCAGGGTGTAATGTTTCCTTCCTCTGCAAGATGATCATCTACAACCCTAGGTCCCTCCGGTGCATATATAAATCGGAGGGTTTTCGTCCGTAGGGGCAGAATCACAATTACATAGGCTAAACTTCTAGGGTTTAGCCATTACGATCTCGAGGTAGATGAACTCTTGTAACCCTATATTCATCAAGATCAATCAAGCAAGAAGTAGGGTATTACCTCGATAGAGAAGGCCCGAACCTAGGTAAACATCGTGTCCCCAGTCCCTTGTTACCATTGATCCTCAGAGACATAGTTTGGGACCCCCTACCGAGATCTGTCGGTTTTGACACCAACATTGGTGCTTTCATTGAGAGTTCCGTTGTGTCATCGAACAAGAGGATTGATGGCTCGTTTCGTCATCAGCAACGGGGCCGCCCTCGGGGAGATCTTCCTCCCCGGTCAGCTTTTTGTGTTCGGCGGCTTCGTGCTACGTGCCACCTCAGATGGCCACCTTGAGCAGGTTGACAACTATGCCCCTGGTTATCAGATCTGGTTTGTAAGTCTGAACTATGTTGCCGACATCCGAGGAGGCTTGATCTTCAAAGGATTTGCGCCCGCGGATGTCGCTCCCTGCCTACACGATGAAGACATCTCAGATCTATCATGACATCCCATCCAGGGGTCAACACCCACGACCGCTCTGGCCTTAGATCCGGAGCAAATCGCTTCGACCGAAGATGGGAGGATAAAGACCGCTTGGCTCTCCCACTCCATGGAACTTCTAGCAAGAGATTAACGGCGGTTGTGCCGCTCATAGACCCATAATCGAGCGGGACCCTCCATGCCACTAGAAAACCATACTTGTCTCCAATCACAAGCTCCGAACTCTTGGGATCCGCACTCTCCGAGCTAGACCAAGCGGTCATTGTCGAGCCTGCTTCCGCAGACCCCTAAACTCCTATCCAGCTCTCGCTCGTAAACGAGGCGCTGGACTTGCTGCAATCTCTCGCCATTACGGAGGATTCACCACCAAACTATTACCAGTCAAAACTTGGGGCTGAGATCAGGGAATTTTGCTTCCCATCCACCACCCACTTGGTAGCCACGGTCGAAGACTTAACCGATGTACTAGACTACGCTTCTGAAGACTTTGATGGGATGGACCACAACGTCGAAGCTAATCTAGGAAAAAACCCACCCGTCACCGAGCGATGGACGACCACTTTTACCTATGATATATACATGGTGGACACACCCAAGGAGAAAGACGATGATGTCGATGAACCTCCTAAGCGCTGGTTTCAGCGGCGCCACTCACGATCGCGTCGAGAAAGGGAAAGTAATACCGGCACCGGGGACAATGAAGCTCCAGAGGATACCAAAGACCCCGCAGAGCCAGCTCTAGAGCAGGATGAGCGGGAAGATGGCCAATGCCGTCCCGAAAAACTCACCGATCACAACGATTCCAAAGAGAGTAACTACCTACCTGTCTCTGGAGAGATTGTCAGTCTAGGAGATGAGGAATTCATCGTCCCAGAGGAACCCCTCGAACAAGAACACTTTCAGTGATGGCTGATCGCAACATCAAGGAGCCTAGAAAGCAACATCACTGGCTTAAAGCTAAATATGATACGCTCAATGAAAGATGGAATAAAGTGCTAGACGCTGAAGAAAGATACAGCCATGAGCGCCAAACAAAGAGCTATCCCAAGCGCAAATGACAACCATAATTCGACGACGAGGTCCTTGCGCCAATTCCCTCGAGGTACGATCAGGCCGATCAACCGGACTGACTAGCTCGTCGATGGGACAAAGCGGCTAGCAATGCCGTATACCAGCCCACACCTCCCCAGTGTGAAGGAAAGGATACATCGGCTCAGGGCCATAAGTACAATCTACATCAGGACCTGAATAAAAAATCAGGTCAAGCCAGATAGATCTACGGATCAAGAGAACGTGCTCCCACACGAGATGGTGGCTATGAAGCCAAGCACACCGGATACAATCAAGTTCGGAGTGAACACAGAACACAGATGTCGTCCGAAATACGTCGCGATGTCGCACGATATAGCGGCGCTGCGCACCCTTTGAGCTTTACTGATGAGGTGATGGATCACCAATTCCCAGAAGGGTTTAAACCCGTAAACAACGACGCATGTGCTTGAACGACATATCCCGTTGTATGGATTGAAGACTTTATTCTTAACATCCACATGGCTTGTGTAGATGACCTCCATGCCATCAAATACTTACCTTTAAAGGTGAAAGGGCTAGCTCAGCAAATGTTGAACAGCCTCCCAGAGAACTCCATTGGAAGCTAGGAAGATGCAGAGGATGCTTTTCGGGCTAACTTCCAGGGGACATATGTCCGGCCACCGGATGCTGATGATTTAAGTCACATAATTGAGCAACCCGGGGAGTCATCCCACAAGCTTTGGAATCAGTTCTTAATTAAAAAGAACCAAATCGTTGACAGTCCGGATGCCGAAGCCTTAGCGGCATTCAAACAAATGGCGTGCAAGACACCTCGGCCAGGAGAAGCCGAAGACAATGGCATCCCTTACAACACTCATGACTCGCTTTTGCCCGGGCGAAGATAGCTGGTTGGCTCGTCGAAGCAACAATACCAACGACCCTGGCACTTCCGAAGTCAGGGATGTCAATGGCAAGCCACGATGCAATAAGAATAAGCGTCAGAACAGTAATAGAGAAACAGATGACATGGCAGTAAACGCCTGATTTAGTTGCTCCAGGTCTGGTCAATGGACGAAGCCATTCAAAGGCAATAGGGATGGACCATCCAGCCTGAACAAGATATTAGTGAGACCTTGCCAAATTCATGGCACCCCTAACAAACCTGCAAACTACATCAACAGAAATTTGTGGTCTTCAAGAAGGCCGGCAAGTTAAATGCCGAACACAAGGGGAAGGACCTGAAAGCGAGGGCGAAGACGAGCCTGCCAACCGAATACTGGGGGCAGAAGCAATTTCCTCTCGAGGTGAAAACGATGAATTTGATCTATGCCACCCATCTCCCCAAGAGGGAGCGCAAGCTCACACTAAGGGACGTTTACGCCGTAGAGCCCGTCGCCCCCCAAGTTACACCCATGGTTGGCTTGTCCGATTACCTTTGATCGTAGGTATCACCCAACCAGTATCTGTCATGGAGGTTCGGCGTCCCTATTACTCGATCCCATAATCGATATATATATCATCTTACTAGAGTCCTCATGGACGGCGGCAGTAGTCTTAACTTGATATATCAAGATACTGTCCGCAAGATGGGGATAGACCCGTCAAGAATCAAGCCTAGCAGCACACTACCTTTAAACAAGTGATACCAGGCGTAGAGGCCCGCTGCACGGTCTCATTAACACTGGAAGTGGTATTCGGCTCTCCAGACAATTTTCGAATTGTAGAGTTAATCTTAGACATCGCTCCCTTCTGAAATGACTACCACGCACTACTCAGAAGAACGGCCTTCGCTTGCTTTAATGCAGTCCTGCACTATGCTTACCTGAAGCTTAAAGTGCGTGGACCCAGCGGCGTCATCATGGTCAATGGAAGCACGAAGCGCTCCCTCCGTATAGAGGAGGATATTGCGGCCCTGGCAGCCGAAGTTCTAGGCGGCCTATTCAAGCCGCATAATTCATCGGTCGTCAAGGCCAGAGACACTGCTGAACGTGTCTGGCCAGCATTGGCAGCTTAGAAGAACCTGAGCTTGATTATCAGTTATGCCTCTGACGACTGCCTTACAAGGTGGTAGCATACATACCTTAAAATACCTTGGGCAGCGACGAGGGCACACTGCGGAGAAACAGTCCATAGTTCGGCTTGACCCTATTCGGACTCTAAAATATATTTTCATTAAAGGTTCATTAAAAGAACCGACCTTATCAATGGTTGTGCAGGGCATTCTTTTTCAGATTTTCCCTTCCTTTCTCACAGGCTGCCATCAAACCTATCTCCTTCAAGGACGTGTCACAAAGGAGAAACGTCGCAGACGTGCAGCAGGGCCCCATCGAGATCTTTAAATCATTCATTTTAGGCTCTGTGTAAACCTTTCCACTTATTACTCCTCTTCTTTTTGGCATGTAAAATGTCCAAGATGTTGTTGGCATTATCTGTAACCACACGGCTCGCCGTATCAATCAAGGTATAAAAGAAACAGTTTGGTTCCAATTTGTTTGGAGTTTATCTTACATTACCATCTGTCGTCACTCCCTACCTCAGATTGCCACATGTGCCTCAATTTGGATTTAATACCAGGAGTTGTATTCAGCCTAGCACACTTCAAATTCCGAACACCTATAAGGAACTGTTCGTTGTCCCAAATATTGTGTCATATGCATCGGCTCCGAATCATGTCTTGGGTCTATAGTTCGGTTGCCAGGCTCCTGTGCTTACCACCTTACGTTTCGCATTATTCGGCTAAGGTAGTAAGGGGAGGACTACTGCGATTGCATTTATGGTTCATTCGGTCAAGTACCTCAGTAGATAAAGCCAAAACTGATTGTCATGATAAGGGAGAGCTGGTCGGCGATTCGGCGACTTAGTGTTATCCTATGATCTTTAGCGATCTACTCCGTGTTATACGAGGGGCTGGTCTTCGCCCAGCCGCGTATAGTAGGCACCGTAATTCGGATAGCCGCACACGCATGATGACCCACAAGTCTAGGGGATCTATCGTAGTCCTTTCGTTAAGTAAGAGTGTCGAACCCAACAGGAGCAGAAGGAAACGATTGGCAGTTTTCAGTAAGGTATTCTCTGCAAGCACTGAAATTATCGGGAACAGATTGTTTTGTGATAAGGTAATTGGTAACAAGTAACATATGGTAAAAGTAAATAAGGTGCAGCAAGATGGCCGAATCCTTTTTGTAGCAAAGTACAAGCCTAGACGAACTCTTATATAAAGGAAAACGCTCCCGAGGACACATGGGAATTATCGTCAAGCTAGTTTTCATCACGTTCATATGATTCGCGTTCGTTACTTGATAATTTGGTATGTGGGTGGACTGGTGCTTGGGTGCTGCCCTTAATTGGACAAGCATCCCACTTATCATTAACCTCTGTTGCAAGCATCCGCAACTACAAAAGAAGTATTAAGGTAAACCTAACCATAGCATGAAACATATAGATCCAAATCAGTCCCTTACGAAGCAACGCGTAATCTAGGGTGTAAGCTTCTGTCACTCTAGCAACCCATCATCTACTTATTACTTCCCAATGCCTTCCTCTAGGACCAAACAATATTGAAGTGTCATGTAGTCGACGTTCACATGACACCACTAGAGGAAAGACAACATACATCTCTTCAAAATATCGAACGAATACCAAATTCACATGACTACTTATAGCAAGACTTCTCCCATGTCCTCAGAGCAAACATAACTACTCACAAATCATAATCATGTTCATAATCAGAGGGTTATTACTATGCATAATGGATCTGAACATATGATCTTCCACCAAATAAACCAACTAGCATCAACTACAAGGAGTAACAAACACTACTAGCAACCCACAAGTACGAATCTGAAGTTTTGATACAAAGATTGGATAGAAGAGATGAACTAGGATTTGAGAGGAGATGGTGCTGGTGAAGATGTTGATGAAGATAACCATCCCCGAGATGGGAGAGTTGTTGGTGATGACGATGGTGACGATTTCCCCCTCCCGGAGGGAAGTTTCGCTGGCAGAACAGCTCCGCCGGAGCCCTAGATTGGTTCGGCCAAGGTTCCGCCTCGAGATGGCAGCGCTTCGTCCCGAAAGCCTCCTTATGATTTTTTCTAGGTCAAAACACTTCATATAGAAGAAGATGGGCATCGGGGGCTGCTGGGTGGCCCACGAGGCAGGGGGCACGCCCAGGCGGTAGGGCGCGCCGCCCACCCTCGTGGATGACGAGTGGCCCCCGTCCTGAACTTCTTTCGCCAGATATTTTTTATATTTTCCATAACTGACTTTCGTGGAGTTTCAGGGCTTTTTGAGTTGTCCAGAATAGGTCTCCAATGTTTGCTCCTTTTCCAGCCCAGAATTCCAACTAACGACATTCTCCCTCTTCATGTAAACCTTGTAAAATAACAGAGAAAAGGCATAAGTATTGTGATATAATGTGTAATTACAGCCCATAATGCAATAAACATCAACATAAAAGCATGATGCAACATGGACGTAGCAACTCCCCCAAGCTTAGACCTCGCTTGTCCTCAAGCAGAAGCCGATATTGAAAAAATAAAATACGAACATGAGGGCATCATGATCATTCTTATAACAACAACATAAATTGTCATAATATTTTTTATGATAAAGTAACAATCTATTCACAATGTCGAGTATGAATCAGAAACTTCATTGAAAACCAACAAACTATGATCTCGGTCATTGAAGCAATTGCAATTTATCATAACATCGGAAAGGGTCAATATAAGAGCTTTTCAGCAAGTCCACATACTCAACTATCATTTAGTCTTTCACAATTGCTAACACTCACGCAATACTTATGGGTATGGAGTCTTAATCGGACACAGAGAAAGAGAGGGGCTTATAGTGTTTCCTCCCAACCTTTTACCTCAAGGGTAGTGTCGGTGTACTAAAGTAGGGGTACCTTGGTATCCCGAACTTGTGCACGGGCAGTTGCAGCGTCCCGCGGCAAGGCTTGCCGGATGACCGTCAAGGTCCTCCGTGGTTCCTTTGGAGCCATTCGAGAACAAAGTATCCAAGCCTAGAAGACAAGGCCCCGGCAAGAGGAGCTTGCCGGGAAGGCCACTCAAGGCACAAGACTACTCAAGGGGCAAGACCCTGGCAAGAGGAGCTTGCCGGGAAGGCCAACCAAGGCATCTCAAGAAACTTGCCGCGACACGCCACACGTCCCAGCAAGGCCCGGTGAGCGACAAGCTCCCGGAAACGACAAGATAGCGACCGCGGCAAGGCGCTTGCCGCGTCAAGCTTCCACTCAGTACCCACGCTCCAGGACATCCACCCACGTGTCGCTCTGGGACCCTTCCAGGAGCACGTGGAGGGAGGCTGCGCAGCTAGGGGTACACGGTGGCAAGCGGCGCTGACAAGGTTGCCATCGTGGCGAACGATGGCGCCCCTAACGGCCCTTTTTTGCACTGTTTGGGCGATGGCGATGGGCATTTAATGCCCTTGTCCCCTACCGTCAGGGATAGGTATGGAGCACTGTACCAACTACCACTCTTTTTCCATTTTTACCCTCAACTGCGTTGCCACCTGTCGGTGACCCCTTGAGCCTATAAAAGGAGGCCCATGCGCAACGTAGAGGGGGGTTCGAACATTCTCACGCTCGGTCTCGTTAGATGCTAGAGGGTATTGTAGCTCTCAGCGCTCCCGAGCAAGAACTCAATACAAACCGAAGCAGGAGTAGGGTCTTACGCATCCGTGCGGCCCGAACCTGGGTAAACTGCTCGTGTGCATCGCCTCGATCTGCTCTTCGTACGATCTCCGCCCCCTGCCGTACCGAAAAGGGGCTCCGGTCCCATAGGTGTTCGTGGGTGGATCAGTTTCCCCGACATCTTTGGCGCGCCAGGTAGGGTGTGCGTCAAGGTTGTGTGAACCTGATCCGGCGTCACACGGGCTAGATCTTCACCATCTTCATCAACATGCCGCCGAAGAAGAAGGCTTCGGAGGCATCAGGTCCATCCGCGTCGATCCCACCACCGCCGGAGCCAACGGCTGGTGGGGTAGACGCCGGCGGAAGAACGGACGTCGACGAGGGAACTCACGGCGCCGCCAAGTCCAAGGACAAGGCTGCGCTGCCCATCGGCGGCGTAGCCGGCTCCCACGATGACCGGGCGCACTCCAAGACCTTGGCGTCCGTGCATGCACCACGCCCCTCTCAGGAGGTGCGGGACCGACCACGTCATGGAACTCACGGTACCATACGCTTGCTGAACCAAGATCGAGCTGGTGGATCTCGGGACGCTCAAGACCAGCATACGCGCCAACATGCTGGCACGAGCAAGGCGCGGTAGCCGGGACGGGATGCTGCTCCTTCTAACATAGTTAGAAGTCCGAGCATATCCCGCTCCTCGCACCGTTCGCCACCGCTACCCGCCACTCCAGCAGAAGCTCTAGCACGAGCTCAACTGCTCCTAGACTTCCCTCCAGCGGCAGACAAGGCCGACGACTGGAGGGCCACCATTCAGAGTCTCATCGCCTTCGCCAACGGCGACACTCCGCAGCAGCCAAGTTCATCGCGGCCGTGGCAAGTCAGCCAGACGCGGGCCGATGGCGACAAGAACGGTGGGGGTGCAACCACCATACACTCTCCGCCCTGAAGGCCAAGATCGCCGACTCGTCGGGTCAACCTCGACAGCGACTCCACCGCGTCGTCAGATCCACGAGCTCGACGCGATCAACGCCAAGTTCTTCAAGATCGCCGACAAGAAGACGCTCGCACTCGCATCGAGCGTCGAAGAGAAGCGCGGCGTCAGTCAGAGCAGCGCGCTGGGCACACTGTCGACATGCAAGCGCCAGGGGGACCAGGCGACTTGCCGTACGCAGTAGGTTGTCCTGCGTTCACTCGTGATCTGTGGCAAGTCCAGTGGCCCAGCATGAAGAATTTCAAGCCAGACGTGCCGGAGAAGTATGACGGCGAGACGCACCCGTCGGAGTTCCTCAACGTCTACACAATCGCGGTGCAGGCTGCCGGGGGGCGAGACGACAAGATCCTTGCCAACTACTTCCCTCTGGTACTCAAACCCAACGTTAGATCCTGGCTCATGCACTTGCCGGACAACTCCATTTCTTCTTGGGCAGACCTGTGCCATCAGTTTGTCGGCGCCTTCACGGGCGGCCACAAACCCCATGGCCAGGAGAGTGACCTTCACCTGCTCTCCCAGAAGGAAGGAGAGTCCCTGCGCAAGTTCATCCAGAGGTTCAGCCGTGTCCAGCACAACATCCCAGACGTCCACCCTGCCGCAGTTATCAGCGCGTTCCACCAGAACGTGCGTAACCGCAGGATGAGGGAGGAGATGGCGATATGCAAGATCAGGATGTCAGTGAGCTTTATGCCCTGGCCGACAAGTGTGCACGTGCTGAAGAGGGGAGGAAACTCTCCGGAGAGGATACAGGAGCAGGAGGATCTGACAGCGAGGATGCCGCCCCAAAAAAGAAAAACCGGCGGCGGAACAACATGAAGAAGAAAAACAAAGAGGTGCTAGTCGTTGAGTAGTCCGGCAAGGAAGGTGGCGCCAAGAAAGCCCAAGTTGGTAGCTCCGGCAAGGAGACTGCCGCATGCACCAACTGCCAGGCTGTGGCGGCCGCCGACAAGCAGGACGACACCGACAAGCTATACTGCAAGATCCACCGCACCAAGGGCCACGACCTCTAGAACTGCAAGAGAGTCGAGTACCTTGTCGAGCAGCAAAAGGTTGAGTACGAGCGGCGCAACAAGGAGAAGTCCCAAGGAGGTAATGGAGGATCCGGCAAGAAGCGGCCATTTAACGGCCGGGGAGGACGCCGTGGCAAGGCCAAGCAGCGACAAGGAGACAGACCTCCCCACGGCCGCGACAAGGATGAAGACGACGACGACGACGAAGACGTGGATGATGTTGAGACCAGTGAGCAGGAGTTCCAGAAAGCCACAGAGGTTTTGTGCGTTGACGGTGGTGCTTCTCTGCATACTTCCCACCGCCAACTCAAACAGTGGGTGCGGGAAGTTAATGCAGCAGAACCACCTGTCGAATCCCGCAAGCTTCTGAAATGGTCCAGCACGCCTATCATCTTTGACATTGAGGACCACCCAGATCGCACGACTGCGGTCGGGTGCTTGCCGATGTTGGTTTCACCAACTATCCGCAACCTCAAAGTCACTAAGATGTTAGTTGACGGCGGGGCCGGCTTGAACCTGATCTCCTCCACTATAATCCAGAAACTCCAGATCCCTGATAGCGAGCTCGAAGAGACCGGCACATTCCAAGGAATCAACCCGGGAAGGAGCAAGCTGAAGGGGAAGATCACGCTGCCAGTGACATTTGGCGGCGAGCTGAACTTCAGGACTGAGAGGGTGACTTTTGACGTTGCCGATTTCCCATTGCCTTACAATGGGATACTTGGCCGTCCAGCACTTGCCAAGTTCATGGCAGCCTCTCACTATGCGTACAACATGCTCAAGATGCCAGGCCCGATAAGCGTCATCTCTGTCCCTGGCGACAAGAAGGATGCCCTTATCTGCGCCGACAAGATTTACCGGGAAGCAGCAGCCGCAACGGACCACAAGAGACTTGCCGCTGAAGCTCCCGGAGGGAAGAAGACCAAGTCCGGCAAGAGCTCTGGGGCCCACTCCGGCAAGTGCACCTCTTCGGAGTGCTGCGCTACCGTCGAGGACGCACCATCGAGCTCCACCGGCAAGTGTAAGAAGACGATGGCAGCTCCGCTAGAAACCAAGAAGCTGTCCGCCAAGGAGGACGGCACTGGTGGTACTTTCACCATCAGTGCCATTCTTAACCCTAAATAGGAAAGCGCGCTTGTTGCTTTCCTGCGGGCGAACGTCGACGTGTTTGCATGGCAACCGTCTGACATCCCCGGTGTTCCCAGGAAAGTAATTGAGCACAAGCTTGCCGTTTGTCCTCATGCGCGACCCGTCAAGCAGAAAGTTAGGAAGCAAGCAGTGGAGCGCCAAGAATTTATCGCAGAAGAAATCAAAAAGTTGGAAGCAGCAGGCCTTGTCAGAGGTGTGCTCCATCCTACGTGGTTGGCCAATCCTGTAGTCGTGCGTAAGGCAAACGGGAAATGGAGGCTTTGTATCGACTTCACCGATGTGAATAAAGCTTGTCCCAAAGACCCATTTCCCTTGCCGCACATTGACCAGATTGTTGACTCCACGGCCGGATGTGACCTGCTTTCATTTCTTTACGCATACTCAGGATATCATCAGATCTTCATGGCAGAAGAAGATGAGGAGAAGACTGCATTCATTACTCCATGTGGCACTTACTGCTTCATACGCTTGCCTTTCGGATTGAAGAATGCTGGTTCAACATTTGCAAGGGTAGTCCATACAACTTTTGAGCCACAGATTCACAGAAATGTGGAAGCATACATGGATGACATAGTGGTCAAGAGCAAGGATAGGGCAACCCTGATTCAAGATTTAGAAGAAACCTTCACAAATCTATGCAAGATCCAGCTCAAGCTCTCCAGACGATCCCTTTATCCTGGCCATTTTCGGTCCGGGCGCTCGATATCCTCGGCCCCTTTCCCCGCACAGCCGGGGGCTTTGAGTACTTGTACGTTGCCATCGACAAGTTCACAAAGTGGCCAGAAGTGGAACCAGTGAGGAAGGTGACACCACAGTCAGCGGTCAAGTTCTTCAGGTCGATTGTTTGCCGTTTCGGGATCCCTAACAGAATCATCACCGACAACGGCACACAATTCACGAGCCGCGCCTTCATGCAATACGTCCAAGATCTTGGCCCCAAGGTCTGCTTCGCTTCTGTTGCTCACCCGAGAAGCAACGGTCAAGCGGAGAGGGCAAATACTGAAGTGCTGCGTGGCCTCAAGACCAGAACTTTCGACAGGCTGCACAAGTGCGGAAGAAACTGGATCGAGGAGCTACCGGCGGCTCTTTGGTTGATCAGAACGACGCCATATCGAGCCACTGGACAGACACCTTTCGCTCTAGTCTATGGAGCAGAGGCAGTTCTCCCCACGGAACTCGTATATGGGTCACCTCGAGTGCTCGCCTATGATGAGCTCGAGCAAGAGCAGCTGCGACAAGATGACGCGCTGCTCCTTGAGGAGGACCGTCTTCAGGCTGCTGTACGAGCTGCTCGATACCAGCAAGCTTTGCGCCGCTACCATAGCCGCAAAGTTAACGCCAAAAGTCTCGAGGAAGGCGACCTTGTTCTTCGGCGTGTTCAGTCCGCCAAGAATTCAAACAAGTTGACGCCGAAGTGGGAAGGCCCTTATCGGGTGAAACGAGTCACTAGGCCCGGCGCTGTCCGCCTTGAGACCGAAGAATGCTTTCCGGTGAGCAACTCCTGGAACATCGAGCATCTTCGTAAGTTTTACCCATAAGACGCGGTTGCCGTGATCCACTGCGGCAACCACCTTTTGTACAAGTCTTGCCGCTGTTGCATGTAATCCTTTGTACAAAGCCGGGCGCAGACCCCGTGCATCAGTAAAGCTTATGTGCCCTGCACATCTTGTCATTTCATGCTTTCTATTTTCTTGCATGTATTATCTGACACTTTGTGCAGCACATACCCCCGGTAAGCAATAACGAGCCCAAAGGCTCCATATCTGTATTTTCTCTTCCTTCTTTTTTCTCAAGGAAACGAGGGTTCCCTCGCGCACAAGTTTGCCGGGGGGAGAAGATAGAGGTATGGACCAGGCACCGTTCAAGAGAGTTTCGCTTTGCCGGGAAGCAAACGACACAGAAGCTAAGTTGCCAAAGTTTGAGCAATCAAAATTTTAAAATTTTAAGTTATCTTCCTTGAACGACCGCACTTTGTATGGAAAACCTGTGCGCGGAGGAACCAACTCGTGGCTAGTTGCGCCGTTACTTTGTTTCGAGTTCGCTCAACAGTTTAAGTGTGCTGCGACTAGTGTCGCGCCCTTACTTTGTTTCCGAGCCCGCTCAACAACTTAAGTGTGCTGCAATTAGTTGCGACAAGGTTTCTTGTCGGCAACGGCACCGCCAGCAGGCTGCTGAAGTTCCGCACTCAGCGCTCGCGGCAAAGGTGCCTACATCGGCAAGTTCCCTAAAAGCGTAAGGTGAAAACATACAAAGCAAAGGAATCAAGTAAAGGAAATAACATTGCAATTACTACCCAAAATAGAGTTATGTTACAAAGTAACTTGTCGCAGCTCTAGTAGACTGTTTTCATAACATGATTAGCAGTGACAAGGAAGGAAGAAAATGAACAGCCTAATCTGCGCGATCGCCCTCGACCCTCTAGATGCCGCTGACCTTGTCCACAATGGGTGCGACAAGGGCCTTGAGCGCCTCCCGATAAGCGTCCGACGGCAAGCTCCTGAGGACGTTGGTGAAGTTGAGGCCAGGATTGCGGAAGGCCACCTTCATCAGCATCTTTTGAAGGGCCCCCGCGCAGAGCTTGCACGACTCGTCCGCTAGCTGCTTTGGGATCCTTTCCCAGAGCTGCTGGAGGGCCGTTGCCACGCCCTTGAAGAATAGAGTAAGCTTGGCGCTGGGGTGGAAATTCTCGTCGGAGGAGTACCCGAGGTACTCCGCCCCCAGCTGCGCCAGCTCCTTGTCGATGTCCACGGCGGCGTTCACAAGACCTTCTGTCCAGTGCTCGACGGTCTCCCTGAAGTTGTTCTCGGTGACGGCAGCACTCGCTAGCAACGCCTTCTCGGCCCTGATCTCCTCCTTCAGGGCCGTCTCCCGCTCCTTGGCGCCGTCCAGCGTCTCGGTAAAGGTGGCCAACTTCAGCTCGAGGTCGGCGTTGGATTCCTTGGCGGCAGTGAGCTCCTTCCCCTTCTCGGCGAGGCGAACCTGCAGCTCCGAGTGGCTGTGGGCGTCCTTCTCTTGCTCAAGCTTGAGCGCGGCAACCTCCTCGCCGCTCGCCTTGAGGTTGGCCTCCAGCTGCGCCACCCTCGTCTCCAACTCCTTATTGGCGGTCTCGGCAGCTGCGGCAGCATCCTTTGCTTCCTGGAGAGATCCGCCAAGTGACTGCTCGCGCGCAGCAAGTTCCTCCTCGTGACTGTCGAGGTTGACCTTCCGCTGCGCCATCTCACCCTCCAGCGTGGACAGCTTCTCAGCGGCAAGCCACTGCTGTTCCTCCACTTCAGCCTTCTAGAGGATGAAGGCCTGCTGCTCCCCGGCAAGTTGCTCCCGCTCCTCTGCCAAGGACCGGAGAGCTGCTTGGTTGAGGGCCTGGAGCTCCTCCGCGCGCTTCTCGATGTCCGCTCCCGCCTTGGCGGCCAGCGCTTCGCGGGACTCCAGCTTGGCCTGCCGGGCGGGGTAGAGCGACAGCAGCTTACTCAGCAGCCGCTCCTCCTCAGGTTCGCCGCTGCTGCTGCTTGGCGCGTCAACGAGCGTCAGCCCGGCGGAAGCAAGTACCTCCCCGTCGAAGATTTCTCCCTCGACAGGCGCCCTGGAGCTCGACGCCCAGGGGAGCTTGATGAAGACCCCATCGCCGGCCTTCAAGTAGGCGCCCGGCTCGGGCTCCTTGGAGCCTGGGGCTGCAGCAGCGACGGAGGGATCAGTGGTCGGCGTAGCGCCTGGCGCTCCTACGGCCTCAGGGCCGTCAGTGTAATCGCCGGCGGGATCGTTAGCACCGGCCACTCCTTCGGTGGCAGCGGCGTCGCCGGTGTTACCGTGCGTATCCTCCTCAACAGCAGCCTCCGTCTACATAGGCTCCGCAGCAGATGGGTCTGGCGGTAGGAAAGGAGAGGAAAACAGTCAAGCAAATACCCAAAAAAAAGAAAGATCAAAAGAAGAAAAGCCCAAGGGAATTACCTGCGCGAGCCGGCTCTTCGGCGAGCTCCCTTGCCGGAGGGCTCCCCCTTGGCGGCATAGTTGTGGTCCCCGCCGGCGGAGGGACGCTGGTGCTGTCTCTCGCCGGAGAACTTGCCCTTGGCGGAGAACTCTCGCTTGCCGGGGAGACCCTTGCCGGGGAACTTCCCCTTGGCGGCGTGGTTGAAGCAGGTGGCACGACGGGGACGGACTCCGAGCGCTCCTGGTGTGTCTGCTCTGCTCCTACACAAATCAACAAGCAAGTGTCAGCAAAGGTAGAATGCCCACGCGCGCCTGACAGTGGAAAGAGAACAAAGAACTTACGTTGGGGGCTGCGCTGGGGGCTGCTCTAAAGAGCAGTTGTCGGGTCCGGCAAGTTTGTCTCAGGCGCACTCCCTGCTGTCGCGGCGGGCTCGTCCTCGATGACAATCACCGGGACCTTGTCTCTCTTTGCCGCCCTCTGGGCCAGAGTTCTGAAAAAAGGAACAGGTTCGGAGGGAGGCAAATGAGATACAAGACAAAAAAGCAGAGAATTAAAGAAATACAAGAATTGCAAAGTCTTACTCTTCTTCTTCCTCGTCGGAGCTGAGCGCGGAGAAGTCGAAATCTGGCTCACGCGTCCCGGCACGAGGAGGAGGAGGAGTGGGCTCCCTTGGCCGCTTGGCGGGAGCAGGGGCGGTGGTCTGAGACGACCCTGCTCCGGCTGCCGCCGTGGCGTGAGGAGCGGCAGGAGCAGAAGCGGCGGTCCGGGAAGATCCCGCTCCAGTTGCCGCAGAAGCGCGAGGTGCTCCCGTGGCATCCTTGCTTGCCGCGGTGGCGCGTGTCGCGCGGCGCGGCGGCTGTTGACCCGTCTGCCGCTCCGTCACATCCCCGGCCTTCCGGAGACGCCTTCTCGGTGGAGCTGGAGGCTCTGCTGGTGGTGGCGAGATGCCTGAAGACGAGGAGGAAGAGGAGTCGATCTCCAGCGAGCCGCTCGTGTCCTCGGCGGGCCCGCTCGACTCGACGCCCTGCTCGGCGGGCTCGCTCGACTCGGCGTCTTGCCCGGCAGGCTTCCCCGCGGTGAGAAACGCCTCTCGCTCGGCAAGGCTTGCCGCCTCCGCTGCCTCCGCCTCCTCCACGCTGTATCCAAACTCGCCCGCGGCCCCGCCTGCCCCCGCCTCTTCAATCCTGGTGGCGATTTACGCCACCTCCCTGTCGGTGGTGTCGCGGGTGAGGCCTTTCTTCTCGTCGGAGCAGATCGGCGTTTTCTCCAAGTTGTCGAAGAACTCTTGCACGGCCTCGTCGGCAGGCTCTTGCCAAGTTGGATCGATCCCGTGCGAGTCGCACAGCGGCATCATTGCGCAGATGCAGCTGAGCGCGGAGCTGTTGCACAGCGGAAAGTTCGGGATGATCGGGGTCATACTTGAACAGCTCCTGTAGCATCCCGTTGAGCTCCAGGACCGTGAAGTTGAAGTTGAGGCCCGGGCGCAGCCTCATGATATCCGCCGCATTCTCGAACTCCCAGGTGGGTCTCTTCCTCTCCTGCAGGGGGGCGATGCAGTGGCGAAGGAAATCCGCGCCAACTGCACCTACAGTAAGCCCGGCAAGCCTGAGGCGAAGGATCCGGGCAGTGGCAATCTTCAACCTACTGTCTTCCAGGGCCAAGTCGCTCCAGTCGTTGCCGCGTAATACTGGGGCTTGGCGCCGGGCAGTGAATGGCTGCGGGTTCTCCTCTACAATCCAACACCAATTAGCTCTCCATTCCTCCCATTTGTTGCGAAGCTCTCCCTTGAGATAAGCTTCCTTCTTGTGAGTCCTCGAGATCCAGTTCATCCCGCCAGATAAAGGCTCTCCTCCCTCAACTCGGGGCGTGAAGTAGTGGCGGAAGAGGGCTACATTGGGGAAGACTCCGACAAAGTTTTCGCAGAGGTGTGCGAAAACGGCCATGGTCAGAACAGCGTTGGGGGTGAAGTCAAGGAGATGGAACCCGTAGGTGTTCATGATGTCGCAGAAGAATTCATAGAAAGGTGGGCAGAGCCTGCAGTAGAAGAACAGGGCGAAGAACGCGTATCCATTCGGAAAAATCTCGCAAGCAATGGCTGGGAGTACCTGGGTGCGTGGATGCGCCCGCGTCTCCCCCGACCAGAAGAGATAGAAGTTCTCCCTCAGCTCCTTCGCGGCAAGCTTGGGGGGGGGGGGAAGACAGCCTTCTTCTTCCGCAGCGCCGCGAGCTGCAGCGCCTCGGCCGACTTCGTGGCCTTCCCCTTCTCGCCTTTCGGAGCCATGGCGGAAGCGGTGAGGGAGGTCGACGGCGCTGGTGGTGCTGGTGGCGACGGGGGGCAGAGTGCTGCTCTCTTTCAAGCTTTGGGAGGAAGGGGAGCGGCGGAGGTTTTTGAGGAGTAGCAATGGGCGAATGGACGAACTGCCCCTCTTTCCCCTGCTTATAAGGGGGAAGGGGGCGGATGTTCCGCATTTCCGGTTAAAGAAACCACCCACGATCTCTCCCACGACGCCGCATTAAACGCGTGTCGTTAAGGGAGGGCGCGGTGGATACGGAGTAAGATACGGCGTGCCCAGGCCGCGCGTGCCCGTGCACTATTTTGGGCCTGGCCCAATAGCGCTCGACACCGTGTATGGCCCAGGCCCGGGGGCTCCTGTCGGTGTACTAAAGTAGGGGTACCTTAGTATCCCGAACTTGTGCACGGGCAGTTGCAGCGTCCCGCGGCAAGGCTTGCCGGGTGACCGCCAAGGTCCTCCGTGGTTCCTTTGGAGCCATTGAAGAACAAAGTATCCAAGCCTAGAAGACAAGGCCCCGGCAAGAGGAGCTTGCCGGGAAGGCCACTCAAGGCACAAGACTACTCAAGGCTCAAGACCCTGGCAAGAGGAGCTTGCCGGGAAGGCCAACCAAGGCATCTCAAGAAACTTGCCGCGACGCGCCACGCGTCCCGGCAAGGCCCGGTGAGCGAGAAGCTCCCGGAAATGACAAGATAGCGACCGCGGCAAGGCGCTTGCCGCGGCAAGCTTCCACTCAGTACCCACGCTCCAGCACATCCACCCATGTGTCGCTCTGGGACCCTTCCAGGCGCACGTGGAGGGAGGTTGTGCAGCCAGGGGTACACGGTGGCAAGCGGCGCTGACAAGGTTGCCATCGTGGCGAACGATGGCGCCCCTAACGGCCCTTTTTTGCATTGTTTGGGCGACGGCGATGGGCATTTAATGCCCTTGCCCCCTGCTGTCAGGGTTAGGTATGGAACACTGTACCTACTGCCACTCTTTTTCCATTTTTACCCTCAACTGCGTTGCCACCTGTCGGTGACCCCTTGATCCTATAAAAGGAGGCCCATGCGCAACGTAGAGGGGGGTTCGAACATTCTCACGCTCGGTCTCGTTAGCTGCTAGAGGGTACTATAGCTCTCAGCGCTCCCTAGCAAGAACTCAATACAAACCAAAGCAGGAGTAGTGTCTTATGCATCCGTGCGGCCCGAACCTGGGTAAACTGCTCGTGTGCATCGCCTCGATCTGCTCTTCGTATGATCTCCGCCCCCTGCCGTACCGAAAGGGGCTCCGGTCCCATAGGTGTTCGTGGGTGGATCAGTTTCCCCGACAGGTAGTGTCAACAATAATAGATCATGATATCTTACATCCAATTGGGTATATATGTCAGGATCTTTCCAACGGAATGTGCTTGCAAAAGGATAAAAATGTAAAAAGGAAAGGTGAAGATCACCATGACTCTTATAAGGTAAGAACAATAGATAGGCCCTCCGCAGAGGTAAGAAGAGGTTGTCATGTGCTTTTATGGTTGGGTGTACAAAATCTTAGCGCAAAAGAACGTCACTTTATATTGCCACTTGTGATATGGACCTTTATTATGTAGTCCGTCGCTTTTATTGCATCCATATCACAAGATCGTATAAAGTTTATTTTCTCCACACTAATAGGTCATACATATTTAGAGAGTTGCAACAATGACAACTTACTTGAAGGATCTTACTCAATCCATAGGTAGATATGGTGGACTCTCATGGAAAAACTGGGTTTAAGGATGTTTGGAAGCACAAGTAGTATCTCTACTTGGTGCAAGGAGTTTGGCTAGCATGAGGGGGAAAGTCAAGCTCAACATGTTGGATGATCCATGGCAATATACTTTATTTCGGATATAAGAAGACATAACCCATTAAGTTGTCTTCCTTGTCCAACATCAACTCTTTAGCATGTCATATTTTAGTCAGTGCTCACAATCATAAAAGATGTCCAAGATAGTATATTTATATGTGAAAACCTCTCTTTATTTATTACTTCCTATTAATTACAATGATGACCAATACTATGTTTGTCAACTCTCAAAAAAAAGTATTCGTCATACTCTTTATGTGTGAAGTCATTACTTTCCATAAGATCAATATGATCTCTTTGATTCTTTTTATATTTTCTTTTATTCCCTCATGATCATAGTGAGAAAATCAAGCCCTTGACTCAAAACTAATATTTATTATATATAGCTCACGGACATGATACAAGGAAGGATCATAAAGCAGAGCTCACAACTAGATCATAGTAACTTTTGTCACAACCCTAGTTCTGGTATGCACTAGGTTAGCTCTTGTGGTTTGCATCATGTTTAAATTTCAAATGAAATTGAAATGAGGACATGTGAAACCCTCAGAAACCCTTTTGAAAATGACCCAAATAAAAGTTGCTCCAAAAAGGTCCAAGAAAATGTTCATGTGACCCTCTAAAAATATTGGTCAGAGGTAAAAATCAAACCAATATTATTAGAAGTCCATAAGCATTTGTTTTGGGCATTTGGAATTAATGCAATAGCTATTTTTGCTTGGATATATATATATTATATATTTTATATATGTCCAAAATTCTGGTTCTTTATTTTTAGGGGATTGGATTAATTCCTAGGTCCCTGCAAAATAAAATGTCAGAAGAAATTAAATGATTTAGTTTGGAAATTAAATCAAAACAAATGTCAGAAGAAAATAGAAAAGAAAAATAAAAAGGGCAGCTTACCTGTGCTGGCACAGCACAGCACGGCCTGGCCGGCCCAGCTGGCCAGCCCAGCCCACTCCTTCCTGTCGTCTTCCTCCTTGACAGAAGGACGAGCGTGTGCTCGCCGCCCGCAGCCACGCGCCCCGGCCACCTCCTGCTTCCGCCGCTGCCGACGCGCCTGGACGTCTCTGGACGACGCCACGCACCCCTGGACCCTCTCACTCCCCCTCGGTTCCGTTCTCCCCCTCCTGGTGCTCTCCCTCGCGAACGCCCGAACGCCGCGTCACCGTGCTCACCGTGCTCCCAGGAGCCGAACGCACCCACTAGCCCCTCCCCTAGTGCACCATAGCCTCGTTTTCGTCGACGCCCGGACTCCGGCCGCCGCTGGGCTCGACGCCGGCGACGATTCCGGCCCCTCCAGCTGCTGCCGCCTAGCGCGTTGGATGCGCAAGAGTCTGCGCATCCCGTAGATGCCCTCCGCCGCTCGAATGGTCGACGGAGGCGAGTTTCCGACGCCCTCCACCGCATTCGGCCTCGCCGGTGGCTAACCGCCGGTGGGTTTTGACCCAAACCCACCGGGTTTGACTCCCCTGAGTCTATGACATGTGGGGCCACCTTTGACTAATTTTTAGTTTAGGGTTTAATTAACTTTTAATTACTGACATTAATCTAATTAGACACTAACATGAGGGCCCTTGTCTAATTAATTTAGTTTTAAACTTTAGTTATTTAACTAAGTCACTGACCAGTGGGACCCCACTGTCAGGTTTGACTCTGGACAGCCCCTTTGACCTGCTGACGTCATGCCTGTGTCATGCTGATGCAGTAAACCAGTTCTGGTTTTTAAATAAATCTTAAATGATTTATTTATTTCAGAATTTGGCATAAACTTCAAAAAATCATAGAAATTCAACCGTAGCTCAGAATGAAATAATTTATATATGAAAAATTATCAGAAAAATTCAATCTATCCATCTGTACCATTTTCATGCATGAAAAATAAAGTTAAACCTACTGTTTATTTGAAAACACATATTTGGCATTTAGAATGCTTATTTTAAAATTGCATTTGAACCCTTGGTTCAAATGGACTTCTTTCAAATTGAATGCTAGTTGCACTAGCCCAAACAACATCATAACTTCATGCTATATTCATGCATCATATGGTTGCATATGCTTGTGTTTGATTGTCGGCACCGTTCTTCTCGATAGGTCCAGCTCCGGAGACCGATCCAGAGTACCTGTCAGAGGAGCAGTGTTCTGCACGTTGTTTTACCAGGCAAGCAAACCCCCTTGTTCATTCCGATACAATCCCTCTCTCGCTCCTGCTCCCTGTTATTGCATTAGGACAACAACGATCTCAACTGCTACTTTATGCTGCGGTAGTTGAACCCATTCCTCTGCATGACCTGTCTTTCCACAGTAAATAGTTGAAACCCACTAGCATGTGTAGGAGTTGATTGAAGCCATAATGTGATCTTACCATGCCTTGCTTGCTATTGCTTAGAGTTTGTCAGGTCTAATTCATCGGGAATGAATTGGAGTGAAATGATATATTCTGATGCTGTGGGTTAAGTGTGTGAACACGATTTGGTAAAGGTAGTGGTGAGAGGCCATGTAGGAGTACATGGTGGGTTGTCTCACTGGAACCGTCCCTAAGAACTGAGTTCCGAGTATGTTGTCCAATGAATAGTTACTACCACACATTGGGTTCCGGTAACTCGACCCCTCTCGACTTATTAATCAACATGATCTCTGTCCAGGAGTTGCAACTAGTTTCTGGCGTTTGTAGGTAGTGTTATTTCTCTACCAGGTGGCACCCGGCAGGGTGGGCTTGGGATAGACTAGGCACACGTGGCCCGGTGTACCGAGTGGCACCCGGATGGTGGGCTCGGGAACCCTGTACACATCGTTTGGGTCCGTGATGGAAACCTCGGCCGGACTCCCTTGCGGATGGAACCCGAATAGGCGATAAACCTGGACGAGAGACTTGTGTGGTTAGTCAGGTCGTGGCCGACACCCTCGCCAGGCTTCCGCTTGAAGGTTGCCGAGATACACGACGTGTACCTGGCGGTAAGTGGCGAGAGCGTGTGTGAAGAAGTACACCCCTGTAGGGTTATCATAATCTATTCGAATAGCCGGGTCCGCGGATATGGACTTCTTGGATGCCTACGTGGTACATAGACAACTTGAAGTGGATACTCTAAAATACTCAAGACAAGTGTGAGTGCTATGGATGGACTTCTCGTAGGGAGACGGGGATGAATCCATAGTGGTGTATTGTGTGGTGCTTAGTGGACTCGTGTGCGCCACCTCAAAAGAGTTACCAGCAATCGTAGAATAGGATAGCCACTGAGTCAAAGCTGGCTTGCTGCAACTAAACCCCACTTTGCCATCTTGATACAAGTGCATGTATGATAGGATCTGATGTAAGTCTTGTTGAGTACCTTTGTACTCATGTTTGCTTAATTATGTTTTGCAGATAGGATTGATGTCTCACTAGTAGTTCCGCTTGGACTTCGACAAGTAGCTTGATACCTCAGCTATGTTCTTGGACGAGTGTTGTAGATAGTCAGGCTCTTCAGCCTTTTTCATTTGTAGATGTCTGTACTCAGACATGTAGTGCTTCCGCTTGTTGCTTGTATGCTCTGAATGTTGGGTCGTGAGACCCATGATTGTAATACTTGGCTCCTCGGAGCCTAATGAATAATTACTTTGTTTACTAGAGTCTTGTTGTGATGCCATGTTGTATTTGCACATATCGAGCATATTGTGTGAATGTTATTGAAATGCTTGGTATGTGTGGGATCCGACACCTAGTTGTTTACCCTTGGTAGCCTATCTTACAGGGAAATGTCTCCTAGTCCTTCCACTGAGCCTTGGTAGCTTGCTACTGCTCCGGATCACTTTGGCTGACTGGCATATGTCCTTCTTCGTTCATGTGTCTGTCCCTTAGGGGAAATGTCACGCGTTGTTCCTTTAAGTCCGTGTAGCTTGCTACGACTTGGGATCATACGTTGATGACCGACACGTTCGTTGCTGGGTCATGAATGCCTGTCTCTATAATTTAGTGCCACTTTTGGTTTATAATTGGTCATGTCGGCCCGGGTTCTCTGTCATATGGATGCTAGCGACACTATCATATACGTGAGCCAAAATGCGCAAACGGTCCCGGGCCAGGTAAGGTGGCACCCATGGGGATACCGTGCGTGAGGCCGCAAAGTGATATGGTGTGTTACATGCTAGACCGGTGTGACTTAGGATCGGGGTCCCGACAGCGTTGGTATCAGAGCCTGACTGCCTGTAGGTTTACCAAGCCAAAATGGTCGAAGTTGAGTCTAGAGATTCCTTAGTTATATAAGGGAATTGATTGTGGAAGGGAACGTAAGGCTCTTTTTACTCCTTTTACCTCATGTCTTCTGACCTGAGTCATCTTACCTTTCCTACGGGGTTAAGGAACTAGGCTTTCTTTTCCGTCTATCAGGATCACGAGTTACTACTCCGTAGTCCCTTAGGATTGGTTGATCAGAGTCCTACTCCTGTTTTCAAGTTCTTCCGGTATAGTTTGTTAGTACTATCACAGTACCTTTAGTGATGATGTTGAGATGTTGTACTACTCTTTTCTAGCAGGATGTCTCATTCTGAGCATTTTACTGCCGTTACGCTGCCGGAATTATCCTAGTAGTTCGAGAACATACTAAATCCTTGTTCTACCATTATGCATCCTATAGTTGTTGATGTTTCCGTCTTCGGTTTCGCTTCTCAGGATGTCTTCAGTTATGCGAAGCTCAGCTGCTCGTAGACAGAACCACGGAAGTGGTAGGGATAAGGAGGATCCTCCCGACCAGCCTTCGTTGGCAGAGTTAATGTTAGAGATGGAGAGAAACAAGCGTGAGTCTAACCGCTTGTTGGCACGTATTGAGGAGAACACCGCACATCAGTGCAAGGAATCGGCAACCATCAATGACTTCATTCGTCTGAAACCACCCACCTTCCATCATCCCATTGAGCCACTCGACGCAGATGACTGGCTCCGTAGTATCACTCACAAGCTGCGTTCTGCAAACGTAGCTGAAGATGACAAGGTCATGTATGCCACTTATCACCTGGAAGGTCCTGCTAGTCTTTGGTGGCAGAACTATGAGGCCATGATTCCAGCTGGCCAGATTCCTACCTGGAGAGATTTCACCGAGGCTTTTCGTGAGCATCATATTCCTCAAGCCCTTATATATCGTAAGAGAGAAGAGTTCTGTAGTCTTACACAGGCTAAGATGGCTATTGATGCTTATAGTCGAGAGTTTGAGAACCTCGCCCGCTATGCTACAGAAGAAGTGTCCACAGACGCCAAGAAGCAGGCTAGGTTCCAGAAGGGTCTCAACCCCAAACTGCGTCGTGATCTCCACTTGCATCATTGCAACACGTTCCATGCTCTTGTGAACAAGGCCATCAATGCAGAGACAGCTCTACTCACTTACGAGGAGTCTCGTAAGCACACCCTTGATTTGGGATCTTCTTCCGGTTCTAGTTCTCAGAAGCGCCGGATTTGGGTTCCGAACTCTGTTCTTCCACCCACTTATCCTCCGAGGCCATCTTGTGTGGTACCTTATCCAGCTCAGTCTTATGCTCCACCCAAGCCTATTGGCAAACCGCTTGTCAATGCGGGTCCACGACCTACCTCAGGGACTTGCTTTACATGCGGAAAGCCAGGACACTATGCACGTGACTGTTCTCAGGCCAGTCTTGCTCCACCCCAGCCCGAGAAGTCCGTTCTTCGTAGTAAGACACCACGCAAGACTATCATTGCAAATCCAGCTCCCACTAAACATGGATGTGTGCATCACGTCTCAGCTGAAGACGCTCATGATGATCCAAATGTCGTTCTTGGTACACTCCTTGTCAATTGCCATCCGGCTTCGGTTCTGTTCGATACCGGAGCATCTCACTCCTTTATCTCTGAAGGCTATGCTCGTTTGCATGACATGTCATTTTGTGGCATGCCAACTCCGCTCGAAATCCAAACCCCGGGATCTAGATGGCAAACTACCAGAATAAGCCATGGTAATGGAATCCTTGTTGACAGACTTGTATTCCTTGCCTCACTCATAGCCCTCAAGTCTTCAGATATTAACATCATCTTGGGTATGGACTGGATGACAGCTCATCATGCCAAGATCGATTGTTACACTAGGTCTGTTCAGCTTACACACCCATCTGGCAAGATAGTCACTGTCTCCACTAGAGTTGCAAAGCGTCAACTCTATTCTCTTAATGCCAGCCCCCTTCCAGACCTTGAAGATATCCCGGTAGTCCGAGACTTTCCGGATGTCTTTCCAGAAGAACTACCAGGTGTTCCACCTGATAGGGATGTAGAGTTCGTCATAGATCTTATCCCAGGAACTGTTCCAATTTCTAGGAGACCTTATAAGATGGCACCCCTAGAACTAGCTGAGCTTAAGAAACAACTTGATGAGTCCTTGTAAAAGGGTTTTATTCTTCCTAGTTCTTCTCCTTGGGCTTGTCCCGTCCTCTTCGTCAAGAAGAATGATGGCACGGAACGGATGGTTGTAGATTATCGTCCCGTTAATTTGGTCACGATAAAGAATAAGTATCCGCTCCCCAGGATCAACGACCTGTATGATCAGCTCGGTGGATCCTCAGTCTTCTCCAAAATGGATTTGAGGTTAGGCTACCATCAAATCAAAATTAGAAACGGAGACATTCCTAAGACGGCTTTTGTCACTCGTTATGGCCAGTACGAGTACACCGACATGTCTTTCGGTCTAACCAATGCTCCAGCCACTTTCTCCCGCTTGATGAACTCGATCTTCATGGAGTATCTGGATAAGTTCGTCGTGGTTTACCTCGATGATATTCTTATTTACTCGAAGAACGAGGAAGAGCATGCCGAACATCTTAGACTTGTTCTAGAGAAACTCCGAGAGCACCGCCTTTATGCCAAGTTCTCCAAGTGCGAATTTTGGTTGCCAGAAGTGACCTATCTCGGCCACGTAATCTCAGGGAAGGGCATTGCTGTCAATCCTGAGAGAGTTCAGGCCGTTCTTGATTGGACTCCGCCTGAAACAGTTAAACAAGTTAGGAGTTTCCTTGGTCTAGCCAGCTATTGTCGCCGCTTTGTTGAAAACTTCTCGAAAGTGGCCAAACCTCTCACGGAACTTCTTAAGAAATATAAAAAGTTTGAGTGGTCCCCACAGTGTGAGCATAGTTTTCAGGAACTGAAAAGACGCCTGACCTCTGCTCCCATACTTGTGCCACCGGATTTCACTAAGTACTTTGTTATCTACTGTGATGCCTCACGACAGGGACTAGGTTGCATTCTTATGCAGGATCGTCGTGTGATTGCCTATGCATCTCGACAGTTGCATCCACATGAGGAAAATTATCCTACACATGATCTAGAGCTTGCAGCTGTGGTCTATGCACTTAAGACCTGGCGGCATTACCTCCTTGGTAATCATTGCGAGATCTACACCGATCACCAAAGTCTCAAGTATATCTTCACCCAACCAGATTTGAACCTTAGGCAAAGACGTTGGTTGGAGTTGATCTCAGATTACGACTTAGGAATTACCTACACCCCAGGCAAGGGAAATGTCATGGCTGATGCACTAAGTCGTAAGACCTATTGCAACAATCTCATGTTGCAGCAGGGCCAACCACTTCTCCATGATGAACTATGTAAGCTTAACCTTCACATTGCTCCTCACGGATTCCTTTCAACTTTGGTGGCGAAACCTACTCTTGTGGATCATATCATAGAAGCCCAAAAGCATGATACCGGAATTACCCGGATCAAGAGAAACATTAAAAAGGGAGTTGGTGGATGTTTCTCTATGGATGATCGAGGTGTTGTTTTCTTCGAGAATCGCCTGGTGGTTCCCAAGAAGCAACATCTTCGGCAATTGATCCTTAAGGAGGCTCATGAATCTCCTCTCACGATTCATCCCGGTAGTACTAAGATGTATCAGGACCTACGCCAGAGGTTCTGGTGGACTAGGATGAAGAGAGAAATTGCTGAATTCATTGCTAAATGTGATGTTTGTCGTCGCGTTAAGGCAGAACATCAAAGACCTGCTGGCACCCTTCAGCCTCTAGCTATTCCTGAGTGGAAATGGGATAAAGTTGGTATGGACTTCATCACCGGCTTCCCCAGGACCAAGAGAGGGAATAATGCTATTTTCGTAGTCATTGATCGTCTCTCCAAAGTGGCTCACTTCCTACCTGTTCGAGAGAGTATCACTGCTAGTCAGCTTGCTGACTTGTATATTTCTCGAATAGTGTCACTTCATGGTGTCCCACTAGAGATCAATTCAGACCGTGGTAGTCTTTTCACTTCTCATTTCTGGGAGAGTTTCCAGACTGCCATGGGCACCCATCTTTCTTTCAGTACCGCTTTCCACCCTTAGTCAAGTGGTCAAGTGGAACGGGTTAACCAAATTCTCGAAGACATGCTTAGAGCATGCGTTATCTCATTCGGTATGGATTGGGAGAAATGTCTTCCTTTCGCCGAGTTTGCTTATAACAATAGCTATCAATCTAGTCTCAAGCAAGCTCCTTTTGAGATTCTTTATGGACGAAGATGTCGAACACCTTTGAACTGGTCAGAAACCGGCGAAAGACAATTCTTTGGACCGGATATGATCCAGGAAGCAGAAGAGCAAGTTCGTATCATTCGTGAGAATTTGAAAACAGCCCAGTCTCTTCAAAAGAGCCAGTACGATCGTCATCATAAGGAAGTGGCTTACGAGGTTGGTGACAAAGCTTATCTTCGGGTTACTCCTTTGAAGGGTACCCATCGTTTCGGTATCAAGGGCAAGTTGGCTCCTCGTTACATTGGTCCTTTTCGCATTCTTGCTAAACGAGGAGAGGTTGCCTACCAATTGGAACTACCCCCACATCTTTCCCGAGTTCATGATGTCTTCCACGTCTCTCAACTCAGGCGTTGCTTCTCGGATCCCATCCGCGGAGTGGACCACGAAACGCTTGACCTCCAAGATTACCTCACATATCGAGAGTATCCCATTCGCATTCTGGATCAAGCAGAGCGTGTCACTCGACGTCATAACATCAAGTTTCTCAAAGTTCAGTGGTCTCATCATTCCGAGAGAGAAGCTACTTGGGAGCGAGAAGATCGTCTCCGACTGGAGTACCCCACCTTCTTTCCGCCTACTCCTGAATCTCGGGACGAGATTCTTTCGAGTGGAGGCGAGTTGTCACAACCCTAGTTCTGGTATGCACTAGGTTAGCTCTTGTGGTTTGCATCATGTTTAAATTTCAAATGAAATTGAAATGAGGACTTGTGAAACCCTCAGAAACCCTTTTGAAAATGACCCAAATAAAAGTTGCTCCAGAAAGGTCCAAGAAAATGTTCATGTGACCCTCTAAAAATATTGGTCAGAGATAAAAATCAAACCAATATTATTAGAAGTCCATAAGCATTTGTTTTGGGCATTTGGAATTAATGCAATAGCTATTTTTGCTTGGATATATATATATTATATATTTTATATATGTCCAAAATTCTGGTTCTTTATTTTTAGGGGCTTGGATTAATTCCTAGGTCCCTGCAAAATAAAATGTCAGAAGAAATTAAATGATTTAGTTTGGAAATTAAATCAAAACAAATGTCATAATAAAATAGAAAAGAAAAATAAAAAGGGCAGCTTACCTGTGCTGGCCCAGCACAGCACGGCCTGGCCGGCCCAGCTGGCCAGCCCAGCCCGCTCCTTCCTGTCGTCTTCCTCCTTGACAGAAGGACGAGCGTGTGCTCGCCGCCCGCGGCCACGCGCCCCGGCCACCTCCTGCTTCCGCCGCTGCCGACGCGCCTGGACGTCTCTGGATGACGCCACGCACCCCTGGACCCTCTCACTCCCCCTCGGTTCCGTTCTCCCCCTCCTGGTGCTCTCCCTCGCGAACGCCCGAACGCCGCGTCACCGTGCTCACCGTGCTCCCAGGAGCCGAACGCACCCACTAGCCCCTCCCCTAGTGCACCATAGCCTCGTTTCCGTCGACGCCCAGACTCCGGCCGCCGCTAGGCTCGACGCCGGCGACGATTCCGGCCCCTCCAGCTGCTGCCGCCTAGCGCGTTGGATGTGCAAGAGTCTGCGCATCCCGTAGATGCCCTCCGCCGCTCGAATGGTCGACGGAGGCGAGTTTCCGACGCCCTCCACCGCATTCGGCCTCGCCGGCGGCTAACCGCCGGTGGGTTTTGACCCAAACCTACCGGGTTTGACTCCCCTGAGTCTATGACATGTGGGGCCACCTTTGACTAATTTTTAGTTTAGGGTTTAATTAACTTTTAATTACTGACATTAATCTAATTAGACACTGACATGTGGGCCCTTGTCTAATTAATTTAGTTTTAAACTTTAGTTATTTAACTAAGTCACTGACCAGTGGGACCCCACTGTCAGGTTAGACTCTGGACAGCCCCTTTGACCTGCTGACGTCATGCCTGTGTCATGCTGACGCAGTAATCCAGTTCTGGTTTTTAAATAAATCTTAAATGATTTATTTATTTCAGAATTTGGCCTAAACTTCAAAAAATCATAGAAATTCAACCGTAGCTCAGAATGAAATAATTTATATATGAAAAATTATCAGAAAAATTCAATCTATCCATCTGTACAATTTTCATGCATGACAAATGAAGTTAAACCTACTGTTTATTTGAAAACACATATTTGGCATTTAGAATGCTTATTTTAAAATTGCATTTGAACCCTTGGTTCAAATGGACTTCTTTCAAATTGAATGCTAGTTGCACTAGCCCAAACAACATCATAACTTCATGCTATATTCATGCATCATATTGTTGCATATGCTTGTGTTTGATTGTCGGCACCGTTCTTCTCGATAGGTCCAGCTCCGGAGACCGATCCAGAGTACCTGTCAGAGGAGCAGTGTTCTGCACGTTGTTTTACCAGGCAAGCAAACCCCCTTGTTCATTCCGATACAATCCCTCTCTCGCTCCTGCTTCCTGTTATTGCATTAGGACAACAACGATCTCAACTGCTACTTTATGCTGCGGTAGTTGAACCCACTCCTCTGCATGACCTGTCTTTCCACAGTAAATAGTTGAAACCCACTAGCATGTGTAGGAGTTGATTGAAGCCATAATGTGATCTTACCATGCCTTGCTTGCTATTGCTTAGAGTGTGTCAGGTCTAATTCATCGGGAATGAATTGGAGTGAAATGATATGTTCTGATGCTGAGGGTTAAGTGTGTGAACACGATTTGGTAAAGGTAGTGGTGAGAGGCCATGTAGGAGTACATGGTGGGTTGTCTCACTGGAACCGTCCCTAAGAACTGAGTTCCGAGTATGTTGTCCAATGACTAGTTACTACCACACATTGGGTTCCGGTAACTCGACCCCTCTCGACTTATTAATCAACATGATCTCTGTCCAGGAGTTGCAACTAGTTTCTGGCGTTTGTAGGTAGTGTTATTTCTCTACCAGGTGGCACCCGGCAGGGTGGGCTTGGGACAGACTAGGCACACGTGGCCTGGTGTACCGAGTGGCACCCAGATGGTGGGCTCGGGAACCCTGTACACATCGTTTGGGTCCGTGATGGAAACCTCGGCCGGACTCCCTTGCGGATAGAACCCGAATAGGCGATAAACCTGGACGAGAGACTTGTGTGGTTAGTCAGGTCATGGCCGACACCCTCGCCAGGCTTCCGCTTGAAGGTTGCCGAGATACACGACGTGTACCTGGCGGTAAGTGGCGAGAGCGTGTGTGAAGAAGTACACCCCTGCAGGGTTATCATAATCTATTCGAATAGCCGGGTCCGCGGATATGGACTTCTTGGATGCTTACGTGGTACATAGACAACTTGAAGTGGATACTCTAAAATACTCAAGACAAGTGTGAGTCCTATGGATGGCCTTCTCGTAGGGAGACGGGGATGAATCCATAGTGGTGTATTGTGTGGTGCTTAGTGGACTCGTGTGCGCCACCTCAAAAGTGTTACCAGCAATCGTAGAATAGGATAGCCACTGAGTCAAAGCTGGCTTGCTGCAACTAAACCCCACTTTGCCATCTTGATACAAGTGCATGTATGATAGGATCTGATGTAAATCTTGCTGAGTACCTTTGTACTCATGTTTGCTTAATTATATTTTGCAGATAGGATTGATGTCTCACTAGTAGTTCCGCTTGGACTTCGACAAGTAGCTTGATACCTCAGCTACGTTCTTGGACGAGTGTTGTAGATAGTCAGGCTCTTCAGCCTTTTTCATTTGTAGATGTCTGTACTCAGACATGTAGTGCTTCCGCTTGTTGCTTGTATGCTCTGAATGTTGGGTCGTGAGACCCATGTTTGTAATACTTGGCTCCTCGGAGCCTAATGAATAATTACTTTGTTTACTAGAGTCTTGTTGTGATGCCATGTTGTATTTGCACATATTGAGCATATTATGTGAATGTTATTGAAATGCTTGGTATGTGTGGGATCCGACACCTAGTTGTTTACCCTTGGTAGCCTATCTTATAGGGAAATGTCTCCTAGTGCTTCCACTGAGCCTTGGTAGCTTGCTACTGCTCCGGATCACTTAGGCTGACCGGCATATGTCCTTCTTCGTTCCTGTGTCTGTCCCTTAGGGGAAATGTCACGCGTTGTTCCTTTAAGTCCGTGTAGCTTGCTACGACTTGGGATCATACGTTGATGACCGACACGTTCGTCGCTGGGTCATGAATGCCTGTCTCTGTAATTTAGTGCCACTTTTGGTTTATAACTGGTCATGTCGGCCCGGGTTCTCTGTCATATGGATGCTAGCGACACTATCATATACGTGGGCCAAAATGCGCAAACGGTCCCGGGCCAGGTAAGGTGGCACCCGTGGGGATACCGTGCGTGAGGCCGCAAAGTGATATGGTGTGTTACATGCTAGACCGGTGTCACTTAGGATCGGGGTCCCGACAACTTTATTCTACTAGATCAAGATATTACCAAAAGGATCGAACTAAGAAAAACGGTAAAGATAGAGTGTGATGGTGATATGATACCGGGGCACCTCCCCCAAGCTTGGCAGTTGCCAAGGGGAGTGCCCATACCCATATGATTATGTCTCTTCCTTCGAAGGTGGTGATCATCAAGTTGTTAGTGATGTAGGCTTTTTGTCCATCTTCCAAGGCATGGGCTCACCATCGTAGAAGGATGATCGAGTCTCTGGAATCCTCAAATTTGCAGCCAAACTCATCTTCTTGAATCTATATTCATACTCACAGTTTTGGTTTTGCATGTCATAGATCTGGGCTTGGAGGTGTTCGGTTTTCTCGTGGAGCTTGAAGATGGCCTCCCCAATGTTCTTGGCATCCAGCTTGTGGTTGTTGGTTAACTCCGTGATCATCACGTGGTTGGCATTGAGTCCTCGTTCCACCAAACCTTGGCACTTGAAAACTTGTTGCTCCATTTCTTAGAGTCTTGTCTCCAAGCTTCCGGTCCTCCTTGGTCCCTCAACATCGTGGATGTGCAGCACCCCCTCACGCACCTCGATGGTTTGTGGGTGTTGCAGCACCTCTGTGAGGTAGGGGTTGATGACCTTCTTGAAGAAGTTATCCATGGGGTTGCTTGAAGACGTCATGGTGATCTAGATCTGTCAGAAACATAGCTCAAAACGAAAGCAGAGGATTTTCGTGTGGTGCGGTAGTCAAAAACTTCGGGAGATTATATAATGAATTTTTACCGACCAAAAGGAGTAACGTGCAAGAAAATGGAGTCTGGGAGGCACACGAGGTGCCCACGAGGTAGGGGGCACGCCCAGGGGGGTAGGGCACACCCTCCACCCTCATGGATGCCTCGTGTCCTTTCCAGACTTCTTCTTTTTTTTCTATTTTTCTAAATATTCCAAAACGGAGAAAAATTTCCATTAGAACTGTTTTGGAGTCGGTTTACTTACCGTACCACATACCTCTTCCTTTTCGGAGTATGAATCATTCTGGAAAGTGTCCCTTATGTATTCCTCCGGGGTTATGGTTTCAATAACATTGGTTTCAACATTTATGGGATTACCTGAGATAAAATGTTTGATTCTTTGACCGTTCACCACCTTCGGATTTGTGCCTTCGAAGTTATTGATTTTTATGGCACAGGATCGATAGACCTCTTCGATAATGTAAGGACCTTCCCATTTAGAGAGAAGTTTTCCTGTAAAATATCTTAAATGAGAGTTGTATAGTAAAACATAATCACCTATGTTAAACTCACGCTTTTGTATCCTTTTGTCATGCCATCTTTTAACTTTTTCTTTAAACAGTTTGACATTTTCATAGGCATGGGTTCTCCATTCATCAAGCGAGCTAATGTTAAATAACTTCTTCTCTCTGGCAAGTTTAAAATCATAATTCAGCTCTTTAATAGCCCAATCTGCCTTATGTTCTAGTTCGAGAGGTAAGTGACATGCTTTTCCATAAACCATCTTATATGGAGACATACCCATAGGATTTTTGTATGCATTTCTATAGTCCCATAATGCATCGTCAAGTTTCTTGGACCAATTCTTTCTAGATATATTAACAGTCTTTTGCGAAATTAATTTCAGCTCTGTGTTACTTAGTTCTACTTGACCACTAGACTGTGGGTGGTAAGGGGATGCAACTCTATGGTTAACATCATACTGAGCAAGCATTTTACGGAAAGCACCATGAATAAAGTGTGAACCACCATCAGTCATTAAGTATCTAGGGACTCCAAACCTCAGAAAAATAACTTCTGTAAGCATCTTAATAGAAGTTTTGTAATCAGCACTACTAGTTGGAATAGCTTCTACCCACTTAGTAACGTAATCAACAACAACTAAAATATGTGTATACCGATTAGAGGAAGGAAACGGTCCAATATAATCAAAACCCTAGACATCAAATGGTTCAATAACAAGTGAATAGTTCATAGGCATTTCTTGACGTCTGCTGATATTACCAATTCTTTCACATTCATCACAAGACAAGACAAACTTATGGGCATCCTTCAAGAGAGTAGGCCAATAAAAACCAGACTGCAATACCTTGTTTGAAGTTCTATCTACAGCATGGTGTCCTCCATAAGCTTCAGAGTGACACTTGCGTAGGATATGTTCTTGTTCATGCTTAGGTACACAACGTCTATTAATACCATCTACTCCTTCTTTAGAAAGGTGTGGGTCATCACAGAAGTAATGTCTTAAATCATAGAAGGACTTTTTATTTTGCTGCTATGTGAAACTAGGTGCTAAAAATTTAGCAACAATGTAATTAGCATAATCAGCATACCATGGAGCAGTACGAGAAGCATTTATGATGGCTAATTGTTCATTAGGGAAGCTATCATCAATAGGTAGTGGGTCATCAAGAATATTCTCTAACCTAGACAAGTTGTCTGCAACGGGGTTCTCAGCTCCCTTTCTATCAGTAATATGCAAATCAAATTCTTGTAGCAGGAGAACCCATCTAATAAGTCTAGGTTTAGCATCTTTCTTTTCCATAAGATATTAGATAGCAGGACGATTGATGTGAATAGTTACTTTAGAATCAACAATAAAAGGCCTAAACTTATCACAAGCAAATACAACTGCTAAATTCTTTTTCGGTAGTAGTATAATTTCTCTAGGCACTGCCTAGAGTTTTACTAGCATATTGGATAACATTCAATTTCTTATCAGCTCTTTGTCCTAGAACATCACCTACATCATAATCACTAGCATCGCACATAGTTTCAAAGGTTAAATTCATGTCAGGTGGCTGGACAATGGGTGCAGAAATCAATGTTTTCTTAAGTGTTTCAAATGCTTTTACGCAATCATCATCAAAAACAAAAGGAACATCTTTTTGTAAGAGATTAGTCAGAGGCCTGGAGATTTTTGAGAAGTCCTTAATGAACCTCCTATAAAAACCGGCATGACCAAGGAAACTTCTTATACCTTTGATGTCCTTGGGACACGACATCTTTTCAATAGCATCAACCTTAGCTTTATCAACTTCAATACCTCTTTCAGAAATTTTATGCCCCAAGACAATACCTTCATTAACCATAAAGTGGCAGTTTTCCCAATTCAAGACAAGATTAGTTTCTTCACATCTCTGCAAAACTCGATCAAGGTTGCTCAAGCAATCATCGAAAGAAGATCCATAAATGGAAAAATTATCCATGAAAACCTCAATAATCTTTTCACAAAAATCAGAGAATATAGCCGTCATGCATCTTTGAAGGTAGCAGGTGCATTACATAAACCAAAAGGCATACATCTATAAGCAAAGGCACCGAAAGGACAAGTAAAAGTGGTATTTTCTTGATCCTCTTTCAACATAGGTATTTGAGAGAAACCAGAATAGCCTTCTTGAAAGCAAAAATGAGTATGTTTGGATAATCTTTCTAGCATTTGATCAATAAAAGGTGGAGGGTAATGATCCTTCTTAGTGGCTTTATCTAATTTGCGGAAATCATTTACCACCCTATAACCTGTAACAGTTCTTTGTGGGATCAATTCATCTTATCATTAGGAACAACAGTAATACGTCCATTCTTAGGGACACAATGGACAGGACTTACCCACTGACTATCAGCAACTGGATAAATTATACCTTCCTCTAGAAGCTTTAGTATTTCTTTCCTTACCACTTCTTTCATCTTAGGATTTAACCGCGTTGGTGATCAACAACCGGTTTAGCGTCCTTCTGCAATTTTATTTTGTGTTGGCATTGAGTGTGACTAATGCCCTTAAGATCATCAAGAGTATATCCAATAGCAGCACGGTGCTTCTTCAGAGTTTTCAATAATTTCTCTTCTTCCTGCTCCGAAAGGTTGGCACTAATAATAACGGGATATATATTCTTTTCATCAAGATAAGCATACTTAAGAGTATCAGGTAATGGTTTGACTTCAAACACGGGATCACCCTTGGGTGGAGGAGGATCCCCTAGAATTTCAACTGGCAAGTTGTGTTTCAATAAGGGTCCCTGTTTAAAGAATATTTCATCTATTTCCCTTCTCTCATTCATATACATATCATTTTCATGGTCTAGCTAATATTGTTCTAAAGGATCGTTAGGAGGCACATCAATAGAAGCAAGACCAATAATTTCATCCTTACTAGGCAATTCTTTATCATGGGGTTGTCTACGAAAATTAGCAAAGTTAAAGTCATGAGACATATCCCCTAAACCAACAGTAACAATGTCCTTTTCGCAGTCTATCTTAGCATTAACAGTATTGAAGAAGGGTCTACCAAATATAATGGGGCAAAAATCATCTTCTGGGGAACCAAGAACAAGAAAATCAGCAGGGTATTTAACTTTCCCACACAAGACTTCAACATCTCTAACAATCCTGAGTGATGAAATAGTTTCTCTATTGGCAAGCTTAATAGTAACATCAATACCTTCTAGCTCAGCAGGTGCAATATCGTGCATAATTTCTTCATATAAGAAATGAGGTATGGCACTAGCACTAGCACCCATGTCACATAAGCCATGATAGCAATGATCTCCTATTTTAACAGAAATAACATGCATGCCTACAACAGGTCTATGTTTATTCTTAGTATCGCGTGTAGCAATTCTAGCAGCTTCATCACAGTGGTAAATAACATGCCCATCAATATCATCGACCAAGAGATCATTAACCATAGCAATACTAGGTTCAACTTTAATTTTCTCAGAGGGTGTAGTTGTTCTAGTATTACTCTTACGAACCACAGTTGAAGCTTTAGCATGATCCTTTATTCTAACAGGGAAGGGTGGTTTCTCAATATAAGCAGTAGGAATGATAGGATCAACATTATAAGTGATAGTCTTTTCTTCAACTTTAATGGATTCAACTACTTTCACTTCAATGGGAGGATGATATTTAAACCACTTCTCCTTAGGGAGATCAACATGAGGAGCAAATGATTCATAGAAAGAAGCTACTATCTCAGAGTCAAGTCCATATATAGTGCTAAATTCACGGAAAACATCCGTATACATAAAAGATTTAACACAATCAAACTTAGGTGTTATACCTGACTCCTTACCTTCGTCGAGATCCCAATCTTTAGAGTTACGTTTAATTGAATTCAATAGTCTTCATCGTAAAAGAACCAGCGCAAGAAGTGTCGGGCATGGAGCGATTATTGAGAGACAGCTGAGCATAAATTTTTTGAATAATCATTTCTATTGAGAACTCATGATTGGGGCATGCATATAAGATTGACTAAAGCCTACCACAAGCTTGAGCGATACTTTCTCCTTCGTGAGGCCAAAAATTATATATATATTTACGATCACGATGAACCTGATGCATAAGATAGAACTTCTGATGAAATTCCAATTTCAACCGGTTCATCGCATAGCTTAAACCATGTCAATGTCTCTCCCTTCAAAGATAAAGGGAAGACCTTCTTCTTGATCACATCCTCGGGCATACCTGCAAGCTTAAATAATCCACAAACTTCATCCACATGGATTAGGTGCAAAACGGGATGCAATGTTCCATCTCCTGGAAAGGGATTAACTAGCAGTTTCTGTATCATACCTAAAGGAATTTCAAATTAAACATTTTCAGTAGGTTCAGTAGGTTGAGGAGCAACTCTTTGCTCTTCTGGTCGTGGTGAAGATACCACGAACAAGCCCCTCAAAGGATTATGTTCCATAGTAACAAGAGACAGTAAATTTCAGCACACTATATAATTTTTTCCTTACCAAAGGTGCTTCACTCCCAGGCAACGGCTCCAAAAAAGAGTATTGGTGACCCACAAGTGTAGGGGGTCTATCGTAGTCCTTTCGATAAGTAAGAGTGTCGAACCCAACGGGGAGCAGAAGAAAATGATAGGCAGTTTTCAGTAAGGTATTCTCTGCAAGCACTGAAATTATTGGTAACAGATAGTTTTGTGATAAGGTAATTGGTAACAAGTAACAAATGGTAAAAGTAAATAAGGTGCAGCAAGATGGCCCAATCCTTTTTGTAGCAGAGGACAAGCCTGGACGAACTCTTATATAAAGGAAAACGCTCCCGTGGACACATGGGAATTATCGTTAAGCTAGTTTTCATCACGTTCATATGATTCGTGTTTGTTACTTTGATAATTTGGTATGTGGGTGGACCGGTGCTTGGTTGCTGCCCTTAGTTGGACAAGCATCCCACTTATGATTAACCTCTCTTGCAAGCATCCGCAACTACAAAAGAAGTATTAAAGTAAACCTAACCATAGCATCGAGACCTCTTACACACCACAAGCTCACCCGAGCTCAAGAACACCTCTCCTCAGGAGGCAGCTCATCCATGTACTAGTTCTTCCTCAGCCACCAAGGCAATCCACCACACCACACTGGATTAGGGTGTTACACCAAAACGGTGGCCCGAACCACTATAAACCTTGTGTCACTTGTTCTTCGGATCTGACGAGGTAGGCCTAGGGTTGTTGAGTAGACGAGCTAGGGCGGAAGGAGAGATCTTCGTGTGCACCCCAGAGCTGGAACCTTAATGGTTTTGCCAGAACCCTAGATCCGACAGCGGTAAGGGAAATGGGTCCTTAGGGCAAGCCTTGTTGAGATCTGTAAAATCTATGCAAAGCCTCCACATCCCATTTGCCTTTCGGACAACCATTGGATTTGCCAACCATGTTGGATGTAGCACTCCTCTGACCAAACCAGCTGCGTCAAGTTTCTTGATCTCTTCTGTAATGAACTGCTGCCTCTCCACGGCTAGCTTCCGTACTTTCGTCTCCACGGCATGTGTGCAGACAGCAAGGTGGTGCTCGATTACCTCCCTGGGAACACCTAGGATATCAGATGGTTGCTAGGCAAATAATCGACATTCGCCCGTAGGAAGGCAACGAGCACACTTTCCTATTTGTCATTGAGGGTGGTGCTGATAGTAAAGGTACCATCAACGCTAGCCAGCCCTGCCGGGACCTTCTTAGCTTGGGGTGCAGCAACCCTGGATCTCTTGTTTTAGGAACACTCTGGCATGTCGTCAATGAGTGCCGTGCACTCGGTGGGGGCATGCTTCCAGGACTCTTTGCTGGAGGTCCTACAATGCTTCTTCTTTCCTTTAGTTTCCTTTGCGGGAACTGCTACTGCCGCTACCACTGTCGTGACCGCATCCCGGTATATCTTATCCACACAAATGATTGCATCCTTCTCATCTGATGGGATAGTGATAACTCCTAGTGGCCCAGGCATCTTCAAGGTGTTGTAGGCATAGTGGGATGCCGCCATAAATTTAGCTTGTGCAGGGCGTCCAAGAATCCCATTGTACGGCAGGGGGAGATCAACCACATCAAACACAATCCTCTCACGCCGGTAGTTCAATTCTCCCCCAAACATTACAGGCAACGTGATCTTTCCCTTAGGATGACTCCTGCCAGGATTAACTCCTTGAAACGTGCCGGTAACCTCTAGCTCCACCTCTGCTATCTGAAGCTTGCTGATAACTGCTGGGGAAATCAGATTCAACCCGGCCCCGCCGTCCACCAACATCTTTCTGAACTTGAGGCTGCGGATTGTTGGGGAGACCAACAACGGCAAGCATCCTACCATAGTGGTACGGCTAGGATGGTCCTCCTCATCAAAGATGATGGTTGTACGGGACCATTTGAGCGGCTTCCTGGCCTCAGGCGCTGGCTCCATGGCATTGACCTCTCGTGCCCACCACTTGAGTTGATGGTGAGAAGCGTGCAGAGATGCACCTCCATCAATGCATAGGGCGTTAGTGGCCTTCTGAAACTCTTGCTCACTGGTTTCCTCTTTGTCCCCTCTATCGCTCTCATCATCACAGACTCCCTTTTCTCTACCTCTGGCGGGCTTTCCTTGGTTCGGAAGGAGTTTGCCGGGGTGATTTACTTCACCACCTCGGCTCTTCCCGCCAGCAACATTCTGACCTTTTTCTTTATCACGCTTCTCATATTGTACTCTATGTCTCTTGACAAGCTTCTCAACCTGATGACACTCTTGAAGGTCGTGGCCCTTGGTCCGATGAATCTTGCAATACGGCCCATCACCTTTCTCGGCTTTCTCGGCAGTAGCGGCTTCCTGGCAGCCAGTGCACACGGCAGCTTCCTTGCTGGAGGCCTCAGCTTTGGCCTTCTTGCCGATACTAGGCGTACCCAATCCTTTAATAGTCATCAATGCCTTATCTCTCCACTTCTTACTGTGCTTCATGCTCTTCTTATGACTGGTTGATTCATCATCATCCTGTGAATCAACATTGATGCAATCTTCTTCTCCAGGCAACTTTCTTCCCTCCTCCATCCGAGCATACTTGTCCACCAGAGTGTAAAGCTCCTTCACAGTCTTTGGCAACCGCACGTTCATCTTAGAACGAATCTGGCGGTTTTACACGTTGGACCTGAAGGCAGCTATCACAGCTGCCGGATGGATATTTGGGATATTTCTATGAACTTTGCTAAATCTTTGTAAATACTTATGGAGAGTTTCTCCTTCCATCTGTTGGAGAAGCTGCAGGTCGCTGGGCCTGCCGGGTTCTTGGTGACCATCGGTGAAGGCGCCGATAAATTTGTGGCATAGGTCAGCCCACGATGAATTGGAGTTCTCCGGAAGGTGCATCGGCCAAGACCTCACATTGGACTTCAGGGCTAAAGGAAAGTAGTTGGCGAACACCTCCTCATCTCTTCACCTGGCAGCCTAAACATTGATGGTGTAGATGCTCAGGAACTTTGCCGGGTTCAGCCTCTCGTCGTACTTCTCAGGTATCTCTGGCTTGAATGTGCGAATGGACGGCCAACAGACTTGTCACAGCTCACGAGTAAAGGTAGGGCAGCCAACCTGAAAAGGTAAGCACCCGCCGATATCGATCGCGGGCTCGTCGACGTCGGGACTGTCACACCCGTTGGTCTAGCGGAGGTTGCTGCGGTGTTGCTCGACAACGACGCACGCGTCTCCTCCCCGCCTATCCTCCGGGGCTCGACGCTAGTCCAGACGCGATGGAGGATTAGAAGAGGCCATCGAGAATTCGTCATCGTCTTGATTCTGTCGTGCTCGCTGCCGTGGTGGGGACTGCACCATGGGGACAGCTCCCTCCATAGAGCCAGCATCACAAGTCGTTGTTGTCGCATGGGGAGGCCGCGGCAGGTCAGCTCACCGTGAGCCCCTAGCTTTGGAAAAATCGAGCAGAGTTTGGATGGTGGCACGCCACTCGTGCATCTGCTCAGCCACTAGCGGAAACCTCAGCAACAGCTGGACCCGCGCCATGGCCATCGAGGCTGTACATGGCATAGGTGATGAAGAAGTCGAACGTACCGTCGCACGGCTCCTTACGGTGCCCACGGCGGCAGTACTGCGCCCCTGTTGCTGTGGGGTGACCATCTGGATGGCAGGGTGGTGTGGCGAAGGCGCACGAGGGCCAGTGGCTCCATCGAGCACAGCATCTTGGTCGACCCGTCCTAGGGAGGTGCGTGTGCCATGACCGTGCTCGTAGTGGGAACGGTCATATGACGGTGATTCGCCCCGGTCCGGGCGCCGTTGCTGTGGCTGTATTCGTCTGTGGGCGGAAGGGGCGCAGATGGAGTAACCCCCTCACCAGGGCCTTGGGGAGCATGGCCGTCGACGTGTTGCTGATGCTGCTCTCCTCTGTCGGCTCCTGCTCCCGTGTCAGCCGCGGGGAAAATGTTGATAGTGCCGCCTACCCCGACAACATCCTCCGTACCGTCAGCATCCTCGCGGGCCTCTGCACCTCCCACAAAATTAGAGATTGCGGGCTGCGGAGCCTTTGAGGTAGACGGAAGCACCGAAGAAGTTGGTTTCTTCTTGGGTGCCATGGTGGACGGCGCTGTTGAAGATGAAGATGGTGGTGAAGTTGACGCGCTGCACACACCTTCAAGTTTGCGCAAGCGAATCCCCCTACCTGGCGTGCCAAAGATGTCGGGGTAAACCACGGCCACCTATGGGACCAGGAGGTCCCTTGTTGGTTCAGCGGGGAGAAGTCACATTGCACAAAGAGCAAACAAGCGTGGGACAGCATGGCAGAGACCACGTGGCATGTTTACCTATGTTCGGGCTGCCATTGTGGCGTAAGACCCTACTCCTGCTTGGGTGGATTGATGGTGGAAAATGAGGTGGTGGAGCGTAGTACACTTGCCTGGCAAGGGTTGCCTCTAGGCAGCAATGACTATGCACGTATGGCTGTGTGATTTATCCAACCTTCTAACCCTGTCTACGGTTGCCATGGGCCTCCTTTTATAGATTAAGGGGTTGCCACTGTGGCAAAGCAGTCATTATGCATTGACCTAACAACAATAGTGCTATCATACCTAACTTTGTGGGCTGACAGTGGGCATTAAATGTACTTCTTAGTGCCACATCACTGGTTACCCAACAAGGCTTGTCGGGCTTATCTTGCCAGCTCCGCGCCTACCTGCTTGACACATTGTAGGACGGATGTCATGTGTGGGTTCTTCTCGTAGGTAGAGGCTGCCATGTGGCTAATGGCTGCCACCTATTCACTTTGCGGCCTGACACCGCAAATGGATGATGTGAGTCGTGGAGGAGTGGTTGGTGAGGTGGTTTTGGCCTCTGTGAGTCCCAGCAGGCTCTGCCGGGATGCCTTGATTGCTTTCTTCTAGGGGTGTCCTCGCCCCTTGCCGATCTCGCCTGCCCAGCAGGCTCTGCCGGGATGCCTTGATTGCTTTCTTCTAGGGTTGGTCTGGGTTTCTCTAGGTTTCTCTGATCGGCTTGTTGGTCCCTCGAATCTCTTGGTTGCTTGTACTTTGACTTGGGTTGGTGCTGCAATCTTGCTCCCGTGCCTGTGCACAGTCAGGGCAATAGACCTAGGGGTTGTTGTACCGACACAATGGAAAGAATAGAGGAGAAAATGTTACACTTTGCAAGTTCAAAAGGATAAGGCATCACACTTAAAGCACGCCTGTCACGTTAGCATCGCACACCCGCCACAGTCGGTCTGGCATGCTGCTCACCAAACGGGACACGCATTGCAATTGTCCGTCGATAGTCGGCCAAGGAAAAGGAGACAGGGAGGGAGAAGAGATAGACCGGCCAACGCGCAAGGACTCCAAGAAATATACTAGTGATATGTGAGGCGGGCCATGTACACACTCATACAACCTATCACTAGCACATGTACACACTCTCTCTATAGCCATTCTGAAAGTACGACGTCAACTACATATTCACATCAACCTATCAGCCCCAACATCTTTCTTCGGTCAGTGTTTGCAAGTACTATAGGTACCACAGTAGCTAGCCTACTAACACAACGCGGAACCGGTCGAGGTTTGACACCAAGAATCATCAAACAACTTTTTCATCAATCAAGCCCTGCTTATATGGTTAAATAGTTTAAACATATGCCTAGGCATGCCATATATTACATCAAAAGCTGGTGAGGATACATCTGTTTCCATAAATCAGAGAGGGTTTGCATAATTCACTATAAAAAAATTAGCAAGTACAGCCCACACAAGAACTGGACTAGCCCTAAGACGGTGTGATAAAACGCATCATTCTGGTAATTAAACACTGGAAACTACGTTGAAAGAATAGTGCGACCAACTATTTGTTGTCATCGATCTTTGGGGCAATGTCCACAGGATGGACAACGGCATGGGGATCGATTTCTGGAGTGATTTCCATAGGAGGGACCGCGAAAATAGGAATCATCAAGGACGTCCACCGGCACCTGCACTTGCACAACCCTAACATATTACCAAGCACATTGCAAATAATGATAAATCACAACTATGGTAAACCATATATTTTTACCTTGTGCAGCTCCCCGGGGGATCCCATCCATCCGGGGCCATCTCCTTGAAGGGGGCCATCGGCTCGCTAGGGAAATACTGCTTCTCAATGGCGACTGTCTCCTCAAACCTGGCCTTGAGGCTCTCATAGGTGGCCATTACAGTTTCTAGGGTAGGCATGGTGGGGCCCTTGCTATTCTTCCAGCTTTCTTTGTTCAGGAGTTCATCCGCCAAGGTCCTCTACTCTTTGGCCAGTGCTTGTTTCTTAGAGTTCTTTGTCATGGGTTTGCCCGCCAACATCGGCAACTCGTTGGCTGGTGCTCTCTTCCTGGAGATCTCTGTCTCCAGTGGGTTGTCCGCCGGCAACTGTTTGCCTAGTGATCCAGAATCCCTCAATAAACTGACAAACAAAAAGCAATCAAAAGGAAACCACAATCGCAATGAAAACAGGAAAATAGTAGGAAGTGAGAATTGGTCGGTGCTTCGCAAAAAGAAAATTCTTGGAATGAAAATAGAGTAGCATCACTGATTCGCCTACCTTTCCTTCGTCGGTATAGAAGAAAAATGGCAGAAGTGACTAGTGTGGAGTGTGGTTTTCTTCAAGATAAGGGAGAAAGGGCTTCAACGAGCGTTCTAGTGAAATGATGGTTGCTTCGTCCGTCCAACTTACCAGGCCACTTTACCATTGCTGGTAAAGGTGTGGGTTTTGTGATATGATAGGTCATGACGGCCACACCAGGGTGACTGCTGAGTCTTGACGGTAGCACTTCGCAAAGATTTGTTAGATGGCACGTGGGACCGGATGCTTTGGGTGTGTTCGGATCATGGGCAACCAAAACCTCAACCAACATTTTGAACGACAGAGGAGGAGCTGGCAATAGTAGCACTCCATTAAAACTATACTCCCACATATAGAAAACTAGATGAGACCCCCCACGTTGTAGCGGCAATGTTTTGCAATATATTTCAATAAGATTTGGTCATATGGAACATGAATACTTGAAGTAGTAATATGAGAAGTAAAACTAAAAATTCATATGATATATTGTGTTTGATTATTGTATAGTTTTACAATACTGCGTGTTGTTGTAGACTTAATAATCCGAAATGCTCTATATGAACAATCTGGCATCATGAAAGAGAGCATATATTATCCTTACATTTTAGATTTGCATTCATGATCTGTTGTTTATCAAGTTGTTTTCCATTATGTAAATATTAATAAAATATTAGCACTATATAGTGTCACAAAAAAGGATACTTGGACAGTTGACAAAAGTAGCTATTATTACAATGAAACAATGGTAATCAAAGCAATGCATGGAATGATATGCGGCAATTGGAATCACCATGAGATAGTTTGGAATGTATTCTACTTCATTCAAGTGAGTCTTGTGTTTCGAACTACCTAAATATTGGGGATGCATCTTTATGTTGATCTCGACCCAAATCATACTTGAAGAGTGAAACCCACGAGAATAAACGATTACTCACACCAAGTTCTGATATGAATGAAGAGGGAAGAGGAAGGTGGAAATCGTGACAAATGGAGCCCAGTGAAGAAGCGAACCCTTTAACAATAGCATGTCGACCATCAGAGACGACTCCTTGCTTACATCTTGTAATGTCCTTCAACATAGAATTGAAGCCACATTAAGTAGAAAACAACCTATATGTGAGGAACTTTGTGATACTAATATATGATAACTCAAATCAGGGATGAAGGACTTCTCTGTATCGTATTATCTTAGCTCATGCAAACCTAACAGAAAATGGCAGTTTCAACCCTTGAACCACAAAAGGATTTGAACGTAAGCTCAAAGAACCTGATAAAAGGTTCCATCTCCATACTATTCCTTAGCTCAATCATCCGAACGAAGATCACTCACGACATTATTTATTCACCTAACTGAAGCATGGAACAAAATGTGAAGCATGAAGTAAAATAGCATTGAGAAAGAAAAGATCAACTGTACCTAAGCTGAGATCAACTGACGGGGGACTTCTTTCCATATTATTCTTCAGCTATGTTAAGGGGAACAGTAAAATAGCGGCTGCAAAAAAATATAATTTGGAACTCCTATCTCAAAAACATCCAGATGAAGCTTCTTATAGCATTATAAAAAAAATCTAAATCCGCAAAGTATATTGAAAGGGAAATAACCAGTCTGATACAGCTGGCAAAAAAAGAGCAAGTGATAAGATACATAGATGTAATATCCACAATATTCTATTCAGTGCTATCAACTATAAAATACTAATTATTAGATGTGAGTTGCACATTTAGTGTCCATGCCAGTGCCAACAAAACATCCAGCGGCAAGAAACATGGTTGAACCTCATTGCACCAGCAGTTGCATGTAGAATACTAAATGTGAAAGAAGCAGATTAAATATCCTCCTAAAACATAATGGTGTGTAGTTGCTGATGGAAGATCGTGTAGTTACTTGCTATGAATATAAGCAGCCGACAGGAAACATGTAAAAACTTACTGAATTTCAGGGGCACCAATTCCTTATGAACATGGTATAAATGGCGACATTCTTTTGTTGGATATTGCTGCCTGCGACTTGGGCACAAAAGGTCATGTTAGCAACCCACTGATATACCACTCGATCTAGCACTCAATTCACGAATTCAGGTAGCGATTGAGGGTTACAATCTCTGGATACAAGAATTGGGGAAAACAGAGGAAGGGGGAAGAGAGCCGCCGCCGGGTCCGTGCGGTGATCCACTGGATGTCGTGCTCGTTGCCTGCTTCCGAGTACTTGTAGGCTGTAGCTGAGTGTTGTGCATAGACGGGCCCGGCCCATGAGCTGTCAAAGGGTAGAGCCTAGGTACAAGTATGGGCCACTAGGGGTCCTTAACATCCCTCCGTTCTTGAAATGCGGCTTGCCCCCAAGCCGCTACCACGAAGACTTTGCCAGGATCCCAAGGTGCTTGTGGATCCTTGATCATGTCAGAATTCCCATGGTAGTAGTCGCGGTAGCAGCCATTGCCGAGGTGGACTTGAACAAGCTCGGAGAAGCTGTCGGGCTTGAGGTAGTAGTAGTCGTGGCCGACGAAGACCCGGTTGAAGTAGGTGTTGTGGTTGATGACCTTAGGGGACAAGGCGACGGAGAAGTAGCCATCACAGTCAAAGCCGAAGTACTGCCTGTAGCCGACGTAGCCTTGCGCGAAGACGTCCGCGGATGCAATGACACCCCTCCCTTCTTGAAAATGATCTTGATTGTAGCATGTAAGGGATGTCGTACCACTGGTGGCCGGCGCTCTCTTGCTGAGTACTAGCACCAGTACATTCTTTGGCATTTGAAGGTCGGAAGTAGTCATGGTGACGGTGATGCTCCTGAGATCCACTAACTTGTGTACTTCATCGGCAGGGTAGTCGATCCAAAGAACAACCGAAGCATTGGCAAGATCACATGAGCAGTACCATCGTGGACACCCCTCAATTGCAGCTTGTATGTCTTCATGCTTGTAGGCATCGACATCAGGTTCAGGGAATGGCAGTTGCTGCTCACCAAACCGAGTAATAGAGTTGTCCAGCTTGTGGTAAACATGAGTGAGGGTAGAACAAGGTTGCTGCAGTATGTGCACCAATAGCTCGAATGCACTCCCAATCCCATAGATATTCTACAGCTGCTGAGCAAGTGGGCATGTAACTGCATATGCTGCTGTACTCAAAGCCACCCGAGACTGGTCAGTAACATTATCAGCAAACACTTCTTTAGTTCTAACAGCCCATTGCCGCTGAAACTGAACCCAGAAACGCCAATGACTACACTTCACAGAGGCACTGACTGCTCCTGAATTCGGATATGCAGTGCACTTCTCCAACTCGATCAGTATCAACAAACTTCCCTCCAGTTGGATCCCAAAGCATGGCCAATTTTTTTTCTTAAATTCTTTGCACTCTAGTGTATTAGGTTGTAATGCCCTCTTGTGAACACTACAAATAAGATCTCTGATGGAATGTGCAAATAATTTACTAACCCCCACGTACCTTGCAGGAGAAAATGCACCTGACTTGTATCTTGATGATGGTCCCAACTAATTAAGTACTAGAATAGCACACGAGGGAGTTGTCTCTTGTAATTGCTTCATAGACGCTCCTTGCCATCTACTGTCCAGTAATAGAATATTTCCAAAATAACAAGTGCAGGTGCTATGTATGAGTGCAGCAGTGACACTTACAACTGAACTACTTGAGCCATTGTTCTCTGCTGTAGCTGTACGTAGCCCCTTGCATACTACCACAACAAGTACCATCATATGCATTGGGTGAAGTGTTGGTTCAACAACTGCGAGCAAATTATACCTCCCTTTTTGCTGTTGCGCAAACCTATACTTGGTGATCACCTGAAGACTATAACTAGTAGCAGTACACATAATTTCAAGTAGCTTGTTGTGCCACTATAAAATACACAAGCGAGATACCCAAGAGTGCTCTAATTTCCACATCTTCCACACTAGTGCAAGCATCTCCAAATACAATTCATAAGCATCAGCACCATGGATAAAATATTGGGGGGCCCCCATGGCTGCAGTCCATAACATGAATACGACATCAAGCCCTTGTGGTGAATTTTCTTCCTATGTATCACCACTGACCCCATCAATGTAATGTTGATAAAATCCCCATAGATCAAATAACCATTAGGTAGTTGTGAACACAATTTCAGTTGGACATCGACTAATCGCTTGTTCACAGAATTAGCTCTTCCCACTGTATGGATCCAACAAACCACCTTCTGAGAGGAATATCGTTTCAGGTGCATAGTTAGTAGATACCTCCACTTCCAGGATGCTCTCTTTCAGATCTCCAAATGATGTCTTCTTCACATAAATTAATTGTGGTAGCAGCCCTTCATGATTCAGAATCATACCTTCATGAGAGTAAGCAAGCAACGGCCACGGCAGGGGTCGTAACTCATTTCCATCAGTGAGGTCCATCCAAAATGATGGCCACGGCATTGGCCATGGCAAGAGCTCATGGTGCCTTGTGTGCAGCACGACGTCCAGGTCGCGGTGCAGGAACGGCTGCATTGAGTAGATAGCTGAAACCATAGGAGAAGATGGAGTGGTTTGGAGCTTGTCCTCCATTGCTAGGGGTGCCCACAGGTTAGAATCACCGTTGCTAGAAGGGTGATTGAGGTTGGTGACGAGCACAACTATGGTTGCTGGGAGTTGTGATGCTGTCGTGACTAGAGGCCGAAGCAACTTGGCTCCGACTTGGTTCGAGCATTCTGTCGAACAGGTCCTGGGTGCAATGATGATGCAGTCAAGAGACCCATCACATAGGACCTCAACGACCTTGTGTGTCCTTGCAGCATGTGAATAGGTGTCGGGAAGGACTGCAGGCGTGGTGATGGTCGTCGCAGGGGTTACGGAGCCGACGAACTTGTCATCACAACTGGAGAAGACCGCACCGGTGGTCGATGATGGGGTGAGCGCCACGGCCGTGAGGCGGCTATGGGGCGCGACGGGAGTATCCAGTGGGGTTGGGTAGTGGATGAAGCAGCCGAATCGAGTCCTTCCTCATCGAGCGGTGCTGAAGAGGGGGCGCGCTCCTCCTGTAGAGAAGTGACATTCATGCCGTCAAGGTTGGCGTTGTTTGACTTGATGGCTTCCGTGTTGTTGCGAAGCTCGACTCGGATTTCCTCCATGCGGGAGAGGATTTTCTCAAAACAATCCTTGATAGATGGATCCATGGCTTCAAGTTGACGTCGACCTTGCCACAAGCTTCACGTCCGCGCCAGAAGGAGCGAGGGGGAAGGGTGGTGTCTAGCCTCTGATACCAGATGTTAGCAACCCACTGATATACCACTCGATCTAGCACTCAATTCACGAATTCGGGTAGCGATTTAGGGTTACAATCTCTGGATACAAGAATTGGGGAAAACAGAGGAAGGGGGAAGAGAGCCGCCGACAGGTCCGTGCCGTGATCCACTGGATGTCGTGCTCGTTGCCTGCTTCCGAGTACTTGTAGGCTGTAGCTGAGTGTTGTGCATAGACGGGCCCGGCCCATGAGCTGTCAAAGGGGAGAGCCCAGGTACAAGTATGGGCCACTAGAGGTCCTTAACAGGTCAAGCATGAAAAACTATATTGAACAAAACTTACTTTACCAAACTTAGGAACGGGCAATCCCTTGTCCTTGGCTAACACTTCAATCAAAAATCAAGGTCGCCACCGGTGGCATCAGTACATTAAGTCGATGTGCTAGAGCAAGATGGTGTACTGTTAGAAGGCAAAGCTCCTATGCAGAGCACAGTTCCTCCATATGTAGATGTAATGAAACATACAATATCCTAATCATGTGAAATTTAAATATCCTAGAGACATAACCAAATAACACTACCATAGCAGAAGCATACAGCTACCGCATCACAACACCAAATCAAGCGAATCAAAAGGTAAATTGAGGGAGAGGAAGAAGGAGAAGAGATGCTCACGCATTCTTCAGGATGGGCTTTCGGGCGTTGATGGCAGTAGTGAGGAGCCGGTCGGACTCAACGCTTGTGAAGGCCCTTGCAGCAGAGAAACGCGCGATGCTCATGGTAGACCACTGTCCCGGTGAGCTTCTCCTTCTCAAGCTCACCCAATGGGAACCCAATATTCTTGTACAGATCGGGGTCATGACAGGGATGGCTGCGTCCTGTGCATCCGATGCCACCGACGCGAGGAGGCCTGGAGGAGAGCAAACGGCGTGCGCGTATCCTGATTCACTTCAGCTCCTGGACCATCTGGTGGGTGGCAATGGATCAGAACCTCTGCTTGGCCCATGTCCCATAGCTAATGAACGAGAGTAAGTCCAGCGTATGTGACAAAGCTAATACTTCCCCTGGCTGCTGGTACTGGTATATGTGATGCGCCGGTCCATTAGGTGGACGTGATGGTAGTGCGGGATAAAGAGGACTAGAGAGCCCTGCATTTGAGGAGAAGAAGCTGAATCGAGTGACATAGGTGAAGCGGTGCACAAGGAGTTGGGTGTGAAGATGGGGAGGGTCGACCAGTAGAGGAGAAGGCAAAGGTGCCGATGCATCCTTTGCACTGACGTGATTTAATAGGGTCAGAGAAGATAAGAGGGCGAGGAGGTTCAGTGGAGAAGCCAGGAAGGAGAAAAGGCATTGTGGCGGAGAAAAAACGCTGTGTTGAGAAGAAAAGATGCAGTCCGTTTCATGATAGTGAGTCAATGCAATGGCATGGTAGCAAGGGAAACACGGGCGAGAAAAAGGATTAAAAAATGCTGACATGGCCATTCAGTTACTGCATGTAGACAGTGTGCATGTCAAGAGAAATGTGATAGTGGGGATGAACTATTTAGGTATTATAGATATAAATCATATTGCTTGTTGGTGCATCCCACATTTCTGATAATTTGGGCGGTGGGCTTTCACAAATTTTATGAGGCGATGGTTGTTAACTTAATTGAGTGTCGAGTACCACACGTGAACGATACAAAGTGCGACATGGCACACCAGCGGGGCTGGACCAAAAGCTGTTAGCTGGCGAGTAAGGAGCGCTAAATAGTTCGGCTCGTTATGCTCATGGCTAGCTTCTCAACGAACAAATACAATCATCAATCTTAGCCTATCTATTCAGTCTAATCTACATAGGAGGCAACAAACTCCTAGCGCATTTCCTTTCATAGTTACCATCTATCTTTTAAAAAATCACATCTACTCATTCATCATGTAAACTGTAACACGTCATTAGAATATGTTAACGACCGCTCATGAGCTAAACGAGCTTCCAACAAACTGAGCTGAGCAGGGTTTTTTGCTCGTTAGTCATACCGAGCTTAACGAGACCAGCCTTAATGAGCATGAGCTGAACGAGCCGAGCAGCTCATTCACCCCACACTCCGGTTGGAATAATCGGGTAGCTATCTCAAAAAATAATCAACAACTCAAAAAACGGTGACCTGGCATGTAAACAATTTTAAATGATTGTTTTTGGCATCTTTGATGATTGTTTTGATGGAGTGAATAAATAAAACTACTCTACTATATATATATATATATATATATATATATAGGCAGGAGCCTCCTCTCCAGATCTAAACAAGATATCACACAACCTTTCTATCCTCACAGCTGGTTATAGATCGGGACGCATCCCCTCCGCCGGAGAAGGGGAGGAGGTGTAGCATTTCAGCCGTTGTCTATGGCGAGGGAGGAGACCCACTTCTGGCTGCACCATTGTCTCTTTGGCCGAGCGTCGACGCGGAAGGTCCTCCGATCCCTTCATCGCTGCCATTGTGTGGGCGAATTCAGCCTCACGCCCCCACCTAGCCACACCCCGACGACCTTCGGGTATATCTTCCTTTGAAACTAGCCTAGCTCTACATCCACATCTTGTTACGCCACTACATGTGCATCATTTTCTACCTCTAAGCCCCCATGTAGCTAGGATCGATCGGATTGTCCAACGCCACCTATTTTTTTTCTATTGTTAGAGGTAAAGCTACTTTATGGAGTGGAAACTTGTTACTTGGTTTAAACAGGAAAGGAAGGGGGAAAGATGTAGTATGTATTGTACATAGGACTTGGTACAAACAGGAAAGGAAGGGGGTGCAAGTAGTACAAACCGGCCCTCCAACTGGTCTCTTGGTCGAAAACAGAAATAGAGGGGAAACATTGTACACACTTGTATGACCATGACTAGATTTTCTATCTACACATATGAATAGGTGGCTAATGTGAAAAAAAGGGACCAACCCAGATGTGCACTGCCCCATGCCCTTATAGCATTTATTTAGCTCTTCTTAATCAAATGCCCCTAGTAAAATGATGCCATGCCACTGTTATAAGTCATAACTAGTGATTTTTGTGCATTTTAACTGGAATGTCATGCCGGAATTGTTGGTCGAATTCAGCGGAACTGCACAAAGGGAGATTTAGTGTCCAATCCTCATCATACAAATTGGCACCCTAACCTTCCCTTAAGTAAGAATGATATTTAATGCATGCGTTCACCTCTATTTTGCAACTGCCATGAGAAAATAATACTATTTTTACATAGTAGAATTGTACTCACTGACAACCAAATCTGACATTGAAGGCCACTCATGTACTTGGTTTCATCAATTGGTTAGGAGAAAGAGAAACATTGTAAGAAAAGGAAGACGGTGATGGAAGAACAAGAAGAAGGAAGAAATGAAGAAAGACCACAAGCTAATACCGTCCTATGTTATCTTGACATCTTGCTAGTTGTATTGTATTGTTGTGTTGCTACTAGTATTAATTTACTTGAAGAAATGCACTTGTAGTATGAAGAAGAGTAGTACTTGGTTGACGACACATCATACTAATTAACTGTATTATGTATGCATGTGTGAGCCAACCTTAAACGATCAACAATGCCAATGTGATCTACTTGAAGTAGAGGCCTCGATCGAGGCCACTGCAATGCGAGTGTTGAGCTAAATAGCAATGATAAAATAAACTAATACATCTCTTTAAGCAAGGCTACTTTGTTTCTAACTTTACCCAATAAGATAATGCGGATGCTTCTATTTGTTAGTATTTGTTTCATCAACTACAATTACAGTAATCTCACTTTCTCCATATTTGTGCCAACATGGATGCTCGATTTTAGTGGAACTGCACAAAAACTTTGGGTGGTTCATTGCCTCGACCGCTTCCTTCCTTTCCTGTCAGTCGCTTATCTCGGCTTACAATCTTTGGATAGATCCTTATGTTGCTGCTTTGTATTACTACAAAGTTCACTCAGACAAGTATCGATGTAGACAAGAAGAAGTGCCAGAGTGAGCTCCAACAATATTTCTTGGGGCGTAGCTAGAAAAACGCAGCCCAGTCATTGGTCCCAACTTGCGCTTTTAGGTTATCGGCACGTATGCTGGTAGAAATATGTATTCCATGGAGTCTAAAGATTCCAGACAAGTTGATAGAGGCATATATTCATATGGCACCTAACCAGTCTACACGCCCGGGATGCCTCCATTTTCAGTTGAACTGCACAAAAACTAGTTGGATGAAAGTAGTGGCCAAGTTGCTCAAACCGCTCGCGGCATCTATGCCACTATCATGAGGATAAACCTGCATGCAAAGTTCAGATGGTCTATGCTGCCTCTTATGTACTCAAAAGTTTGCTTAGACCAGCATTAATTTTAGCAAGTACCACCGAGTGAACACCACTTACCAGTTTGTACCCTAGGTGATATGGACATGGCCCCTACGGATATAACCATAGTCATTATGCGCAAAGATAATTATCAGGTGAATTCTAATAGAAATTATATGCATTATTATTTTCTTTTCCGAAACAGAAATACAACACGGTCTTCTATCTGATGCGAAACTGTTAAAGATTTGTACAAGCCACGTGTCAAGATGCGAGATGGAGATGCAGAAAATATATACATGAATAAAGGAATTGAAGAATCAAACATAGTAGCAAAATTCACTTGTGGCATGCATGCCCGGCCATCCCATCCATCATGCATGCTACGGTGCAAGAAGCCAACCCCAAAGGACCAGACAATTAGCTTTGGTCTACATGGACCAAGAGGAGTAACGTGTTGGGTCCAACAGATTTTTTTGGTGCACTAATACATCACGTCAGGCCAACAAGTCTTATCAACCGAAGCAAACACCACGCCCTGTCGAGCCATGCAGTGTCCCGCGTGCTTACGGCTCTGCGTCCCGTGACACTAGCCGGCGGTCGTCCCTCTTGATAAATAGTTAGCTTTCATCTATGTTTAGACTTGGGTTTTATTGTATTGTCTAGCTTTTGCTACAATTCGCATCTACGAGACCTGTAGGACTACCGCCTTATCAGATCCATAGTGGAACTCCAAATTTTTATCTAGTTCGTGTGCTCAATTTATTTATCCGCAATTTCAGATTGCAATTTACCTTTGTTCATGTCGGTTCTTCGGTTGCTTGCAGGAACTCGAACCTCATTGTTTAGGTTTATCGTGCCTACGGCAAGATCAATAACCATCGGAGATTGGTTTACCGATTGTTGGGCGTATCGTCGGGTACAGTATAGCCGGATCGTCAAGGTCAAAATCCACCAAATTGATAATTATCCCACTCTCATCGAAAGATCGGTCCGCCGTCACATCACTAGGTAATTAAAGTGTGTCGATGGATGATATTGGATGTGTTGTCTCGCTCATTTGGAAGCGTAAACCTGTTGAACTTGTGTAATTTGAATCTTTTTGTGAATGCTAGCTATGAATATTGGCTTGTGATATTTGAATCATTTGGATGCATATACATGTTGTACTTGTCTATACATGAATCTTTTGAGTTGTTGATTGTGAATGTTGGCTATGATTATCAGTGTATCCCGTGAACCTGAGTTTGATCTGAATGTTTACCTTTTCTATTGTACTTGTGTGAACTTGTTAGAATGTATACCGCGGGATTGTTAGAATGTACAAAGTCTGATTTTGACGTGCCCAACACTGCAGCGCGGCCGGACTGCCAGCTGTCGCTCAGCGTTCGGCGGCGCTGCCTCGCGTCATGCCACACGCCCCCTGTTAAACGTAGTTTTCTCCATTCCCCAACCACCAGCTCGGGATGGAAGTTTCATCTTCTTCCCCCTATCACTGCCGGGGGATTGATGAAGGGCGGCATCCAATCCACCTCCAGCGATGGTTGCCTGTCCAAGTGATTTTCAGAGAAGAAACAACAAGTTTCAGTTTTTAGATAAGAAAGTGCATGTTTTAGAGGCAGAGCATTTAAATCAGCACGCACTTTTCAAACATGGATAACAGAATGTTGAAATCTTAGTTGTCGGTGTCCTGGGAACCAGGGTACCCAGACTTACCTGCCTGCGGCCCGCGACGCGCTCCTACTACGGCCTGGTACCGCCCAGCTGATCGACTAGCTGCTCAAGACCCTCACGAGGAGGGCTAAGCCTCCCGAGGAGAACGACACCAAGACCCTCTCAGGAGCATCCTCAGCTAGGCTGCTCCAGAGGGGCGGAGAACTCAAGGCCAAGCCAGCCTCAGGAGGAGGCAGTGACACGAGCAGTGACGCACCGCGCAAGCGGGTGCCAGCGCGTGCCAGCGGCGCAGTTGCCATTTTGGTGCAAAGAAGACAACGCAGGCGCAGGTTCCCGAGGGGCGAGACAATGGTTTCCCCTTCGATGCAACAATACCGAAGACCGCAATGACGATAGGGAGGATGTCACCACCGAGCCCACCACCGCGTCATCATCTCATCTCTTTGCAGGCGAAGACCAGTTTTGTCAGGATAGGAACGTCCTTGTGTTCCCTCTCAAAATGGCCGTTGTGGGATCCTTTACCGCCTAAACATTTCGAGGGAAGAGGACCCTGGCCTCCTATATAAGTGGCTAGGGTTTCCACTGTGGAGGCTTCTGATTGACATCATCTCGAACACCCCACCTTCGCTTCAAGGAGCAAGAACACTTGCCTCCTGACCCTCTTGAGCTCTCCTCCTGAGCTCAAGAACCACTGTACTTGTTCATACTCAAGCCCTCCTAAGGCTAATCCATTCAAACAGGACGTAGGGTTTTACACCGCAAGGTGGCCTGAACCTGGGTACACTTGTGTGTGCTTTTACTTGTTGCTTGCTTGAATCTCACCACCGGGCGAGGGCGTGGTGCGAGGTAGACGTGAGCGGGAGAGATCTTTGTTCACGCCCGTGTGTTCGAACTTCTTTGTGTTTGTGGAGCCCGTAATCCGACATTTGGCATGCCAGGTAGGGGGCGTGTCGAAATCTCGCCTCTCCGACGACCTCGTCCTGCTCTCGTTCGTCGACCTCGTTTCACCGCCATGGTGGACACATGCCGAGCACGCGCCGCGTGCCGTGCCGCCAATGTCGCTCGCATGGCACCCTCGGGCAACGGTGCACCGCTCCGCCCCAACTCACCGGTCGCCAACGCTGCCACCGACCCGGCCGTCCACGAGCAGCAAGACTCATAACTGCCGCTGTCCGTGCGGCGCGATGGCCGCACGGCGACACCATCCCCCTCGCCGGTCGCTGCATCGTCCTCGTTGATCCGCCGCGGGCCGGTTTACCAGCAGCCTGCGCTACTGATGGCGCGGGAGCTCCTACGCTGTCGTCCATTAGATGACCTCTACGACGAGTTGCTCCACCGCATCACCGAGCTCATCAATGCCGCCGGGGAGGTACCTGCACCAACTCACTCCTCCTGTCCTCCGTCGCTCATGGCGGGAACGTGGACCACGGCGTCCCGGCTCCACCTCCCTTGCACGGCGCTGGCTAGGGGCTCAGACGCGAGGCTCCACGGCGCGAGCAGCCCGGCAGGGCCCCTGCGCGCGACGAGGAGAGCTGCCAGGTGGTCCCGCATCCCCAGGTAGAAGCACGCAGGCTCCCTGTTCCGCAGCACCAGAACCGTGCACCACAGGAGGTGGTGGCGCCTGTACCCCAGGAACCAGCACTGCAGGCGCAGGGGGCGCTTGTAATCGTGAGCGTGGCTGGATGTCGCGCCCTAGCTCCAGAGCTGCGGTGCCTCGTCTGGCCCGGCAAGTTCAAGCCGGATCTGCCTCCGCCCTATAATGGAACAGCCGACCCCGTAGAGTTCCTCTAGCTCTACGAGTTGAGCATCGAGGCGTCCAACGGCACCGAGTAGGTCATGGCTAACTAGTTCCCCATGGCCCTCAAGGACGGCGCTCGCTCCTGGCTCATAAACCTTCCCGCAGGATCCATCTCGTCCTGGGGGGAGCTTCGTGAATGTTTCATCGCCAATTTCCAAGGTACCTACGACCCAGCCCCAGTGGCCACGAATCTGCGCCTCGTGAAGCAGCAACCTGGGGAGACCCTACAGAAGTCCATCCAGCGTTTCAACACCGTGCGCCTCAAGATCCCCAGGGTCTTGGACAAGGCCATCATCTCGGTGTTCTCCGACGGTGTCTGCGACATCAGGATGAAGGAGGAGCTCGCCATCCACGAGGACATGTGCACGGCCCATGTGATGTTCAACCTCGCGGCGAAGTGCACCAGAGCAGAGGAAGGCCGCCTCTCTCTCCTGGAGCTGCCTGAAGTGGAGGCTGATGATAAGAAGGCCAAGGCCAAGGGAGCCAAGTGCAAGGGACCCGTCGTGCTGGCAGCGGAGCTAGAAGTGAAGCATCGCTGCGGCTACAATGACCCCCCCAGAGACAAACGTCCGCACTGCGTCTTCCACGATGTTCACAGCCACAACACCAACGACTGCCAAGAACTCAGGGCGATGCATGACAGGCGTGTTTGGCAGCGTCCTGAGTGCGACAACCGCGGCTACAGCCGCGGAGGGGGCCATGGTGGAGGACGCTGGGACAGCAGGAACTCGCGCCAAGGATGGCATGACCAACCTCATGAAGACCGCTGGCAGGAGCAGCCTCGTGACGCCCCCTGGCGTGACCAGCTTAGTGAGGGTTGCCCTCAGGGCAACGTGGGCCTGCCTCCGCTGCCACCACCGGCAAGAAGGAATGACAACAACCACCAGGGAGACGAAGCAGGGGGCTTTCAGGAGCCATGTGCGGTTGCATGCATCCTGGGAGGAGCCCACGCTTCGGCTTCCCACCGCATCTTCAAGAAGTTCGCTCATGAGGTGAACGCGACGCTCCCCAGGCCTGACGTCGCGCGCAACCACAGGTGGAGAAAGCAGGTCATCGCCTTCGACCCCAAGGACCAGCTCAAGTGCACCGCAGCCCCAGGCACTCTCCCGATGCTCTACACTCCGACCATCAGCAATGTCCTCGTGACCGAGACCCTCATCAACGGTGGAGCAAGGCTCCACGTCCTCTCCGTCCAGACCTTTGAGACACTCCAAGTCCCCTATGAGCAGCTGCACCCAACCAAGCCATTCTACGGAGTCATAGATGGCTCCACACTCCCGATGGGGCAGGTCCGCCTCCCCGTCACCTTCGGCAATCGCGACAACTACACACCGAGCTCATCGACATCGACGTCGCCAACATTCACCTCCCGTACAATGCCATCCTAGGGTATCCGGCCCTCCCCAAGTTCATGGCGGCGACCCATCACGGCTACAACATCCTAAAGATGCCCGGGAGTGGCGGGGTCATCACGATCGCCTGCGACGAGAAGGAAGTAGTGCGTTCCCTGGAGCGCGCCTATCAGACTGCAGCGGTCGAGAGCTCTGACGAAGATGGAGCCATCTCCGCCGTGCAGACCGCCCCCAAGAAGAAAAAGCACCTGCCCGCAAACGGACCTCAGGACGCAGGAGCTCCTGGCGGCACCGCCTCGGGTCCCGCGGCTGCTGACGAGGCGCCCTCCACCCTCGCATAGGGAGACGCGCCCGACGCCTCTCTCAGGACGGGCTCGGGGGCACTCCTCTGGAGTGCCTCTGGTCTGACCAACGTTACGAGGGAGGTGTTCGGGCACCACCTGCAGGCGTATCTCGACACGCGTTTTTGTGAGCCCAGCGTGAGCCATACAACGCTGGGGGCTCAGGACTTGATCGACCAGGCTACGGAGAAACTTTAGTACGCAAGGCTCATATGCGGTGGGCGCAACCGCACGGCACCAAGCTCACCTACCCGCAACCCAACCAACCAATTCCGCGTCTGCGTCAACATTGCAGGCCTCAACCGAGCCGCTTTTCTGGAGCCCTTCTGGCCGACGGCTGTCGGCTGGAGGAGTACTCTCCCGTGCAGTTACATTCGCATGCTCTTCGGCTTCCGCAACGCAGCTGCCATGTTCCAGTACCTCACGCAGTAGGCTTTGGGGGCTCAGGAGGCTCAGTGGCAGGCGGTCCTGACGGAGCAGCAGCCGAAGCCCCATGACCACTGAGGGCCTCCGGAGCCCCTTGGCCTCAGGAGCCTGACGATCCTCAAGAGCGACCCGCACGACTCACGTCTTCAGCTACCCCAACTCTTCTTCAACGACAAGTATCAGGTGATGTCTCAGGTATTCAATCGAGGGTGCCCCCCGGGCTGCATCATCCTTGAGCTATTGGGGGATCACCCTCACAGCAGTCCTCGAGTTGTTGGGGGCTCACCCCCACAGCTGTCTCTTTTGCGCATAAATCAAGGCTAGTTTTTTCCCTACTTGCATTATCTATATGCTTGGCGTCCTCACTGCCACTAAGGTCATGAGCCCTTGCGAGCCCGCCTGCGACCGCCCCATGATTAAGGACTGGCACGGCGTCTGTGCTCGGGTCTGTCCCTACAGCGTCGCTAAATCCAAGGGTTGAGTTCTGTCTCGCGAGCCATTCCCGTGACGTCACCTCCCGTGGTCCTTGGTGCCTTTTTCTCGCATGGGCTAATCGTGGATGGGTAAGTGGGGGCCCGTGGCAGGTGCCTCGCTCACGCGGGAACCGCGCGCCGGTTGTCTTTCTTTTGGACGGTTGCATGAGAAGACTGGGCACGGCGTCTGTACTCGGGTCCGTCCCTGCAGCGTCGATAAATCCAGCGGCTGAGCTCTGTCTGACGGGCCGGTCCCGCTAACGTCTCCTCGTGGGGTCGTTGGTGCTGCGGCCTTCTCATGCGATGCCCTCTAGAGATGCACTCGGCGCAGGTCGACACATCGCATCTCTTTTCACATTTTGCGGAAGAAGACTGAGGCGTAACCCGCCTTAGGGTAGGGCCTCGTGGGTGCTGCGTAAGCTCACGAGAACTTCCTTAGAGTCGTTCAATTCGTCCTGAGGTGGCCCCATATACACCTTGGCTGTCATGCCGTGCAAGCCACGTGTCAGGACGGGGCTGTACACGCCCCGGAGTCTCTCCCGGTGGGAGGCTCCCTCCCACGGTCTAGTTGAAGTACCATGCTCCGCGCTGGCAGAACCAACCGAGGAGCGGTTTTCCCCACGAACCAGTGGAAGCACCAAGCTCCGCGCTAGCCGCTACGACCGAGGCACGGTTATGCCCACACTCCGTGCAAGTGTGGTAGCTCTATGCTCCGCGCTAGTTATAAACAACTGAGGGTGGCCCCCAGCGGTCGCACCAACCTCAGGGAGCTTTTCAGCTCACGATGCTCACAGCTTCTCCTTGGAAGGGTGTCGCGAGGGGGGCTAGGCACGGGGGCTATGCTCAGGTCACGCCTAGCAGACGCCACCCTACCAAGTGCCCAGACACCTGGCTTTCTCGCGCCACCATCCTACGCGAAGGCTCGTGAGCAAGGTATGGTGCTCGTTCTCCCTCATGATAGCCGTTTGCACGTCGAGGGGGACCCCTGGGCATCGCGACCCATGGGCCTCACTAGACACGTAGCCCCTCACTCCTTGATCCCGGTGCTCAACGGCGGTCGAGGTATGCGCGGGGCTAGGCCCTGCCAACACAGAATGCAAACGGGATCGCTTGAGCATTAAGGGGGACCCCTGGGCATCGCAGCCCAGGGGCCTCACTAGCCACGTAGCCCCTCATTCCTTGAGCCTGCCCCGGTGGCCCGGAGGGCTCAATGGCGATCGAGGTATGCACGGGGTTGGGCCCTGCCGACGCAGAGCACCTAAGCAAAGATGAAAGGAAGCAAGAACGGAAATCACCATGTTCAAGCCTAGTTATTACAATAGCATCAAGTTCTCCAAAGTAAACCGAGTCCTTACGCCTCCCCGAGGCACTTGCATTTCTCTCATCTTGATAGGGACATGTCAAGCATCATAGAGCGCGCCATCACCAGCCTCCGCCTCCTCGGCCGCGGCAGCAGCGACCCGGAGGAACGCCTTCACCAGCCCCTTGACCTTCTCCTCCAAGACCTTGGCAGCCGCGCCCTCTATGATCGCGGTCACGGGCTCGGACCGCGAGGCCAGGTCAAGGGTGGGGTCACGGAGACAGAGGTGGCCACACAACCGCATCAAGGCCAAGGTAAGGAGCGCGCGACTCTCGATGCGTGCTAACTGGCCGATCGCGGCTGCAACCTCACGCAGGGCCTTCACGGGCGCGGCAAGGATCCCGGCGGAGCCGTCCTCCGGGGTGGCCAGCGGCTCCTCGAACCCTTCCTCGTAGGCAATTTGCAGGGTCGTGCGGGCCTCGAGCTCGAAGGTGGCGAGGGCCTCGTGACCGACTGATGCCGAGGCCGCGAGGGCATCTTCCTTGGCCCTCAGCTCGGAGTCGCGCGCAGCTTGGGTCGCCTTGGCCTGCTCAGCCTCATCCTTCAGCTTCTCCAGGCTCATGCGATCAACGAGATGCTCCTGCTGCAGCCGAGACGTCTCAGCCTTCTAGGCCTCGAGCTCCTTCTCCAACCTTTCGAGCTCCAGGGCGCGCTTGGTGCCTTTCTCGCGAAGGGCCTTCAGCTCGCTCTCCACCTCGTGACAGCGCTTCTCGGAGGATGCTCCGTCGGCTCGCGCGGCGTCGCCTGCCTGCGCGGCTGCTGCGACCTCCTCCTGACCCTAGGTGGCGGCCGTTGAGGCCTGGCTCCAGGAGGCCCGCGCAGATTCATCTGCCAGGAGCCACCCAGAGATCAGGCCCAGGCGTCCTTCCATCGCACGGCCATCACCACCCATAAGATCGGCGCGGAGCCGACCCAGCACAGCGGAAGCGGCCTCCAAGGCCTCAGGATCAGGCTGCACCGGCTCGTGGATGGGTGCCACCACAATCGCCTGCTCGACCAGGGGCTCGAGGCCTCCAGCTCCCCTTGCTGGAGCGAAGGGAGTAGTAGCCACCGCGGCTTCGCAAGCAGTGACGATGCCCTCAAGCGACATTGCGACCGCGTGCTCGGCAGCCTGGCTGGCCGAGGCGTGCAAGGTTACGACACCCTTCTCCGCGGCGACAACAGCAGTAGGTGGAGCGGGGCACCGCGACGCGGCCTCCCCCTTCGCCTTCTTCATCACGCCACTCAGGCTGCTGCGCCAAGAGAAATACGTCAGGAACACAGCGATCAAGGAATGACAGGAGACTGCACACTTACTCATCAGAGGCGAGGCGCACCCTCCTCTTCATCAGCAGGCCGTCCGCGACCGCCGTGCCACGGGTGCGCTAGTAGTCCGGATGCTGGCAAGGCGCGAGGCCACGGACTTGGGCGCAGCTACGGCCACTAGCTTCATTGGCACGGGGCTCCTTGGCAGGGTCGCCGCATCGCTCACTCCAGGCGCACCGCACCTAGATCGATGCGGAGTGGTTGCCTGGGACGCCCCGCAGCTTCTGCGCCCGGCGCCACTTCCTGAGCAAATGCGTCGGAGGCATCCTCCTCGTCAACCCGGTCCCCGTCGCCCAGGGTCTCCTCCGAGTCCTCCTCCTCGTCGCTCCCCTCCTCGACACCGGAGGACACATCGACCGTGGGCGGAGCAGGCACGAGCACCCCGAAGCCTGACATGGCCTTCAGCAGCTCGTCCTTGTCAGGATGGCGGTACAACGGCAGATGGGCCCCCGAGAGGTCCTCAGGAACCATCCCTAGGAGAGCGTTCGAGACAAGGCCCAGCTCGACCTCGGCCAGCGTCCCCGATCGCTGACGAAGCCTGTCATCGTCTCCGATCAGCTCCCACATGCGGCGCGAGTGTGCGTGGAGCGGCGCCAACCGCTGCCTTAGCAACTCCATCACAATATGGGCCCCTTCAAGCCTCGAGCCCAGGTCGGCCTCGATCCTTGCCAAGACATGCTCGGCAAGGGGATTGTTGAGCTTCGCGTAGCTCCAGCAGGCACATTTCTCCGGAAGGTCGGTAGGCAGTGTCAGTAGTGGTTGAACATGCTGGGCATCCAGATAGACCGACCTCTTCCGGTGGGTGTCTATCTTCTTCCCGGCTGTCATCAGCCTGCAGCCCTGGCGCTAGAAGATGAAGGAGACACAGCCCGAGCATGGACCCTCCTCATACCGCCGCATGGAGAAGAAGTGGCGGAAGAGGGCGATAGTCGGTTTCACCCCCACTCACGCCTCGCAGTAAAAGGAAAAGAGCGACAGGACAAAGATGGAGCGAGGCTGGATGTGGAGGGCGTGCACCTGGTAGTGATTCAGGATGGCGTAGAAGAACTCCAAGAAGGGCGGCACGAGCCCGACGGAGATGTTGTCGAGGAAGAAGGGGTAGCAAGACTTCGGCAAGGTCCGCACCGCGGTGGGCCCAACCCAAATCTTTGTCGAGGAATGCTCGTTATGGTCGCTTGACAAGAAAGACTGGACCTACACGTAGTCCCCCTCCTCGGTGATGGTGAACTCCTCGAGCGCCGCCTCGGGGGAGGAAGCAGATCTGGACGCCTGTGCGGCACCCTTGCCTTTCTTCACCATTGCTGGAGACGCTGGAGGATGCAGGTGATTTGGGAAGGCTGGGGGCGAAGGAGAAGGGGATCTGAGTAGGAAGGAAAGGAAGCCATAACCCCTCTGCAGCGAAGACAATCCCATTTTGTCAAGTCGCACGGTCACCAAGACTGTTGGGGAAGCGGAGACGCCACGTCCCATCCAACCGTCACGCCCCAGCCTGGCCCGCAGTCTTTTGGGGCCCGCGCGCTTCGTCCTCGACTAAGGCTTCACCCCGAAGCTAACTCCGCGCACGCCTTGGGCCCGGGGGCTACTGTCGGCGTCCTGGGAACCAGGGTACCCAGACTTGCCTGCCAGCGGCCCGCGACGCGCTCCTACTATGGCCTGGTACGACCTAGCTGATCGACCAGCTGCTCAAGACCCTCGCGAGGGGGGCTAAGCCTCGCGAGGAGAACGACACCAAGACCCTCTCAAGAGCGGCCTCGGCTAGGCTGCTCCGGAGGGGCGGAGAAGTCAAGGCCAGGCCTACCTCAGGAGGAGGCAGTGATGCGAGCAGTGACGCACCGCGCCAGCGGGTGCCAGCGCGTGCCAGTGGTGTTGGTGCCGTTTTGGTGCAAAGGAGACAACACAGGCGCAGGTTCCCGAGGTGCGAGACAAAGGTTTCCCCTTCGGTGCAACAAGACCGAAGACTGCAAGGATGACAGTGAGGATGTCACCACCGAGCGCATTTCCGCGTCATCGTCTGATCTCTTTGCATGCGAAGACCGCTTTTGTCAGAATAGGAACGTCCTTCTGTTCCCGCTCAAAATGGCCGTTGTGGGATCCCTTCCTGCCTAAACTTTTCGGGGGAAGAGGACCCTGGCCGCCTATATAAGTAGCTAGGGTTTCCACTGTGGAGGCATCTAATTGACCTCATCTCAAACACCCCACCTTCGCTTCAAGGAGCAAGAACAATTGCCTCCTGACCCTTTTGAGCTCTCCTCCTGAGCTCAATAACCAATGTACTTGTTCATAGTCAAGCCCTCCTAAGGCTAATCCACTCAAGCAGGACGTAGGGTTTTACACCGCAAGGTGGCCTGAACCTGGGTAAACTCGTGTGTGCTTTTACTTGTTGCTTGCTTGAATATCACCACCAGGCGAGGGCGTAGCTCTAGGTAGACGTGAGCTGGAGAGATCTTTGTTCACGCCCCTGTGTTCGAACTTCTTTGGGTTTGCGGAGCCCGTAATCCGACATTAGTCATGGTCCAAAATGGAACTACACCAAGTTAACGTCATGCTGATCAACACTCATGTATAGCACATCCTCATATGATGCACAGTCAAAAAATTATACTATTTTCAAAATGCCAAGACAATGATGAGTGTGCGAAAAACTGGGTAAACTAGGGACGAAATTTTGGCAAGTGGTGTAGGTCGTGTGTGTAGATGACATGGCGGGACCCACATGTCAGTAATAGATGAGGCAAAAAAATTTTTTTTTCAACTACATCATTTGGAATCGAATCCGGATAGTACGACTTTTGGGTGATACGGCTGTAGCACCCAGGGTACTGCATGTATGCTGGAAATAATGAGGGCGCTCCTTTTCACTTCTCTAAGGCGTCTTCCCTGGCTCCGATTAATTCCCATCCGTGTCCAGGACGTCCTCCTCCGTCTTTGTGCACTCGTCGCGGAGCCGGTGTCTTCTGTTGTCGGCATGCTCAATAAATGAGAGGAATCTGGAGAGGGTTGTACGTTTAAAGGCTGGCAGTCAGGACCCACTAGGTGCATGGCCGTACGCAAGCAAGTGACTCATTTGAAAAAAATGCTTCTTCCTAATTGTATACCGCACTTTGGGCCCGAGGGTTTGTCAACCTAGTAGTCAATAAGAGAAATAAATTTACAACGAAGACTGTTCTCGGTGAGTTTTTTTAGGGATACCCGGGATCTAGCAGGTATATATTTTAGAGTGGTCAGCCACGACATGCGCAACCCACGACATACCGAAACTGTGGTTTCAGCTTGTTTTATGAGGCCCATCATGTATGTACCGGCGTGTGGGCGTCCCAGCCTAGGTTTTATTTTTTCTTAAACATCGGCAACCCAATTTATCTTTTTTTCTTCATGAAACGCAGATCGCTATTTTTTTCAATATGTAAGAATAAGAATCTTTTTTTCAAACGCAAAACGCAGATCTTCATAAAACGCAGAATATTTTTTTCAATGCAGATCATTATCTTTCATGTTACCTACACTCTAACCATATTATATATTATTATTATTTTATATTTAATACAAACTTATATATACATTATTATAAGATCCCATGTCTTATTAACTTATGAAAATAAATGTTTAATAGGTGTTTGCAAGGGAAATCCTGGTTGTTTTTTACTCTAAGGCAACGGAAATCCAGGTGATTGCGCACAAAAGCTTGCGAAGATTTAAGGACAAATATAATAATAACACGCGCATTTTTATTTTGAGCAATAACTCGCTAATTTGATGTTTTTCTGTATAATATAATGTCCAGTTCCAATTTAATATTTGATACTAGTTGCTCCGTCTAACCTAATATTATCTTTACTACAAAGCCCAGCAAATTCATGTATTTGAAGAAAATGCAAATGGGCTGTGATTTCTTAGAACAAGTGAAATGGGCCGAATTGATGCTACGCTATTTGTTCACCAAGCCCAGCAAATTGATAGTAAAATCTCGAAAACATGGGTTAAATATGAGCCACATTTTTGCTGGGTGACATGTGGGCCAATAGGTCAAAGCCTACGGCAGGCATTGTCAACTTAGTCAACAAATCATCCTGACATCCACAGCCATTGGATATATATCCAACAGTCCACATGCATCTTCAATCTCGTCTTCCTCCTCCAGCGTCGTCGGCACCGCCTGCTCCGGCCTCCGACAGCTAGGCAGCTAGCGGCTCTGCCGGCCACGCATCGCTGCGAAGCGCTACCGCACCACCAGCCAGGCTATCCCTCCACCACTCCACACATGTTATTATCCACCGACTGCAACCCGACGCAGCACCAGAACCAGTTACCCTCGTGCCCTGCGACTCCAATGCCAAGTCTTTCCCATCTGCGTCTCGTTCCAGCTAGGGGCCTCGCCGTCGTCCACCACCTTGGTGCGCTAGGCGCTGCTTGGTCAACATGGTCAATAAATGAGAGTCATCGAATGAGGAGAGTACGTGAGGCTGACAGTGGGGACACACCAGTTCATGGACGTACGCATGCAACTGGCTCCTATTTACACAGAAAAAATGTTTCATCTACATCTTCGCACGAAAGGAAGTGCCTCCTTATTATGCGCAAAAAAACAATTATTCCTCCCACTGAAAGCTAGGACCCACAAGCAAGGAGCATGGCATGTGGGCCATTAGGTCACCTACGAAATGCTTTGTCACATTAGTCAACAAAATGATTCTGACATCTGTAGTCATTGGATGTACATCTAACGGCCGTCATGCATCTTCAATCTCTCGTCTTGTTCCTCCAGCGCTGGGGGACTTCTTGCTCCCGCCTCCGGCGGCCAATAGCACTGCTTCTCAAGCCTTGCTGCGAAGCGCTAGCCCACCACTGGCCAAGGCACCTCTCTACCCTCCTATTATTATTCGTCGACTGCAGCCCCAGGCCGCACCGAACCAGACAAACTTCGTATGTCATACTCCTCTCCGAATGCGACTCCACTGTCGCATCTCCCCCGACTCCGAATCAATCCCGTCATATGCCTCGTCGTCGTCCACCGCCTTGGTTCTCTCGGTGCGGCGTGGTCAACATGGTAAAGGAAAGACTTCCATCGGAAGAGGTTGGTATGTGGAGAGGCTTGATACGTCCATTTTGCATCATGTTTTCTTGCTATTATTTATGTTGTTATTATGCATTATAATGCTTTTTCGAGTAATTCTAATGCCTTTTCTCTCATAATTTTCAAGCTATACACAAAAAAGGGAGTATTCCGGCAGCTGGAAATCTAGACCTGAAAAAGCTACGCCCGGCCACCTATTCTGCATAACTCCAAACAAGCTGAAACTTCACGCGGATTTTTTATGGAATATTTAAGAAATATTGGAGCTGATAACCACCAGAGGGGGCCCACCAGGTGGGCACAACCCACCTGGGCGCGCCTTGGTGAGTTGTAGTCACCCAGGCCCGCTTTCGATGACCATCTTCTGGTATACAAGCCCTTCTGACCTAGAAAAAATAAGGAGAAGACTTTCGGGACGGAGCTCACCGTCTCGAGGCGGAACTTGGGCTGGAGCACTTTTGCACTCCGGTGGAGAGATTCCGCCGGGGGAACTTCCCTCCCGGGGGGAATCATCATCATCATCATCACCAACAACTCTCCCATCTTGGGGAGGGCTATCTTCGTCAACATCTTCAACAGCACCATCTCATCTCAAACCTTAGTTCGTCTCTTGTGTTCAATCTTGTTACCAAAACTATTGATTGGTGCTTATGAGTAACTAGTAGTGTTGATTACATCTTGTAGTTGATTACTATATGGTTTATTTGGTGGAAGATTATATGTTCAGATCCATTATGCTATATATTACCTCTCTGATCTTGAGCGTGTTCATCACTTTTGTGTAGTTACCTTTGTTCTTGAGGTCACGAGAGAAATCATGTTGCAATTAATCATGTGAATTTGATATGTGTTCGATATTTTGTTAGTATATATGTTGTGATTCCCTTAGTGGTGTCATGTGAACGTCGACTACATGACACTTCACCATATTTGGGCCTAAGGGAGTGCACTGTGGAGTAGTAAGTAGATGGTGAGTTGCTAGAGTGACGGAAGCTTAAACCCCAGTTTATGCACTATTCATAAGGGATCGATTGGATCCAAAAGTTTAATGCTATGGTCAGAATTTGTTCTTAATACTTTTCTCGTAGTTGCGGATGCTTAGGGGGGGAGGTTAATCATAAGTAGGAGGTTTCTTCAAGTAAGAACAACAACTAAGCATCGATCCACCCACATATCAAATTATCAAAGTAGCGTTGACGAATTGAACCAACATGATGAAAGTGACTAGATGAAATTCCTGTGTACCCTCAAGAACGCTTTGATTATTATAAGAGACCGTTTTAGCCTGTCCTTTGCCTCACAAGTATTGGGCTATCTTGATTCATACTTACTACTATTATCGTTACTTGGTCGTTACAAAATTATCTTGCTACCAAACTACTCTGCTACTTACAATTTCAGCACTTGCAGACATTACCTTACTGAGAAACACTTGTCATTTCCTTCTGCTCCTCGCCGGGTTCGACACTCTTACTTATCGAGAAGAGATACAATTGATCCCCTATACGTGTGGGTCATCGAGGAAATTTTCTGGCGCCATTGCCGGGGAGCGAAGCGCTTCTGGTAAGTAGAAATTGGTAAGGAAACTGTTATATAGTGTGCTAAAATTTATTGCCACTTGTTACTATGGAGAACAATCCTTTGAGTGGTTTGTTCGGGGTATATTCACCTCGACCGGAACCACAATTAGCTACCCCTCAACCCGCTGCACCTACTGAAAATATTGAATAAGAAATCCCTTCGGGTATGATAGAACAACTGCTAGCTAATCCTTACGCAGGAGATGGAACCGAACATCCTGATATGCACTTGATATATGTGGAACAAATTTGTGGATTGTGTTAGCTTGCAGGTCTACCCGGAGACCAAGTTATTAAGAAGGTTTTTCCTTTATCTTTTAATGGAAAATCATTAGCATGGTATAGGCTATGCGATGATATAGGATCTTGGAACTAGAAGCAATTGAAAATGGAGTTTCACCAAAAAATCCTATGCATCTAGTTCACCATGATCAGAATTACATATATAATTTTTGGCCTCGTGAAGGATAAAGTATCGCTCAAGCTTGGGGGAGGCTTAATTCAATGTTATATTCATGCCCAAATCATGAGCTCTCAAGTGAAATTATTATTTAGAATTTTATGCTCGGTTTTCTCATAATGATCGATCCATGCTTGATACTTCTTGTGTTGGTTCTTTTATGAAGAAACCTATTGAATTCCGGTGGGATGTTTTGGAAAGAATTAAACGCAACTCTGAAGATTGGGAACTCGATGAAGGTAAAGAGTCAGGAATTAAGCTTAAGTATGATTGTGTTAAATCTTTTATGAATATCGATTCCTTTTCAAAGTTCAGCACTAAATATGGACTTGACTCTGAGATAGTAGCCTCCTTTTGTGAATCCTTTGCTACTCATGTTGATCTCCCTAAGGAGAAGTGGTTTAAATACCACCCACCTATTAAAGAACAAATTAAAGAACCGGTACTAGTTAAAGAAGAAACTATACTTTATAATGTTGATACAGTTTTCCTACTGCTTACATTGAAAAACCACCTTTCCCCTTTAGGATAAAGGAGCATGCTAATGTTTCAACTTTGGTCAACAAAAGTTAAATTAGAACACCTAAACCTGATCAACAAATTAAAGTAGAGCCTAATATTGCAATGGTCAAGGATCTTTTGGAAGAAAATGTAGATGGGCATGTTCTTTGCTTTAATGAGGAAGCTGCTAGAATTCCCAAACCTGGTAAAAAGGACAAATATAGACCTATTGTTGGCATGCCCGTTGTGTAGATCAAAATAGGAGATCATTGTTATCATGGTTTATGTGACATAGGTGCTAGTGTGAGTTCTATCCCTTACTCTTTATACCAAGAAATTATGAATGACATAGCACCTACAGACTTAGAAGACATTGATGTGACCAATAAACTGGCTAATAGACACACTATTTCACCAATTGGGATTGTTAGTGATGTTGAAGTCTTGCGTGGGAAAATAAAATACCCAACTAATTTTATTGTTCTTGGTTCCCCACAAGATGACTTCTGTCCCATTATCTTTGGTAGACCTTTCTTGAACACCGTTTGTCATCGTCTTGGGAACGGGAGTACCCAGACTTGCCTGCCTACGGCCCGTGACGTGGCTCTAGTAGCGGCCTGGTACGGCCCAACTTCATCAACTACGACTCAAGACCCTCGCGAGGGGCCAAGCCTCGCGAGGCGGGCGACAACAAGACCTCCCTGGGGGCAGTCTCTCTAGGCTGGCTCCCGAGAAGCGGAGATATCTATGCAAGGTGCACCTCGCGAGGTTCATGTGACGTGAGCCATGAAGACCAAGGCCAGGCAGGCGCCAACAGTTGCAGTGTACCAGTTTCCTCTTTGGTGCTAAGAGGGTAAGCGCATGCGCGGAGTCCCGAGGGATCAGGCAAAGGTTTCCATATCGGTGCGACAAGACCAAGGACCGTCAGGGCTGTAGAATGGAGGTCATCGTGGAGCCCGGCGCGGTGTCACCACCAGAGCCTTGGGCAGGCGAGGACTACTTTTGTCAGGATAACTTGTACTAGCTGTTCCCCTTCAAATTGGGCCGTTGTGGGATCCCTTCCTGATGATATTTGGGAAGAGGACCAAGGCCACTATAAATAGGACCTAGCCACCACCATAGAGGGGATCAGATCCATTCCAACCTATAGACAGCACAAGCTCATCCGAGCCCAAGAACACCTCTCCTCCGGAGGCTGTTCATCCCTTGTACTAGTGCATCCTGAGCCATACAAGGCAATCCACCACACACACTGGAGTAGGGTATTACACCACTGGGTGGCCCGAACTAGTATAATCCTCTCTGTCCCTTGTTCTTTGACTTTGTCGAGCTAGGCCGTGCAATCATAGGGTGAGCGCGCTAGGGAGAGAGTGTTCTTCGTGCGCACCTTAGAGTTCGAACCTCTCAAGGGTTTCCGGAACACGAAATCCGACATTTGGCGCGCCAGGTAGGGGTGTGCCGAAGCCTCTCTTCTGTCAGTCGGGGCGTCACCGCTCCATTGCTTCCATGGCTCACGCTCGCTGCGCTCGTGCTGAGCGACGGGCCGCCCCTCGCCGCCCGCGTCGCTCAGACAGCTCCTGCCGGCGGGCCTCCTTGCCGTTATCCATCGCCAGCCGCCAATGCAGGCACCGGCCCAGCGTGGCACGAGAAGCAAGCCTCATCGCTGCATCCCTCGGTGCGGCGGGATGGACGCACCACAACCCCATCACTGACCCCTGCTGGCTCATCGTCCCATGGCCGTCACGGACCCACGGATGCACAGGCTGTGCTGCTCATGGTGCGCGAGTTCCTGCACTACCGCCCCGTCGAAGACCTCTACGAGGACTGGCTCGACCGCATCACCGAGCTCGTCAACACCGCTGGGGGCTCTCCTGCCCCGTCTCTCTCGCTACCTTGCCCGACACCCCTTGCAGGCGACGTGGCCCATGGAGCGCCTCCACCACCTCTGCATCGAGGCGTCGTCCACGATCCCAGGTGCGCGGCCCCGCGGCGTGACCCACCACGCGGGGCGCCCGTGCATGAAGAAGGAAGCTGCCAAGAGATCCAGCAGCCTTAGGGAGGAGCGCCAGCGCTCCCTCCACCATCGAGTCGAGACCGTGCGCCCCCTGCAATGGTGGCACGCGAAAACCAAGACCAAGTTCCACCTCCGCGACAAGCTCTGGTGTCAACGGCATGTTGCAAGGCCCTCACCCCTGAGTTGTGCAACGTCAACTGGCCCGAAAAGTTCAAGCCCGACCTGCCTCCATGCTACAACGGCACCCCCGACCCTGCTGAGTTCCTGCAGCTCTATGAGTTGAGCATCGAGGCATCCAATGGCGATGAGAAGATCATGGCGAACTGATTCCCCATGGCTCTCAAGGACGGCGCACGCTCGTGGCTCCTGAACCTACCCGCGGGATTGATCTCCTCCTGGGGTGAGATGCGCGAGCGTTTCATCGCCAATTTCTAGGGCACCCGCGACTGCCCGCACGCCGCCGGTGACCTGCGGCGCATGAAGCAACAACCAGGAGAAACCATGCATAAGTTCATCCAGCGCTTCAACAACGGCCGCGTCAAGATCCCCAAGGTCACGGACGAGGCCATCATCTCAGCATTCTCCGATCGCGTCCGCGATGTCAAGATGAAGGAGGAGCTCGCCATCCACGAAGACATGTGCATGACCCTGGAGCTGTTTAACCTCGCGACCAAGTGTGCGGAGCTGAGGAGGGGCGACTTTCCCTCGTCGAGCTCCCCACCGCTAACCAAGACAAGAAGGCCAAGGCCAAAGATGTGAAGCGCATGGGGGTGGCCGTGCTCGCGGCCGAACCAGAGATGAAGCATGTCCGCGACCACCCGGAGTCATCCAAGAGCAGCCACCCATTCCGTGCCTTCCAAAACATGCACAACCACAACACCAATGACTGCCAAGAGCTCAGGGCCATCCGCGATGGGCGCATCGGCCGGCGCCCCAAGCACAGCGACCGGGGCTACGGCAGTGGAGGAAGCCGGACCATGGGGCGCTGGGACGACCGCGGCCCCCGTTAAGAGCAGCATGATCAGCCTCGTGAGGAACGCTGGCACGATCAGCCTCACGAGGGTGCCTGGTGGGACCAGCCTCGTGAGGGTGCCTGGAGGGACCAGCCTCGTGAGGACCATCCTCAGGGCAAGGACGGCCTCCCTCTGCTGCCACCACCAAGAAGGAATGACGACCAAGACGAGGGGGCTGGGGGCTTCCAGGAGCATCGTGCCATCGCTTGCATCTTGGGCGGTGTGCAGGCTCCAGCCTCTCAGCGCCTCTTTAAGCAGTTCGCCCGAGAAGTAAGCACGGCTCTTCATAGGATAGAAGCCACACGGCCGCTCAAGTGGTCCAAGTGCGCCATCACTTTTTGCTCTGCTGACCATATTAAGTGCGCGACAACCGCCGATGCTCTCCCAATGCTCTGCTCACCCGTCATCAGCAATGTCCAAGTCACCAAGACCCTCATCGATGGCGATGCAGGGCTTAACGTTCTCTCCGTTGACATATTTCACCATCTCCAAGTACCTTATGACTAGCTGCAACCCACCAGGCCTTTCTCAGGAGTGACCGACGGCTCCACCACCCCAATCGGACAGATCCGGCTCCCCGTTACCTTCGGTACCCGCGACAACTACCACATCGAGCTCATCGACTTCGACGTCGCTCACATCCACCTCCCATACAATGCCATCATTGGGTATCCAGCCCTAGCCAAGTTCATGGACGTGACTCACCATGGCTACAACCTTCTCAAGTAGCCAAGGAGCCGGGACATCATCACCGTCGCTTGCGAAGAAAAGGATGCAGTGTGCTCCCTCGAGCGCGCTTACTAGGCTGCGGCAGTCGATCCCGACAACGAAGACACTATCTACCCCCCTGAAGCTATCCCAAAGAAGAAGAAGCAGCTGCTCACCCTAGAGCCTCACAAAGATGCAGCACCAAGCGGCGTGCCTAGGGACCCTTGCCCATGGATGGGGCGCCTCCCTCCCTCACATAGGAAGGCACGCACAGCGCCCCCCTCGGGCTGGGCTCGGGGGCTCTCGTCTAGAGGGCCTCCGACCTAGCCAATGTCTCGAGGGAGGCGCTCGGGCACTATGTGGAGGCGTGCTTCACCGCGCGCTCCCCTTAGGAGGGTACAAGGCAAGAGGCAACAAGCGCTCGGGAGTTCATCAACCAGACCATCAAAGACTTGAAGGTGCCAAGGGCGATGCGGGGTGAGCACTGACCGGCACCCCAGAGTGCAACTGTCGTCCAAGCTTGAGCGATGGGCTGCGCGTCTGCGTCAATCTCCCATGACTCAACAGGATCGCGTCTCAGGAGCTCTATTGGCCATATCAGGTGGATCCGTGTGAGGGTCCTCCTCACAGCTATGTTTGCATGCCCTTCAGCTTGCCGAACCAGGCGGCCCTACACCAGCGCCACATGCAGAAAGTCCTGGCGGCACGCGAGGCCATGCATCAGAAGATCTTGGCGGAACTGGCATCGGTACTTCATGAGCTCTTAGAACCTCCGGAGCATCGCGAGGCCCCGGAGCCAGGCGGCTCATGAGGAGCGACAACTGTAGAAAGCATCTCCAGCTACATCAACACCACTCCAGCATCGGTGCCAGGTGACTTTGTTTCAGTTTGTTCAGTTGAGGGCGCCCCTCGGGCTGCATCATCCCCAAGTCGCACGGGCTTGCCCCTGCGACATGTACCCTTTTTGCATCTCTAGCTTACTCTGTAGGGGGCGCCCCTCGAGCAGCATCATCCCCACGCCGCATGGGTCCGTCCCTGTGGCATGTATCGCATTTTACATCACCTGGATTAGCTCATTTCCTCTTATGGATTACCTTATGATCCTCATCTGCTCACTCACCACCTCCTTTGGCCTCCCGCACTTCCGAACAGACCTCTTCTCATCGCGCAATTGGGGCTACACACGTTGGCACGACGCTTGTGCTCAGGTCCGTCCCTGCAACGCTGACAAATCTGAAAGATCAAGCTCTGACTCGTGGCCTGCCTCGCGCACGTCACCTCACCAGGTCCTCAGTGCCTTCATCTTCCTGCGGAATGATTAGTGGCCCAGCAGTAGGCACGGTTCTAAGTTGTGCTATTTTGTCAGACTAACCCGTAGGAATCTCAAGAGACCGGTGGCAGGCGACCTTGCTGGTTTCTCCTTATCACGTAATTATCTTCCTCATTAAAGGGGGAGCTTTTGAGCATTGTGTCTCAGAGGCTCCTACTCACTCTCCAGCCCTCACCCCTGGCCTTGACCACGGAACCGCGACCTGGCATACCAGCGGTGGCTGAGCTTCGCTCGAGGGTCGGGACCCGAGGACGCAGAGCACCAAGAAGAACGAGAGAAGGGGAGGCCGGCTTAGAGAGCTATGGTCTGTTCGTACGTCAAGGGGGACCCCTGAGCATCCCGTCTCAGGGGCCTAACTCGCCACATCGCCCCTCACTCACTAGTATTGTCCTGGAGATCCAAAAAAGCCAGGGGAGGCTGAGGTATGCGCGGGGTCGGGCCCTGCCGACGCAGAACACCAAGGCCTAGTCCAGCTTTGCCTTCCCAACGGTTGTTCGTACATGAAGGGGGATCCCTGACCATCACGTCTCAGGGGCCTAACTGGCCACGTAGCCCCTCACTCCCTGGTCTCGTCCTAGCGATCCGGACGAGCTAGTGGCGGCTAAGGAATGCGCGGGTCGGGCTCTGCCGACACAGAACTCTAAGGCAAGCGGGAAGGAAATCACGAAATCACGGTCACGCTGCATCAGGGGCGAGCTAGGCCACCGCGTGGAGAATCACGTCAAGCCGTCAAGATAAGTCATGCATCCAACCAGCATGCCGCCTTCACTTGACAAGTTTGGTTTCCATAGTCATGCTTCGGCAATGCGCCTCCCTTTTTAGCCTCTGGAAGCTGCTTGCACACCAAGGGGGCCCTCTTGAGCATCGCACCTCAGGAGCTCTTACCGGACCATGGGCCCCTCACCTCCTGGTCTTGACCATGGCATCGCGACTTGGCATAGCAGAGACAGCTGAATCTTGCCTTGTGACTGGGACTTGCTGGCATAGAGCACAAAGCTACTGAAAGGGTAAAAGGAGGGACACTGCCGGAGCAAGACTTGCCAACATGGTTTCATAGCAAGGATAATAAGCATCAGAGCAAAAGCATTACATGTTCTTTACACGCCCCCACAGGGTTGGCTTTGATTCCTCGCAGGGAGCAAAAGAAAGAGATTTCGGGAGACCCTAACTACGACCGCCACCACCGACGCCATCATCAACAGTGGGCCATGAGAGGCCATCTCCAACCCCGCTGAAGTCACCATCGGCGACGAGCTCGTATAGCTGCCGCGCTCCAGGCATGACGCGAGCTTGGAGGCACGTAGCTGTCATCACTCATCTCCGGAGACTCATCAGCCTCGGGAGGGCTGCTGGACTCCCAAGGACCATCGATGCTGCTAGGGGAGCTGGCGGCGGGACCAAGAGCAGGCATGGCGCCCGTCGCTATGCCTCCTTGATGGCTCCCACTAGGGCAGCACTCCTAGCGGTGTCCTCCCTCGAAAAAGACCATGTAGAACAACATGGAGGCACCGTCGAACTCAAAGTGGAAGACGGAGACTCCATCAGGGTGGCACACACGGGCGACTTCGGCCCATCCTTGAGTCATGAACAAACCTGCCGGGGGGACGACCTTAACCTTCGACTCCGTAGCTTGGCTACGGCACCCAGCATGCTGGAACCACAACTTTGCAGGCCCCCTCGCCGGCATCTACTCGGCAAAGAAACTCGGGAACTGAATCCAAGAGGGCGGTGGCATCGCTATCCATACCAAGAACTCGCGCCAGGAGCCCTGGGCGTGAGTTCGGGGACTGACAGCCCCAGCAGGAAGACCTCAACCACACTACAAGCGGCACGGAGCATGACCCCCTTGCCCCTTTGCATACAAGGGCAGCAGGTAACTAGTAGGAGGTCACTCGCACCAAGGCCTCGTCACCTCCGGCCACTCGCCAGCACCGCAGGGGCGGTTGAACCTCTACTTCGGCGTGAGTGCTTCCCGCTCCTCACAGGGAGTCTTTCCTTTCTCAGTAGCAGAGAATCTCCTTATCGGTGCCATGAGCATCACAGTAAGCAGACACGGCAAGGAGGGAGACGAGGAGGAGGGCGATAAGAGGAAGGAGATGGGCAATGAGGGCTTCACCCCCTACCCATTTATAGCTTGGAGGAGGCCAACTGTTGGCCGCCACGATCTCACATAATGATGTTTCTTCCCTTCATGCAGCGGGGTCTCATCAAGTTGGGTAGTTGCCGACGCAGCGTGGGGAAGCAGAGACGCCCACATCCAATCAAGTCGCCACGCGTCGACTAAGCCGCGGACGTTTGGGTCCCGCGGCGCTTCGCCCTTGCCCCTTTGGCTTCGGCTCGAAGCCAAGTCTGTGCGTACCTTCGGCCCGGGGCCTACTGTCGGCATCCTGGGAACGGGGGTTACCCAGACTTGCCTTCCTGCGGCCCATGACGTGGCTCCAGCGGCGGTCTAGTACGGCCCAACTTCAGTGACTACAACTCAAGACCCTCGCAAGGGGCCAAGCCTCGCGAGGAGGGCGACAGCAAGACCTCCCTGGGGGCAGTCTCTTTAGGATGGCTCCCGAGGAGCGGAGATATCTATGCAAGGTGCACCTCACGAGGTTCACGTGACGTGAGCCATGACGACAGAGGCCAGGCGGGCGCTAGCGGGCGAAGTGTACCAGTTTCCTCTGTGGTGCTAAGAGGGCAAGCGCAGGCGCGGAGCCCCGAGGGATCAGGCAAAGGTTTCCATATCGGTGCAACAAGACCAAGGGTCGTCAGGGCTGCAGAGCGGAGGTCATCGTGGAGCCTGGCGCGGCGTCACCACCAGAGCCTTTGGCACGCGAAGACTACTTTTGTCAGGATAACTTGTACTAGTTGTTCCCCTTCAAATTTGGCCGTTGTGGGATCCCTTCCTGCCGATATTTGGGAAGAGGACCAAGGCCACTATAGATAGGACCTAGCCACCGCCATAGAGGGGATCGGATCCATTTCACCCTACAGACACCACAAGCTCATCCAAGCCCAAAAAAACGTCTCCTCCAGAGGTTGTTCATCCCTTGTACTAGTGCATCGTCAGCCATACAAGGCAATCCACCGCACACACTGGAGTAGGGTATTACACCACAGGGTTGCCCGAACTAGTATAATCCTCTCTGCCCCTTGTTCTTTGAGTTCGTCGAGCTAGGCCGTGGAATCGTAGGGTGAGCGCGCTGGGGAGAGAGTGTTCTTCGTGCGCACCCCAGAGTTCGAACCTCTCAAGGGTTTGCGAAACCCGAAATCTGACACTGTTAATGCAGAGATAGACTGTAAGAAACAAACTGTCGGTGTTAGTTTTGGTGATGAGTCTCATGAATTTTATTTTTCCAAGTTTAATAGAAAGCTTCATGAGAAAGAATTGCCTAGTAAAGATGAAATTATTGATCTTGCTTCTATTGTTGTGCCTCCTACTGATCCTCTAGAGCAATATTGGCTAGACCATGAAAATGATTTACATATGCATGAAAGAAATGAAATAGATGATATTTTTTTAGCAACGTCCTCTACTTAAACACGATTACCTATCGAAACTCTAGGAGGTCCTCCTCCACCTAAAGGTGATCATGTGTTTTAATTAAAACAATTGCTTGACACTTTGAAATATGCTTATCTTGATGAAAAGAAGATATATCATGTTATTATTAGTGCTAACCTTTCACAACATGAAGAAGAAAGATTGTTGAAAGTTCTAAGGAAGGTCCGAGCAGCTATTGGATATACTCTTGATGATTTAAAGGGCATTAGTCCCACTCTATGTCAGCATAAGATTAATATGGACCCTGATTCTAAACCCGTTGTCGATCATCAACGTCGGTTAAACCCGAAAATGAGAGAAGTGGTAAGAACGGAAATATTAAAACTTCTGGAAGCAGGTATAATCTATCCTATAGCTGATAGTAGATGGGTAAGTCCCGTTCATTGTGTTCCTAAGAAAGGAGGTATTACTGTTGTTCCTAATGATAAGAATGACCTTATTCCACAAAGAATTGTTACTGGCTATAGAATGGTAATTGATTTTAGAAAATTAAATAAAGCAACTAGAAAAGATCATTACCCTCTGTCTTTTATTGATTAAATGCTACAAAAATTATCAAAGCACACAAACTTTTGCTTCCTTGATGGATACTCTGGTTTTTCACAAATACCTATTTTTCAACCTGATCAAGAAAAGACTACTTTTACTTGTCCCTTTGGAACTTATGCTTATAGATGTATGCCTTTTGGTTTATGCAATGCACCTCCTACCTTTCAAAGATGTATGACTGCAATATTCTCCGACTTTTGTGAAAAGATTGTGGAAGTTTTCATGGATGATTATTCTGTCTATGGGAAATCTTTTGTGGATTGTTTAAGAAATCTTGATCGAGTTTTGCAGAGATGTGAACAAACAAGTCTTGTCTTGAATTGGGAGAAATTCCACTTTATGGTTAATGAAGGTATTGTCTTGGGTCATAAGATTTCTGAAAAGGGTATTGAAGTGGATAAAGCTAAGGTTGATGCAATTGACAAAAATGCCATGTCCTAAGGATATCAAAGCTATTCGTGGTTTCTTTGGTCATGATGGTTTCTATAGGAGATTTATCAAATACTTTTCTAAAATTTCTAGGCCTCTCACTGACCATTTACAAAAGGATGTTCCTTTTGTTTTTGATGATGATTGCTTTGAGGCATTTGAAACACTTAAGAAAGCCTTAATTTATGCACCTAGAGTTCAACCACTTGATTGGAACTTACCTTTTCAAATTATGTGTGATACTAGTGATTATGTTGTTGGTGATGTTCTAGGACGAAGAGTTGATATGAAACTAAATGTTATTCATTATGCTAGAAAAACTCTAGATAGTGCTCAAAGGAATTATGCTACCACTGAAAAAGAATTCTTAACAGTTGTGTTTGCTTGTGACAAATTTAGATCTTACATTGTTGATTCAAAAGTAACTATTCACATTGACCATGTTGCTATTAAATATCTTATGGAAAAGAAAGATGCTAAACCTAGACTTATACGGTGGTTCTCTTGCTACAAGAATTTTTCTTGCATATTATTGATAGAAAATGAGCTGAGAACCCCGTAGTTTATAACTTGTCTAGACTTGAAAATGTGCTTGATGATCCACTCCTGTCAGTACGAAACGACACCTATGGGATCACTGGAATCCCTTCTACGGTTGGCGGGTGTGAGGTTGTGCAACGAGCGGGTCGAAGAGTCGGCATAGCGATCGTTTACGCAGGTTAGGGCCGCGAGGATGCGTAATACCCTTGTCCTGCTTTGGTGTATATTCGAGTGTTCTTGAGTTCTTGAGCTAGCTACGTTGCCTGTCTCGCTTTCCAAGGTCCAAATCCTCCTCCAGTATGCCGCGAGCCTCCTTTTATAGTCCAAAGGGGTTGCCATAGTGGCACATAGGAGGTGGAAAGGTGTACAGCGCATAGGCTTATCCCCTGCCATTACGGGACAAAGACGCATTAAATGCACTGCTTAGGTGTCTATTTGCTTTATTGGGGATGGAAAAGAAGCCCGTCCCGTCCATGGCCGCTCCGTCTAGTCGCGACGCGCGTCCAGGCCAGCGAGGCAGGTAGCTGAGGTGGCATGGTGGTAGGGTCTTCACGAAGATCTGCATGCCACCATGCAGGTGCTTGATTAGCTGTACCAAGGACCACGTTTCGCCATGTCGGTGTCTGCCTGGCCTAGCAGATCGGCCGCTGAGCTGGGGCGACGATGGGGCGGCAAGGGCTTACCGCAGTCTTGCATCTATTCTCGGCAAGGGTCTTGTCGGGGCCTCTGTGAGTGTCCCTTCGCAAGAGGCTTGCCGGGGCTCCGGGGTGTCTTCGGCAAGGATCCTTGTCGGGGCCTCGTGGGCATCCTCGGATAGGAGCCTCGCGATCGCCGTGTCTTATGGTTCTTGTCTTGGGAGTCATAGATCTTTGTCTTCACAAAGATCTGCATGCCATCACGTGGGCGCTTTTCGAGCCTTTGTTCCAATGTTGTTGATGATGGAGTTCTTAGGCTCAAGGGCGGCCGCGACGGAGGCGTTCGGGTGAATCTCCCCGGCAAGATCTCTTGCCGGGGGCGCAGGCCGCCCCGGAAAGAGTCCTTGTCGGGGCGGAGCCTATCCCCTTGCCTGGTCTTCTTGTGCCACCATCTTGGCGTTGTTCTGGCAACTCTGCGTCTCTGGTTTCCCTCCTGTGCTCTGTTATGTTTGGTCATAGGCGTGGCTCTGACTACCCGTGCACAAGTAAGGGGTAAAAAAGAGCGCCCCCTACTTTTGTACACCGACAGGAGCCCCCGGGCCTGGGCCATTCATAAGCGCAACATGTTATTGGGTAGGCCTAGAACAGTGCACGGGCAGCAAGGTTGGATTCATTTTATCGCAGTAACTCCTCCGGTGGTTGCGCTTCCCCACAATCTGCGCTGTCATGGGGGTCGTGCATGGGATGACCACAGCATGCTTCCGTCTTCTTGCGGTTCCAGTAGTAAAGAGACGGTCCGCGCCCTCCTTATAAAAAATAGAGTAAGTCGTGGGGGAGCGACTCATTTACTAAGTGGACTCAGGTCGCTCCACGGTCACGGGGCGCGAAACGGTCATACCACGTGTCATCCGAGTCCCGATCGACTCGCCATGTACCCCTTATGCATTGGGGAGGGCAGCCGGCGGACGCAGTGGGAGCGGGCATTAACACCGAGGTGGGGGCCGAGCGCCGCTGATTGGAGTAGCGGGTCGGTCTTGTTTCCTTGTGCCTCCGGCGTTTGGACTGGCTGATTCGGGCGATCGCCCTTCTATAAAGGGGGGAAGGAGAGGGACGGCGCTTCTCACCCCTCCACTCATCTTCTTCCTGTTTGATTCCCTCCCTCCCCAAGATATGCCGAGAGGGTGTGGCCGTGGCCGTTCCTTTGCAGAAGCGACCAAGTCGTCTTCTCGTCAGAGGGCGGCGGTGGTCAAGGAGGAGCCGGATGCCCAAGATGCGGGGCAGGCTGGAGGCAGAGGCAGCGGCCGAGGTTGTGGTCGGCGAGGCGGTCAAGGCAGAGGCAGACGAGGTCGGGGGACACCCGCGCCGTCATGATCTCTGTCTTCATCTCCTTCGTCGTCTCCTCCTACCTCCCCATGCGTCCATGTCAGGGACACGGCACTGGAGTTCATCTTCCAAATGCGCGAGCCGCCGCGCAATCGCCTCCGCCTTCCTGAAGCATTCGCAAGGGTGCTGGAGGTCGATCAACCATCGAGGCTGAGGCTTCACTTGGAGGGGTGTTGCCATGGCGCCATGTGGGTCAACACAAATTTTCCACCCCTCACGTGATGCTCCTCCGCCAGGGGTGGAAGACCTTCGCGCATGCCGACTGCTTGGTGAAGGGGCACGTCCTCTGCTTCAGGCTAGCGGAGGGCGATCTGCTCTCTGTTAAAGTCTTCGGACGCTCGGGACATAGACGAGGGTGCTATGTGGAGAGCTCGACCGACGACGAATACTCCTCCTCTAGCAAGGGAGATGGGGAGGACAGCGGCAGCGACGACGAGGGCAGCGGGCGGGAGGATGACGGGTCCGACTAGGCGGCGGACACGCCGTCCCCGGGTGGTGGCGGCAGCACCATCATCTGCATCGCCAGCCCTTCGAACTTCTCGGGGTCGCCTCCTCGGGCGGCTGGCGTTGGGAGGCCGGAGAAGGCGCAGAAGGTGGGCGGCAGTCGTGATGTTGGAGTTACGCGGGCGTCAACTCGCACATTGCCGGCCCGGTGCCCCATCTTTCGGCTCTTCTCCTAGCACCATCATCGTCAGCCTCCTTTGGGACGGCCGCCGGGATGTTCTCTTGGTGCTTTCTTCTACTCGTGCTTTGCCTAGGCGTTCCTTTTGCCCTTCACCACCTTGTTCCATTTCCTGAGGGGAAGGACAAGAAAGGGATTATGGGCATTTTGTCTCTTTTTAGTTTTTAAGACTACGGGCCTTTGTAGGATTTAAAATCTCGTGACCCCCTCACTTTATGTATGCCTTCCGTATGAATTGTACTTGTTTACAATGTATTAATGAAAAGAAGGGTATTTGCCGAGTTTTTTCGTGCGCGGGCAGGAGCCACACCAAGGAACGGAACATTGTTATCTTAAGATAAACAATGTGTCCCGGCAACAAGCCTTGCCGTCCCCCTCCCCGCTCCATAATTGTACTCGCGCCCTTGGCGGAAGTAGGAGCAGGATAGGGTTAGGCCCTTCGTCCGCTCCCTTCCCATCGCACTACTACCAAGCCCCGGTCCAAGCCAAAGCTTGTTTGGACACAGGGAAAAAAGGGAGCATGATGGTATAAGAACGATCGAAGCCTCGTACGCCCAAGTTTCATACGGAATAAAGGAGCTGGGGATGAAAGACTTATCTGGTCCTGTAGCTCCCGGCAACCTTGTCTTGCCGTGGCTTGACCCTTGGTCGTGCAGGCCCCGGTAACCTCGGTTTTGCCGGGGTCGGAGCGTCGGCCCGCCCCCTTTCTTCCAAATGGTTCAGCAAGGACGTCCACGGATCCTGCAAACAAGAGGACAAAAATGAAACAGAGACGCAAACTCGACCTCTATGCTAGGGGTTAGCCGCCGTTAAGAACTATCAACCCTAATAGAGAAAGAGACTCAACCTAGCATGCATGCTAAAACTTAGGGCGCCAACGCTTCAATTATTTATGCTCAGGGTCTGCGTCTAGCTTTGTACGCAGGGTTACATGCCTCACCGGCAAGGCTTTTACAAAAGAGTGGCTTGCTGGGAGGCCCGGCAACCGCGCCTTACAGGTAAAACTTGCGAAGATGTTCGATGTTCCAGGACGTACTCACTGGAATACCATCTTCGGTCTCCAGGCGGACTGCGCCAGGCCTGGAGACTCGTATTACCCGATAAGGGCCTTCCCACTTTGGCGTCAACTTGTTGGAATTATTGGTTGACAGAACGTGCCAATGAACAAGTTCACCCTCCTCAAAACTTCGGGCATGAACCATGCGGCTATGATAGTGGCGCAAGGCTTGCTGGTAGCGCGCTGCTCGCACAGCCGCCCGAAGACGATCTTCCTCAAGGAGCGTTGCGTCATCTTGCCGGAATCTCTCTTGCTCAAGCTCATCATAAGCAAGCACTCAGGGTGACCCGTATGTGAGTTCCGTGGGGAGAACTGCTTCTGCCCCGTAAACGAGGGAGAAGGGTGTCTGGCTGGTGGCTCAATTTGGTGTCGTCCTGATTGACCAAAGAACCACCGGCAATTCATCAATCCAGCGCCTTCCGCACTTGTGTAGCCTATCAAAAGTTCGTGTCCGGAGGCCTCGCAGTACTTCAGCATTTGCCCTCTCTGCTTGGCCGTTGCTACGAGGATGCGCAACAGAAGCAAATCAGACCTTGCCGCCAAGGTCTTGAATATATTGCATGAAGGAGTGGCTTGTGAACTGCGTGCCGTTGTCGGTGATGACTCTGTTTGGTATCCCGAACCGGCAGACCAGGCCTTTGAATAACTTGATGGCTGATTGCACCGTCACCATTCTCACTGCTTCCACCTCTGGCCACTTTGTGAACTTGTAGATTGCAACGTACAAGTACTCAAAGCCCTCGACAGCACGGGGGAAAGGGCCCAGTATGTCGAGCCCCCAGACCAAGAATGGCCAGGAAAGAGGGATTGTTTGGAGAGCTTGAGCTGGTTGATGAAGCTTCTTTGAATGAAATTGGCACGCTTCACACTTGGTTACTAGTGCCGTCGCATCCTGGAGGCCAGTGGGCCAGAAGAAACCTTGCCGGAATGCCTTGCTGACAAGGGCTCTCGACCCTATGTGGGAGCCACATATGCCGCCGTGTATCTCTGCCAACAGCCCCAGCCCTTTCTCCTGGGGAATGCACTTCAATTTCACACCATTCGGCCTTTTTCTGTACAAGGCGTCGTCGACAAACTGGTACATTGCGGACCGACGGGCTACTTTCTCTACTTCTTCCTGCTCCTTAGGAAGTTCCCCGGTCTGGAGGAATTGGACGGTATGTTGTGCCCATGTCGGAGCATGGGGCTTGACGACAAGGACCAAAGGCATTTCCTCTGCCACGGGAGCGATTGCCTCTACGGCCAGGGCTTGATGCCTTACTGGAGTCTGTCGCCCCGCGGCAGGCTCAGCGTCCCCAGCAACACCTTTGCCAGCCACCCCCGCGGGTTCAGGAGGAAAGTTCTTGCCGGGGCCTGATTTCTTTCGCTTGTTTTGCGCATTTGATGGTTCAACAGATGGCTGAATTAATCGAAGCACAAAGGTACCTGGTTCCATAGGTAGTTTTAGGGAAGCGTGTTTCGACAGGTAGTCGGCGGTGTCGTTCTCCGCTCGGGGGACATGTTCGGCTTGTATACCGTCGAAACTCTCCTCCAGTTTTCTCACTTCATCTACGTAGGCTTCCATTAATGGGCTCTGGTAATCTTTGTTCACTTGCCTGTCGACAAGCTGCGAATCGCCCCTGACGATGAGTTTCTTGATTCCGAGGTCCGCCGCGATCCTGAGACCAGCAAGCTGTCCCTCGTACTCGGCAGTGTTGTTCGTTGACACCTCCCTGGGGAAGTGCATCTGGATCACGTACCTGAGGTGCTCTCCGGTGGGTGCAACGAGCAACACACTAGCACCGGCACCTTACAGCGAGAAAGCTCTGTCAAAGTACATAATCAAGTCGTTACTCGTACCCTTTCCGGGGAGATTATTCTCCTGGATCTCTTCGTCAGGCGTTGAGGTCCATTCTGCAACGAACTGTGCCAAGACTCTACTATGAATCGTCGAAGTGCTTTAAAATTTCAAACCAAAGCTCGACAGCTCCAGGGCCCACTCCACAATCCTCCGAGTCGCATCTAGGTTATGCAATATCCCCTGCAACGGGAGGCAGGTGACGACGATAATTTCATGTGCTTGGAAGTAATGACGCAGCTTCCTCGAGGCCATAAGGAGGCCGAATAGCAATTTATGCACACCGGAGTACCTTGACCTAGCCCCCTGCAGTAGGGAGCTGACAAAGTAAACCGCGTGCTGCATCATCTTCTTCATTACCCCATCTGGTTGTGTTGCTTCGGCCCAAGTGGCATCAGGTTCTTTCGTTGCTATTGCTTCCGTATTGACCTCCCTCTGGGCACTAGCGCAGCACTGACCAATTGATTCGTTGCCGCTAAATACAGCAGCAACGGCTCTTGTGGTTTAGGCTCGACCAGTATCGGCATAGAGGAGACGTATTTTTTCAAATATTGCGGTGCCGCTTCGGCTTCTGGGGTCCACTCCATTGGGCCCGCCTTTTTCAAAATCTTAAAAAAGGGGAGGGTGCGTTTGGCAGATTTGGAGATAAATCTGCCCATGGCAGCAACGTAGCCAGCAAGCCGACACACATCTTTGATCTGCCTGGGTGCTTCAATCTTCTCGATGGCCATGATATTGTCTGGATTCGCCTCAATTCCACGCTGTGACATGAAGAAACCGAGAAGCTGGCCGGACTGGACGCCGAAGACACACTTCTCAGGGTTCAACTTAAGATTGATCTTGCGCAGGTTCATGAACGTCTCTTCTAAATCTTGTACGAGCGTTGCTTTGTCCTTGGTTTTGACCACTATATCATCTATATAAGCTTCCATATTTCTATGTAGCTGAGGTTCAAAACCAATCTGGAATGCTCTTGCAAATGTCGAGCCAGCACTTTTCAACCCAAAAGGCATCCGTAGGAAACAATACGTACCACATGGGGTGATGAAAGTTGTCTTCTCTTCATCTTCTCTCGTCATGAAGATCTGATGGTAGCCTGAGTAAGCGTCGAGGAACGATAACAGGTCACACCCGGCCATGGAGTCTACAATCTGGTCGATGCGCGGCAATGGGAAAGGGTCTTTTGGGGAGGCCTTATTGATGTGTGTGTAATCAATACATAGTCTCCACTTCCCATTTTCCTTGCGCACCACCACTAGATTGGCCAGCCATGTTGGATGAAGCACTCCTCTCACTAAGTCTGCCGCCTCTATCTTCCTGGTTTCCTCTCTAATGAACTCTTGCCGCTCCATAGCTTGCTTCCTGACCTTCTGCTTGACGGGTCGCACATGAGGGAAGACAACAAGATGGTTCTTAATCACCTCCCTGGGAACGCCGGGGATGTCAGACGCTTGCCATGCAAACACGTCGACATTCGCCCACAGGCGCGTCTTCCTATTTCCTGTCGAGGGCGGAGCTTATGGTGAAAGCCCCTCCCGTGCCATCCTCCTTGACAAAGACCGGCTTGGTTTTTGGTGGAGCAGCTCTGGATTTCTTGCTCTTGCCGGTGGAGCTCTCTGGCATGTTCTCTACGGGAGCACTGCACTCCGAAGAGGAGCGCTTGCCGGAGTAGGTGCGAGAGGTCTTACCGGTCTTCTCCCCGACCTGGCGCGCCAAAGTTGTCGGTACGAAACGACACCTATGGGATTACTAGAATCCCTTCTACGGTTTGCGGGTGCGAGGTTGTGCAAAGAGCAGGTCTAAGAGTCAGCACAGCGATCATTTACCCAGGTTCGGGCTGCGAGGATGCATAATACCCTAGTCCTCCTTTGGTGTATATTCGAGTTTTCTTGAGATCTTGAGCTAGCTACGGTGCCTATCTGCTTTCCGGGGTCTGAATCCTCCTCCAGTATGCTGCGGGCCTCCTTTTATAGTCCAAAGGGGCTACCACCGTGGCACACAGGAGGTGGAAAGGTGTACAACTCATAGGCTTATCCCCTGCCATTACGGGACAATACGCATTAAATGCGCTGCTTAGGTGTCTATTTGCTTTATCGGGGATGGAAAAGAAGCCCTTCCTGTCCATGGCCGCTCCGTCTGGTCACGATGCGCATCCAGGCCAGCGGGGCAGGAAACTGAGGTGGCGTGGTGGTAGGGTCTTCATGAAGATCTGCAAGCCACCATGCAGGTGCTTGATTAGCTGGACCAGGGACCACGTATCGCCACGTGGGTGCTTGCCTGGGCCAGCAGGTCGACCGCCGAGCTGGGGCAATGATGGGGCGACAAGGGCTTGCCGCAGTCTTGCGTCTGTCCCCGGCAAGGGTCCTGCCGGGGCCTCTGTGAGTGTCCCTCGGCAAGAGGCTTGCCGGGGCTCCAGGGTGTCTTCGGCAAGGAGCCTTGCCGGGGCCTCGTGGGCATCCTCGGATAGGAGCCTCGCGACCGCCGTGTCTTCTGGTTCTTGTCTTGGGAGTCATATATCTTTGTCTTCACAAAGATTTACATGCCATCACGTGGGCGCTACTCGAGCCTTTGTTCCAATGTAATTGATGACAGAGTTCTTAGGCTCAAGGGCGGCTGCGACGAAGGCGTTTAGGTGAATCGCCCCGGCAATAGCTCTTGCCGGGGGCGCGCAGGCCGCCCAGGAAAGAGTCCTTATTAGGGGGAGCCTGTCCCCTTGCTTGGTCTTCGCGTGCCACCGTCTTGGTGTTCTTCTGTCAACTCTGCGTCTCTGGTTTCCCTCCTGTGCTCTGTTATGTTTGGTCACAGGCGTGGCTCTCACTGTCTGTGCACAAGTAAGGGGTAACAAAGAGCGCCCCTACTTTTGTACACCGACAACTACCTATGTATGATAGTTTTTCTGATGAGCAGTTTGCAGCAATAAATGTCATCAATAATACTCCTAGGTATGCTGATTGTTGCTGAATATTTCACACCTAGTTTTATTTATCAACAGAAGAAAAAGTTCTTTCATGATTTAAGACATTATTTTTGCGATAACCCACTTCTTTATAAAGGAGTAGATTGTATTATTAGACGTTGTGTACCTGAGCATGAACAGGGAAAAATCTTTCGGATGTGTCACTCCGAAGCAAATGGAGGACATCATGCTGGAGATAGAACGGCTCACAATGTATTGCAGTCTGGATTTTATTGGCCTACTCTTTTCAAAGATGCTGTAAGTTTGTCTCATCTTGTGATGAATGTCAAAGGATAGGTAATATTGGTAAGTGTCAAGAAATGTCGATGAATTATTCACTTGCTGTTGAACCATTTGATGTTTGGGGATTTGATTACATGGGACTTTTTCCTTCCTCTAATGGGTATACACATATTTTGGTTGTTGTTGATTATGTTACTAAATGGGTAGAAGCTATTCCAACCAGTAGTGCTGATCACAACACCTCTATTAAAATGCTTAAGGAAGTTATTTTCCCAAGGTTTGGAGTCCCTAGATATTTAATGACTGATGGTGGTTCACACTTTATTCATGGTGCTTTCCATAAAATGTTTGCTAAGTATGATGTTAACCATAGAGTTGCATCACCTTATCATCCTCAGTCTAGTGGTCAAGTTGAGCTTTGTAATAGAGAAATAAAATTAATTTTGCAAAAGACTGTCAATACGTCCTAGAAGAATTGGTCTAAGAAATTAGATGATGCACTTTGGGCTTATAGAACAGCTTATAAAAATCCTATGGGTATGTATCCTTATAAAATGGTTTATGGTAAAGCTTGTCATATGCCTCTTGAGTTAGAACATAAAGCTTTTTGGGCAATCAAGGATCTCAACTATGATTTGAAACTTGCTGGTGAAAAAAAGTTATTTGATATTAGCTCATTAGATGAATGGAGAACCCAAGCTTATGAAAATGCCAAGTTATTTAAAGAAAAAGTTAAAAGATGGCATGATAAAAGAATCCAAAAGCGTGAGTCAAAGTCGGAGAATATGTTATTTTGTACAACTCTCGTTTTAGGTTCTTTGTAGGCAAACTCCTCTCTAAATGGGAAGGCCCCTATGTTATCCAGGAGGTTTAATGGTCTGGAGCCATCAAGATAAATAATTCTGAAGGCACTAACCCGAAAGTTGTTAATGGGCAACGAATAAAGCTTTATATCTCAGGTACGCCCATTAATGTTGAAAGTAATATTATTCAAACTTTTACACTGGAAGAACACATAAAAGAATCCTTCTGGAACACTCCAGAATCGTCAAAATAAGGTGGTACGTGATACGATAAGTAAACAGACTCGTGCCCACCTCGGCTACCTTTCGGACTTCGTTTTTCTACGACTTACTTTTTTCCCAAGATAAAAATTCTTTATATACCTCCCGAACCTGTTGACCGCCGTATCGCTCGGAAATCTTCTGTTTTCCTTTCTTGTTGTTTTCTGGCAGATCCCATATATCATGGCTACCTCAAGCTCCTCCAAGAACAAGTTCTTCAGGAACGTCATCAACCCATATCTGCGGGAGGTGGTGCAGCACCCTCAGGTCGTCCAGATGCATGAGGGGTTACTGCACATCCGTGAAGAGGAAGGACCCAAGGGGACGGGAACCGTGGAAGCCAGGCTTGAGGCTATGGAGCAAGAAGTCTTCCGGTGCAAGAAGATGGTGGAGCATGGACTCAACACCAATCACCTCATGATCACGGAACTAACCCGTAGTCTGAAGGTGGATGGCAAGTCCATGAAGGATATCATCTTCACCCTCAACGAGCAAATCCACTAGCTCCAAAGCCAGATCTATGATCTTCAGAACCAAGTCTTCGAATATGAGGCAAGGTTAAAAGGTATGAGTTCTGCTGCCAGTTGGAGCACCCGTGAAACTCGTTCTTCTGCTTTCGATGGTTGACCCCTGTCCTGGAAACCCGAGGACAAAATCGCATGTACTACACCACCACCATCTTCTTCATTCACAAAAAAAATTTGAGTATCGAGTATGGGCACTCCCCTTGGCTTTCGCCAAGCTTGGGGGAGGTTCCCTGGTATCGTATCATCGCCGCTATCCTTTTGCATTTACTTATCTTAGTTCGAGCTTTTGCTTTAGATTAAATGAAAGTTAGTTCGATCCTTTCTTTTTGATTTTGCTTAGTGATCTATCTTTGTAATCGTGTGTGAGAAATATAATAAAGTTTAGTTTTCAGTGTTGCTTTCTTTATCTTCCTGTTGCAATAAAAAGAAAGGTTATAATTAAATGAATAAATTAATGGAAATAAGTTAAGGAAATCATAAGCTAATCTTATCGTAGGTGATGGCAGCACATAAGGAAAAGTAAAAGTAGAAAAAAATTAGAGGTTTACAAACATAGCATTGGTCAATGATTCAACTCATGAAAGAATTAATAAGGGAAGAGAAGATTCACATATAAATATACTATCCTAGAAATCTTTTGTGATTGTGAGCCACCATCAAAATATTATATGCCAAAATTGTTGACGTTGGACAAGGAAGACAACTTAATGATTTATGTTTGTTCATATTCACATAGAAGTCATATTGTCATAGATCCTTTAACATGTGGTGTTTGCCCAATATATTTTCTTGCCAAAAATTCTACACTAAGTAGAGATACTACTTGTGCACCCAGAAACTCTTAAAGCCAAACATTTTTCGAGAGTCCAACATACCTACATGTGGATTGAGTAAAATCCTTCAAGTAAGTTGTCATCGGTGCAATAAGGCAGTAAAAATTGCTTCTGGAAGTGTGTGATCATTTAGTGTAAGAGAAAACTGAGCGTTGCACGGACTTGTGATGGTGAAGAATATAAGCGATAGACTGCATAATAAAGGTTTCTATCACAAGGGGCAATGCAACATGACGTTGTTTTGCACTAAGGCATTGAGCATACAAACAAATAAGCGCATGGCAACCTCCGCTCCCCTCTATGAAGGGCCTATCTTTTACTTTTATGCAAAGAGTCAAAGTTTTCTCTCTATTCCCTTTTATTTTTATCCTTTCGCAAGAATCATGTGGTGAGGAAAGATCTAGGCACATATGTCCAGTTGAATATGGGTGACATGAGTTATTATTGTTGACATCACCCTTGAGGTGAGTATGTTGCGAGGCGAAACTATAAGCCCCTATCTTTCTATGTGTCCGGTTGAAACATTTTGCTCATGTGTATGTCATGAGTGTTAGCAATTATAGAAGACTATATGATGGTTGAGTATGTGGACTTGCCTAAAGGCTCCGATACGTGACCCTTCCTGAAAAGATGATGAATTGTAGTTGCAAAGTTGACTGAAAATATAGTTTGTTGGTTTCTAATAGAGTTTATGCTTTATACTTCAGTTGTGTGATGAACCGTTACTTATTCATGAGAAGTCTATGATACAAGTTTTATGTTTAAATTTGTTGCTGTCATAATAATCAACATGATGCTTCTATGTCCGTATTTTTTATCGACACCTCTCTCTCAAAGCATGTGGACATGTTTTTCGTTTTCGGTTTGCGCTTAAGGACAAGCGAGGTCTAAGCTTGGGGGAGTTGATACGTCCATTTTGCATCATGTTCTCTTGCTGTTATTTATGTTGTTATTATGCGTAATAATGCTCTTTGGAGTAATTCTAATGCATTTTCTCTCATAATTTGCATGGTATACACCAAGAGGGAGAATTCCGGCAGCTGGAAATCTGGACCTGAAAAAGCTACGTCAGGCTACCTATTCTGCACAACTTCAAACAAGCTGAAACTTCACGGGGATTTTTTATGGAATATTTAAGAAATACTAGAGTTGATAACCACTAGAGGGGGGCCACCAGGTGGGCACAACCCACGTGGGTGCACCAGGGCCCCCAGGCACACCCTGGTGGGTTGTGCTCACCCAGGCCCGCTTCCGGTGATCATCTTCTGGCATGTAAGCCCTTCCGACATAGAAAAAATAAGGAGAATACTTTTGGGATGGAGCACCGCCATCTCGAGGCGGAACTTGGGCAGGAGCACTGTTGCCCTCCGGCGGAGCGATTCCGTAGGGGGGAACTTCCCTCCCGGGGGGAATCATCGTCATCATCATCACCAACAACTCTCCCATCTTGGGGAGGGCTATCTTCGTCAACATCTTCAACAACACCATCTCATCTCAAACCCTAGTTCGTCTCTTGTGTTCATTCTTGTTACCGAAACTATAGATTGGTGCTTATGGGTGACTAGTAATGTTGATTACATCTTGTAGTCGATTACTATATGGTTTATTTGGTGGAAGATTATATGTTCAGATCCATTATGCTACATATTACCTCTCCGATCTTGATCATGTTCATCACTTGTGAGTAGTTACCTTTGTTCTTGAGGTCACGGGAGAAATCATGTTGCAAGTAATCATGTGAATTTGATATGTGTTCGATATTTTGATAGTATGTATGTTGTAATTCCCTTAGTGGTGTCATGTGAATGTCGACTACATGGCACTCACCATATTTGGGCCTAAGGGAATGCATTGTGGAGTAGTAAGTAGATGGTGGGTTGCGAGAGTGACAGAAGCTTAAACCCTAGTTTATGCACTAGTCCATAAGGGACAGATTGGATCCAAAAGATTAATGCCATGGTTAGAATTTATTCTTAATACTTTTCTCATAGTTGCGGATTCTTGCAGGAGGGTTAATCATAAGTTGGAGGTTTGTTCAAGTAAGAACAACATCTAAGCATCGATCCACCCACATATCAAATTATCAAAGTAGCGAACACGAATTGAACCAACATGATGAAAGTGACTAGATGAAATTACCGTGTACCCTCAAGAACGCTTTGCTTATTATAAGAGACCATTTTGGCCAGTCCTTTGCCTCAAAAGGATTGGGCTATCTTGCTGCATACTTACTACTATTATCGTTACTTGCTCGTTACAAAATTATCTTTCTATTAAACTACTCTACTACTTAAAATTTCAGCACTTGTAGACATTACCTTACTGAGAAACACTTGTCATTTCGTTCTACTGCTCGCCGGGTTCGACACTCTTACTTATCGAAAAGAGCTACAATTGATGCACTATACTTGTAGGTCATCAAGGCTGACAGATGGGTCCACGGCCGCATGCAAGGAAGTGCCTCCTTATTATGGGCAAAAAATGATTCACCCCTAACAGTTGGTACCCGCCAGCTATATCTTCGCAATTCAAGGAAGTGCCTCCTTGTCCTCCGTGACAGCTAGGACCCACCCGATGGAAGCGTACGTACCGTTATCTGTCTGGTTGCGAACATGTACGTACATAGCGGTCGATCGGTCTCTCTGCAGCGATGAACCGTGGCCAGGTAAGGAGCGACACGTGTCGTGCGTACAGTCCCGTCCAAACCAGGTATATGTATGTACAACCACTGGGCAAAAGATATGGCTACGTACGTACATACGGGCGGGGTCTCGAACGCATACTCGCGCATACGTACGGCCAGGGCTGGTGTACATGGAGAGCCAGCAGACGGCAAAAACATCGTCGTGTTCATCAGCAGCTAATCGGTGGGTCAAAACAAAGAAAGAGCGTTTTGTTCATCGGGAGGCAATGGAACCCGTCGTGTTGATCAGAGCCAACCGTCTTGGACGGTACAGCCAAAACGTGGTGTGGCGTACCGCAAAACAGAGGGAACGGCCTTCTGCTAGAGCGTGTACGGTCGAAATGGGGTCCTATTCATCTGGAAGGGTCTGAAATGGAGGAAACAGCCTTCTGCTCGACCGGCTACAGTCGAAACGGGATCCTATTCATCAGGAGGGGTCTGGCGTACTGCAAAACAGATGAAATCAACTTGTGTTGGAGCGCTACGGTCGAAACGGGGGTCCTGTTCATCGGGAGGGGTGAGGTGTACCGCAAAACAAGACTCCATGGGCTACTGTTCACCCACCGTCGACTTCCTCCAGCCTGCCCCTGCACTGTTCATCCACCGCATCTACCTCTTCCTCCAACGGCTACTGTTCAACTAGCCCTCCACCGGCTACTGTTCAACCAGCCATCCATGGGGTCCTGTTCATCCACCCCCAACTGGCTCGGCTATGGCGGCTTCCTCTCTCTCGGGGTCCTGTTCATCTAGCGGCAACGACCTACTACTACTACCACTGGGACCTGTTCATCCAACCCCCATTTGGAACTGCTCATCCAACCCCAACCACGCACGTCTCGACTCGTTCAACCAACCCCATGTTCACTATTCATCAAGAGGCAGAAGGTTCGATCGGCTTCAGCAAGCAGCAGTAGCGGTTGATCGGGTTCAGTTAGCAGCGAAGGAGTCGGTCGAGTTTAAGTACGAGCGAAGGGATCGATCGCTCAGTTTCAGTAACATAGCTAGTGCAATCGCTCGGGTTCAGTTAGCAAATGTCTCGCTCAGGTTTAGTAAGATCCCGAAGCCTCGCACATACACACGACATGTACGAGATAAATGCTTAAACCTCCGTGCATCACTCCGCCCCTACCACCCACCGTAACCGGGAACTCCCTGATATTTTCCTCGCCCTCGCTTCTACCATGATTTTTTCCATCATGGACGGCCCTAAGGATGTCATGCAGTTGCGTCCCCGGCCTGCCCAGGACGAAAAGCCCATTTTCTATCATGGTTTTTTGTCATAGAAGTAGGAACCCATCACATCTATGATGATACGGGTTTTTGTCACAATTATCGTCATAGAAGTGTCAGAAGCATGACAGAAAAAAATTCGTTCGGGCCAAAATGTCACGGATGTGTCTATTTTTGTAGTGTGATCTACTTTCCAATTCGTGCGATGCTGCAATTACCTCATCAAGTTATACTTTGCTCCCACTCAGTTCTTTCGAGAGAAACTCCTTCTCTAGAAAGGACCCATTCTTAGAAACAAAAATCTTGCCTTCGGATCTGTGGTAGAAGGTGTACCCATCAGTTTCTTTTGGGTATTCTATGAAGATGCACTTCTCCAACTTTGGTTTGAGCTTATCAGGCTGAAGCTTTTTGATATAAGCATCGCTACTCAAAACTTTAAGAAAAGATGGCTTTGGTTCTTGCCAAACCATGGTTCATACGGTGTCATCTCAACGGATTTAAATGGTGCCCTATTTAATGTGAATGCAGCTATCTCTGATGCATAACCCCAAAACAATAAAGGAAAATCGATAAGAGACATCATAGGACACACCATATCCAAATGAGTACGATTACGACATTCGGACACACCATTACGCTATGGTGTTCCAGGTGGCATGAGTTATGAAACTATTACACTTTGTTTTAAATGAAGACCAAACTTGTAATCAAATATTCGCCTCCGCGATCAGATCATAGAAACTTTATTTTCTTGTTACGATGATTATCTACTTCACTCTAAAATTCTTAGAGCTTTTTGAATGTTTCAGACTTGTGTTACATCAAGTAGATATACCCATATCTACTCAAATCATCTATGAAGGTGAGAAAATAACGATACCCGCCGCGTGCTTCAACACTCATCGGACCGCATACAGCGGTATGTATTATTTCCAATAAGTCATTAACTCACTCCATTGTTCCGGACAATGGAGTTTAGTCATCTTGCCCATGAGGCATGGTTCGCAAGTATCAAATGATTCATAATCAAGTGATTCCAAAAGTCCATTAGCATGGAGTTTCTCCATGCGCTTTACACCAATATGACCTAAACTACAGTGTCACAAGTATGTTGAACTATAATTATCGAGTTTGCATCTTTTGGCATCAATAGTATAAATATGTGTATTACTACAATCAAGATTCAACAAGAATAGACCATTCCTCAAGGGTTCATGACCATAAAAGATATTACTCATATAAATAGAACAACCATTATTATCTGACTTAAATGAATAACCATCTCCTATCAAACAAGATCTATATATAATGTGGATGCTCGACGCAGACACCAAATAACAATTATTTAGGTCTAAAACTAATCCCAATGGTAGATGTAGAGGTAGCATGCCGACGGCGATCACGTTGACCTTAGAACCATTCTCGACACGCATCGTCACCTCCTCCTTAGCCAATGTTCATTTAATCCGCAACTCCTTTTTCGAGTTACAAATATGAGCAACTAAACCAGTATCAAATACCCAGGCGCCGCTACGAGCACTAGTAAGGAACACATCAATAACATGTATATCAAATATACCTTTGTTCACTTTGCCCTCCTTCTTATCCACCAAATACTTGGCGCAGTTCTGCTTCCAATGAACACTACCATTGTAGTAGAAGCACTCAGTTTCATGCTTAGGACTAGCTTTGGGTTTCTTCGTGGGAGCGACAACCTGTTTTCCTTTCTTCTTGACGTTCGCTTTCTTTCCTTTGCCCTTTTTCTTGAAACTAGTGGTCTTGTTAACCATCAACACTTGATGCTCCTTCTTGATTTCTACCTCCGCTAATTTTAGCATCGCGAAGAGATCAGGAATTGATTTCTCCATCCCTTGCATATTATTGTTCATCACAAAGCCTTTGTAGCTTGGTGGCAGTGATTGAAGAACTCTATCAATAACACTCTCAGGTGGAAGAGAGATTCCCAACTGAGTCAAGTGGTTATGGTACCCAGACATTTTGAGTATGTGTTCACTGCCAGAACTATCTCACAACTCGGGCATTAGCTCGAAATATCAATTTCAGCTCCTGCAACATATGCTCCATGACGTTCAAAACGTCTTTGAAGTCCCGGTTCTAAGTAGTAAAGCATGGCACACTGAACTATAGAGTAGTCATCAGATCAAGCTTGATATGTTGACAATCATCATATCCCTCCTCCCAATAAAATATGGGGCGAGGACAACCGCCCTTTCCCGGCGGTGGCGTCCCCTATGGCTCCTCACCCCTATCGACCTCCTCGACGCCCATGAGCTCTGCCATGGCTATCGCAAAAGCTTGGATGCATTCTCACAGATCCTCGGCAGTCACCGTGGCCGAATCAGAGGCCTTATCACGGGCAAGTTCCATTCCAATGGCAAGTACCAAGCCAAGCTTGACGAGTGGTTCCAATCCCCCGCCATAGATCAGCTCGAGGAGCTTAGATCTAATGATCGGCATATGCGCTCGCTACCAATGTCCGCGCTCCGCTTCACGCCCACGCTACGTCGCTAAGTTCATCAACTGCCATCCCCCCACTTAATGACACGCCCGCTCTTTTTTTACCACGACTGAAGCACCTCGAGCTCGTCGCCATCTGCATCCCAGATGATGACATGGAACGCCTGCTCCGCGGCTGTAAAGCACTTGAGTTCGTTCATCTTCAGGTGATGAATTGGTCGAGTACCTTCCTCATACATCTCCAACATATCTATAATTTACGAAGTATTCATGCTGTTTTATTATCATTCTTGGATATTTCACAATCATTTTATAGTAACTTTATATCATTTTTTGGGACTAACCTATTGACCCAGTACCCAGTGCCAATTGTTGTTTTTTGCTTGTTTTTTACATCGCAGGAAATCAATATCAAATGGAGTTCAAACACCAGGAAACTTTTTGTGGATTTTTTATGGACCAGAATACTCCTGATGGGCCAAAGCAGCACCTGGGGGTGCCTCGAGGGGGGCACAACCCACCAGGGCGCGCCTGGGGGGCCAGGCGTGCCCAGGTGGGTTGTGCCCACCTCGGTGGCTTCCCGCAACCTTCTTCGCCCTATAAATTCTGAAATATTACAAAACCCTTTGTGGTGAACCTAGATCAGAAGTTTCGCCGCCGCAAGTCTCTGTAGTGCACGAGATCGAATCTAGAGGCCTTTCTGGCACTCCTCCGGAGGGGGAAATCATCATCGGTGGCCATTGTCATCATCTTGTCGGCCACCATGATGAGGAGGGAGTAGTCCACACCCATGGCTGAGGGTTTGTGCCAGTAGCTATGTGTTCAATCTCTCTCTCTCTCTCTCTCTCTCTCTCTCTCTCTCTCTCTCTCTCGTGTTCTTGGGATGCACAATCTTGATGTATCGCGGGCTCTGTTAATATTGTTGTATCATATGGTGTTTTCCCCTCTCTATCTTGTGATGAATTGAGTTTTCCCTTTGAGATTTCGTTTTATCGGATTGAGTACTTTTATGGATTTGAGAACACTTGATATATGTCTTGCAATTCAATACTCGTGGTGACAATGGGGTATCATATTGATTCACTTGATATATGTTTTGGCACTCAACTTGCGGATTCCCGCGATGACATTGGGGTAATCTATGCATAGGGGTTGATGCACGTTCTTGTCTTTGTTTATCCGGTAGAAGTCTTGGGGCACTCTTTGAGGTTCTTTGTGTTGGATTGAGTATTATGAATCTAAATTTTTTTTGGTGTTATTTTAGTACGAACTCTTGATAGATTGATCGGAAATGACAACTTTATTTTATGCTAGTACCAACTCTTGATAGATGGATCGGAAAGAATAACTTGTCGGTGTATTTGGATCGACACCTATGGGATCACAAGAATCCCTACTACATTTGCGGGGTGCGGGGTTGAGAGAAGAGCGGATCTAACAGTCAGGACACGGTTCCTTTACCCAGGTTCCGGACGCAAAGATGCGTAAAACCCTACTCCTGCTTTGGTGGATTATATGTTTGTGTTCTTCAGCTAGTGAGGAGCTCCAAGAGAGTCGTGGGGAGTTCTAAAAAGCCAAATCCTCCTCCTGGTCGCCTCGGGCCTCCTTTTATAGGAAAAAGGGGTTGCCACAGTGGCACACAAGAGGTGGAAAGGGTACAGTGATGCGAGGTTATCCCTCGCATTACAGGACAAGGCGCATTTAATGCGCTTAGCTCAGGTGTCCTTGCTTTATCGGGGACGAGGGGAGACGTCCGTCTTATCCGTCGCCCCTCCTCCTCGTGCTGACACGCGCCTTGGCCAGCGGTGCCTGAGGTGCCATGTAGGCAGGCAGGCAGCTGAGGTGGCGCAACGGCGGGTCTCCACGAAGATCTGCGAGTTGCCACGCAGGAGCCTGTCCAGCTAGTTGGGTCGGCAGCTGCGTGGGGCGATGGAAATTCAGTTGGTGCGGGCCTGATGGTGGCCCTGCGGGTGTCCTCGGCAAGGGCCTTGCCGGGGCCCCGGCAAGGGTCTTGCCGCGGCGCCTGCTGTCATCCCCGGCAAGGTGCTTGCCGGATGCCTTGTGGTCCTCCTTGGCTGGGATACCACCAAGGGTCGTCGTCTTCTTAGCTTGTATCTGATCTTGGATGTCTTCACAAAGATCTGCATGCCACCACGGGGATATCTCCCGGATCCTCGCCCCATGGGGGCGGTGGACTCAAGGGTGATCCGCTCCATAGGCGTGGGGCGAGCTGTCGCGGCAAGGGTCTTGCTGGGGCCCCCAGAGCCGGCCCCGGCAAGGTCTTGCCAGGGCCGCTGAAACAGGCTCCCGGCAAGGATCTCACTGGGGAAAGCTGCTTCTTCCCTTTGCTCTTTGTGGTCTTGTTCTTGGCGTTGTTCCAGTCTCCATCAAGCTTCGGTCTTACCCCGGCTCACCTCCCTTGCCATGCTTGGTGTGGTGGTGCCCGTGGCTCAGACTGCCCGTGCATAGTCATAGGGGTACAAAAAGTGTACCCCTCTTTTTGTACACCAATAGGAGCCCCCGGGCCTGGGCCCCACATAAGCGCGACACGTAATTGGGCCAGGCCCAGAATAGTGCGCGGGCAGGCTGGGCGGTTTTCACCGTGCTAAGTCCGCGCGCTGCGCCTGCCACGACCCGTGCGCATGGCGCGGTGTGGAGGGGCGTGCGTGACGTGGGCGGCATGCGTGGGGCAGTTTCCGCAGGCGTGCGTCACGTCGCAGTAAATGCGAAAGGGGGGCGGCTTCGCGCCTTCCCCGTAAACGGGGGGAGGCGTGGAGGTGTGGCCCATTTACTGAACGGGGCCGAGGCGCGGTCGTCAAGGCATCCACTCACCACGATCAAGAGGTGGGGAGAGGTCGCCTCACCCGTCCCCTCGGTTTTGCACGTCCGCCACATGCCCTTCATGCACTTGAGGTGGCGAACGATGGAGGCGGGAAACCGAGCCATTGCTGGTTGGGGCAGTGGGTCGGTCCCGGCTCCCTCGCCTTCTGTGTCTTGATTGGCCGAGCAGGGCGGTCGAGCCCCAGCCTCGCCCCTTTATAAAGAGCGGGAAGGAAGGGACGGCGCCCCGCATTCCTCCATCTTCTTTCTCCTTCTACTTCCGCTCCTCTCTTCTGTTCGCCATGAAGAGAGGAAATCCCGGCTCTTCAACGGTGGCGGCGAGGGTCGCTTCTCGACAACGCGTCCCTCCTTCTCCTGCACCTACAGTGGCCGAACCAGCCACGAGGGGAAGAGGGAGGGGGCGAGGCCGTGGGCGAGGCCGGGGCGCTCGGGTAAGAGGAGGACGGGGCGGCCCGCCGGCCTCGCCCCCACCAGTAGCCCCTCCTCCAATGGAAGGTCATATTGGGGATGACCCTTGTGAGTTCTTCGTTAGGATGCGGGGGGAGCCGCGTCGCCGTCTTCGTCTCCCGACTCCATTTGCGCGGGAGATGGAGGTGGATCCGCCGGAGTCACTGCGGCTGCACATGAGGGGCTCCGGGATCAGTGGCACGCGGGTCCACGTCGACTTCCCTGCCCCTCACGTGATGTATCTTCGTCAAGAATGGAAGACGTTCGCTCGTATCTACAGCCTGATGGATGGGCTCACCCTCCATTTCAAGTTGATGGAGTATGGCCATCTCTCCGTCAAGGTCTTCGGGCACCTCGGGACTCGTGCGAGGTGCTGCGTGGAGAGTTCCTCCGATGACGAAGACTCCTCCTCAAACGAGGGTGACGAGGAGGACAGCGGCAGCGACGACGATGGCAGTGGACAGCAGGATGACTGTTTCGACGAGGTGTCGGGCCCGCTCCTGGTGGCACCGGCGACCCCATCATCCGCGTCGCCGGCTCCTTGAACTTGTCGGGGCCGTCTCCTTGGCGGCTGGCGTAGGGAGGCTGCGGAAGAGGAAGAGGAAGAAGGCGGGCGGCAAGGTCGTCATGTCGGAGTACGCGGTCACCGACGCCTTCGATGCGTACTGACGTCCTGCCGGCTCGTCTTCGGGCTCTGCCTCCGGCGCCGTCATCACCGTCCAGCCCATGTGCGGCCACCGAGATGTCCTCTTGGTGTCTTCTGCCACCCGTAGCTCTCCTAGGCGCCCCTTTCGCCCTACTCGCCTCCTTGACCTACCTCCTGAGGAGAGGGACAAGAAAGGCATTACGGGCATCTTATCTCTTTTTAGTTTGTAAGCCCTCGGGCATCTGTTAACTTTAAAACTTGTAATCTCCTTGTTCATGTTGTTCATTCCCTATGGACTGTATTTGACGGAATGTTTTTAATGAAAAAGGAATGTTTGCCGGGTTGTTCGCAGGTAAAACCCACAACAGGGAATAAATCCCTGATATCTCTAAGATAAACATTTTCTTGCACGGCAACAGGCCTTGCCGTTTCCCTACTTCGCTCGACCTTTCTCACGCCTTTGGCGGAGGCAGGGATGAAGTGGGCTCAGGCTCCTCGTTTCATCCTTTCGCTGCCGCGACTACGACCAAAATTAGTCCCAGGAACAAACCCTAGGGCCTAGAGATATGGGAGCACGGTAGCTTAAGGAAAAGAACGAGGTTTCACATACCTCAGTCCATAATGGAATGCATGATAAGGGATAAAGAACTTATCTGAAGCTGCAGCCCCCGGCAACCCTGGTCTGACGTGGGCGAATCTTTGCCCTTGTAGCCCCTGGCAACACTGGCTCACCGGGGCATAGGTGTTAGTCTGTTCCTCTTTCTTTTCCCAAGTGGCTTCGGCAAGGATGTCTACGCGTCCTGTGAACCAAAGAAGATAGAGGAAAGACAAAGACTCGACCTCTAAGCTAGGGGTTAGCCGTCGCTAAGCACTATCAACCCTAACCAAGGACGAGACTCGACTCAGCATGCATGCTATGACTAAGGGCGCCAACGCTTCATTTATTTATGCTCACGGTCTGTGCCTGGCTTTGTACAAAGGGTTACATGCCTTGCTGGCAAGGCTTGTACAAAAGGGTGGCTTGCCGGGGGGCCCGGCAAGGCGCGCCTTATGGGTAAAACTTGCGAAGATGCTCAATGTTCCAGGAATTGCTCACCGGAATGGCATTTTCGGTCTCCAGGCGGACTGCGCCGGGCCTGGTGACTCGTATTACCCGATAAGGGCCTTCCCACTTCGGCGTCAACTTGTTCGTATTCCTGGCCGATTGAACGCGCCGGAGAACAAGGTCGCCTTCCTCAAAGCTTCGGGCACGGACATTGCGGCTATGGTAGCGGTGCAAGGCTTGCTGGTAGCGTGCTGCTCTCACAACCGCCCGAAGACGATCTTCCTCAAGGAGCGTTGCGTCCTCTTGCCGCAGTTGCTCTTGCTCAAGCTCATCATAAGCGAGCACTCGAGGTGACCCGTATATGAGTTCAGTGGGGAGAACTGCTTCTGCCCTGTATATCAGGGCAAAGGGCGTCTGGCCGGTGGCACGATTTGGCGTCGTTCTGATCGACCAAAGAACCGCCGGCAACTCATCAATCCAGCGTGTCCCGCTCTTGTGCAGCCTGTCAAAGGTGTTTGTCCTTAATCCTCGCAACACTTCAGCGTTTGCCCTCTCAGCTTGACCATTGCTCCGGGGGTGAGCAACAGAAGCGAAACAGACTTTGCTGCCGAGGTCTTGGGTATATTGCATGAAGGTGCGGCTTGTTAACTACGTGCCGTTGTCGGTGATGATCCTGTTGGGTACACCAAAACGGCACAGCAGTCCCTTGAAGAAATTGACGGCTGACTGAGCTATGACCTTCCTCACTGCCTCCACTTCTGGCCACTTTGTGAGCTTGTCGATTGCAACGTACAAGTACTCAAAACCCCCGGCAGCGCGGGGGCCCAGTATGTCGAGCCCCCAGACCGAGAAGGGCCAGGAGAGAGGAACGGTTTGAAGGGCTTGAGCTGGTTGATGAAGTTTCTTTGAATGGAACTGGCATGCTTCACACCTGGTGACCAGTGCCGTCGCATCCTGGAGGGCAGTGGGCCAAAAGAAGCCCTGACGGAATGCCTTGCCGGCAAGGGCTCTCGACCCTATGTGGGATCCACATATGCCTCCATGTATCTCTGCCAACAGCTCCAGTCCTTCCTCTCGAGGGATGCACTTCAATTTCACGCCATTCGGTCTCCTTCTATACACTACGTCATCGACGAACTGGTACATAGCAGACCGACGGGCTATTTTCTCTGCTTCTTCCTGCTCCTCAGGAAGTTCCCCAGTCTGGAGGAATCGGACGGTATGCTGCGCCCACGCTAGAGCCTAGGGCTCGACGGCGAGGACCAAAGGCATTTCCTCCGCCAAGGGGCCGGCTGTCTCAACGGCAAAAGCTTGACGCTCTGCCGGAGCTAGCCGTCCTATGGCGGGCTCAGTGTCTCCGGCAACATCCTTGCTGGCGGCTCTGGGGAGCTCGGCGGGAAAGTACTTGCCGGGCCCTGATTTCCTTCTCTTGTTCTACTCTGTTGATGGATCAACGGATGGCTGAGAAAGCTGAAGCACAAAGGTACCTGGTTCCACAGGTAGCTTGAGGGCAGCGCGCTTCGACAGGTAATCGGCGATGTCATTCTCCGCTCGGGGAACATGCTCCGCCTGTATACCATCAAAGCGCTCTTCCAACTTTCTCACTTCATCGATGTAGGCCTTCATCAACGGGCTCTGGTAATCCTTGTTGACTTGTTTGACGACAAGCTGCAAGTCGCCCCAAACAATGAGCTTCTTGATTCCGAGGTCTGCCGCGATCCTAAGACCGGAAAGCAGCCCCTCGTACTCAGCAGTGTTGTTTGTTGACACCTCCCTGGGGAAGCGCATCTGGACCACGTACTTGAGGTGCTCTCCAGTGGGCGCGGCCAGCAGTACGCCAGCCCCGGCGCCCTGCAAGGACAAAGCTCCATCAAAGTACATGATCCAGTTGCAACTCGCCTCTTTGCCGGGGAGAGCAGTTTCCTGGACTTCTTCATCAGGCGTTGCGTTCCATTCTGCGACGAACTCTGCTAGGACTCGGCTCTGGATCATCGAGGTGCTTTCAAACATGAGGATAAAGCTGGACAGCTCCAGTGCCCACTCTACAATCCTTCCTGTTGCATCTGGATTGTGCAATATCCGTTGTAGAGGGAGGCGAGTGACGACAGTGATCTCGTGCGCCTAGAAGTAGTGACGCAGCTTCCTCGAGGCCATTAGAAGGCCGAAGAGCAATTTCTGCACACCGAAGTACCTTGATCTAGCCCCCTGCAAGAGGGAGCTAACAAAGTAGACCGGGTGCTGCATCATTTTCTTCTTCGACTGCACTCCAACCGGCTGTGTCGTCTCTGCACCAGTGGCATCAGGCTCTGTTGCTGCTATCACCTCATCATCAATTTCTCTCTGCGCCACTAGTGCGGCGCTGACCACCTGGTTTGTTGCCACTAAGTATAGTAGCAATGGTTCTTGTGGTCTAGGCGCAACTAGTACTAGCGTGGAGGAAAGATACCTCTTCAGATCTGGTAATGCTGGTTCAGCTTCTGGCATCCACTCCATTGGGCTCGCCTTTTTCAAAATCTTGAAAAAGGGAAGGGCGCGCTCAGCAGACTTGGAAATGAATCTGCTCATGGCGGCAACGCAGCCAGCAAGCCGACGCACATCCTTGACCCGTTTGGGTGCTTCAATTTGCTCTATAGCTTTGATCTTGTCCGGATTGGCTTCTATCCCACGCTGCGACACAAAGAACCCGAGAAGCTTGCCAGACGGGATGCCGAAGACGCACTTCTCAGGGTTCAGCTTGAGGTTCATCTTGCGTAGGTTTACAAATGGTTCTTGTAAATCCGGTACAAGGGTTGCCCTGTTCTTGGTTTTGACCACTATATCATCCATATAAGCCTCCATATTTCTATGGAGCTGGGGTTCAAAACCAATCTGGACTGCCCTTGCAAACGTCGAGCCAGCACTCTTCAACCCGAAAGGCATTCGTACGAAATAGTATGTACCACATGGGGTGATCAATGTTGTCTTCTCTTCGTCTTCTCTTGTCATGAAGATCTGGTGGTAGCCGGAGTAGGCATCGAGGAATGACCGTAGGTCACACCCCACCGTGGAGTCAACAATCTGGTCTATGCGCGACAACGTGAAGGGGTCCTTGGGACAGGCTTTATTGATATCTGTGTAATCAATACAAAGTCTCCACTTCCCATTTGCCTTGCGCACTACCACTGGATTTGCCAACCACGTTGGATGGAGCACTCCTCTTACCAAACCTGTAGCTTCCAGTTTCTGGATCTCCTCGGTGATGAAATCTTGCCGTTCCAAAGCTTGCTTTCTGAATCTGCTTGACGGACCGCGCATGAGGACAGACAACAAGGTGGTGCTCAATCACCTCCCTGGGAACGCCGGGGATGTCGGATGCTTTCCAGGCAAACACGTCGACATTCGCCCGTAGGAAGGTGACGAGCGCATCTTCCTATTTGTTGTCAAGGGTGGAGCTTATGGTGAAAGCCCCTCCCGGGCCGTCCTCCTTGACAGAAACCTTCTTGGTTCCCGGCGCTGTGGCCCTAGATCTCTTGTTTCTGCCGGTGGAGCTCTCTGGCACGTTCTTGACGGGAGCGCGACACTCCGAAGAGGTGCGCTTGCCGGAGTGGGTGTCCGAGGTCTCACCGGTCATCTTCTTTTTTTCTCCCGGGGCTCCAGTGGCAGGAGCAAGTGCCTTCGTAGCGGCAGTTGCTGCAACCGCTTGCTGGTACAATTGGTCAGCGCAAATCAGCGCATCTTTCTTATCGGAGGGGATGGTGATGACCGTCACAGGCCCTTGCATCTTCAGGGTGTTGTAAGCATAGTGTGATGCTGCCATGAACTTGGCCAGTGCTGGGTGGCCAAGGATCCCGTTGTAAGGCACGGGGATCTTGGCAACATCGAACACGATCCTCTCTGTCGTGTAGTTCAGATCACTTCCAAAAGTCACGGGCAGCGTGACTTTCCCCTTCAGTTGACTTCCCCTTGGGTTGACCCCCTGAAACGTGCCCGTCTATTCGAGGTCTCCATCAGGAACTTGCAGCTTCTCGATCACGGTGGGCGAAAGTATGTTCAGACCGGCCCCGCCATCGACTAGCATCTTTGTCACCTTGAGGTTGCGTATTGTCGGTGAAACCAACAATGGCAAGCACCCGACTGCAGTAGTGCGATCAGGGTGATTCTCGGCATCAAAGATGATAGGTGTGCTGGACCATTTCAGCGGCTATTGGGCACCGGACGATGGCTCCGCCACAATAATCTCACGCGCCCACTGTTTAAGTTGGCGGTGAGAAATATGCAGCGAGGCGCCACCATCCACGCACATGGCGTCCGTAGCCTTCTGAAACTCTTGGCCATCGGACTCGTCGTCATCTTCGTGATCGTCGTCTTCAGGCCTTCTGTCGCGGCCCCGGGCGGGCCTTTCCTGCTGTTTCTCCTTGCCGCGACGGCCTGCTTGGCCGTCACGCTTCTTTCCGGGCCCTTCAGTGCCATCCTGGCCCTTCTCCTTGTCCCGCCTCTCATATTCCGCCCTTTGCTTCTCAGCAAGGAGTTCAACCTGGTGGCAGTCCTGGAGATCATGGCCTTTGGTGCGATGGATCTTGCATTATCGCTTGACGTAGTTCCCTGGCTTCTCGGCAGCCGCCAAGGCCGGACAGGCGACGCACCCGGCAATCTCCTTGTCGGGGTCACCCACCCTGGTTTTCTTGGCGGAGCCGGCGTCAGCAGACCCCTCGACGGCAAGCACGGCTTTACCCTTGCACTTCCTGTTGCGGTGCCGGCCCTTCTTCGCCGGGTCGGCAATATCCTCATCTGAAGAGCCGGTTTCCGCGTCGGCGCCTTCGCCGGGGTACTTCATTCCCTCTTCAGTCCAGGCAAATCTGTTAGCAAGAACATAGAGTTCCGCCACATCGTTCACCTTGGTCATCGCCAGTTCTTCGCGCATCTTGCGGTTATGCACATTCTGATGGAACGCGCTGATGATGGCGGCAGGGTGAACATCGGGGATATTGTATTGTACCCGGCCTAATCTCTGTATGTACTTGCACAGACTCTCGCCTTCCTTCTGGGGTATGACATGCAGGTCACTTGCTTGGCCACGGGCTTGGTGGCCTCCAGTAAAGGCGCCAACAAACTCATGGCACAAGTCGTACCAGGAGGAAATAGAGTCTACTGGCAAGTGCATCAACCAAGACATGGCGTTAGGTTTAAGAGCCAACGGAAAGTAATTCGCAAGCACCTTATCGTCGTGGGCCTAGGCAGCTTGCATCGCGATGGTGTAGATGCTGAGGAACTCCGACGGGTGGGTCTTGCCGTTGTATTTCTCGCCAACGTCAGGCTTGAAGGTGCGGTAAGAGGGCCACTGGAACTGCTGGAGCTCACGGGTAAAAGCTGGACAGCCTACCTCGTAAGGTAGACCTCCAGGGCTCTTTGGTGTTGGGCGGTCTGTAGCAGGCCCCGCTCGCCTGTCTGACTGGTGGCGTGCTCGGCGCTAGCGCTCGATGGTGGTTCGAGCGTCTTCATGAGCTCGCTCCTGAAGAACTCGACGCTCGTCGCCATGGGTCCGCGGGTCGGACGACGCGATGGAGATGGCGTCGCCCGTGATGTCTCGACGAGTTGACACACGCGGTACCGGGCAAGGAGGAGGCGAATGCACCGTAGCCACGGCGCTGCTGGTCCTCCCGCCACCGGTGCATGGGACTCCATCAGAACGTCGTCCTGGGAGCTCCGCTGGACTTGGTTCATCCTTGTTTGCGACTGTGACAAGGCTTCGGATGGTGGCTCTCCATTCGTCGAGTTTCCTCGTAACGGGAGGAAAGTCGAGGAGCAACTACGCGAGCGCCAGGGCTTCGGCTGGGGTCAATGGTAGCGAAACCTGCCCGGATCGCGACGCGCTTCGACCCCTAAGCGTGTCAGGAGGAGCTCCATCACGATCCCGCGGTCGCATACCGTCTCCACCAGTGCTTCGGCGGGCGGGCAGATCTTCTAAGTCCCGGGAGTGGCACTCGGGGCTCTTCCCATGGCGACGCCCGGGATCTTCGGGGTGACGACGCCGTTCGTCGCGCGCTGCTTGAGAAGAGCGCTGTTGGCGTCGGCGTGGGAGTTCTGGAGATCCTCCCGTCGCCTTCGGGTGATGCGGCAGCGACCTTGGAAGGCCCCGCGCCACCCGCAGACGGCCGGGTTCCATCTTTGGAACTGGCGGTGTGTGGCCCGTTACCAGGCGCACAAACATCGCCACCTCCCAAACTCCGGCTGCTGGGACAGCGTTGGTGTTCGCGAGCAGCGCCCCGAGTCCTTTCCGCGACTGGTCCGCTGCTCGCCAGCGTTGGGACGGGCTGTCCGACTTCCGACTTGCCAACCGCCACCGTCGTCTTCTTCTTGGGCGCCATGACAACGAAGAAGTGTCGAACTTACTGCTAAAGCCGATTCTCACAACTGCGCACCCCTACCTGGCGCGCCAAAGATGTCAGTGTATTTGGATCGACACCAATGGGATCACAAGAATCCCTACTACGGTTGTGGGGCGCGGGGTTGAGAGAAGAGCGGATCTAACAGTCAGGACATGATTCCTTTACCCATGTTCGGGCCGCAAAGATGCGTAAAACCCTACTCCTGCTTTGGTGGATTATATGTTTGTGTTCTTCAGCTAGTGAGGAGCTCCAAGAGAGTCGTTAGGAGTTCTAAAAAGCCGAATCCTCCTCCGGGTCTCCTCGGGCCTCCTTTTATAGGAAAAAGGGGTTGCCACAGTGGCACACAGGAGGTGGCAAGGGTACAGTGATGCGAGGTTATCCCTCACATTACAGGACAAGGCGCATTTAATGCGCTTAGCTTAGGTGTCCTTGCTTTATCGGGGACGAGGGGAGACGTCCATCTTGTCCGTCGCCGGTCCTCCTCGTGCTGACACGCACCCTGGCCAGCGGTGCCTGAGGTGCCATGTAGGCAAGCTAGCAGCTGAGGTGGCGCAACGGCGGGTCTCCACGAAGATCTGCGAGTTGCCACGCAGGAGCCTGTCCAGCTGGTTTGGTCACCAGCTGCGTGGGGCGGTGGAAATTCAGTTGGTGCGGGTCTGATGGTGGCCTTGCGGGTGTCCTCGGCAAGGGCCTTGCTGGGGCCCCAGCAAGGGTCTTGCCGTGGCGCCTCCTGTCATCCCCGGCAAGGTGCTTGCCGAAGGCCTTGTGGTCGTCCTTGGATGGGATCCCGCCAAGGGTCGTCGTCTTCTTAGCTTGTATCTGATCTTGGATATCTTCACAATGATCTGCAAGCCACCACGGGGATATCTCCCGAATCCTCGCCCCATAGGGGCGGTGGACTCAAGGGTGATCCGCTCCGTAGGCGTGGGGCGAGCTGCCGCGGCAAGGGTCTTGTCGGGGCCGCCAGAGCCGGCCCCGGCAAGGGTCTTGCCAGGGCCGCTGAAACTGGCTCCCGGCAAGGATCTCGCCGGGGAAATCTGCTTCGTCCCTTTGCTCTTTGTGGTCTTGTTCTTGGCGTTGTTCCAGTCTCCATCAAGCTTTGGTCTTACCCCGGCTCACCTCCCTTGCTATGCTTGGTGTGGTGGTGCCCGTGGCTCAGACTGCCCGTGCACAGTCATAGGTGTACAAAAAGTGTACCCCTCTTTTTGTACACCGACATAACTTGTGTTATTTTAGTAGGAACACTTGATAGATTGACCAGAAAGAATAACTTAGTGTTATTTTTGTACGAACTCTTGGATAGATCGATCGGAAAGAATAGCTACAAACAACTCTTTCTTATGTCCTCCACTAGATAGGAACTTTGGAGTGATTCTTCACCGCACTTTGAGGGATGGTTATATGATCCAATTATATTAGTATTGTTGAGAGATTACACTAGCGAAAGCACTAACCCTAGGCCTCATTTTCAAGCATTGCAACATCATTTGTGATTTGTTTTGTCACTTGCTACCTTGCTGTTTTTATTGTCACTATTACAAAAATCAATATCTAATATCCATATTACACTTGTATCACCATCTCTTCGCCGAACTAGTGCACCTATACAATTTTCCATTGTATTGGGTGTGTTGGGGGCATAAGAGACTTTTTATTATTTGTTTGCCGGATTGTTTGAGAGAGACCTTCTTCATCCTACACCTCCCATGGATTGATAAACTTTAGGTCATCCACTTGAGGAAAATTTGCTACTGTCCTACAAAACTATGTGCTTGGAGGCCCAACACGAGTCTACAAGAACAAGTTGTGTCGTAGACATCAAGCTCTTTTCTAGCACCGTTTCTGGGGAGGTGAGTGCTTGAAGGTATATGTTTAGATCTTGCAATCGAATCCTTTAGTTTCTTGTTTTATCACTAGTTTGGTTTTATAAAAGAAAACTACAAAAATGGAATTGAGGATACCTCATATTATTCGTCTTTCTCCATGTCTTTCTTGAAAATGATGGAAAGGAAAATTATGCTCAATTGATAGAAGAATAATTCAATAAAATGTTTGGCATAAAATATTTGAATGATGAGCATGATTTCAATGTTGTTAGTATGAATTCTTTGAATATCCATGATGCTAATGATATGCAAAGCCATAAGCTTGTGAAGCTAAGTTTGATGAAGATGATATTTTTAGTCCCCCAAGATTTGATGTGGAATTTTTTTGTAATGGTAGCATGCCTCCTATTTATGATGATTATATTGATAAAAGTGGATTTGGAGAGGTCATGACTTTATTTAGTGATGAATCCACTACTTTGGAGGATATTTCAATTGACTATGATAACAAAGTTGCTATCTATGATGATTATTGTGATGACATGTATGCTATATTGAATAATGATTAAAATGAAACTTGTCATCATAACTTTAATTTTCAATCTCATGATAGTTATTTTGTTAAGTTTGCTCCCACCACTTTTCATGAGAATAAATTTGCTTATGTGGAGAGAAGAAAAAATTTCTATGCTTTAGCATCATGAAAAGAATGATTTATGTGATGGTTATATTGTATAATTCATTCATGATGCCACTAAAAATTACTGAGAGAGGAACATATGCTTGTAGGTATTGCAATAATATCAAGTTTCCTCTCCAAGTGTTGAAAATCTTGAAGTTTTGCTTGTTTTGCCTTCCTATGCTTGTTGATTCTTGTTCTTGTAAATTGTTTTCTCACAAGATCCCTATGCATAGTAAGTGGGTTAGACTTAAATGTGCTAGTCATATTCTTCATGATGCTCTATTTGTGTTTCAATCTTTATCTTTTATGTGTGCATCATTGAAATCATCATGCCTAGCTAAAATGCATTGAAGAAAAGCGCGTGATGGGAGACAAACCAACATTTACCCCTAATGTTTTTGTATGTTCACGTGGTTAGGATACTGTAGTAATCATGTTTTATATGTTTTGTTCCAATAAGGTGCCAAGTAAAGCCTTTGGGATAGTGTGGATGATAGTTGATTTGATTCTGTGAAAAAATAGAAAGTTTTGCTTCAAGTGCAGATAATTCAATAAATCACTGGAACGTGATAATTATCTGCAATTTTGACACATGATTGATATACAAATTTCCTACGTTGTCCTAAGTTTTCAGAATTTTTAGAGTTGAATAAGTATGGTAGTTGTGTAGATCATTACAAGCTATTCGGTTTATGACAGATTCTATTTTCAATGCATAGTTTGCTTGTTTTCTAGTTTCTATGGCTTATATTGATCAATATAAATTGTAGAAATGTTATGCTACAGTAGGCATTGTGTGGAAACAATTGTGAATCTTGTCTTTGACAGTACGAAAGTGAATGATTTGTTTTTATCATACTAACCCATCTCATGAAGTTCCGTTAAGTTTTTTGTGATTGAAGTTTTCATGATTTGGGTGAGATATCAATATGAGGAGAATAAGGAGTATTAATACCGTAAGCTTGGGGATGCTCAAGGAACCCCAAGTTAATATTCAAGGAACAACCAAGAAACTAAGCTTGGGGATGCCCCAGACGGCATCCCATCTTTTGTCTCCAACATTATCGGTAACCTCACTTGAAGCTATATTTTTATTCGTCACATGATATGAGTTTTGCTTGGAGCTTCATTTTATTTTATTAGGATTTGCTTGATGGTATTTAGAATAATGTTTTGTATCTTTTATTTCAATAAAAGTGTAAAGGATAGCCTTTACCATGCTTATTTTGCAAGTCTATATGTTGCTGTTTGAAAATAGAAAGTTTGACGCTGTTGTAAGAATTCCCGAGAAAAGTCAGAATGTGATAAAAGGTTGAAACTTTTTGCACACCAAGATATGATAAATTTCCTACAGCATTTTAAATTTTCAAAAAAATATTGAGCTAGCGAAGTATGGATCCTCTTGCATTCTTTACAAACTGTACTGTTTTGATAGATTGTTGTTATGTTTGCATTGTTTGCATATGTTTGCGTGTTTAATTATTCTATTTGAGGATAGGAGTATTAAATATGCAGAAGTATTTATTATGCAATTTTGAATAATAATTTTAGTGATTTTCTACAATAGAGAATGATAAGGTTTTGCATTGATTTATACTAACATATCTCACGAGTTCTTGTTGAGTTTTGTGTGGATGAAGTTTTTGAGATTTATGAAACGGTGATATAAAAGGAATTAAGGAGACACAAAATCTCAAGCTTGGGGATGCCTAAGGCATCTCAATATAACATTTCAAGTAGTATCAAGCATCTCAGCTTGGGGATGCTCCAGTAGGCATCCCACCTTTCTTCTTCAATAATTATCGGTTAGTATCGGTTGATCATAAGTTTTTGCTTCTTCACATGAGATGTGATATTCTTGATATGTCATTTTATTTTGTTTGCTTTCTGTTTTAATAAAATACTTAGATCTGAAAGTTTTAAAATAAAATAGACCACCGAAATAGTTGCCAGGGAGGCTAGGTAAGCGGCATTCACATCACGTCAAAGAAGCTCTTTTCTGGCGCCTTTGCTCTAGTGCTTCACTTATATCATTTTGAGCACGGTGTGCTTTAGTATTTTTGAAGAAATTTTCTCTTGCTTTACTTAAAATTAATTTAAGAGAAATAAATATTATGCTCATGATCTTCATTTATATCTTTTTGGAGTAGCTTGTCATTTACTCTTGTGCTTGACTTATATCCTATGAGTAAATTCTTGAATAAATTGAATGTCATGAAGTTGAAATCATATCATGCCTAGTGGTAGCTTTACATTGGGTTTAGAAAGTGAAATATTTTTAGGCTTGACAATCACAATATTGGTCATACAAGCAATTCAAGAATAATTAGTATAAGGAAGAGAACTTTCACACGCAAATACACTATCTTGGAAATCTTTTGTGATTGTGAGCCCAATCAAAATATTATATGCCAAAATTGTTGACGTTGGACAAGGAAGACAATGTAATGGTTTATGTTTGTTCATATTCACATAGAAGTTGTATTGTCATAGATCCTTCAACATGTGGTGCTTGCCCCCATCTTTGCTAGCCAAAAATTCTGCACCAAGTAGAGATACTACTTGTGCATCCAAAAACCCTTAAACCCAAATCTTATCTTCAAGAGTCCACCATACCTACCTAAGGATTGAGCAAGATCCTTCAATTAAGTTGTCATCGGTGCAATAAGGCAATAAAATTTGCTTCTAAAAGTGCTAGATCATTTAGTGTAAGGGAAAATTGGGCGTTGTACGAACTTGTGATGGCAAAGTAATAAAAGCGACTGACTGCATAATAAAGGTTGCTATCATAAGGGGCAATATAACACGACGTTCCTTTGCATTAAGGGGTTGAACATGCAAACAAATAAGCGCATGGCAACCTCCGCTTCCCTCTGCGAAGGGCCTATCTTTTACTTTTATGTATTTACTTTAACGCAAAGACTCAAAGTTTTTCTCTCTATTCCTTTTTATTTTTCTCTTCTGGGAAGCATCATGTGGTCAGGAAGGATCTAGGCACATATGTCCAACTGAATATGGGTAGCATGAATTATTATTGTTGACATCACCCAAAGGTGAATAAGTCGGGAGGCGAAACTACAAGCCCCTATCTTTCTATGTGTCTGATTTAAACGTTTTGGTCATGTGTATGCGGTGAGTGTTAGCAATCATAGAAGACTATATGATGGTTGAGTATGTGGAGCTCTTACTTCAACTCTATTGAATAAGTTGAATTACAATTGCTTGGTGACTGAGAACATATGTTGTTGAGTTTCAAGAGAATTCATTGTTTGAACCTTAACATGTGAATTGGTTGCTACTCTATCATGAGAGGTTTATAGGAAATAATTGTTGTTATGATGATAGGAAAAGTGATTGAAATTGTCTTTGATCAAACTTGTGCACTTTGCTTGCATTCACACTTCATAAATTATTTCTTTTAATATTACCTACTCGAGAACGAATAGGAATTAAGCTTGGGGATGCTGATACGTCTCCAACGTATCTATAATTTATGAAGTATTCATGCTATTTTATTATCATTCTTGGATGTTTTACAATCATTTTATAGCAACTTTATATCATTTTTTGGGACTAACTTATTGAACCAGTGCCCAGTGGCAGTTGCTGTTTTTTGCTTGTTTTTTACATCGCAGGAAATCAATACCAAACGGAGTCCAAACACCGCGAAACTTTTTGTGGATTTTTTATGGACCAGAAGAGTCTCGATGGGCCAGAGAAGCACCTGGGGGCTGCCCTGAGGGGGGCACAACCCACCATGGCGCTTGGGGGCCCAGGCGCGCCCAGGTGGGTTGTGCCCACTTCGGTGTCCTCCCGCACCCCTTCTTCGCGCTATAAATTCACAAATATTCTGAAACCCTTCGTGGTGAACCTACATGAGAAGTTCCGCCTCCGCAAGGCTCTGTAGTCCATGAGATCTAGTCTAGAGCCCTTTCCGGCACTCCGCTGGAGGGGGAAATCATCACCGGTGGCCATCTTCATCATCCTGACGGCCACCATGATGAGGAGGGAGTATTCCACCCTCGAGGCTGAGGGTTTGTACCAGTAGCTATGTGTTTAATCTCTATTTATCGTGTCCGTGAGATGCACAATCTTGATGTATCGCAACTTTGTTAATATAGTCGGATCATATGGTGTTTTCCCCTCTCTATATTGTGATGAATTGAGTTTTCCCTTTGATATTTCGTTTTATCGGATCTAATACTTTTATGGATTTGAGAACACTTGATATATGTCTTGCAATTGAATAATCATGGTGACAATGGGGTATCATATTGATTCACTTGATATATGTTTTGGCACTCAACTTGCGGATTCCCGCTGTGACATTGGGGTAATCTATGCATAGGGGTTGATGCATGTTCTTGTCTTTGTTTCTCCGATAGAAGTCTTGGGGCACTCTTTGAGGTTCTTTGTGTTGGATTGAGTATTATGAATCTGAATTTTTTTTGGTGTTATTTTAGTAAGAACTCTTGATAGATTGACCGGAAAGAACAACTTTATGTTATGCTAGTACCAACTCCTTATAGATGGATCGGAAAGAATAACTTGTGTTATTTTAGTAGGAACACTTGATAGATCGACCAGAAAGAATAACTTAGTGTTATTTTTGTACGAACTCTTGGATAGATCGATCGGAAAGAATAGCTACGAACAACGCCTTCCTATGTTTTCCGCTAGATAGGAGCTTTGGAGTGATTCTTCATCCCACTTTGAGGTATGGTTTTATGATCCAATTATATTAGTATTGTTGAGAGATTGCACTGCTGAAAGTACTGACCCTAGGCCTTATTTTCAAGCATTGCAACATCTCTTGTGCTCCGTTTTGTCACTTGTTACCTTGCTATTTTCTATTGTCACTATTACAAAAATCAATATCTACTATTCATATTACACTTGTATCACCATCTCTTCGCCGAACTAGTGCACCTATACAATTTGCCATTGTATTGGGTGTGTTGGGGACACATGAGACTTTTTATTATTTGGTTGCAGGGTTGTTTGACAGAGACCACAATCTTGATGAATCGCGGGGTTTGTTAATATTGTCATATCATATGGTGTTTTCCCCACTCTATCTTGTGATGAATTGAGTTTTCCCTTTGAGATTTCGTTTTATCGGATTGAATAATTTTATTTATTTGAGAACACTTGATATATGTCTTGCAATTGAATACTCATGGTGACAATGGGGTATCATATTGATTAACTTGATATATGTTTTGGCACTCAACTTGTGGATTCCCGCGATGACATTGGGGTAATCTATGCATAGGGGTTGATGCACGTTCTTGTCTTTGTTTATCCGGTAGAAGTCTAGGGGCACTCTTTGAGGTTATTTGTGTTGGATTGAGTATTATGAATCTGAATTTGTTTTGGTGTTATTTTAGTACGAACTCTTGATAGATCGATCAGAAAGGATAACTTTATGCTATGCTAGTATGAACTGTTGATAAATCGATTGGAAAGAATAACTTGTGTTATTTTAGTATGAACTCTTGATAGATCGATCGGAAAGAATAACTTAGTGTTATTTTAGTATGAACTCTTGGATAGATCGATCAGAAAGGATAGCTACAAACAATTCCGTCTTATGTTCTCCGCTACATAGGAACTTTGGAGTGATTCTTCATCGCACATTGAGGTATGGTTATATGATCCAATTATATTAGTATTGTTGAGAGATTGCACTGCTGAAAGTACTAACCCTAGGCCTTATTTTCAAGCATTGCAACATCTCTTGTGCTCCGTTTTGTCACTTGCTACCTTGTTGTTTTTTATTGTCACTATTACAAAAATCAATATCTACTATCCATATTACAATTGTATCACCATCTCTTCGCCGAACTAGTGCACCTATACAATTTGCCATTGTATAGGGTGTGTTGGGGACACAAGAGACTTTTTATTATTTGGTTGCAGGGTTGTTTGAGAGAGACAATCTTCATACTACACCTCCCATGAATTGATAAACCTTAGGTCATCCACTCGAGGGAAATTTGCTACTGTCCTAGAAAACTCTGCACTTGGAGGCCCAACACGAGTCTACAAGAACAGGTTGTGTAGTAGACATCACTTCCACATCACCTCCAGGACTCTCTGGACTATTTATGTGTGTTGCTGGTGCTGCAACGAGATATCACAAAAGGTGGACCACAATATGGTCATTGAGGACACACCTGCACCTGAGAGATTACTTGTAGTTGACCAACAAGGTCCAACAAGAATCAATGTCATTTCCGCCCCTAAATCGACAGCGGCGGGCTACTCGTCTGTCACATACTGCTACTTTCAGGTATAATAGTCGCCTTATACCTCTCCTTGTTGATATCAACATTTTTCTAGTTCTGAAGATGTATGTTCGTCTGTCATCCGGCAAAGCTTCACCCAAATTCTAGGCACAGTGAAGGTCTTGGCACTAGAATTTGTCGGCCCCAACCTAGACCAAGTTGTTTGTTGCCTAACATGCTTTATGGGCCTGAAGAAGCTGTATATCGAGGTGATGTTCCTTTCCTATTAAATGTTAACCATAAGGGAGTTCAATTTTTTGCACCTTATCCCAAGTTTATAATGACAATGTACTACGATTTCTAAAGGAATTTTGGAGGATTTCAGGACATACACCCCCACCCCATATTTGTTGCTTGATTCATATGGTTAAAATCCATAAGCATTTCACCTTTGGATTCATATGTACTAGTTATCTTAGGGAATTTTTCATCCAATCCAACCTCTTGTGAAGAAGGCTACATTTTTCTAGATTATAATCAAGTGCCCATGTTAATCATGTTAGATCGAAGATGGCACGTTGGTGCATTTTACAAATCCTGCAAACGAAATAGGCGTGTAGTACTATTCAAAACTGCATGTAGGAACTAACACGTTCTCTTCTTTTGCAGATAATAATAGGCCTGGAGGTGTATAATATTTATAACAACAATCAGATCGAATGCCTGGATCTGCATCTCTCAAATATTACTTTGAACTCCTACCGAGGGACCTTATCGGAGATTACACTCGCCAGGTTCTTTCTTGCCAGAGCAAGGGTGCTGAGGGTACCGAGGTTGAAAACGGATTTAATAAGGAAAGATGAATGGTATGTTGAGCGTCGGCAGGTACTGCAGAATGGAAGAGGCTCCAAAAAAGCTAAACTTCATATTGGAAGAGCATATGACAGAGTAATTGGAACTCATTGTGTCAAACTCATACATGACTTGTCAGTGGCTGATCTCTTTGCAGAAATGATGAGGTTTGCAATGTCTGAATTTGGGCATTGTAATATTTGAATTTGAACCTTGCAATATTTATGATATTTGTTATATTATGTAATTGTATGTTTAATTTGGTATTGCAATCATGTCATGTTTCAAGTATATATATGTTGTTCTTCTGTACACACAACATAGATGTTATTTAACAGAGCATATCACATCACACACGGACCACACTAGGTAACCCGTCAGTGATGAGTTCATCAATCGATATACCAGCAAGAGTTTCCCAAAACAACACACACGGCTTTTTCGATCACAAACAGCTTAGATGGATAAACTGTATGCTGCGTATCGCACACACAACTCTAATCAGATTCGTGCTTGATGTCTCCAACATCGCTCGCACAATTTGTCTTATTTTCCACGTATCACTGTGCCGGCCTCTGCTCGCGTCCCTCGACAAGCTCTACTCGCCGTTAGGCACTACAGTGTGTTGTGCTCGCTGTTAGGCGCCACGGCGTGCTCTGCTCGTCTGTTGGCGCACTTTGCTCGCGTCCGTTGGCATGCTCGTCTTGTCGATAGCTTTTCCTTGCGTGTTCAACTGTACTATATGCATATATATGGTTGCTCGCCGTTGAGGCGACTGTGGACCGCTCTGCTTCCGTCCCTCCGCGCGTGCTCTGCCAGCCGTTGGGCCTACGCTAGATCACATCGGGGGGCCCATATGCATGCGGTTGCACTGCGCACGTTGCCACGTGATGCAGTTACGTGCGGGACGATGGAGTTACGTACTGCAAATTAGAAATGCCATCAGGGCGTGCCGGTATTCCAGGCCGTCTAGCTTCCCCTTTAATTCCCGCGACCATTATAACCTTAGTCTCTTCAACCTTTCGATCACGCCCCACAAGACAACAAGCACACCCACGATGACACATAGAGAGGGGATGTCTAGCGGTGCTCCAATGGAGTTCGGCGAGCATAAAGTGAAGACCCACGTGAGGGAGACATATCTCTAGGTGGTGTACACCATCGACCCGGCCATGGTGGACGACTAAATCAACACCGTTGAGCAGTTGCTTGCTGGAGACAAGTACAAGGTGGTCAGCATCGACTTCCAGTACACCGCCGGTCTTCCCGGAAAAGATCATAAGGTTGTCGTCACCCAGTTGTGCGTGCGCCAACATGTCCTCATCTACCACTACTGCATGGCCACAGAGCCTTGCGTCCGTTTTGCCAGGTTTGTCAACAGCATCGACTACAATTTCTCTACGATGGAAACCACCGACAATGTAAAAGCGCTCAGGGTTACGGACTTGGCCTGCAAGAACCTTGTTGAAATCCGTGAGCACTATAGGGTCTGGGGCAGCACGAAGAAGGACTCCCTCGTTGAACTCGCCTCAGCCATCATCAACCCCTACTATGAAAAGATGAAGTAGGATGCCTAGAGAACAAGTCCCGTATCCTAGCACAGGGCATGGATGCGGCAACTGGATGAACCTCACCTCAGGTTCGCAGCCAAGAGCGTGTACACATGCTACGAGATGCATAGGCAGATCATTGACTTGAGGAAGTGCCTCATTACCCAAATTGACGAGGCCAGATTGAGCCACAAGAAGTAGATGATGATCAGATGATCTATTATCCTATTTAATCATGCATGTAATTAATATATAGTTTACTTTGGTGTGTGGACATATCATGTGTGTAGTAGCCACCTATGTAATTATGCATGTAATAGTGTACTTTGGTTTGTGTAAATGCCATGGTTGTAGTAGCCTTATTAGCAGCAATCGTGTGTGTTATTATCGACCTTCGCACACATTTCTGATTACAAACATGTTTGCCGCATATCACACACATCTTGTTATATTGAACCATTTATGTTCTCTTGTCTCAACGCAAATAGTTCATCCGAGTGAACCGCATGCCGTATATCGCACACACCTTGATCTGGCTGACCGTTTCTTTTGTCTTGCGTAATCACAAATAGTTCATCTGAGTCAACTATATGTTGTATATCGCACAAAGCTTCATCTGTCTTCCCATTTCTTTTGTTCCTCCTCATCGCAAATAGTTAATAGAACTGAACTATATGCCCTACAACGCACACGCAAGTAAAATTTGAACCGTGTTTGATGCATCCGTCATCACAAATGTTTTGCACCTTTTTTGACGGTTTTTTACACCACCATTTGCGATTATTGCAACACACACAGTTTTGTCGAAGGGTCTCTGATTGTAGTGTCGCGTTAGCAGCATCCTACAGTAGTGCTTTGCGAGCTTAGTCTCATCAAACCGCACATCGACAGTCTCAAGAACTTTATAGTGAAAGATGTTGAAGACCCTATACGTGTGCTTTTGGTGCAAATTTGGAAGTGTGATGTGGATTCCTTATCCAGCACCTTGCACTAAAGACTTTGAAATAACTTACATTTGGATTCTTACCAGTGATCAGTTCATAGGATGTTTTCTTGAAGAACTTGTGAAGATATACTCTATTGATGATGTGGCATGAAGTGTCAATAGCTTCAGGCCACCACTCTCTTGGTGTCCTGTATTCATCAAGCATCGTACGTGCCATCTCAAGGGGAGTCCTATTCTTGCGCTCAATGGCTCCATTCTGCTGAGGAGTGTATGGAGCAGACATCTCATGAGTGATGCCAAATGTGTAAAGATAAGTGTCGAGCCCAGTGTTCCTGAACTCCGTTTTGTTGTCACTCTTGATGTGCTGGTCATGGAACGATTGGCAAACCGCCTGAAGACATCCTGCACTTCAGTCTTATATGGGATTATGAGCACCGAAGTATATATAGTGTCGGTGTACAAAAAGAGGGGTGCACTTTTTGTACCCCTATGACTGTGCACGTGCAGTCTGGGCCATGGCGCCATCGCACCAAGCATGGCAAGGGAGGCAAGCCGGGGCAAGACTGAAGCTTGATGAAGACTAGAGCGACACGAAGAACAATACCATGAAGAGCAAGGGGACGAAGCAGTTTCCCCCGGCAAGATCCTTGCCGGGGCCGGCTCTGGCAGCCCTGGCAAGACCCTTGCCGCGGCAGCTCGCCCCC
>LR738711.1:580353059-580377422 GCA_902687465.1 Secale cereale | reverse complement strand
CGACTCACCCTCGAGTCCACCACCCCCATGGGGGGAGGATTCAGGAGATATCCTCGTGGTGGCATGTAGATTTTTGTGAAGACCTTCAAGATCAGATGCAAGGTAAGGAGACGGCGACCCTTGGCGGGATACCAGCCAAGGAGGTCCACAAGGCCCCCGGCATGCACCTTGCCGGGGATGACAGCAGGTGCCACGGGAAGACCCTTGCCGGTGCCCCGGCAAGGCCCTTGCCGAGGACACCCGCGGGGCCACCATCAGGCCCGCACCAACTGGGTTTCCATCGACCCACGAAGCTGCCGACCCAACCAGCTGGACAGGCTCCTGCGTGGCAACCCACAAATCTTCATGGAGGCCCGCCGTTGCGCCACCTCAGCTGCCTGTCTGCCTACATGGCACCTCAGGCACCGCTGGCCAGGGCGCATGTCGACACGAGGAGGAGCGGCGACGGACAAGACGGGCATCTCCCCTCATCCCCGATAAAGCAAGGACACCTAAGCAGGGCGCATTGAATTGACCTTGTCCTGTAATGCGAGGGATAACCTCGCATCACTGTACCCTTTCCACCTCCTGTGTGCCACTGTGGCAACCCCTTTTCCCTATAAAAGGAGGCCCGAGGCGACCATGAGAAAGATTCTGCTTTTCGGAACCCCTCATGACTCTTTTGGAGCTCCTCGTTGGCTGAAGAACACCAACATATAATCCACCAAAGCAGGAGTAGGGTTTTACGCATCTTTGCGGCCCGAACCTGGGTAAAGGAACAGTGTCCTAATCGTTAGATCCGCTCTTCTCTCAACCCCGCGCCCCGCAACCGTAGTAGGGATTCTTGTGATCCCATAGGTGTCGATCCAAATACACCGACATCTTTGGCCCGCCAGGTAGGGGGCGCAGTTCTGAGAATCGGCTTTAGCGGTTAGTTCGACGCTTCTGCATCATCATGGCGCCGAAGAAGAAGACGACGGTGGCGGTTGGCCAGTCGGAAGCCGGACAGCCCGTCCCGACGCGGGCGAGTAGTGGACCAGTCACGGAAAGGACTCGGGGCGCTGCTCACGAACACCAACGCCATCCCGACAGCCGGAGTTTGGGAGGTGGCGATGCCTGTGCGCCCGATAACAGGCCGCACGCCGCCAGTTCCAGAGATGGAACCCGGCCCTCCGCGGGCTGCGCGGGGCCCTCCAAGGCCGCGGCCGCACTGCCTGAGGGTGACGCGAGGCCCTCCAGAACTCCCACGCCGGCGCCAACAACGCGCTCTTCTCAAACACCGGGCGACGAACGGCGTCGTCGTCCCGAAGACCCCGGACATCGCCATGGGAAGAGCCCCGAGCGCCGCTCCCGGGACGTAGAAGGCCTGCCCGCTTACCGAAGCGCTGGTGGAGACGATAGGCGACCGCGGGATCGTGATGGAGCTCCCCCTGACGGGGTCAGGGGTCGAAGCGCATCACGATCCGTGCAGATTTCGCTGCTGCCGACGCCAGCCGAAGCTTTGGCGTGCGCGCAGTTGCTTCTTGACTTTCCTCCCGTCACGAGGAAACTCGACGAATGGAGAGCCACCATCCAAAGCCTTGTCGCAGTCGCCAACAGGGACGACCTAAATCCAGCGGAGCTCCCAGGCCGACGCTCCGATGGGGTCCCACACACCACGGGCGGGAGAGCTGGCAGCACCGTGGCCATGGTGCATTCGCCTCCTCCTCGCCCAGTGCCGCGTGCGTCGACCCGTCGAGACGTCGCGGGCGATGCCATCTCCATAGCGTCGTCTGACCCGCGGACCCGTGGCGACCAGCGTCAAGTTCTTCAGGAGCGAGCCCATGAAGACGCCCGAACCACCATCGAGCGCCGGCGCGAAACGCGCCACCAGTCAGACAGGCGAGCAGGGCCTGCTGCGGACCGCCCAGCACCGGAAAGCCCTGGAGGTCTACCTTACGAGGTGGGTTGTCCGACTTTCACCCGTGAGCTGCGGCAGTTCCAGTGGCCCTCTCACCGCACTTTCAAACCTGACGTTGGCGAGAAGTACAATGGCAAGACCCACCCGTCGGAGTTCCTCAGCATTTACACCATCGCGATGCAAGCTACTAGGGCCCGCAACGATAAGGTGCTTGCGAATTACTTTCCGTTAGCTCTTAAACCTAACGCCATGTCGTGGTTGATGCACTTGCCAGTAGACTCTATTTTCTCCTGGTCCGACTTGTGCCATGAGTTTGTTGGCGCCTTTACCGGAGGCCATCAAGCCCATGGCCAAGCGAGTGACCTGCATGTCATACCCCAGAAGGAAGGCAAGACTCTGCGCAAGTACATACAGAGATTCAGCCGGGTACAGTACAATATCCCCGATGTTCACCCCGCCGCCATCATGTCACATCCCTAGTTAGCACTTGCTTTAGTACCTAGCTAGAGTGTGCATCATGTCTACTTTCAAAGAAATTTGAAATGGGATTAACAGAAACCCCAGCACCCCTCTCCTAACAACTAGGGTTTGTTAAAATATTTCCCAATGTACCCAAAATGCCCTTCAAAAATGTTCATCATTTCTGCCTTGGTCTTAAACCTTTTCCAAAAATGGTGCACAATTTTCTAGGACACTCTAGGGCTTTGGATTAAATCATATGGTATTTGTATTTGGGCATTTAAATACTTAAAAATATTTTAAATGCTCAAATAATCATGAACTATAATGTTTCCTACTGTTCATATTATATACAGTGGGCATGACAAGTTTCATGAGTTATAAAAATGTTTTGGCATTTTTATTAATTGAACAAAGCTGCAAAAGAAATGAAACAGAAAAGGAAATAGGAAAAGGAAAATAGGAAGAAGTACTTACCTCTGGCCCAGCCCTGTAGCAGGCCGGCCCAGCCCACCAGCCCTCCTCCTATCGTCTTCCTCCTCACGCCAGAAGGACGCGCGCGTGGCCGCCGCGCGCCGGCACGCGCCCGGCCACCTCCAGGCTGCTTGCCTGCCTCCCCGATGGCCTGGACGACTCCTCGAGTCGACACGCAACTGCCCCGACCGTTTTCTCTTCTCCCCCTCGTCTCCTTCGCCCTCCCCTGGCTCTCTCCTCCTCCATCACCGAGCCGCCGTCGCCGCCACTCGCCGTAGCCGCACTCAGAGCCACCCCCTCGCCCCGTGAGTGTGTCCAAAAGATCCGCCGCGTCATCCTCTTCCTCCTCGCTGAGCCACGAGCCACTGGAAGCCCTGCAACGACCCCACGCCGTCGTCCCCTTCCTCGGATCGCCGGAGCACCTCGCCGCCGTTACGAAGCTGCAGCGCGTCCCCGACTCCTCCGTCGAGCTCGTTAGCACCGCAGTGAGCTTCTACGTCGAACCCCTCCTTCCTCCATTCCTTTTGCGTCGTGTAGCCGCCGCTCTGCTGATCACCGAACGCACCGCCGCCGTGCTCGCCGCCGGTGATGTTCCGGTGACCATTTGGTCACTGGCAACCGTCCATCACACTCACCGCAGCACGTAGATGCGATAGGTGTTACGCACGCATCGCCTAGGCCCCTGCAGCCGCATCTCCACACACGCCCGACGCCGGTCGCCGCCGTCGAGCTTGTTGTCGTCGTCTCCGGCCACCGCAGGTCCGGCAACCACCACCATCCGACGCGCAAGGGCAAGAGCTTTCCAATGCTCCTAGCCGCAGCTCGAGCCGTGCCTCGTAGACGATTTCCGAAGCACGCCGCCGCACTTGGCCTCGCCGGCGTCACGTCACCGGCGGGTTTGACCTGTTTGACCAGGGGTTGACTACCCCTGGGTCACTGACGTGTGGGCCACCCTTTGCTAATTAGGTAGTTTAATTAAGTTTCTGTTAATTTAATTAGTTAATTAGTTTAGTCACTGACCCGTGGGCCCAGGCCCCACTGACAGCTAATTAGTTTTAGTTTAACCCTAATTAACTTAGTTAATTAGCTGTGACACTGACATGCAGGGCCCACATGTCAGGTTTGACTTGGACTAGCTCCTGTTGACTGACTGACGTCAGCATGATGTCATGCTGACGCAGTAAAGGTTTTTCTGGGATTTTTAGATTAAAAATAATTCAAGAAATTCCAGAAAATACCCAAAACTTCTAAAAATCATATAAAATCAACCATAGCTCAGATGGAAAAGTTTTATATATGAAAAATGATCAGAAAAATCCAATCTTTCCAATGGCACTCGTTTCATGCATGTTTAAACAAGTTAACTTGCTGTATACATCAAAAAAACATGATAATGCACTTATTTAAATAATAGTTTGAACTCCAATTTGAATCTTTGATTCAAATAAGCTCAAACCCTTCTGGTTTTAGTTGCATTAGCCAACACACATGCATCTTGCCATGTCATGAGCATGCATCATATTGTTGCATTTGTTTGTTAATGTTTGTATCGCCGGTATTCTCTGTGTTAGGTCCTGCTCCCGTGGATACTGCTGCGTATCCAGTTGAAGAGCAGTACCCGACAACTACCTTGTCAGGCAAGCAATCATTGATCATTCCGATACAAACCCAATCTTCTCGCTCCTGCTCTCTTTTACTGCATTAAGGCAACAGCGTGTGAACTGCTACTTGCCGCGGTAGTTGAACCCTATTCCCTTGCATGACCTGTCATTGCCATAGTAAATAGTTGAAACCCACTAGCATGTGTAGGAGTTGATTGAGCCATGTGATGTGTGATCCACCATGCTATTTGTTTATGTTGCCTGCTATGCTTAGAGTTGTGTCTGGTCTGGTTCATCTGGGTGATGGATCAGAGTGAAATGATCATACCGGTAAAGAGAAGGAAGTGTGGAATACGCTTGGTAAAGGTATCGATGAAAGGCCATGTAGGAGTACATGGTGGGTTGTTCCATTGGAATCGTCCATAGGACCTGAGATCTGTATGTGTGGTTCAAGTTGCAGTTACTACCATGCATTGGGCCCGAAACCAATGGACCCTCTCGGCTTATTAATTACCCTCGATCTCTGTCCAGGAGTTGCAACTAGTTTCTGGTGTTTATAGCTTATTGGAGTCGTGCACAACGCTGACCCTCGGGGTGGGTTGTGATGCGACAGGTACGTGGCACGGTGTACCGGTTGCCCGTTTGGTGACTCGGGAACCCTGTACACATCGTTTGGGGCCGTGAGCGACACCCCGGCCGGATCTCCCCACGGATGGAACCCAAATAGGCGATAAACCTGGACGAGAGACTTGAGTAGATAGTCAGGTCGTGGCCGACACCCCCGCTGGGCTTCCGCTTGAAGGTTGCCGAGTACGTGCCGAGTAAACGGCGATAAGTGGTGGAAGCGTGTGCGAAGAGGTACACCCCTGCAGGGTTATCAAACTATTCGAATAGCCGTTGTTCGCGGTACGGACTACTTGGTTACTCTTACAGTTCATAGACAAGTTGATGGATACTACTAAAAGCCTCAAGATAAGCGTGAGTGCCGTGGATGGCCCTTCCGTAGGATGACGGAAGAGGATCCTCGGTAGTGTATTGATGTGGTGAGTAGAGGACTCGTGTTCGTAATAACATCTTGCAATCTGTTGAGAGTTGTAGTATAGGTTAGCCAAGGTCAAAGCTCGCAATCTGCTATGAACTCCACTACCCCCCCTTTGATAATGTTGCATGTATGATAGGTTCTGTGGTAAGACTTGCTGAGTACCTTTGTACTCATGTTTGCTTAATAACTGTTGCAGAGGAGAACCCTGCCCCTGCTGATGGGTTCTACATAGACGTTGACGTCGACGAGTAGCTTGACACCCAGACGGAGATCTGGAGCTTGTGAAGGGCCTTGTAGATAGTCAGGCTACACCAAGCCTGTTTTATTTTCTAAGTTGTGTGTACTCAGACATGTAGCTTCCGCTTGTGCTTGTATGACTGTATGACTTGAGTGTTGGGTCATGTGACCCCTACCTGTATGAATATGTTATGTATGGCTCTTGGAGCCTCTTAAATAAAGTACTTTGAGTCATAGAGTTCTGTTGTGATGCAATGTTGTATTTGCACATATTGAGCATATTGCGTGTATGATTGAAATGCTTGGTATGTGTGGGATCCGACACCTAGTTGTTTTCTTTGGTAGCCTATCTTACAGGGAAATGCCTCCTAGTGTCTCCAATGAGCCTTGGTAGCTTGCTACTGCTCGGAATACGTAGGCTGGCCGGCATGTGTCCTTCTTCGTTCCTGTGTCTGTCCCTTAGGGGAAATGTCACGCGTTGTTCCTTTAAGTCCATGTAGCTTGCTACGACTTGGGTTCATACGTTGATGACCGACACCTTCGTTGCTGGGTCATGGATGCCTGTCTCTATAATTTAGTGCCACTTTTGGTTTATAACTAGCCATGTCGGCCCGGGTTCTCTGTCATATGGATGCTAGCGACACTGTCATATACGTGTGCCAAAATGCACAAACGGTCCCGGGCCAGGTAAGGTGGCACCCGTGGGGTTACCGTGCGTGAGGCCGCAAAGTGATATGACGTGTTACAGCTAGATCGGTGTGACTTAGGATCGGGGTCCTGACAGCGTTGGGATCAGAGCTGGACTGCCTGTAGGTTTCTCAAGCCAAACTGGTCGATGTTGAGTCTAGAAAAATTCTTAGTTATATGTAGGGGAATTGATTGTGGAAGGGAACGTAAGGCTCTTTTACTCCTTTACCTTATGCCCTTCTGATCCGAGTCAGTCTATTTTTCTACGGGGATTTAAGACTAGGCCTCTTATCCTTTCTAGGTTCACGTGTTACTAATCCGTAGACTCTTAGGATTGTTGGTTTCAAGCCTCAGTTCAGTTTCTATCCTTTTTAGTATGATGATTGTTGGACCGGAACCTTGATATGGATTGTTGAGTGGCTATGCTATCATTTGTATGATGTCTCAAATCTTTGTTTGAGCATTTACAGTTGTTATGCTGCCCGATTTCTTCCAGAAACACTAATGCCTTTGCATTATTCCGTGTTTCAGATGTCTGGCCGCATCCCTCACCAAGTGGTTCGTTTGACTCGGTGCATTAATGTGCCCGGTCACACGGCCATGCTAGTCCGTGTGCTGACTGAGACCGGTTATCGCTGGTATCCTGAATAAACTATGGAGGAACAGTACCGGGATTTTAATCAAAGTCAGTATTTCTACATAGTCCGGATATACCCCTCATATCCTGGAGCTAATGATCCCATCCATTGGTCTTATGGACTCGGGATTACCATCGAGATGGCAGTGTAGGATGCCGCTTATTCGATGATGACCATTCACCGTGCTAGGCATGCCTTGTTGCTGAACACTGAGTTCTGTTACATGCCAGCCTCACTTCCCGAAGAGGAAGGCTACTACACTGGTCTGTATACTGATGTTGCTCATGAAGAGCCACTGCTTCGGACTACTGTTCAGATGTTGGAGGATAGGGACCGTGAGGTCCGTGCCCTCCGAATGGAGTTGTATAACACTCGAGCCGCTCATTGGACTACTTTGACATGGCTTGCACCTGCTGTGCACGCCGGATATCTGGACATGTGGGATTTGTACCCCATGCGGACTCGTCTGCCTAATCGCATGGATTGGCGTGATGTTGGGGGTATTACACCTCCACGTGGGCGTCGGTTACCACCAGCATCGGGACCGAGGCCACATCCATGTCCCTATGGTCCACAGCCTTCGAGTGCTCGCGAGTTCCAAGATCCATCTGTTCCACTTCCAGGCTATGGTGGTAATATTTACGAGGATTACTACGCGAATGTCTGAGCTAGGCCGTGGTTGTAGTAGTATTGTAGTAGTTGTATTTCCACTGTCCTGCGCGTCTTGTGGAATATGACTTAGTGTGTACTGAGTTCCGGAGGTGTAGTTAAATAATGTATAGGAGCTTGGAATGCGTCTGATGGGATGTATCGTCTTTCACCGCAGTTGTACTTTAGCCTTGGCTTGTACTAAACTTTGTATGGTGTGTATGACCACTGGTGTATATATAGCAGTTCCTATATTACCATGTCGTACGGATGAACATCTTTGCATTCCGTGTCATCCATTACATTCTGCACTTCTATGTCAAATTTTTGCCATCCTTGTCTAAACCGTTGTTTTGTTTTCCTAGGATAGTCAACACTCGCAACACTCCTGCTGCTCAGGAGCAGGGTGAGGCTAGTGGGGCTAGAGATGGGAATCTTCCCCAGCCACCCTCTTTGGCGGAAGTCATGCTTGAAGCAGAACGGAACAAGAGAGAGACCAACCGTCTATTGGAATGTATAGAGCAGAACACTAGGTTCCGCCAGAGGAATGGCGTGGTGTCAATCAATGATTTTATCAAGATGTGTCCACCGAAGTTCCATCACTCCACTGAACCTCTGGATGCTGATGACTGGCTACGTAGTATCACCCACAAGCTACACTCTACCCGTGTGGCCGAAGCTGACAAGGTTACCTACGCCGCCTACCATCTTGAGGGCCCTGCCAGTCTTTGGTGGGAAAACTTTGAAGCTATGCGTCCTGCTGGCCAAATCACTACTTGGGTTGAGTTCAGTGAGGCATTCCGTGAACATCACATTCCGGAAGGTCTCATGGATCGCAAGCGGGAGGAATTCTGCAATTTCACCCAAGGCCGTTTAACTGTGGACGGCTATAGCCGCGAGTTTGGTAACCTGGCACGCTATGCACCTGAAGAAGTATCCATCGATGCCAAGAAGCAGGCGAGGTTTCGCAAGGGACTCAGCCCTGAACTCTGCCGAGATCTACGTCTGCACGAGTGCACTTCCTTCCAGAAGTTGGTTAACAAGGCTTTCAGTGCTGAAACAGGCCAGACCGACTTCGAGGCCACCCGCAAGCATACTCGAGACTTTGGTTCCTCATCCGGCTGTGGCTCTCACAAGCGCCGTGTGTGGGTTCCTAACACTGCTCTGCCACCCAAGTACACACCGAGGCCATCCTATGAGGCGCCTCGCCCAACTCAATAGTTTGCACCTGCCAAGACCTATGGAGGACCACCTTCCAACTTTGCTCCACGCACTACCACTGTGACATGCTTCAAGTGTGGAGAACCGGGACACTACATGCGTGATTGTCCCCAGAACCAGCCAGGAAAAACCGTTGGCCGTGGCAAGCCAACCGGCAAGGTGAATTATGTCAAGCCAATCCCCACTGCACGTGGTCATGTCAACTATGTCTCTTCTGAGGAAGCCTATGAGGATCCTAACGTCGTCCTTGGTACGCTTCTCGTCAACTGCCATCCGGCATCTGTTCTTTTCGATACTGGAGCATCCCATTCGTTCATATCTGAGAGCTATGCTCGATTGCACAACATGACTTTTTGTGACATGCCTACTTCCATGGTTATTCAAACTCCTGGTTCAAAGTGGCAAACCTCTAGGGTAAGCCATGGAAATGAAATCCTTGTCGATAGACTTGTTTTCCTAGCATCTCTAATCGCTCTCAAGTCGTCGGACATAAACATCATTTTGGGTATGGATTGGATTACAACCCATTATGCCAAAATTGATTGCTATACTAGGACCGTTCAACTTACACATCCATCCGGCAAGACAGTCAATGTCTTGACCCGAATGGCTGAGCGTCAGCTCTACTCTCTTAATGCCAGCCCTCTACCAGAACTCGAAGATATCCCGGTAGTCCGTGACTTCCCGGATGTTTTCCCAGAAGAACTGCCAGGAATTCCACCTGACAGAGATGTCGAGTTCGTGATAGATCTTATCCCTGGAACTGTCCCAATCTCTAGGAGACCTTATAAGATGGCACCACTAGAATTAGCTGAGCTAAAGAAACAACTCGATGAGTCCTTGCAAAAAGGTTTCATCCGTCCTAGTTATTTCCCTTGGGCTTGCCCCGTCCTCTTCGTCAAGAAGAAGGATGGAACGGAGCGGATTGTTGTAGATTACCGACCTGTTAATCTGGTCACCATAAAGAACAAGTATCCGCTTCCCAGGATTAACGACCTGTATGATCAGCTCGTTGGATCCTCAGTCTGCTCTAAGATGGATTTGAGGTTGGGCTACCATCAAATCAAAATAAAGAACGGGGACATTCCTAAAATGGCATTTGTTACTCGTTATGGCCAATATGAGTACACCGTTATGTCCTTTGGATTAACCAATGCCCCAGCTACCTTTTCTCGGTTAATGAATTCTATATTCATGGAGTATTTGGATAAATTCGTCGTGGTATACCTCGATGATATACTCATCTATTCCAAGAACAAGGAAGATCATGCCGAGCATTTAAGGCTGGTATTGACGAAACTTCGAGAGCACCGTCTTTATGCCAAATTCTCTAAATGTGAATTTTGGTTGCCAGAAGTAACCTATCTAGGTCATGTGATCTCTGGCAAGGGTATTGCTGTCCATCCCGAGCGAGTTCAAGCCGTACTTGATTGGACTCCTCCTGAATCGGTCAAGCAAGTTAGGAGTTTTCTTGTCTTAGCAAGCTATTGTCAACGTTTTGTCGAGAACTTCTCCAAGGTTGCTAAACCTCTAACTGAACTCCTCAAGAAAGATAAAAAGTTTGAGTGGACCCCACAGTGCGAGTCCAGTTTTCAGGAACTGAAAAGACGCCTGACATCTGCACCTGTACTGGTACCACCAGACTTTTCCAAGGATTTTATAATCTACTACGACGCCTCGCGACAAAGACTAGGTTGCATTCTCATGCAAGATCGTCAAGTGATTGCATACGCATCTCGACAGTTGCGTCCACACGAGGATAACTATCCTACTCATTATCTAGAGCTTGCAGCTGTAGTCCATGCACTCAAAACATGGCGACATTACCTTCTTGGTAATCGCTGTGAAATCTTCACTGATCACCAAAGTTTGAAGTATATCTTCACCCAACCGGATTTGAATCTCAGGCAAAGACGTTGGGTTGAGTTGCTCACAGACTACGACTTAGGAATCACTTACACTCCTGGAAAGGCCAATGTCATGGCTGATGCACTAAGTCGTAAGTCATATTGTAACAACTTAATGTTACAACAAGGTCAACCACTTCTCCACGAGGAATTTCGTAAGCTTAACCTTCACATTGTTCCTCGAGGATTCCTTTCCACCTTGGTGGCGAAACCTACCCTTATGGATCAGGTCATCAAAGCACAGAAGGTTGATCCCGGAATTTCCCGTATTAAGAGGAACATCAAGAAAGGAATTGCAGGATGTTTCTCAATTGATGATCAAGGAGTCATATTCTTTAGCAACCGTTTAGTGGTTCCTAATATACGAAACCTAAGACGTTTGATCCTTAAGGAGGCTCATGAATCTCCTCTCACGATTCATCCCGGTAGTACTAAAATGTATCAGGATCTACGTCAGAGATTCTGGTGGACTAGGATGAAGAGAGAAATTGCTCAATTCATTGCTAACTGCGACGTTTGTCGTCGAGTCAAAGCAGAGCATCAACGGCCTGCTGGCACCCTTCAACCTTTAGCTATTCCTGAATGGAAATGGGATAAAGTATGTATGGACTTCATTACCGGGTTTCCCAGGACCAGGAAAGGGAATAATGCTATCTTCATCGTTATCGACCGCCTCTCTAAAGTGGCTCATTTCCTGCCGGTTCACGAGAGTATTACCGCTAGCCAGCTAGCAGACTTATATGTCTCTCGGATAGTATCACTTCATGGTGTGCCGTTGGAGATTAATTCAGACCGTGGAAGTCTTTTCACTTCCCGATTTTGGGAAAGTTTCCAGAATGCTATGGGAACTCATCTCTCTTTCAGTACTGCCTTCCATCCGCAGTCAAGTGGTCAAGTGGAACGAGTCAATCAAATTCTGGAAGACATGCTTTGAGCCTCTATCATATCTTTTGGTATGGAATGGGAAAAGTGTGTTCCATTTGCCGAATTCGCTTATAACAATAGTTATCAAGCCAGCTTGGGCAAAGCTCCCTTCGAAGTTCTATATGGGCGAAGGGGTCGAACACCTCTTAACTGGTCAGAGAACGGGGAAAGACAATTCTTTGGCCCGGATATGATCCAGGAAGCAGAGGAACATGTTCGCATCGTTCGTGAGAGATTGAAAACAGCCCAGTCTCGCCAAAAGAGCCAATATGATAGTCATCGTAAGGCTGTGACTTTTGAAGTCGGCGATATGGCTTACCTTCGGGTTACCCCTCTTAAGGGAACCCATCGCTTCGGTATCAAAGGCAAATTGGCCCCTGGTTTCATCGGTCCTTTTCGCATTCTTGCCAAACGAGGAGAAGTTGCCTAACAATTGGAACTACCTCCGCACCTTTCCAGAGTTCATGATGTTTTCCACGTTTCTCAATTCAGGCGTTGCTTCTCGGATCCTATCCGCGGAGTGGACCATGAAACGCTTGATCTCTAGGACAATCTCACATATCGAGAATACCCCGTTCGTACTCTTGATCAAACTGAGCGCACCACTCGACGCCACAATATCAAGTTCCTCAAGGTTCAATGGTCACATCATTCCGAGAGTGAAGCTACTTGGGAAAGGGAGGATCGTCTTCGACTTGAGTACCCCACCCTCTTTCCGGAGGAACCCGAATCTCGGGACGCGATTCTTTTAAGTGGGGGTGAGTTGTCACATCCCTAGTTAGCACTTGCTTTAGTACCTAGCTAGAGTGTGCATCATGTCTACTTTCAAAGAAATTTCAAATGGGATTAACAGAAACCCCAGCACCCCTCTCCTAACAACTAGGGTTTGTTAAAATATTTTCCAATGTACCCAAAATGCCCTTCAAAAATGTTCATCATTTCTGCCTTGGTCTTAAACCTCTGCCAAAAATGGTGCTCAATTTTCTAGGACACTCTAGGGCTTTGGATTAAATCATATGGTATTTGTATTTGGGCATTTAAATACTTAAAAATATTTTAAATGCTCAAATAATCATGAACTATAATGTTTCCTACTGTTCATATTATATACAGTGGGCATGACAAGTTTCATGAGTTATAAAAATGTTTTGGCATTTTCATTAATTGAACAAAGCTGCAAAAGAAATGAAACAGAAAAGGAAATACGAAAAGGAAAATAGGAAGAAGTACTTACCTCGGGCCCAGCCCTGTAGCAGGCCGGCCCAGCCCACCAGCCCTCCTCCTGTCGTCTTCCTCCTCGCGCCAGAAGGATGCGCGCGTGGCCTGCACGCGCCCGGCCGCCTCCAGGCTGCTTGCCTGCCTCCCCGATGGCCTGGACGACTCCACGAGTCGACACGCAGCTGCCCCGACCGTTTTCTCTTCTCCCCCTCGTCTCCTTCGCCCTCCCCTGGCTCTCTCCTCCTCCATCACCGAGCCGCCGTCGCCGCCGCTCGCCGTAGCCGCACTCAGAGCCGCCCCGTCGCCCCGTGAGTGTGTCCAGAAGATCCACCGCGTCGTCCTCTTCCTCCTCGCTGAGCCACGAGCCGCCGGAAGCCCTGCAACGACCCCACGCCGTCGTCCCCTTCCTCGGATCGCCGGAGCACCTCGCCGCCGTTACGAAGCTGCAGCGCATCCCCGACTCCTCCGTCGAGCTCGTTAGCACCGCAGTGAGCTTCTACGTCGAACCCCTCCTTCCTCCGTTCCTTTTGCACCGTGTAGCCGCCGCACTGCTGATCACCGAACGCACCGCCGCCGTGCTCGCCGCCGGTGATGTTCCGGTGACCATTTGGTCACTGCCAACCGTCCATCACACTCACCGCAGCACATAGATGCGATAGGTGCTACGCACGCATCGCCTAGGCCCCTGCAGCCGCAACTCCACACACGCCCGAAGCCGGTCGCCGCCGTCGAGCTTGTTGCCGTCGTCTCCGGCCACCCTAGGTCCGGTGACCACCACCATCCGACGCGCAAGGGCAAGAGCTTTCCAACGCACCTAGCCGCAGCTCGAGCCGTGCCCCGTAGACGATTTTCGAAGCACGCCGCCGCACTTGGCCTCGCCGGCGTCACGTCGCCGGCGGGTTTGACCTGTTTGACCAGGGGGTTGACTACCCCTAGGTCACTGACGTGTGGGCCACCCTTTGCTAATTAGTTAGTTTAATTAAGTTTCTATTAATTTAATTAGTTAATTAGTTTAGTCACTGACCCGTGGGCCCAGGCCCCACTGACAGCTAATTAGTTTTAGTTTAACTCTAATTAACTTAGTTAATTAGCTGTGACACTGACATGCAGGGCCCACATGTCAGGTTTGACTTGGACTAGCTCCTGTTGACTGACTGACGTCAGCATAATGTCATGCTGACGCAGTAAAGGTTTTTCTTGGATTTTTAGATTAAAAATAATTCAGGAAATTCCAGAAAATACCGAAAACTTCTAAAAATCATATAAAATCAACCATAGCTCAGATGGAAAAGATTTATATATGAAAAATGATCAGAAAAATCCAATCTTTCCAATGGCACTGGTTTCATGCATGTTTGAACAAGTTAACTTGCTGTATACATCAAAAAAACATGATAATGCACTTATTTAAATAATAGTTTGAACTCCAATTTGAATCTTTGATTGAAATAAGCTCAAACCCTTCTGGTTTTAGTTGCATTAGCCAACACACATGCATCTTGCCATGTCATGAGCATGCATCATATTGTTGCATTTGTTTGTTAATGTTTGTATCGCCGGTATTCTCTGTGTTAGGTCCTGCTCCCGAGGATACTGCTGCGTATCCAGTTGAAGAGCAGTACCCGATAACTACCTTGTCAGGCAAGCAATCATTGATCATTCCGATACAAACCCAATCTTCTCGCTCCTGCTCTCTTTTACTGCATTAAGGCAACAGCGTGTGAACTGCTACTTGCCGCGGTAGTTGAACCCTATTCCCTTGCATGACCTGTCATTGCCATAGTAAATAGTTGAAACCCACTAGCATGTGTAGGAGTTGATTGAGCCATGTGATGTGTGATCCACCATGCTATTTGTTTATGTTGCCTGCTATGCTTAGAGTTGTGTCTGGTCTGGTTCATCTGGGTGATGGATCAGAGTGAAATGATCATACCGGTAAAGAGAAGGAAGTGTGGAATACGCTTGGTAATGGTATCGATGAAAGGCCATGTAGGAGTACATTGTGGGTTGTTTCATTGGAATCGTCCATAGGACCTGAGATCTGTATGTGTGGTTCAAGTTGCAGTTACTACCATGCATTGGGCCCGAAACCAATGGACCCTCTCGGCTTATTAATTACCCTCGATATCTGTCCAGGAGTTGCAACTAGTTTCTGGTGTTTATAGCTTACTGGAGGTCGTGCACAACGCTGACCCTCGGGGTGGGTTGTGATGCGACAGGTACGTGGCACGGTGTACCGGTTGCCCGTTTGGTGACTTGGGAACCCTGTACACATCGTTTGGGGCCGTGAGCGACACCCCGGCCGGATCTCCCCACAGATGGAAACCAAATAGGTGATAAACCTGGACGAGAGACTTGAGTAGTTAGTCAGGTCGTGGCCGACACCCCCGCTGGGCTTCCGCTTGAAGGTTGCCGAGTACGTGCCGAGTAAACGGCGATAAGTTGTGGAAGCGTGTGTGAAGAGGTACACCCCTGCAGGGTTATTAAACTATTCGAATAGCCGTTGTTCGCGGTACGGACTACTTGGTTACTCTTACAGTTCATAGACAAGTTGATGGATACTACTAAAAGCCTCAAGATAAGCGTGAGTGCCGTGGATGGCCCTTCCGTAGGATGACGGAAGAGGATCCTCGGTAGTGTATTGATGTGGTGAGTAGAGGACTCGTGTTCGTAATAACATCTTGCAATCTGTTGAGAGTTGTAGTATAGGTTAGCCAAGGTCAAAGCTCGCAATCTGCTATGAACTCCACTACCCCCCCTTTGATAATGTTGCATGTATGATAGGTTCTGTGGTAAGACTTGCTGAGTACCTTTGTACTCATGTTTGCTTAATAACTGTTGCAGAGGAGAACCCTGCCCCTGCTGATGGGTTCTACATAGACGTTGACGTCGACGAGTAGCTTGACACCCAGACGGAGATCTGGAGCTTGTGAAGGGCCTTGTAGATAGTCAGGCTACACCAAGCCTGTTTTATTTTCTAAGTTGTCTGTACTCAGACATGTAGCTTCCGCTTGTGCTTGTATGACTGTATGACTTGAGTGTTGGGTCATGTGACCCCTACCTGTATGAATATGTTATGTATGGCTTTTTGAGCCTCTTAAATAAAGTACTTTGAGTCATAGAGTTCTGTTGTGATGCAATGTTGTATTTGCACATATTGAGAATATTGCGTGTATGATTGAAATGCTTGGTATGTGTGGGATCCGACACCTAATTGTTTTCCTTTGGTAGCCTATCTTACAGGGAAATGCCTCCTAGTGTCTCCAATGAGCCTTGCTAGCTTGCTACTGCTCGGAACACGTAGGCTGGCCGGCATGTGTCCTTCTTCGTTCCTGTGTCTGTCCCTTAGGGGAAATGTCACGCGTTGTTCCTTTATGTCCATGTAGCTTGCTACGACTTGGGTTCATACGTTGATGACCGACACGTTCGTTGCTGGGTCATGGATGCCTCTCTCTGTAATTTAGTGCCACTTTTGGTTTATAACTAGCCATGTCGGCCCGGGTTCTCTGTCATATGGATGCTGGCGACACTGTCATATATGTGTGCCAAAATGCACAAACGGTCCCGGGCCAGGTAAGGTGGCACCCGTGGGGTTACCGTGCGTGAGGCCGCAAAGTGATATGACGTGTTACAGCTAGATCGGTGTGACTTAGGATCGGGGTCCTGACACATCATCAGCGCATTCCACCAGAACGTGCGCAACCGCAAGATGCGCGAAGAACTCGCGATGACCAAGGTGAAGGACGTGGCAGGACTTTACGTTCTTGCCAACAGATGTGCCCGGGCCGAAGAGGGAAGGAAGTACCCCGGCGAGAGCGCCGGTGCGGAAACCGACTCCTCGGACGAAGATACCGTTGTTCCAGCGAAGAAGGGCCGGAGCCGTAACAGGAAGCGCAAGGGGAAGGCCGTGCTTGCCATCGAGGGATCCGATGACGCCGGTTCCGCCAGGAAAACCAAGGCGAGTGACCCTGGCAAGGAAATTGCCGGATGTGTCGCCTGCCGGGCCTTGGCGGCCGCCGAGAAGCCGGGAAATTCCGGCAAACAGTACTGCAACATCCATCACACCAAGGGCCATGATCTCCAGGACTGCCACCAGGTTGAGCTTCTTGCTGAGAAGCAAAGAGCTGAATACGAGAGGCGGGACAAGGAGAAGGGCGAAGACGGCGCTGAAGAATGCAGCAAGAAGCGTGACGGCCAAGCAGGCTGTCGCGGCAAGGAGAAACAACAAGAAAGGCCCGCCCGGGGCCGCGATAGAAGACCTGAAGACGACAATCACGGAGAGGATGACGAGTCCGGCGGCCAAGAGTTTCAGAAGGCCACAGACGCCATGTGCATCGATGGTGGTGCCTCGCTGCATGCTTCTGACCGCCAGCTTGAACAGTGGGCGCGGGAGATTATTGCGGCAGAGCCGTCGCCCGGTGCCCAAAAGCCGCTGAAATGATCCAGCACGCCTATCATCTTTGACGCCGAGGACCACCCTGATCGCATTACTGCGGTCGGGTGCTTGACATTGCTGGTTTCGCCAACAATACGCAACCTCAAGGTGACGAAGATGCTAGTCGATGGCGGGGTCTGCCTAAACCTACTCTCGCCCACCGTGATCGAGAAGCTACAAGTTCCTGACAGAGACCTCGAGGAGACGGGCACGTTTCAAGGGGTCAGCCCAGGAAGGAGCCAACCAAAGGGGAAAGTCACACTGCCCGTGACTTTTGGAAGTGATCTGAACTACAGGACGGAGAGGATCGTGTTCGATGTCGCCAGGATCCCCCTGCCTTACAACGAGATCCTTGGCCGCCCAGCGCTGGCCAAGTTCATGGTGGCATCACACTATGCCTACAACACGCTGAAGATGCCAGGGCCCGTGACGATCATCACCATCCCTTCCGACAAGAAAGATGCGCTAATTTGCGCCGACCAATTGTACCAGCAAGCAGTTGCAGCAACTGCCACTACGGGGGCACTTGCTCCTGCCACTGGTGCCCCGGGAGGGAAGAGGAAGAAGACCGACGAGACCTCGGGCGCCCACTCCGGCAAGCGCACCTCTTCGGAGTGCTGTGCTCTCGTCGAGGACATGCCTGAGAGCTCCACCGGAAAGAAGAAGACCGGCGAGACCTCAGACACACACTCCGGCAAGCGCACCTCTTCGGAGTGTCGCGCTCCCGTCGAGGACGTGCCAGAGAGCTCCACCGGCAGAAACAAGAGATCAAGGGCTACACCGCCAGGAACCAAGAAGGTTTCTATCAAGGAGGACGGCACGAGAGGCGCTTTTGCCATAAGCTCCGCCCTTGACAAAAAATAGGAAGACGCGCTCGTCACCTTCCTGCAGGCGAATGTCGACGTGTTTGCCTGGCAAGCATCCGACATCCCCGGCATTCCCAGGGAGGTGATTGAGCACCACCTTGTTGTCTGCCCTCATGCGCGGCCCGTCAAGCAAAAGGTCAGGAAGCAAGCTTTGGAATGGCAAGAGTTCATCACTGAGGAGATCCGAAAACTGGAAGCTGCGGGTTTGGTGAGAGGAGTTCTCCACCCAACGTGGTTGGCCAATCCAGTGGTAGTGCGCAAGGCAAATGGGAAGTGGAGGCTGTGTATTGATTACACAGATATCAATAAAGCTTGTCCCAAGGACCCCTTCCCGTTGCCGCACATAGACCAAATTGTCGACTCCACGGCAGGGTGTGTCCTGCTATCATTCCTCGATGCCTACTCCGTCTACCACCAGATCTTTATGGCGAGAGAAGACGAAGAAAAGACAGCATTCGTCACCCCACGTGGCACGTACTGTTTCGTACGAATGCCTTTCGGGTTGAAGAGTGCTGGCTCGACGTTTGCAAGGGCAGTCCAGATTTGTTTTGAACCCCAACTCCATAGAAATATGGAGGCTTATATGGATGATATAGTGATCAAAACCAAGAACAAGGCAACCCTTGTACCGGATTTGCAAGAAACATTTGTGAACCTGCGCAAGATCAACCTCAAGCTGAACCCTGAGAAGTGCGTCTTCGGCGTTCCGTCTGGCAAGCTTCTCGGGTTCTTTGTGTCGCAGCGTGGGATAGAAGCCAATCCAGACAAGATCAAAGCCATAGAGCAGATTGAAGCACCCAAACGGGTCAAGGATGTGCGTCGGCTTGCTGGCTGCGTTGCCGCCCTGAGCAGATTCATTTCCAAGTCTGCTGAGCGCGCCCTCCCCTTTTTCAAGATTTTGAAAAAGGCAGGCCCAATGGACTGGACGCCGGAAGCCGAAGCTGCGTTACAGGATCTGAAGAAGTATCTTTCCTCCACGCCAATACTGGTTGCGCCTCGACCACAGGAACCGTTGCTGCTATACTTAGCGACAACGAACCAGGTGGTCAGCGCTGCACTGGTGGCGCATAGAGAAATCGATGATGAGGTGATAGCAGCAACGGAGCCTGGTGCCACTAGCGCAGAGGCGACACAGCCGATTGGAGTGCAGCCGAAGAAGAAGATGATGCAGCATCTGGTCTACTTTGTTAGCTCCCTCTTGCAGGGGGCTAGGTCAAGGTACTCCGGTGTGCAGAAATTGCTCTTTGGCCTTCTTATGGCCTCGAGGAAGCTGCGTCACTACTTCCAAGCGCACGAGATCACTGTCGTCACTCGCCTCCCTCTGCAACAGATATTGCACAACCCAGATGCAACGGGAAGAATTGTAGAGTGGGCATTGGAGTTGTCCAGCTTTGGCCTCAAGTTTGAAAGTACCTCGATAATTCAGAGCCGAGTCCTGGCAGAGTTCGTCGCAGAATGGACCATAACGCCTGATGAAAAAGTCCAAGAAACTGCTCTCCCCGACAAAGAGGCAAGTTGCAACTGGATCATGTACTTTGATGGGGCTTTCTCCTTGCAGGGCGCCGGGGCCGGCGTACTGCTGGTCGCGCCCATTGGAGAGCACCTCAAGTACGTGGTCCAGATGAACTTCCCTAGGGAGGTTTCAACGAACAATACTACCGAGTACGAGGGGCTGCTTGCTGTCTTAGGATCGCGGCGGACCTCGGAATCAAGAAGCTCATTGTCAGGGGCGACTCGCAGCTTGTCGTCAAACAAGTCAACAACGATTACCAGAGCCCGTTTATGATGGCCTACGTCAATGAAGTGAGGAAGTTGGAAGAGCGCCTTGACGTTATATAGGCAGAACACGTTCCCCGAGCGGAGAACGACATCGCCGATTACTGTCAAAGCGCGCTGCCCTCAAACTACCTGTGGAACCAGGTACCTTTGTGCTCCAGCTTTCTCAACCATCCGTTGAACCATCAACAAAGCAGAACAAGAGGAGGAAGTCAGGGCCCGGCAAGTACTTTCCCGCTGCGCTCCCCGGAGCCGCCGGCAAGGATGTTGCCGGGGACACTGAGCCCGCCATCGGAGGGCTAACTCCGGCGGAGCGTCAAGCTTTTGCCATCGAGGTGGCCACTCCCTTGGCGGAGGAAATGCCTTTATTCCTCACCGTCGAACCCCAGGCTCCGGCGTGGGCGCAACATACCGTCCGATTCCTTCAGACTGGGGAACTTCCTGAGGAGCAGGAAGAAGCGGAGAAAGTAGCTCGTCGGTCCGCCATGTATCAGTTCGTCGATGATGTCCTGTACAGGAGCAGACCGAGCGGTGTGAAATTGAAGCGCATCCCTCGAGAGGAAGGACTGGAGCTGTTGGGGGAAATACATGGAGGCATATGTGGATCCCACATAGGGTCAAGAGCCCTTGCCGGCAAGGCATTCCGGCAAGGCTTCTTCTGGCCCACTGCCCTCCAGGATGCGACGGCGCTGGTCACCAAGTGCGAAGCGTGCCAATTCCATTCAAAGAAACTTCATCAACCAGCTCAAGCCCTTCAAACCATTCCTCTCTCCTGGCCCTTCTCGATCTAGGGGCTCGACATACTGGGCCCTTTCCCCCGCGCCGTTGGGGGCTTCGAGTACTTGTACGTTGCAATCGACAAGTTCACAAAGTGGCCAGAAGTGGAGGCGGTGAGGAAGGTCACAGCTTAGTCAGCCGTCAAGTTCTTCAAGGGGCTGGTGTGCCATTTTGGTGTACCCAACAGGATTATCACCGACAATGGCACGCAGTTTACAAGCCGCACCTTCATGCAATATACCCAAGACCTTGGCAGTAAGGTCTGTTTCGCTTCCATTGCTCACCCCCGAAGCATTGGTCAAGCTGAGAGGGCAAATGCTGAAGTGCTGCGAGGATTAAGGACAAAGACCTTTGATAGGCTGCACAAGAGCGGGAGGCACTGGATTGATGAATTGCCGGCGGTTCTTTGGTCGATCAGGACGACGCCAAATCGAGCCACCGGCCAGACGCCCTTTGCCCTGATATACGGGGCAGAAGCAGTTCTCCCCACGGAACTCATATACGGGTCACCTCGAGTGCTTGCTTATGATGAGCTTGAGCAAGAGCAATTGCGGCAAGATGACGCGATGCTCCTTGAGGAAGATCGTCTTCGGGCGGTTGTGAGAGCAGCGCGCTACCAGCAAGCCTTGTACCGCTTTGAGGAAGGTGACCTTGTTCTCCGGCGCGTTCAATCGGCCAGGGACACAAACAAGTTGACACCGAAGTGGGAAGGCCCTTATCGGGTAATACGAGTCACCAGGCCTGGCACAGTCTGCCTGGAGACCGAGGATGCCGTTCCGGTGAGTAACTCCTGGAACATCGAGCACCTTCGTAAGTTTTACCCATAAGGCGCGGCTTGCCGGACCTCCCGGCAAGCCACCCTTTTGTACAAGCTTTGCCGGCAAGGCATGTAACCCTTTGTACAAAGCCAGGCGCAGACCCTGAGCATAACTAAATGAAGCGCTCGCGCCTTGAGTTTTAGCATGCATGCTGAGTCGAGTCTCGTCCTTGGTTAGGGTTGATAGTGCTTAGCAGCGGCTAACCCCTAGCTTAGAGGTCGAGTCTTTGTCTTTCCTCTGTCTTCCTTGGTTTACAGGATGCACAGGCATCCTTGCCGAGGCCACATGGAGGGAGGAGAGAAGAACAAATCAGTACTTAGGCCCCAGCAAGCCAGCATCGCCGGGGGCTACAAGAGCAATAATTTGCCCGCGGCAAACCAGGATTGCCGGGGGCTGCAATTTCAGATAAGTCCTTTTTCCCTTGTCATGCATTCCGTTATGGACTGAGGTATGTGAAACCTCATTCTTTTCCTTAAGCTACCGTGCTCCCATAACTCTAGGTCCTAAGGCTCGTCCCTGGGACCAAGTTTGGTCGTAGTCGCGGCAGCAAAAGGGTAAAACGAGGAGCCTAGGCCCGCTTCATCCCTACCTCCGCCAAAGGCGTGAGAAAGGTAGAGCGGAGTAGGGGAACGGCAGGGCCTGTTGCCGGGCGAGAAAATGTTTATCTTAAGGATATCAGAGATTTATTCCCTGTTGTGGGTTTTTACCTATGAACAAAGGGCCCGGCAGGCATTCCCTTTTCATTAAAAACATTCCATTCAGGTACAGTCCATAGGGAATGAAAAACATGAATAAGGGGGATTACAAGTTTTAAACTTTACAGATGCCCGAAGGCTTACAGACTAAAAAGAGATAAGATGCCCGTAATGCCTTTCTTGTCCCTCTCCTCGGGAGGTAGGTCAAGGAGGCGAGAAGGGCAAAAGGGGCGCCTAGGCGAGCTACGGGTGGCAGAAGACACCGAGAAGGCATCTCGGTGGCCTCCCCAGGGCTGGACGGTGATGACGGCGCCGGAGGCTGAGCTCGAAGACGAGGCAGCATGACGTCAGTAGGAGACAAAGGCGTCGGTGCCCGCGTACTCCGACATGATGACCTTGCCGCCCACCTTCTTCCTCTTCCTATTCGGCTGCCTCCCTACGCCAGCCGCCAAGGAGACGACCCCGAGAAGTTCAAGGAGCCGGCGACGCGGATGATGGGGTCGCCGGTGCCACCAGCAGCGGCGCCCGACACCTAGTCGGACCCGTCATCCTGCCGTCCCCCGCCCTCGTCGTCGCTGTCGCTGTCCTTCTCGTCACCCTCGTTCGAGGAGGAGTCTTCATCGTCGGAGGAGCTCTCCATGCAGCACCTCGCGCGAGTTCCGAGGTGCCCGAAGACCTTGACGGAGAGGTGGCCATCCCCCATGAGCTTGAAGTGGAGGGTGAGCCCGTCCGTCAGGCTGTGGATACAAGCGAACCTCTACCATCCTCGGCGAAGATACATCACATGGGGGGCGGGGAAGTCGACGAGGGCTCGCGTGCCACTGATCCCACAACCCCTCATGTGCAACCGCAGCAACTCCGATGGGTTCGACTCCATCTCTCGCGCAAGCAGGGTCAGGAGACGAAGGCGACGGCGCGGCGAGCCCCGCATCCTAATGAAGAATTTGCAGGGGTCATCTCCAACGTGACCGTCCACCGGAGGAGGAGCTGCTGGCGGGGGCAAGGCTGGCGAGCCGCCCCGTCTTCCTCTTCCCCGAGCACCCCGGCCTCGCCCCCTCCCTCTTCCCCTCGTAGCTGGTTCGGCCACTACGGGTGCACGAGTAAGGGGAACGCGCTGCCGAGCAGCGACCCTCGCCGCCACCGTTGAAGAGCCGGGGTTTTCCTTCTTCATGGCGGATAGAAGAAAGGAGCAGAAGCTGAAGGAGAAAGAAGATGGAGGAGTGCGGAGCGCCGTCCCCTCCCTCAGCCCTTTATAAAGGGGCGGGGCTGGAGCTCGACCGCCCCGCTCGGCCAATCAAGATGCAGAAGGCGAGAGGGGCTGGGACCGACCCGCCGCCCCAACCAAAGACGGCTCGGTTTCCCGCCTCCACCGCTCGCCACCGCGAATTCATGGAAGGCACGTGGCGAATGCGCGGGACCGAAGAGACGGGTGAGGCGACCTCTCCCCACCCCGTGATCGTGGGGAGTGGACGCCTAGCAGACCGCGCCTCGGCCCCATCCAGTCAGCAGGCCACGCCCCCACACCTTCCCCCATTTATGGGGAAGGCGCGGGCCGCCTCCTTTCACATTTACTGCGATGTGACGCATCCGTGCGGAAACCGCCCAACGCATGCCGCCCACGTCACGCACGCCCCTCCACCCCGCACCGCGCGCGCGGGCCGTGGGAGGCGCTGCGCGCGAAAATCTTACCATGGTGAGAACCACCCCGCCTGCCCGCGTACCGTTCTGGGCCTGGCCCAACAACGTGTCGCTCTTATGTGTGGCCCAGGACCAGGGGCTCCTGTCGGTGTACAAAAAGAGGGGTGCCCTTTTTGTAACCCTATGACTGTGCACGGGCAGTCTGAGCCATGGCACCATCGCACCAAGCATGGGAAGGGAGGCAAGCCGGGGCAAGACTGAAGCTTGATGAAGACTGGAGCGACACCAAGAACAAGACCACGAAGAGAAAGGGGACGAAGCGGTTTCCCCCGGCAAGATCCTTGCCGGGGCCGGCTCTGGCAGCCCCGGCAAGACCCTTGCCGCGGCAGCTCGCCCCCCCCCCCCCCCCCCCCCCCCCCCCCC
>LR738711.1:580137156-580347528 GCA_902687465.1 Secale cereale | reverse complement strand
GCCACCGCCGGAGCAGGCTATGGCGCCTCTCCCCTCGCCGTGATGGCCCGTCGCCAAAGCAGGCTGCGGTGCCACCTCCCTCCCCGCGTCCTTCCCCCTGCATCGGCCCTCCTCTACCGCCCCTCCAGGTGAGTTTTTCTTTCTGTTTTTACTGTTTAGGTTTAGGTTAATTAGTGTTTGGTTTAGGTTAGTGGTATCTAGGTTTATGTTTAGATAATCAGAAGAAGAAGAAAGATGAAAAAAGAAGAAAAGAAGAATAAGTAGAAGAAGAGGAAAAAGGAAAAGAAGATGAAGAAGGGGAAGAAGAAGAAGAAGATGAGGAGGAGGAGGAGGAGGATAAGAGAAGAAGAAGAAGAAGAAGAAGAAGAAGAAGAAGAACCATGTCGACCTTACGGGTGCGTCGGCACCGACGAAACTGAGTCGAGAATCGCCGGTCGCCAAAACTAGGGTTGAGGGTTGGGGTAAAGTGTCAAGGATCGCCGGTCGCCAAGGAGATAGATGGTGGGTCCCGACAGCGTTGCCAAGGTCGAGAATCCTTGAGGACGAGCGAGTTAGGGGGTTCCCCGGTATCATTGAAACCCTAAAGGCGGCTATTTAGGTTAGGGGGTGCCTTGGCATCGATGAAAGCCTAAATGACATCTATATTGGTTAGGGGTTCCTCGACGTTGACGGAACCCTGAATGACATATGATTCGGTGGCATACTGTTGTAAATATTTAGTTATGTTGATGGCAAAAACAATAGTGCTATGTTACTTATCTTTCGATATAAATGTGTTGTTCTTTCATCACTGCGAGGGTCTGGTGTTTCGGTGAGCTCTGCCCCTGCGATTGTGGGTGAGCACACATGACATCTCCTTCTCCCCCCTTAATTATTTGCTTTGTTCCGTCCTTCCTGCCGATGACACTAGCTAGATAACTAAAGTCGCGTAACCATATGCGTCTCCATTCTGAAAGGGTTGCATCGATAAATATGCATTCAGTTGCATATTTATCACCGTAGCTCATTCGGATTGTCCAGCGATTTCCACGGACAATCTAAGTATGTGTTGATTGGGTCCATTCTCCATGCTCTACCCCATTCCGAGACAAAATTTTGGCACGCCTCCCTGTTGTTCTCCGGATGCACATTCTCTCGGCTCATTGCCGAGACGTGTATTTGGAGAAGATCGGGAGGTGTTGCCGAAATTTTGTCTCAGGATGGGGTAGAGCATGGAGAACGTACTCAATCTACACATGCTTGGGTGGGATTAGGACCTATATTTACCTATTAGAGTGTAGGTTGCATGGACGTAGTAAAATTGACAAACTAGATTAAAAGCCAAGTGTTGAAACTTGAAACACCCAAAGTGACTCATGACAAAAAAAATCCAAGCTTAGAAAAAGAAATAAAAAACGGAACAATACGTAGTGAGAGGTTGTGCAACTAGAATGATATTTTGTAACAGTTCTTTTAGAAAATTTGAGTGGATGATGGTGAACAACTCGAAAGCCATTGGTGTCTTGCGGTCATTTCCGTACTTTCTGCTACAGCACAACAACCCTTCTTCTGACCACCATTGGTGTCTTGCGGTCATAAGAAGGGTTGTTGCGCTGTAGCAGAATGTATGGTAATGACAACAACACACCAATGGCTTTCGAGTTCTTCGCCGTCATCCTCTCAAATTCATTTAAAAAGCTGGTACATAAAATCATCCTCGTTGCACAACCTCTCACTATGTACTATTTCGTCTTTCATTTCTCTTTCTATGCTATAATTTTTTGTCATGAGTCAGTTTGGTTGTTTGAAGTTTCAAAATTGACAAACTAGATTAACTGATGAATATACATGGTGATGGACCTATATTTACCCATTAGAGTGTAGGTAGGCAAGATGAGTGATCGTGCGTGGATGGACACCCGTCACACTAACCAATGAATGGTTAACATAAAGCAAGGGGTTTGTGACAATTGCATTTGCAAATGGACAGAATAAAACCTGGTGCGGTGCAGCAATTGGCACAACAAGACAAAGGAAGAAATGGGCGATGACCTGCAGAAGAGTGGTTTTACTCCTGGATATACGGTGTGGACATTTCATGGTGAGTCTGCCCAACATGTCAGAGCTGAGGTGGTCCATTTTCGCATCGACGAGCATGGTACCGGGATGGAAGACATGGTGCAAGACTTCGATGATGCTCGGGATTCGGACGATGAGATGGAGGAATCTTCAAAGGCCTTCAATGAAATGTTGGAGTGTTCAAAACGTCCTCTAAATGAGCACACTCAGCTTTGTCAGCTAGATGCCATCTCACAAGTAATGGCTCTTAAGGGTCAATTCAACTTGGACAAAGAATGGTACGACACAATGATGACAGTCTTCAGATGCTTTCTACCCAAATGCCATGTAATGCCTGCAAACCTGTACCAGTTAGATAAAATCCTCCGTGCACCTAAGATGCCCTATGAGAAGATACATGATGTGAGAATGGATGTGCCTTATTTAGGCTTGAGTATGCGGACTTGAACTATTGTCCCATTTGCAAGTCTTCTAGGTATGTTGTGGTATACAACGGTATGGGTGAGAAGACGCAGACCAAAATCCCCGTTAATGTTCTTTGGTATTTGCCAATCATACCAAGACTATAACGTCTTTTCATGGTCGAAGAGACGGCAAGACAGACGACATGGCACAAAATGATCAAAAGAAGTGAACTAGATGCACATGGGAATCTAATGATGGTACACACATCAGATGGTTCTGCGTGGAAGCGCTTTGAGGAATTACATGAGCAAAAAATGACAGATCCAAGGCATCCTCGAGTCACCATCAGCACAGATGGGTCCAATTTGTTCGGTCTGATGGCAGCCCAATGCAGTTGTTGGCCCGTATTTGTCATTCCACTCAATCTCCCGCGGACAGATTATGCACAAAAAGATATTTTTCTTGACGTTGATAATTCTAGGGCCAAACTATCCGGGGAATAATATGCATGCATACATGCAGCCGCTCAAGGATGAATTGCATGAAGCTTGTGATAATGGGTTCAAGACATACGACGCCGCTAGAATAAAGAACTTCATAATGTGTGTCTGGTACATGTACTCGATTCATGACTTGCCGGCGTATGCACTATTCGTTAGCCGGTGTGTGCATGGAAGGTTCTCGTGCCCCACATGCAAGGAAGCTCTTCAGTTTCATTGGCTATAGGCGGGTCGCAAGTTTTCTTGTGTGTTGTGGGCCCTATGGGTCTCCTCTGGTACTCCTCTTGGGCTCTACGAGTCTCTTCTGGTCAAAAAAAATCTCCAAAAGTTTTGTTGCATTTGGACTCCGTTTGGTTTTGATATTCTGCAAAGTAAAAACAAGCAAAAAACAACAACTGGCACTGCCCACTGTGTCAATACGTCAGTCCCAAAAAATGACACAAAGTTGCTAGTAAATGAATGGAAAACATCCAAGATTGATAATATAAAAGCATGGAACAGTAAAGAATTTTAAGCACATTGGATACGTATCAACCTTGGATGGATTTTCCTAGACTATCTTCGCAGAGACCAGAGCACTCACCCGGCCATACTGTCCTTTGGTCAGATGACCACATATTATACTCTTGGCAGCCGAGTCCAATTGCACGAACCTCTTTACATCAACAGCGGTGACACCTTCATCGAGTTTGGTAATGCATGTCCTGATGACATACCAGAGGTTGTTGTCAATGGCTTCAAGATGCATGCGCATCTTATTATTCCAATGGGGGTAATTAGTGCCATCGAATATAGGGCGCGCAGCGAAAACCTTGATTGTCCCTATAGTCGACAAGCTAAAACTCCAGGTGGTTTAATCGAATCACACATAACACGGGAGCACCTTGCTTTGATACCAATTGAAATTGCTAGTTATCGAATAGTGGGGGTGAATAGGCAATTTTTACGAATTTCTTCAAGACAAACAATGTCTTTGAAGTCGTGGAAGCGAATTAATAACTAAACATGATACAACGGAAGATAAAATACCATAGGCTTGCTGGAATGTCAAACAACAATAGAAGTGAGATGCAAAGGCAAACATCAACTAGGTAGAATGAAGCAGTTTGGGAAGATAGTTTGAAGACAAAGATGTTATCAGAGAGAATGTCTTCACACAATGCCTTTGAACAGAATGAGCTGATACGTCTCCAACGTATTTATAAATTTTGATTGTTTCATGCTATTATATTATCTATCTTGGATATTTTATGTGCAATATTATACTATTTTATGTCACTTTTTGGGACTAACCTATTAACCTAGTGCACAGTGACAGTTGCTGTTTTCCCCTTGTTTTTGTCTTTTACAGAAAATCAATACCAAACAGATGCCAAACGTTAAAAAACTTTTTGAGGATTTTTCTTCGACCAGAAGACACCCAGGAACCTTCGGGAGGGGTCCAGAGGGGCAACCAGTTGGCGACAATCCTATAGGGCGTGCCCCATGAGCTTGTGGGCACCCTGATGCTCATCCAACCCAAATGTTAGCTCTATAAATACCCAAATATTCCTCGTACACCAGAGGGCACACCAAAAAACACACCAAAAATACTTTTCCGCCGCCACAAGTTTCTGTCCTCGTGAGATCCCATGTGGAGACCCTTGCTGGTGCTCCATCGGGGGGGATTCGATCACGGAGGGCATCTACATCAACCTTGTGCCCCTTCCGTTGATGTGTGAGTAGTTTACCATAGACCTATGAGTCCATAGCTAGTAGCTAGATGGCTTCTTCTCTGTCTTTGATCTTCAATACAATGTTCTCCTTGATGTTCTTGGAGATCTACACTACAAAAAAAGACACATCCGTGACATTTTGGCCTGAACAAATTTTTTTAAGTCATGATTATAACACTTCTATGACGATAATTGTGACAAAACCTGGTATCATCATAGATGTGGTGGTCTCCTACTTCTATGACAAAAATTCATGATAGAAAATGGGATTTTCGTCCTGGGCTGGCCGGTGACGCAGTTGCATGTCATTCTTTGGGATGTCCATGACAGAAAAATCATGGTAGAAGCGTGGGCGAGAAAAATTTCGGGGAGTTCCCAGTTACGGTCGGTGGTCGGGGCGGAGCGATGCACGGAGGATTGCGCGTTTCTCTAGTATACGTACGCCCGTGCGTGCGAGGCGTTGGAACCCGACCGAGGTGTTCGCTTACTGAACCCGAGCGATTGTAGTAGCTATACGTTACTGAACCCAAGCGATTGTAGTAGCTATACATTACTGAACCCGAGCAATCGATCCCTTGTCTATTAACTAAACCCGAGCAATTCATTCGCTACTGCTACTAACTGAACCCAACCGATCAATCGCTGCTACTGCTGCTTACTAAAGCCGATGGAACCTGCTGCCTCTTGATGAATAGTGAATGTGGGGGTTGGTTGAATGAGTCGAGACGTGGTTGGGGTTGGATGAATAGTTCCCAGAGGGGGTTGGATGAACTGGACCCGGCCCGTGGTAGTCTAGGCGGTTACCGCTGGATGAACAGGACCCCGAAAGGAGGCTGCCATAGCCGAGCTGGTTGCAGCTAGATGAACAGGACCCCGTGGAGGGCTGGTTGAACAGTAGCCGGTGGAGGGATGGACGAACAATAGATGGTGGAGGCAGCAGGAGGAAGACGCGATGGATGAACAGTGCAGGTGGAGGCTGGAGGAAGTCGACGATGGGTGAACAGTAGCCCGTGGAGTCCCGTTTTGCGGTACGCCATGCCCGTCCCGATCAACAGGACCCTCGTTTTGACCATAGAGCTCCAACACATGTCCGTTTCCTCTGTTTTGCGGTACGCTAGACCCTCCCGATGAACAAGACCCCATTTCGACCGTAGTCGGTCAAGCTGAAGGCCGTTTACTCCGTTTTGCGGTACGCCAGACACTTCCCGATGAACAGGACCCCATTTCAATCATACGCACTCGAGCAGAAGGCCATTTCCCTCCAGTTTGCAGTACGCCACACCCTATTTCAGCTGTTCCGTCCAAGCCGGTTGGTTCCTGATGAACATGATGCATTGCGTTGCCTCCCGATGAACATGACGTTGTTTATCCGTTCCGACCCCACAAGTTGGCTGCGATGAACACGACGCCATTGCTGCCATCTGCATATGTACGGGACTGCATGGCCGTACGTATGAGCGACTACGCCCTTGAGACCCCACCCGTATGTACGTATGTGCCCGTAGTTTTTGGAGCATGGCGGTATGTATGTGTACTCCATTTAGCGTGGCTTTACGTATGACACGTGCCGCTCCTTACTAGGCCACGGTTCATCGCTATAGAGAGACCGATCGACCGCTATATATGTACATACTTGTTTGCTACCAGACAAATAAGGCTACGTACGCTTCAACCGGGTGGGTCGCAGCTGTCAGGGGCGGAATCATTTTTTCCTCGTAATAAGGAGGCACTTTCGATGGGTCCCCGCTATCAGGTGGAGAAACAATTATTTTGCGCGTAATAAGGAGGCTTCCTTGCATGCATCAGTGGACCTAGCTGTTGGCCCATCCACGTACAATCCTCTCCGATTGATGTCATTTGTTGACCACGTTTACCACGCCAGCCGAGAGCACCAATGTGGTGGATGACGGCGAGGCCTAGGAAGGGAACGACATGGAGCGTGGGAAGACTCGACAATTGGTTCCCACACGGAGGGGACTAAGAGGGTTTACTGGTTCATCTACCATCGCCGGAGAATAACAGGAGGTGTGAGTGAGTAGAGGGATGGCTAGGGCATTGATTGGGAGTAGGGTGGAGCGGCGAGGCCTGCGCAGCAGTACAGCCGGCCACGGGAGGCAGGAGGAGGCGGCACGGCCGGCGCTGGTTTTGGGCGGCTGGAACAAGAAGAGTAGAGGTTGAAGAAGCACGACGGCGGTTGGATTAACATCCAACGGTCACTGCACCTAGAATCGTTTGCTGACTAAGTTTACAAAGCCCTGCGTACACGTCAACTTAATAGGCCCACAAGTCAGCCTCCAAATCTGGTGGGTCCCAGCTAGTAGGGGGGAATCATTTTTTTGCGCGTAATAATGTGGCATTTCCTTGCGTGCGAAGATGTAGCTAGTGGTTCCCATTTATCAGTGAGATGAAACTTTTTTCACGTAATAATGAGTCACTTGCTTGCGTGCGAATATGTTGGTGGTGGGTCAAAACCTGTCTGGGCGAGAAATCATTTGTTTTCGCATAGCAAGGAGACAATTTCTTGCATGCGGACATGGACCATGTGGGTCCCTACTGTCAGCACTCCACGTACATCCCTCTTCTAATGGTTGTCATTTGTTGAGAAAATTGACCACGCCGCCCCGAGAAAACCAACGTGATGGAAGACGACGAGGCCTAGGAAGGGAATGACCCACACCCGACGTAGACACGGTAGTGAATGCCCACGCGGAGGGGATTACGTGAAGGAAATATGCCCTAGAGGCAATAATAAAGATGTTATTTGTATTTCCTTATGTCATGATAAATGTTTTTTATTCATGCTAGAATTGTATTAACCGGAAACTTAGTACATGTGTGAATAGATAGACAAAAATAGTATGTACCTAGTATGCCTCTACTAGACTAGCTCATTGATCAAAGATGGTTATGTTTCCTAGCCGTAGACATGAGTTGTCATTTGATCAACGGGATCACATCATTAGGAGAATGATGTGATGGACAAGACCCATCCGTTAGCTTAGCACTATGATCGTTTAGTTTTACTGCTATTGCTTTATTTATGACTTATACATGTTCCTATGACTATGAGATTATGCAACTCCTGTATACCGGAGGAACACCTTGTGTGCTATCAAACGTCACAACGTAACTGGGTGATTATAAAGATGCTCTACAGGTGTCTCCGAAGGTGTTCATGGTGTTGGCATAGATCAAGAATAGGATTTGTCACTCCGAGTGTCGGAGAGGTATCTCTGGGCCCTCTCGGTAATACACATCATAATAAGCCTTGCAAGCAAACGACTAATGAGTTAATCACGGGATGATGTATTATAGAACAAGTAAAGAGACTTGTCGGTAATGAGATTGAACTAGGTATTGAGATACCGACGATCGAATCTCGGGCAAGTAACATACCGATGACAAAGGGAACAACATATGTTGTTATGCGGTTTGACCGATGAAGATCTTCGTAAAATATGTAGGAGCCAATATGAGCATCCAGGTTCCGCTTTTTGTTATTGACCGGAGATGAGTCTCGGTCATGTCTACATAGTTCTCGAACCCGTAGGGTTCGAACGCTTAACATTTGATGACGATCGGTATTATGAGTTTATGAGATTTGATGTACCGAAGGTAGTTCGGAGTCCCGGATAAGATCACGGACATGACGAGGAGTCTCGTAATGTCCGAGACGTAAAGATTGATATATTGGACGACTATATTCGGACACCGGAAGTGTTCCGGAAAGTTTCGGAATAAACCGGAGTGTCGGGGGGGGGGGGTTACCGGAACCCCCCGGGGAAGCTATGGGCCCTAATGGGCTTTAGTGGAAAGAGAGAGGGTCGGCCAGTGCTGGGCCGCGCGCCCCTCCCCCTTGGTCCGAATTGGACAAGGAAAGGAGGGAGGGGGCGGCGCCCCTTTTCTTCTCCCTCTCCCTCTCCTTCCTTCCCCCTCTCTCCCTCTTGGTGATTCCTACTAGGAATAGGATTGCAATCCTATTCCTAGTAGGATTGCTCCTCTAGGCGCGCCATAGGGGGCCGGCCGTCCTCCCCCTTGCTCCTTTATATATAGGGGTAGGGGCACCCTAGAACACACAAGTTGATCTCTCCAGCCGTGTGCGGTGCCCCCCTCCACAGAAACATACCTCGGTCATACCGTTGCAGTACTTAGGCGAAGCCCTACGCCGGTAACTTCATCATATCCGTCACCATGCCGTCGTGCTGACGAAACTCTCCCATGAAGCTCAACTGGATCTAGAGCTCGTGGGACGTCATCAAGCTGAACGTGTGCTGAACGCGGAGGTGCCGTACGGTCGGTGCTTGATCGGTTGAATCGCGAAGAAGTTCGAATACATCAACCGCGTCACTTGACGCTTCCGCTTTCGATCTACAAGGGTACGTAGACACACTCTCCCCTCTCGTTGCTATGCATCTGGTAGATAGATCTTGCGTGATCGTAGGAAAATTTTAAAATACTACGTTCCCCAACAGTGGAATCATGAGCCAAGTCTATGCGTAGATGATATGCACGAGTAGAACACAATGAGTTGTGGACGATACTAGTCATACTGGTTACCAGCATGTCATACTTTGGTTCAGCGGTATTGTGAGATGAAGCGGCCTGGACCGACATTACGCGTACGCTTACGCGAGACTGGTTTCACCGTTATTAGCACTCGTTGCTTAAAGGTGACTGGCGGGTGTCTGTCTCTCTCACTTTAGCTGAATCAAGTATGGCTACGCCCGGTCCTCGTGAAGGTTAAAACAGCATATACTGGACGAAAAATCGTTGTGGTTTTTGTATGCGTAGGTAAGAACGGTTCTTGCTAAGCCCGTAGAAGCCACGTAAAACTTACAACAACAAAGTAGAGGACGTCTAACTTGTTTTTGCAGGGCATGTTGTGATGTGATATGGTCAATACATGATGAGTTATACATTTTTTGTATGAGATGATCATGTTTTGTAAAGTTATCGGCAACTCGTAGGAGCCATATGGTTGTTGCTTTATTGTATGAAATACGGTCGCCATGTAATTGCTTTACTTTATCACTAAGCGGTAGCGATAGTCGTGGGAGCAATAGTTGGGAGACGACAACGATGCTACGATGGAGATCAAGGTGTCGCACCGGTGACGAAGGTGATCATGACGGTGTTTTAAAGATGGACATCAAAAGCACAAGATGATGATGGCCATATCATGTCACATATTTTGATTGCATGTGATGTTTATCTTATTATGCTTCTTATTTTGCTTAGTACGGCTGTAGAATTATGAGATGATCCCTAACAAAATTTCAAGGTATAAGTGTTCTCCCTGAGTATGCACCATTGGGAAAGTTCGTCGTGCCGAGACACCGCGTGATGATCGGGTGTGATAAGCTCTACGTTCAAATACAACGGGTGTAAGCCAGTTTTGCACACGTAGAATACTCGGGTTAAACTTGACGAGCCTAGCATATGCAGATATGGCCTCGGAACACTGGAGACCGAAAGGTCGACCGTGAATCATATAGTAGATATGATCAACATAAGGTGTTCACCATTGAAACTACTCCCTCTCACGTGATGATCGGACATGGTTTAGTTGATTTGGATCACGTGATCATTTAGATGACCGGAGGATGTCTATCTAAGTGGGAGTTCTTTAGGTAATACGATTAATTGAACTTTAATTTATCATGCACTTAGTCCTGATAGTGTTTGCATATCTATGTTGTTGTAGATCAATGGCACGTGCTACCGTTCCTTTGAATTTTAATGCATTCCTAGAGAAAGCTAAGTTGAAAGATGATGGTAGCAATTACACGGACTGGGTCCGTAACTTGAGGATTATCCTCATTGCTGCACAGAAGAATTATGTCCTTGAAGCACCGCTAGGTGACAAGCCCCCTCCAGCCAATGTAGACGCTTTGAACGTCTGGCAGCCGCGGTATGATGACTACACGATAGTTTAGTGTGCCATGCTTTACGGCTTAGAACCGGGACTTCAACGACATTTTGAACATCATGGACCATATGAGATATTCTAGGAGTTGAAGTTAATATTTCAAGCAAATTCCCGGATTGAGAAATATGAGATTTCCAATAAGTTCTATAGCTGCAAGATGGAGGAGAATAGTTCTATCAGTGAACACTTGCTCAGATTGTCTAGGTACTACAATCATATGACTCAACTTGGTTGCAAAGTTGACGAGGATAGTGTTATTGATAGAGTTCTTCAATCACTGCCACCAAGCTATAAAGGCTTTGTGATGAACTATAATATGCAAGGGATGCAAAAGACAATTCCCGAGCTCTTCGCTATGCTCAAAGCTGCGGAGGTAGAAATCAAAAAGGAGCATCAAGTGTTGATGGTTAACAAGACCACTAGTTTCAAGAAAAAGGGCAAGGGAAAGAAGGGGAACTAGAAGAAGAATAGCAACACAGTTGCTACTCCGGCGAAGAAACCCAAGTCTGGAACCAACCCTGAAATTGAGTGCTTCTACTTCAAAGGGACTGGACACTAGAAGCGGAACTACCCCAAGTATTTGGCGAATAAGAAGGATGGCAAGGTGAACAAAGGTATATGTGATATACATGTTATTGATGTGTACCTTAGTAATGCTCGTAGTAGTACCTGGGTATTTGATACCGGTTCGGTTGCTAATATTTGTAACTCGAAACAGGGACTGCGGATTAAATGAAGATTGCCTAAGGACGAGGTGACGATGCGTGTGGGAAATGGTTCCAAAGTCGATGTGATCGCCGTTGGCACGCTACCTCTACATCTACCTTCGGGATTAGTTTTAGACCTGAATAATTGTTATTTGGTGCCAGCATTAAGCATGAACATTATATCTGGATCTTGTTTGTTGCGAGATGGTTATTCATTTAAATCAGAGAATAATGGTTGTTCTATTTTTATGAATAATATCTTTTATGGTCATGCACCCTTGAAGAGTGGTCTATTCTTGTTGGATCTCGATTGTAGTTATACACATATTCATAATATTGAAGCCAAAAGATGTAAAGTTAATAATGATAGTGCAACTTATTTGTGGCACTGCCGTTTAGGTCATATTGGTGTAAAGCGCATGAAGAAACTCCAGAGTGATGGACTTTTGGAATCACTTGATTATGAATCACTTGGTGCTTGCGAACCATGCCTCATGGGCAAGATGACTAAAACTCCGTTCTCCGGAACTATGGAGTGAGCAACAGATTTGTTGGAAATCATACATACTGATGTATGGGGACCAATGAGTGTTGAAGCTCGTGGCGGGTATCGTTATTTTCTGACCTTCACTGATGATTTGAGCAGATATGGGTATATCTACTTGATGAAGCACAAGTCTGAAACATTTGAAAAGTTTAAAGAATTTGAGAGTTAAGTAGAGAATCATCGTAACAAGAAAATAAAGTTTCTACGATCTCATTGTGGAGGTGAATATTTGAGTTACGAGTTTGGTCTTCATTTGAAACAATGTGGAATAGTTTCACAACTCATGCCACCCAGAACACCACAGCGTAATTGTCGGTGTACTAAGGTAGGGGTACCCTAGTACCCCAACTTGTGCACGGGCAGCGGCAGCTCCCCGCGGCAGGGTTCACCACGCGCTTGCCGGAGACCTTCCTGCCCCTTATCTAGCCATTCAAGAACAAAGTATACAAGACAGAAGACCAAGACCCCGGCAAGAGGAGCTTGCCGGGAAGGCCGTCCCAGGCTCGAGATTGCTTAACTAGCACGAGGCCCTGGCAAGAGGAGCTTGTCAGGACGAATAGAAGATTTTATCTTAGAAGACCCGGCAAGGGCTCGGGGAGCGGCAAGCTTCCGGGCCCGGCAAGGTCGAGATCCCCGGCAAGGTGCTTGCCGGGGGAGGTGCGCTGTGTGCCCGCGCTCCAGCTCATCGGCCCACGCGTCGCCCTGGGGCCACTCCAGGGACGCGTGGCGGATGGCTGTGCAGCCTGGGGGACACGGTGGCACTCCACGGCAGTGGATCCATCGCCGTGGCAGACGGAGACGCAACGACGGGAGCTTTTGGGGTCGACGGCGACGGGCATTAAATGCCCTTGTCCCCCACTGTTAAAGTAGGTATAGACCACTGTTCTGTACTGTAGCTCCACTGTTCCCGCACTGTTACAACTACCACCTCTTTTACATTTTTACCCCTTTCTCCTACGTTGACACCTGTCGGTGACCTCTTGCACTATAAAAGGAGGCCCATGCACAACGTGGAGGGGGTTCGAAACCTAGATTACTCTCACGCACGGTGTAGCTGCTTCTTCAAGCTCCCGAGCGTTCAACTCAATACACAACCAAGCAGGAGTAGGGTTTTACGCATCCGTGCGGCCCGAACCTGGGTAAAAACTGCCCGCGCGTCTGCCTCGATCTGCTCTTTGTGCTCCCTCCGCCCTCGTACCGCATAGACAAGGGGCTCCGGTCCCATAGGTGATCGTGGCGGACAGTTTCCCCCGACATCTTTGGCGCGCCAGGTAGGGGGCGTCGAGGTTGTGCGAACCTGATCCGGCGTTCGCGCGGGCGCAATCTTCATCAACCTCTCCAGCTTCATCAACAACTTCATCAGCGACAACTCCATGGCCCCGAAGAAGAAGCCCTCGGAGGTCGGAGGCCTGTCCGCGTCTCACCCGCCGCCACCAGAGCCAACGGTGGGCGGGGGAGACGCCGTCGGAAGGGTGGTTGCCGGCGAGGACACTCACGGTGCCACCAGATCCAAGAACAGGACGGACGACCGGACCTCGGTCTCCGTGGACGCGCCACGTCCATCGCAACATACGACGACCCCGCAGCGCCATACCACGGGAGGTGGTATCCGCTTGCTGGGACAAGGCCATACTGGAGGTTCGCGGGACGCCCCGGACCCCCGTCCGGGCACAAGCAAAGCGAAGGCGCCGGCACGGGACCCCGCTCCTTCTAACGTCGTTAGAAGTCCGAGCGTATCCCGCTCCTCGCACCGCTCGCCCGCGTTCCCCACTACTCCGGCAGAAGCGCTCGCAAGGGCGCAGCTGCTCCTCGATTTTCCTCCAGCGGCCGACAAGGCCGAGGAATGGAGGGCCACTATCCGGAGCCTGATAGACTTCGCCAACAACGACTCTCCGCGGCAGCCGTCGGCCTCACGGCCGCGGCAGGCCGAGAAGACGAAGGCTATCGGCGACAAGACTGCCGGGGGTGCGACAAGCGTGCACTCCCCGCCGCAGAAGCAGAAGACGCCGCCCCGCCGGAACAACCCCGACGACGGCTCCACAGCCTCGTCGGACCCGCGGGCCCGTCGGGACCAGCGCCAGGTCCTCGACGACCGGCGAGATGAAGACGCTCGGACCACGATCGAGCGCCGCCGAGAAGCTCGGCGACAATCCGACAAGAGAGCTGGGAACGCTGTCGACGCACCCGCGCCCGGTGAACCAGGCGACTTGCCGTACGCGGCAGGCTGCCCTGCGTTCACCCACGAGCTGCGGCGCGTCCAGTGGCCCAGCATGAAGAACTTTAAGCCCGACGTACCGGAGAAGTACGACGGCAAGACGCACCCCTCGGAGTTTCTCAGCGTCTACACCATAGCAGTGCAAGCTGCCGGGGGGCGCGACGAGAAGATCCTGGCCAACTACTTCCCGCTCGTGCTGAAGCCGAACGTCCGTTCGTGGCTCATGCACTTGCCGGAAGGCTCTATCTCTTCTTGGGCCGACCTCTGCCATCAGTTTGTTGGCGCCTTCACCGGCGGCCACAAACCCCATGGCCAGGAGAGCGATCTCCACATTTTGGCCCAGAAGGAAGGCGAACCCCTGCGCAAGTATATCCAACGTTTCAGCCGGGTACAGCACAACATCCCCGACGTTCACCCTGCTGCGGTTATCAGCGCGTTCCATCAGAACGTGCGTAACCGCCGCATGCGTGAGGAGATGGCGATGACCAAGATCAGGGACGTCAGCGAGCTCTACGCTCTTGCCGACAAGTGCGCCCGTGCAGAAGAGGGGAGGAAACTCCCCGGGGAGGATGCTGGCGCAGGGGGGAGCGACAGCGACGACGCCGCCCCGGCAAAGAAGAGCCGGCGGCGGAACAACAGGAAGAAGGGCAAGAAGGAAGTGCTTGCCGTCGAGAAGTCCGGCAAGGAAGCCCCCGCCAAGCAAGCGCAGGCTGGCGGCTCCGGCAAGGAGCCTGCCCCTGCGGCGGCGGCCGACAAGCCGGGTAGCTCCGACAAGCAATACTGTAAGATTCACCGCACCAAGGGTCACGACCTCTCCAACTGCAAGCGCGTCGAGTACCTCGTCGAGCAGCAAAAGGCTGAGTACGAGAGGCGCGACAAGGAGAAGGCCCAAGGTGGCGGGGAAGAGCCCAGCAAGAAGCGGCCATTCAATGGCCGGGGAGGACGCCGCGGCAAGGCCAAGCAGCGGCAAGGAGATCGACCTCCCCGGGGCCGCGACAACGACGAAGACGACGATGAAGACATGGAGGACGACGAGAACAGCGAGCAGGAGTTCCAGAAGGCCACGGAGGTCCTGTGCGTCGACGGTGGCGCCTCTCTGCACACCTCCCACCGCCAGCTGAAACAGTGGGTGCGTGAGGTGAATGCAGCCGAGCCGCCCGTGGAGTCGCGCAGGCTCCTCAAATGGTCCAGCACGCCCATCATTTTTGACCTTGAGGATCACCCTGACCGCACCACGGCGGTCGGGTGCTTGCCGATGCTGGTCTCACCCACCATCCGCAACCTCAAGGTCACCAAAATGTTGGTTGACGGCGGGGCCGGGCTGAACTTGATCTCCTCTGCTGTGATCAAGAAACTCCAGATTCAAGACGGCGAGCTCGAAGAGACCGGTTCATTCCAAGGAATCAACCCGGGAAGGAGCAAGCCCAAGGGAAAGATTACTCTGCCGGTGACCTTTGGCGGGGAGCTCAACTTCAGGACTGAGCGCATCACCTTTGACGTTGCTGATATTCCATTGCCCTACAATGGGATACTCGGCCGTCCCGCCCTCGCCAAGTTCATGGCAGCTTCCCACTATGCCTACAACGTGCTGAAGATGCCGGGGCCGATAAGCGTCATCACTGTCCACAGCGACAAGAAGGATGCGCTTATTTGCGCCGACAAGATTTACCGGGATGCGGCAGCTGCGGCCGAGAAGGATACTCTTGCCGCTGAAGCTCCCGGGGGGAAGAAGACGAAGACCAAGTCCGGCAAGTGCTCTGGGACCCACTCCGGCAACCGCACCTCTTCGGAGTGCTGCGCCGCCGTCGAGGACGTTCCATCGAGCTCCACCGGCAAGAGCAAGAAAGGAATGGCTGCTCCTCCGGCAACCAAGAAGGTGTCCGCAAAGGAGGATGGCACTGGTGGTACCTTCACCATCAGTGCCACCCTTGACAGCAAATAGGAAAGCGCGCTCGTCGCCTTCCTACGGGCGAATGTCGATGTGTTTGCTTGGCAACCATCTGACATCCCCGGTGTTCCCAGGAAGGTGATTGAGCACAAGCTTGCTGTCTGTCCTCATGCGCGGCCCATCAAGCAAAAAGTAAGGAAGCAAGCCGTGGAGCGCCAAGAGTTCATCAATGAGGAGATCAAGAAACTAGAGGCAGCTGGCCTAGTTAGAGGTGTGATCCATCCGACGTGGTTGGCGAACCCAGTCGTCGTGCGCAAGGCCAACGGGAAGTGGAGACTGTGTATAGACTTCACTGATGTCAATAAAGCATGTCCCAAGGATCCCTTCCCTTTGCCGCGCATTGACCAGATCGTTGACTCCACCGCCGGATGTGAGCTACTCTGTTTTCTTGATGCATACTCAGGCTATCACCAGATTTTCATGGCCAAGGAAGATGAGGAGAAGACTGCATTTATCACTCCATGTGGCACTTACTGCTTTATCCGCATGCCATTTGGACTGAAGAATGCAGGCTCAACTTTTGCAAGGGTAGTGTACACTGCTTTTGAGCCACAGATCCACAGGAATGTAGAAGCCTACATGGATGATATCGTGGTGAAGAGCAAGAGCAAAGAAACGCTGATTCAAGACTTGGAAGAAACGTTTCAGAACCTGCGCAGGATACAACTCAAGCTGAACCCCGAGAAGTGCGTCTTTGGAGTTCCCTCCGGCAAGCTTCTCGGGTTCTTTGTATCACAAAGGGGGATTGAAGCCAACCCCGACAAGATCAAAGCCATCGAGCAGATAGAAGCTCCAAAGCGCGTCAAAGATGTCAGAAGGCTTGCAGGTTGCGTTGCTGCCCTCAGTAGGTTCATTTCAAAATCCGCAGAACGCGCCCTACCTTTCTTCAAAATCTTGAAGAAGGCAGGCCCCATGAAGTGGACTCCGGAAGCGGAGGCGGCGTTGCAGGATTTGAAACGGTACCTGTCCTCCACTCCTATACTTGTCGCACCTAAACCACAGGAAAAGTTGTTGCTATACTTAGCGGCAACCAACCAGGTGGTTAGTGCTGCGTTAGTAGCGGAGAGGGAGTCCGACGAGGAGACAGCATCACCGGCAAGCGAATCTAGCGACAAGCAGGGGGCTGTCCCGACAAGCTCTGGCCCCGACAAGGAAGACTCTGCGCAGGAACAAGGAGAGGTGCGGAAGAAGATGGTGCAGCGCCCAGTGTATTTTGTAAGTTCCCTTCTCCAGGGAGCTAGATCAAGGTACTCTGGTGTGCAAAAATTGCTTTTCGGCCTCCTCATGGCTTCAAGAAAGCTGCGCCACTACTTCCAAGCCCATGAGATAACGGTGGTCACTCGCTTTCCATTGAAGAGGATATTGCACAATCCAGAGGCAACAGGCAGGATCGTCGAGTGGGCACTGGAACTGTCAAGCTTCGGACTCAAGTTTGAAAGTACTTCAACCATACAGAGCCGAGCTTTGGCAGAATTCATTGCTGAATGGACCCCAACGCCCGACGAGGAAGTTCCAGAAACAAGTGTACCCGTACAAGAAGCTACAAGTGAATGGGTAATGTATTTTGATGGTGCCTTCTCATTGCAAGGCGCCGGTGCTGGCGTGGTACTCATCGCGCCCACCGGAGAACACCTCAAATATGTTATCCAGATGCACTTTCCCAGGGAACAGGCGACAAACAACACCGCAGAATATGAAGGCTTGCTTGCCGGCCTCAGGATTGCGGCCGAACTTGGGATCAGGAAGCTGATTGTGCGGGGCGATTCTCAGTTGGTGGTCCGACAAGTTAACAAAAGCTATCAGAGTCCTTTGATGGAAGCATATGTCGATGAAGTGAGAAAGCTTGAAGAGCACTTTGAAGGTTTGCAGATGGAGCACGTCCCAAGAGCCCAAAATGAGATTGCAGATGGCCTTTCAAAGTGCGCCGCAATGAAGTTACCCGTGGAACCAGGGACCTTTTTGCTCAAGCTGACTCAACCATCAGTTACACCATCAATTGGGCAGTCCAAGAAGAGAAAGTTGGTCTCCGGCGACTACTTGCCGGCGGATCTTCCTGAACCCGCCGCCAAGGTTCCCAGGATCAACGACAACGCTGAGGAACAGTTTGCTCCTGCAAGCCCTCGGGCTTGTGCAGTTGAAGCAAGTGTTCCCGACAAGCCTCGCCCCGGCGAGCTTGCCGGGGGACCGTCAGCTCCGACAGGACCAGAGGTCTTTGCCGTAGAAGCTGGGGTTCCCGCAGCGGCCCTCGAGCCTTTAGTCCTTGCCGTCGAGCCCCGGGCTCCGGCATGGGCACAGCAGATCGTCCGTTTTCTGCAAACTGGAGAACTTCCCGACGACCCTCAAGAGATAGAGAAGATAACCAGGCAGTCCAGTATGTATCAGTTTGTGGATAACGAACTGTACAGAAGAAGACTCAACGGTGTCAGGTTGAAATGCATCTCCAGAGAAGATGGACAGAAGCTGTTGGCAGAAATACACGGAGGCATATGCGGCCACCACATTGGCGCAAGGGCGCTTGCCGGGAAAGCTTTCCGGCAAGGGTTCTTTTGGCAAGAAGCCCTCCAAGATGCAACTGCACTAGTAACCAAGTGTGAAGCGTGCCAGTTTCATGCAAAGCAAATACATCAGCCAGCTCAAGCTCTCCAAACAATCCCTTTGTCATGGCCCTTCTCGGTCTGGGGGCTCGATATCCTCGGCCCTTTCCCTCGCGCTGTCGGGGGCTTTGAGTACTTGTACGTCGCAATCGACAAGTTCACAAAGTGGCCGGAAGTGGAGCCAGTGAGAAAGGTGACAGCACAGTCAGCGGTCAGGTTCTTCAGGTCGATTGTTTGCCGTTTCGGGATCCCCAACAGGATCATCACCGACAACGGTACGCAATTCACTAGTCGCACCTTCATGCAGTACGTCCAAGACCTTGGCGCCAAGGTCTGTTTCGCTTCTGTTGCTCACCCGAGGAGCAACGGCCAAGCGGAGAGGGCAAACGCTGAAGTGCTGCGCGGACTCAAGACAAGGACCTTTGACAGGCTGCGCAAGTGCGGAAGGAATTGGATAGAGGAGCTCCCGGCGGCTCTTTGGTCAATCAGAACGACACCAAGTCGAGCCACCGGACAGACACCTTTTGCTCTAGTCTATGGAGCAGAAGCAGTTCTCCCCACGGAACTCGTATACGGATCTCCTCGAGTGCTCGCTTATGATGAGCTCGAGCAAGAGCAACTGCGGCAAGATGACGCATTGCTCCTTGAGGAGGGACGTCTCCAGGCTGCTGTACGAGCTGCTCGATACCAGCAAGCTTTGCGCCGCTACCATAGCCGCAAAGTCAAGGCCAGGAGTCTCGAGGAAGGCGACCTTGTTCTTCGGCGTGTTCAGTCCGCCAAGAATTCCAACAAGTTGACGCCGAAGTGGGAAGGCCCTTATCGGGTGAGACAAGTCACGAGGCCCGGCGCTGTCCGCCTCGAGACCGAAGAGGGCTTACCGGTGAGCAACTCCTGGAACATAGAGCATCTTCGCAAGTTTCACCCCTAAGGCGCGGTTGCCGTGATCCGCTCCGGCAACCACCTTTTGTACAAGCCTTGCCGCTGTTGCATGTAACCCTTTGTACAAAGCCGGGCGCAGACCCCGTGCATCAGTAAAGATTTCGTGTTTTCGCATCGATTGCCTTTCGCATGCTTCTCTTTGCTATTTGCATGTTTTATTTGGCATTTGATGCAACACTTAGACATTCGGTAAGCGCTATTACGCCGAAAGACAATATGCTTGTTTCCCTCTCCTTTTCCTTTTTCTCTTAAGCAGAAGGAACGTTCCTCGCGCACAAGTTTGCCGGGGGGGAAGGAGATGGAGGAGGAACTAAGTGCCGTTCAAGTAAGAAGAACCTTACCGGAAAGCGGACAACATGAGCAAGCAGCATATGAAAGATAAGTTGTTAGAATTTGACCAGTTCAAATTTTAAATTTTGGTTGTCTTCCTTGAACGATCACACTTTGTATGGAAAACCTGTGCGCGGAGGAACCTACCCGTGGCTTGCCGCACCCTTATCTTGTCTTCGAGTCCACTCAACGATTTAAGTGAGCTGCGACAAGTGTCGCGCCCTTGCTTCGTTTCCGAGTATACTCAGCAAGCTAAGTGCGTTGCGACTTGCTGCGGCGAGGTTGCTTGCCGGCGAGGACCTTGGCCAGCAGGCTGCTCAGGGTCCAGCGCTCAGCGCTCGCGGCAAGGGCCCCTTGCCGGCAAGCTCCCCGGGAGCGTAGGGTGAAAAACATACAAAGTCAAAGATGGGAACAAGGAAGATAACATTGCACTGATTGATTGAAGTAAAGCAAATATTTTACAAGGATAACTTGTCGCAATGGACTAATGAGTTCATAACATAATGTGCAGTAACGAAAAGATAAAGATAAATGGGGCCCTAGTCTACACGGTCGCCCTCCTTCCTGCCAAGCTTTGCCACCTTGGCGATGATATGGCCGACCTGCTCCTTCAGGGCCTCCGTGTCTGCATCTGCCGGCAAGCTGCAAAGAACGTTCCTGAGGTTGATCCCCGGGTTGCGGTACACGATCTTCGTCAAGACCCGCTCCAGAGTTCCTGCGCAGAGACGGCGCGACTCCTCGGCCAGCTGCGCGGGGATGCGGTTCCGGAGACCTGCAAGGGCCGGAGCGACGCCTCTGAAGAAGAGGCTGAGCTTGGCGCTGTGCGGGAGGTCTGGATCCGGCGAGTAGATGAGATGTTCGACCTTCAAAGCAAGCAACTCCTGGTCAATGTTGGATGCAGAAGAAACCAGCTCTTCGGTCCACACCTCGATAGTCTGCCGGAAGAGCTCGGAGGCCTTGTTAACGCTCTCCATCAAGTTTTGCTCCTTGCGGAGCTCATCCTTCAGCTTTGCCTCCTGGGCCCGGGCAGCATCAAGCGATTCCTTCAGGGTGGTGACCTTCAGCTCCAAGTCTTCAATGGAATCCTTGGCGGCCTTCAGCTCGTCACCCCTCTGGGACAAACTCACCTGGAGCTCTGAGTTGGTGTGAGCATCCTTCTCGCGCTCCAGGATGAGCGTGGCAACCTTCTCGGCGCTCACCTTCACCGCCTTCTCCAGTTGTTCAACCTTGGCGGCAAGCTCCTTCTTGGCGTCTTCCGCGGCAGCAGCAGCGGCTTTCGCCTCCTTCAGCTCCCCGCCAAGGGCAGCCTCGCGAGCGGCAAGGTCCTCCTCATGGGAGTCGAGATCCACCTTCCGCTGCGCGAGCTCTCCTTCTCGCCGGGACATCTCCACCCCGGCGAGCCGTTGCTGTTCTTCAGCCTCGGCTTTCTCCAAAAGCCACTCTTGATATTCACCGGCGAGACGCTCGCGCTCCTCCGCCACCTCGCGGAGGCCCGCCTTGTGGGCAGCGCTGAGCTCCGCCGCACGCTTCTCCATTTCGGCGGCGGCCTGGGCAGCAAGGGCTTCCCGGGAGGCAAGCTTCGCCTGCCTGGCCCGGTAAAGGGCCAGGAGTTGGTGGAGAAGCTTCTCCTCCTTGGGCCCATCTCCTTCGCCGGGCGCCTCGACGACTGTCAGACCCGCGGAGGCGAGGACTTCTCCGTCAAACGCCTCGCCCTCCGCGGGAGCTCTTGATGAAGACCCCCAAGGCACTTGGATAAAGACGCCATTGGGGGCACGAAGATAGTACGCCTGCTTCTCGCCGGTGGAGGGGCCGGCGGCCGGTGTAGCATCCGGTGCTCCCGCCACCTCCGGGTCGGCGGTGCGGTCGCCGTCCCCCTCCCCGGTCGCGGCGTCAGCGGCCGGAGTGGCCTCCTGCGCGGCCGGCTCGGTGGCCTCGGTCGCCTCCTCGGTGGCCTCGGCCATCTCCACGACGACGGGAACGTCATCGCCGCCGCCCTGCGCGCCCTCCTCATCCTCGATATTGATGACCTCGGTCTCCATCGGCGCGGGAGGAGGAGGAGGAAGATCTAGGAGAAGAAGAAAAAGAAGTTCAAAATCAAGCAAAGATCCAAAAAGAAGCAAAGTCAAGAAAACCAAGTACAGAACGTACCTTGGCGGACGTCCTCTGCGGCGGGCTCCCTTGCCGGGGAGCTCGGCCTTGGCGGAGTGGCCGTCCTCGCCGGGCTGCTCGCCCTTGGCGGGGTACTCTGCCTTAGCGGAGTACCCGTCCTTGGCGGAGCGCTCTCCCTTGCCGGAGAGTTTTGCCTTGCCGGGGACGGCGGGGCCTGCAGCTCCTCGGTGATGGTCTCCGGGCGCTCTTCCCGCTGCGGCTCCACCTCTGCGCAAGAGAAGATAGAAGAACCAAGACATTCAAAAAAAAAAAAAGAGAGATCAAAGCCCTAAGCGCGCCCCGACGAGCAAAAACAGTAAACCTCTAACTTACGCTGGGGGCTGCGCTGGGGGCTGCTCCCCGGAGCGGCACTCGGGTCCGGCAAGCTCGGCTCCGGTGCGATCCCTGCTTCCGCGACGGATGGGTCTTCTACGACCTCAACTGTGGGCACCCTGACCCTCTTCGCGCGCTGCTCCAAGGTCCTGCAATCACAAGCAACAAGCAAAGTCAAGCGTCAGCAACAATCGAGATATAAAATTCAAGAAGGAGTAAGGTCTCGGGTCCTTACTCTTGGTCCTCCTCGTCGTCCTCGCTCAGCGCGGAGAAGTCAAACTCCACGGTGGGCGCGTCAGCGCGAGGAGCGGAGGATGAAGATTCCCTCGCGCGTTTCGGAGCCACCGGGGCTGGGGGCTGCGTAGGCCCAGCCCCTGTGGTGGCCGGCGCCCGAGAAGTGGGCGGAGCAGCTGCTCCGCTCCGAGAAGATCCTTGCCGGCTCGGTGCCGGCCTGCGGGACGCCTCCGTCGTGGTCCGCGCGCGCGGGGCCTCTGCCGTGGCCGGCACGCCGGTCGCCCTTGGCACGGCTTGGCTCGGCCGGGGAGCTGCCCGGCGAGCTGGCTGTTGCCGGGGCGCTCGCGCCTGCTCCCCCGTCGCCGCCTTGCGGAGACGCTTCAATGGGGACTGCTTCGGGCTCGCCGGGGGCGGGGAGCTCTCCGACGAGGAGAGGTCGTCGGCGTAGAGCTCGGTGGATCCGCCGGTGTCTTCCTCCTCCCCCTCCTCTCCCTCGGCCAGTTCGCTGGCCCCAGCGCCTTGTACTGCGGGCTCCTTCCCCTTGGTGGCCCCGCTTCGTCCGGCGCCTTCGCTCCTCGCGGCACCCCTGCTTCCTCCGGCTGTGCCCTCCATTGCCGCGGCCTCCGTCGCGATCCCATTGATCCCGGAGTGCCTCAGCGAGGGGACCCCGGCGAGCGCGTCGGGAGGGAGCTCTAGCAGCTTGCGAATCTCCTCCTTATCCGCCTGGCTGGAGGCATCCGCGGCTTCCGCCTCCGCGGGTGTGTATCCAAAGTTTCCCGCCGCCGCGGCTGCGGCGACTTCTTCAGCGCGAGAAGCCATGTAAGCAATCTCTTGGTCGGTGGTGGCCCGCGTGTGCAGCTTGAGATCGTCCGTCTTCTCCAACACCTCCGCAAGGTTGTCGTAGAACTCGAGGACGTCGATAGGCTTGGGCGCAATCCACGTGCGCTCCAATCCATGAGAGTCGCACGCGGGCATCATAGCGACAAGGCGATCCCGGGCGCTGCTGGCACAGAGCGGCACCACTCCCCGGGGAGCGCGGAAGTACTCGGGGTGTGCCGGGTCGAACTTGAAAAGTTCCCCGACCATACCCCGCAGCTCGAGTGTTGTGAAGTTAAAATTGAGGCCGGGGCGCAGCCTCATGATGTCTGCCGGGCCGCCGTATTGCCACGCCGGCCTTTTCCGGTCTTGGAGGGGGGCGATCCGGCGACGAAGAAAGTCCGCGCCCACTTCAGCGACAGACAGCGGCGCCATCCGAAGACGGAGGATTCTGACGAGAGCGATATCCAGCTTGGAATCATCGGAATCGAAATTACTCCAATCCCTGCCGCGCACGATGGGCGATGTGCGCGGCGCGGTGAAGTGTTGCGGCCGCTCCTCGACGACCCAGCACCACTCCGCGCGCCACTCTTCCCACTTGCCGCGGAGCTCCCCCGGCAAGTAGGCTAATTTCTTATTCAGCCTAAACACCCAAGAGATCCCTCCGGAGAGGGGGGCGTCGGCCTCTACTCTGGGGATGAAAAAGTGCCTAAAGAGAGCTACGTTGGGCTGGATTCCTACGAAGTTTTCGCACATGTGTGCGAAAACGGACATGGTGAGGATGGCGTTGGGAGTGAAGTCGAGGAGGTGGAGGCCATAAGTATTCATGATATCGCAGAAAAAGTTTGAGAAGGGAGGGCACAGACCGCAGTGGAAGAAGGCTGCGAAAAAGTAATACCCGCCGGGGTAGTGGTCCTTGGCGACGGCCGGGTAGACGCGCGTGCGGGGGTGCGCTGGGGTCTCCTTGGCCCAGAACAAATAATATTTGTTCCAAAGTTCCCGCACGCCGAGCTTCGGCGCGAAGACAATGTGCTCCTTCCGGTACGCGGCGAGCTTCGCCGCCTGATCTGACTTCTCCCGCTTGGACTTCTCCGACTTCGCCTTGTCGGTCTTTGGGGCCATGGCGGATGCGGTGGAAGGAAGGGGACGAAGAGCTTGGTGGTGGCGGAGGAGCAGAGGCGAAGCGCAGAGGAATCTGAGGAAGAAGACGATGGCAATGAGTGCGCAGGGAGGGGAACCGCGCCGCTCTCTCTGCTTTTATGGGAGAGTGGGGGGCGTTTCGCCCTTCCCATTAAAGAAATCGTGGGCACGTCCCATCCCACGGCGCCGCAATCGACGCGTGCCGTTGCCGTGGGGTGCGGCGGATATGGAAGTGGATTCGGCGCGCCGCGGGCCGCGGGTGCCCGTGCACTGTTTTGGGCCTGGCCCAACAGCGCTCGGCACCGTGTGTGGCCCAGGCCCGGGGGCTCCTGTCGGTGTACTAAGGTAGGGGTACCCTAGTACCCCAACTTGTGCACGGGCAGCGGCAGCTCCCCGCGGCAGGGTTCGCCACGCGCGTGCCGGAGACCTTCCTGCCCCTTATCTAGCCATTCAAAAACAAAGTATACAAGACAGAAGACCAAGACCCCGGCAAGAGGAGCTTGCCGGGAAGGCCGTCCCAGGCTCGAGATTGCTTAACTAGCACGAGGCCCTGGCAAGAGGAGCTTGTCAGGACGAATAGAAGATTTTATCTTAGAAGACCCGGCAAGGGCTCGGGGAGCGGCAAGCTTCCGGGCCCGGCAAGGTCGAGATCCCCGGCAAGGTGCTTGCCGGGGGAGGTACGCTGTGTGCCCGCGCTCCAGCTCATCGGCCCACGCGTCGCCCTGGGGCCACTCCAGGGACGCGTGGCGGATGGCTGTGCAGCCTGGGGGACACGGTGGCACTCCACGGCAGAGGATCCATCGCCGTGGCAGACGGAGACGCAACGGCGGGAGCTTTTGGGGTCGACGGCGACGGGCATTAAATGCCCTTGTCCCCCACTGTTAAAGTAGGTATAGACCACTGTTCTGTACTGTAGCTCCACTGTTCCCGCACTGTTACAACTACCACCTCTTTTACATTTTTACCCCTTTCTCCTACGTTGACACCTGTCGGTGACCCCTTGCACTATAAAAGGAGGCCCATGCACAACGTGGAGGGGGTTCGAAACCTAGATTACTCTCACGCACGGTGTAGCTACTTCTTCAAGCTCCCGAGCGCTCAACTCAATACACAACCAAGCAGGAGTAGGGTTTTACGCATCCGTGCGGCCCGAACCTGGGTAAAAACTGCCCGCGCGTCTGCCTCGACCTGCTCTTTGTGCTCCCTCCGCCCTCGTACCGCACAGACAAGGGGCTCCGGTCCCATAGGTGTTCGTGGCGGACAGTTTCCCCCGACAAGGTCCTTGGCGCCCCACCCATGTATGGATACAATAGGGTGTTAGGCCAACTCTCGCGAAGAAACGGTGATCAAAGAAAATACAAAAATCAACCTAGAGTCCGAATTGATCGAGACTCTCAAAGCAAGTGAGAACAAGCACCGATTTCGTGGTTTTCATAGGCGTTGGAAAGCTATTGGGGAATTGAATTGATTGGACTTCTAGTTTTTACAATCTGGAGGATTTTACATAAATGCACACATAGGATCACGTGCGTGGAAAATTTTGAGCCCAAAAAGGGTCGTCTTGGCCCTCAAAAATGGCCTGCAGGATTGGAAAAAATGAAAGTTATCGCAATTACAGCTCAAATTTTGATGAGCCGGCATATCACTTTGGTGTTCAGGTCCTGGGCGCCCCACCAATGTATGGATACAATAGGGTGTTAGGCCAACTCTCGCGAAGAAACGGTGATCAAAGAAAATACAAAAATCAACCTAGAGTCCGAATTGATCGAGACTCTCAAAGCAAGTGAGAACAAGCACCGATTTCGTCATTTTCATAGGCGTTGGAAAGCTATTGGGGAATTGAGGTGATAGGACTTCTAGTTTTTATGATCTGGAGGATTTTACATACGTGCACACACAGGATCACATGCGCAGAAAATTTTGAGACCAAAAAGGGTCGTCTTGGCCCTAAAAAATGGCCTGCAGGATTGGAAAAAATGAAAGTTATCGCAATTACAGCTCAAATTTTGATGAGCCGGCATATCACTTTGGTGTTCAGGTCCTTGGCGCCCCACCCATGTTTGGATACAATAGGGTGTTAGGCCAACTCTCGCGAAGAAACGGTGATCAAAGAAAATACAAAAATCAACCTAGAGTCCGAATTGATCGAGACTCTCAAAGCAAGTGAGAACAAGCTCCGATTTCGTCATTTTCATAGGCGTTGGAAAGCTATTGGGGAATTGAGGTGATAGGACTTCTAGTTTTTATGATCTGGAGGATTTTACATACGTGCACACACAGGATCATGTGCGCGGAAAATTTTGAGACCAAAAAGGGTCGTCTTGGCCCTCAAAAATGGCCTGCAGGATTGGAAAAAATGAAAGTTATCGGAATTACAGCTCAAATTTTGATGAGCCGGCATATCACTTTGGTGTTCAGGTCCTGGGCGCCCCACCCATGTATGGATACAATAGGGTGTTAGGCCAACTCTCGCGAAGAAACGGTGATCAAAGAAATTACAAAAATCAACCTAGAGTCCGAATTGATCGAGACTCTCAAAGCAAGTGAGAACAAGCTCCGATTTCGTCGTTTTCATAGGCGTTGGAAAGCTATTGGGGAATTGAGGTGATAGGACTTCTAGTTTTTACGATCTGGAGGATTTTACATACGTGCACACACAGGATCACATGCGCGGAAATTTTGAGACCAAAAAGGGTCGTCTTGGCCCTGAAAAATGGCCTGCAGGATTGGAAAAAATGAAAGTTATCGCAATTACAGCTCAAATTTTGATGAGCCGGCATATCACTTTGGTGTTCAGGTCCTTGGCGCCCCACCCATGTATGGATACAATAGGGTGTTAGGCCAACTCTCGCGAAGAAACGGTGATCAAAGAAAATACAAAAATCAACCTAGAGTCCGAATTGATCGAGACTCTCAAAGCAAGTGAGAACAAGCACCGATTTCGTCGTTTTCATAGGCGTTGGAAAGCTATTGGGGAATTGAGGTGATAGGACTTCTAGTTTTTACGTTCTGGAGGATTTTACATACGTGCACACACAGGATCACGTGCGTGGAAAATTCTGAGCCCAAAAAGGGTCGTCTTGGCCCTCAAAAATGGCCTGCAGGATTGGAAAAAATGAAAGTTATCGCAATTACAGATCAAATTTTGATGAGCCGGCATATCACTTTGGTGTTCAGGTCTCTCGGTGTACTAAGGTAGGGGTACCCTAGTACCCCAACTTGTGCACGGGCAGTTGCAGCCTCCCGCGGCAAGGTTTACTGCGCGCTCGCCGGAGCCCTTCCTGCTCCCTATTAAGCCATTCAAAAACAAAGTATACAAGACATAAGATCAAGACCCCGGCAAGAGGAGCTTGCCGGGAAGGCCGTACCAGACTCAAGACTGCTCCACTAACACAAGACCCTGGCAAGAGGAGCTCGCCAGGAAGACTAGAAGACAACGCCTCGGCGCTATCCGCGCCCCGGCAAGGGGCCCGGGGAGCGACAAGCTCCCGGGCCCGACAAGATCGAGGCCCCCGGCAAGGTGCTTGCCGGGGAAGTTGCGCTGTGTGCCCGCGCTCCAGCTCATCGGCCCACGCGTCGCCCTGGAGTTTATCCAGGGACGCGTGGCGGATGGCTGTGCAGCCTGGGGTACACGGTGGCACTCCACGGTGATGGATCCGTCGCCGTGGCGAACGGGGACGCTAAGGCGGGAGCTTTTGGGGTCGACGGCGACGGGCATTAAATTCCCTTGTCCCCCACTGTCAAAGTAGGTATAGGCCACTGTTCGGTACTGTAGCTCCAACTGTTCTCGCACTGTTACAACTACCCCCTCTTTTACATTTTTACCCCTTTCTCCTACGTTGACACCTGTCGGTGACCCCTTGCACTATAAAAGGAGGCCCATGCACAACGTGGAGGGGGTTCGAAACCTAGATCATTCCCGCGCCGGTGTAGCTGCTTCTTCAAGCTCCCGAGCGCCCAACTCAATACACAACCAAGCAGGAGTAGGGTTTTACGCATCCGTGCGGCCCGAACCTGGGTAAAACTGCCCGCGTGTTTGCTTCGATCTGCTCTTTGTGCTCCCTCCGCCCTCGTACCGCACAGACAAGGGGCTCCGGTCCCATAGGTGTTCGTGGCGGACAGTTTCCCCCGACATCTTTGGCGCGCCAGGTAGGGGGCGTCGAGGTTGTGCGAACCTGATCCGGCGTTCGCGCGGGCGCATTCTTCATCAACCTCTCCAGCTTCATCAGCAACTTCATCAGCGACAACTCCATGGCCCCGAAGAAGAAGCCTTCGGAGGTCGGAGGCCCGTCTGCGTCTCACCCGCCGCCACCAGAGCCAACGGTGGGCGGGGGAGACGCCGTCGGAAGGGTGGTTGCCGGCGAGGACACTCACGGTGCCACCAGATCCAAGAACAAGACGGACGACCGGACCTCAGTCTCCGTGGACGCGCCGCGCCCATCACAGCACACGACGACCCCGCAGCGCCATACCACGGGAGGTGGTATCCGCTTGCTGGGGCAAGGCCAAACTGGAGGTTCGCGGGACGCCCCGGACCCCCGTCCGGGCACAAGCAAAGCGAAAGCGCCGGCGCGGGACCCCGCTCCTTCTAACGTCGTTAGAAGTCCGAGCGTGTCCCGCTCCTCGCACCGCTCGCCCGCGTTCCCCACTACTCCGGCAGAAGCGCTCGCAAGGGCGCAGCTGCTCCTCGATTTTCCTCCGGCGGCCGACAGGGCCGAAGAATGGAGGGCCACTATCCGGAGCCTGATAGACTTCGCCAACAATGATTCTCCACCGCAGCCGTCGGCCTCACGGCCGCGGCAGGCTGAGAAGACGAAGGCTATCGGCGACAAGACTGCCGGGGGTGCGACAAGTGTGCACTCCCCGGCGCAGAAACAGAAGACGCCGCCTCGCCGGAACAACCCCGACGACGGCTCTACAGCCTCGTCGGATCCGCGGGCCCGTCGGGACCAGCGCCAGGTCCTCGACGACCGGCGAGATGAAGACGCTCGAACCACGATCGAGCGCCGCCGAGAAGCTCGGCGACAATCTGACAAGAGAGCTGGGAACACTGTCGACGCGCACGCGCCCGGTGAGCCAGGCGACTTGCCGTACGCGGCAGGCTGCCCTGCGTTCACCCGCGAGCTGCGGCGCGTCCAGTGGCCCAGTATGAAGAACTTTAAGCCCGACGTACCGGAGAAGTACGACGGCAAGACGCACCCCTCGGAGTTTCTCAGCGTCTACACTATCGCAGTGCAAGCTGCCGGGGGGCGCGACGAGAAGATCCTAGCCAACTACTTCCCGCTCGTGCTGAAGCCGAACGTCCGTTCGTGGCTCATGCACTTGCCGGAAGGCTCTATCTCTTCTTGGGCCGACCTCTGCCATCAGTTTGTTGGCGCCTTCACCGGCGGCCACAAACCCCATGGCCAGGAGAGCGATCTCCACATTTTGGCCCAGAAGGAAGGCGAACCCCTGCGCAAGTATATCCAACGCTTCAGCCGGGTGCAGCACAACATCCCCGACGTTCACCCTGCTGCGGTTATCAGCGCGTTCCATCAGAACGTGCGTAACCGCCGCATGCGTGCGGAGATGGCGATGACCAAGATCAGGGACGTCAGCGAGCTCTACGCTCTTGCCGACAAGTGCGCCCGTGCAGAAGAGGGGAGGAAACTCCCCGGGGAGGATGCTGGCGCAGGGGGAAGCGACAGCGACGACGCCGCCCCGGCAAAGAAGAGCCGGCGGCGGAACAACAGGAAGAAGGGCAAGAAGGAAGTGCTTGCCGTTGAGAAATCCGGCAAGGAGGCCCCCGCCAAGCAAGCGCAGGCCGGCGGCTCCGGCAAGGAGCCTGCCCCTGCGGCGGCGGCCGACAAGCCGGGTAGCTCCGACAAGCAATACTGTAAGATTCACCGCACCAAGGGTCACGACCTCTCCAACTGCAAGCGCGTCGAGTACCTCGTCGAGCAGCAAAAAGCTGAGTACGAGAGGCGCGACAAGGAGAAGGCCCAAGGTGGCGGGGAAGAGCCCAGCAAGAAGCGGCCATTCAATGGCCGGGGAGGACGCCGCGGCAAGGCCAAGCGGCGGCAAGGAGATCGACCTCCCCGGGGCCGCGACAACGACGAAGACGACGATGAAGACATGGAGGACGACGAGAACAGCGAGCAGGAGTTCCAGAAGGCCACGGAGGTCCTGTGCGTCGACGGTGGCGCCTCCCTGCACACCTCCCACCGCCAGCTGAAACAGTGGGTGCGTGAGGTCAATGCAGCGGAGCCGCCCGTGGAGTCGCGCAGGCTCCTCAAATGGTCCAGCACGCCCATCATTTTTGACCTTGAGGATCACCCTGACCGCACCACGGCGGTCGGGTGCTTGCCGATGCTGGTCTCACCCACCATCCGCAACCTCAAGGTCACCAAAATGTTGGTTGACGGCGGGGCCGGGCTGAACTTGATCTCCTCTGCTGTGATCAAGAAACTCCAGATTCAAGACGGCGAGCTCGAAGAGACCGGTTCATTCCAAGGAATCAACCCGGGAAGGAGCAAGCCCAAGGGAAAGATTACTCTGCCGGTGACCTTTGGCGGGGAGCTCAACTTCAGGACTGAGCGCATCACTTTTGACGTTGCTGATATTCCATTGCCCTACAATGGAATACTCGGCCGTCCCGCCCTCGCCAAGTTCATGGCAGCTTCCCACTACGCCTACAACGTGCTGAAGATGCCGGGGCCGATAAGCGTCATCACTGTCCACAGCGACAAGAAGGATGCGCTTATCTGCGCCGACAAGATTTACCGGGATGCGGCAGCTGCGGCCGAGAAGGATACTCTTGCCGCTGAAGCTCCCGGGGGGAAGAAGACGAAGACCAAGTCCGGCAAGTGCTCTGGGACCCACTCCGGCAACCGCACCTCTTCGGAGTGCTGCGCCGCCGTCGAGGACGTTCCATCGAGCTCCACCGGCAAGAGCAAGAAGGGAATGGCTGCTCCTCCGGCAACCAAGAAAGTGTCCGCAAAGGAGGATGGCACTGGTGGTACCTTCACCATCAGTGCCACCCTTGACAGCAAATAGGAAAGCGCGCTCGTCGCCTTCCTGCGGGCGAATGTCGATGTGTTTGCTTGGCAACCATCTGACATCCCCGGTGTTCCCAGGAAGGTGATTGAGCACAAGCTTGCTGTCTGTCCTCATGCGCGGCCCATCAAGCAAAAAGTGAGGAAGCAAGCCGTGGAGCGCCAAGAGTTCATCAACGAGGAGATCAAGAAACTAGAGGCAGCAGGCCTAGTTAGAGGTGTGATCCATCCGACGTGGTTGGCAAACCCAGTCGTCGTGCGCAAAGCCAACGGGAAGTGGAGACTGTGTATAGACTTCACTGATGTCAATAAAGCATGTCCCAAGGATCCTTTCCCTTTGCCGCGCATTGACCAGATCGTTGACTCCACTGCCGGATGTGAGCTACTCTGTTTTCTTGATGCATACTCAGGCTATCACCAGATTTTCATGGCTAAGGAAGATGAAGAGAAGACTGCATTTATCACTCCATGTGGCACCTATTGCTTTATCCGCATGCCATTTGGACTGAAGAATGCAGGCTCAACCTTTGCAAGGGTAGTGTACACTGCTTTTGAGCCACAGATCCACAGGAATGTAGAAGCCTACATGGATGACATCGTGGTGAAGAGCAAGAGCAAAGAAACACTGATTCAAGACTTGGAAGAAACGTTTCAGAACCTGCGCAGGATACAACTCAAGCTGAACCCCGAGAAGTGCGTCTTTGGAGTTCCCTCCGGCAAGCTTCTCGGGTTCTTTGTATCACAGAGGGGGATTGAAGCCAACCCCGACAAGATCAAAGCCATCGAGCAGATAGAAGCTCCAAAGCGCGTCAAGGATGTCAGAAGGCTTGCAGGTTGCGTTGCTGCCCTCAGTAGGTTCATTTCAAAATCCGCAGAACGCGCCCTACCTTTCTTCAAAATCTTGAAAAAGGCAGGTCCCATGAAGTGGACTCCGGAAGCGGAGGCGGCGTTGCAGGATTTGAAACGGTACCTGTCCTCCACTCCTATATTTGTCGCACCTAAACCGCAGGAAAGGTTGTTGCTATACTTAGCGGCAACCAACCAGGTGGTTAGTGCTGCGTTGGTAGCGGAGAGGGAGTCCGACGAGGAGCCAGCGTCACCGGCAAGCGAATCTAGCGACAAGCAGGGGGCTGTCCCGACAAGCTCTGGCCCCGACAAGGAAGACTCTGCGCAGGAACAAGGAGAGATGCGGAAGAAGATGGTGCAGCGCCCAGTGTATTTTGTAAGTTCCCTTCTCCAGGGAGCTAGATCAAGGTACTCTGGTGTGCAAAAATTGCTTTTCGGCCTCCTCATGGCTTCAAGAAAGCTGCGCCACTACTTCCAAGCCCATGAGATAACGGTGGTCACTCGCTTTCCGTTGAAGAGGATATTGCACAATCCAGAGGCAACAGGCAGGATCGTCGAGTGGGCACTGGAACTGTCAAGCTTCGGACTCAAGTTTGAAAGTACTTCAACCATACAGAGCCGAGCTTTGGCAGAATTCATCGCTGAGTGGACCCCAACGCCAGAAGAAGAAGTTCAAGAAATGAGCGTACCCGTGCAAGAAGCGACAAGTGAATGGATAATGTATTTTGACGGTGCCTTCTCGCTGCAAGGCGCCGGTGCCGGCGTGGTACTCATCGCGCCCACCGGAGAGCACCTCAAATATGTTATCCAGATGCACTTCCCCAGGGAGCAAGCGACAAACAACACAGCATAATATGAAGGCTTGCTTGCCGGCCTCAGGATTGCGGCCGAACTTGGGATCAGGAAGCTGATTGTACGGGGAGATTCTCAGTTGGTGGTCCGACAAGTTAACAAGAGCTACCAGAGTCCTTTGATGGAAGCATATGTCGATGAAGTGAGGAAGCTTGAAGAGCACTTTGAAGGTCTGCAGATGGAGCACGTCCCAAGAGCTCAAAATGAGATTGCAGACGGCCTGTCAAAGTGCGCCGCGATGAAGTTACCTGTGGAGCCAGGGACCTTTTTGCTCAAGCTGACTCAGCCATCAGTTACACCATCAATTGGGCAGTCCAAGAAGAGAAAGTTGGTCTCCGGCGACTACTTGCCGGCGGATCTTCCTGAACCCGCCGCCAAAGTTCCCAAGATCAACGATAACGCTGAGGAACAGTTTGCTCCTGCGAGCCCTCGGGCTTGTGCAGTTGAAGCAAGTGTTCCCGACAAGCCTCGCCCCGGCGAGCTTGCCGGGGGACCGACAGCTCCGACAGGACCAGAGGTCTTTGCCGTAGAAGCTGAGGTTCCCGCAGCAGCCCTCGAGCCTTTAGTCCTTGCCGTCGAGCCCCGAGCTCCGGCATGGGCACAGCAGATCGTCCGTTTTCTACAAACTGGAGAACTTCCCGACGACCCACAAGAGATAGAGAAGATAACCAGGCAGTCAAGTATGTATCAGTTTGTGGATAACGAGCTGTACAGAAGAAGACTCAATGGTGTCAGGTTGAAGTGCATCTCCAGGGAAGATGGACAGAAGCTGTTGGCAGAAATACACGGAGGCATGTGCGGCCACCACATTGGCGCAAGGGCACTTGCCGGGAAAGCTTTCCGGCAAGGGTTCTTTTGGCAAGAAGCCCTCCAAGATGCAACTGCACTAGTAACCAAGTGTGAAGCGTGCCAGTTCCATGCAAAGCAAGTTCATCAGCCAGCTCAGGCTCTCCAAACAATCCCTTTGTCCTGGCCCTTCTCGGTCTGGGGGCTCGATATCCTCGGCCCTTTCCCTCGCGCTGTCGGGGGCTTTGAGTACTTGTACGTTGCAATCGACAAGTTCACAAAGTGGCCAGAAGTGGAGCCAGTGAGAAAGGTGACAGCACAGTCAGCAGTCAGGTTCTTCAGGTCGATTGTTTGCCGTTTCGGGATCCCTAACAGGATCATCACCGACAACGGTACGCAATTCACTAGTCGCACCTTCATGCAGTACGTCCAAGACCTTGGCACCAAGGTCTGTTTCGCTTCTGTTGCTCACCCGAGGAGCAACGGCCAAGCGGAGAGGGCAAATGCTGAAGTGCTGCGCGGACTCAAGACAAGGACCTTTGACAGGCTGCTCAAGTGCGGAAAGAATTGGATAGAGGAGCTCCCGGCGGCTCTTTGGTCAATCAGAACGACACCAAATCGAGCCATCGGACAGACACCTTTTGCTCTAGTCTATGGAGCAGAAGCAGTTCTCCCCACGGAACTCGTATACGGATCTCCTCGAGTGCTCGCTTATGATGAGCTCGAGCAAGAGCAACTGCGGCAAGATGACGCATTGCTCCTTGAGGAGGGACGTCTCCAGGCTGCTGTACGAGCTGCTCGATACCAGCAAGCTTTGCGCCGCTACCATAGCCGCAAAGTCAAGGCCAGGAGTCTCGAGGAAGGCGACCTTGTTCTTCGGCGTGTTCAGTCCGCCAAGAATTCCAACAAGTTGACGCCGAAGTGGGAAGGCCCTTATCGGGTGAGACAAGTTACGAGGCCCGGCGCTGTCCGCCTCGAGACCGAAGAAGGCTTACCGGTGAGCAATTCCTGGAACATAGAGCATCTTCGCAAGTTTCACCCCTAAGGCGCGGTTGCCGTGATCCGCTCCGGCAACCACCTTTTGTACAAGCCTTGCCGCTGTTGCATGTAACCCTTTGTACAAAGCCGGGCGCAGACCCCGTGCATCAGTAAAGATTTCGTGTTTTCGCATCGATTGCCTTTCGCATGCTTCTCTTTGCTATTTGCATGTTTTATTTGGCATTTGATGCAACACTTAGACATTCGGTAAGCGCTATTACGCCGAAAGGCAATATGCTTGTTTCCCTCTCCTTTTCCTTTTTCTCTTAAGCAGAAGGAACGTTCCTCGCGCACAAGTTTGCCGGGGGGGAAGGAGATGGAGGAGGAACTAAGTGCCGTTCAAGTAAGAAGAGCCTTACCGGAAAGCGGACAACATGAGCAAGCAGCATATGAAAGATAAGTTGTTAGAATTTGACCAGTTCAAATTTTAAATTTTGGTTGTCTTCCTTGAACGGTCACACTTTGTATGGAAAACCTGTGCGCGGAGGAACCTACCCGTGGCTTGCCGCACCCTTATCTTGTCTTCGAGTCCACTCAACGATTTAAGTGAGCTGCGACAAGTGTCGCGCCCTTGCTTCGTTTCCGAGTATACTCAGCAAGCTAAGTGCGTTGCGACCTGCTGCGGCAAGGTTGCTTGCCGGCGAGGACCTTGGCCAGCAGGCTGCTCAGGGTCCAGCGCTCAGCGCTCGCGGCAAGGGCCCCTTGCCGGCAAGCTCCCCGGGAGCGTAGGGTGAAAAACATACAAAGTCAAAGATGGGAACAAGGAAGATAACATTGCACTGATTGATTGAAGTAAAGCAAATATCTTACAAGGATAACTTGTCGCAATGGACTAATGAGTTCATAACATAATGTGCAGCAACGAAAAGATAAAGATAAATGGGGCCCTAGTCTACGCGGTCGCCCTCCTTCCTGCCAAGCTTTGCCACCTTGGCGATGATATGGCCGACCTGCTCCTTCAGGGCCTCCGTGTCCGCATCTGCCGGCAAGCTGCGAAGAACGTTCGTGAGGTTGATCCCCGGGTTGCGGAACACGATCTTCGTCAAGACCCGCTCCAGAGTTCCTGCGCAGAGACGGCGCGACTCCTCGGCCAGCTGCGCGGGGATGCGGTTCCGGAGACCTGCAAGGGCTGGAGCGACGCCTCTGAAGAAGAGGCTGAGCTTGGCGCTGTGCGGGAGGTCTGGATCCGGCGAGTAGATAAGATGTTCGACCTTCAAAGCAAGCAACTCCTGGTCAATGTTGGATGCAGAAGAAACCAGCTCTTCGGTCCACACCTCGATAGTCTGCCGGAAGAGCTCGGAGGCCTTGTTAACGCTCTCCATCAAGGTTCGCTCCTTGCGGAGCTCATCCTTCAGCTTTGCCTCCTGGGCCCGGGCAGCATCAAGCGATTCCTTCAGGGTGGTGACCTTCAGCTCCAAGTCTTCAATGGAATCCTTGGCGGCCTTCAGCTCGTCACCCCTCTGGGACAAACTCACCTGGAGCTCTGAGTTGGTGTGAGCATCCTTCTCGCGCTCCAGGATGAGCGCGGCAACCTTCTCGGCGCTCACCTTCACCGCCTTCTCCAGTTGTTCAACCTTGGCGGCAAGCTCCTTCTTGGCGTCTTCCGCGGCAGCAGCAGCGGCTTTCGCCTCCTTCAGCTCCCTGCCAAGGGCAGCCTCGCGAGCGGCAAGGTCCTCCTCATGGGAGTCGAGATCCACCTTCCGCTGCGCGAGCTCTCCTTCTCGCCGGGACATCTCCACCCCGGCGAGCCGTTGCTGTTCTTCAGCCTCGGCTTTCTCCAAAAGCCACTCTTGATATTCACCGGCGAGACGCTCGCGCTCCTCCGCCACCTCGCGGAGGCCCGCCTTGTGGGCAGCGCTGAGCTCCGCCGCACGCTTCTCCATTTCGGCGGCGGCCTGGGCAGCAAGGGCTTCCCGGGAGGCAAGCTTCGCCTGCCTGGCCCGGTAAAGGGCCAGGAGTTGGTGGAGAAGCTTCTCCTCCTCGGGCCCATCTCCTTCGCCGGGCGCCTCGACGACTGTCAGACCCGCGGAGGCGAGGACTTCTCCGTCAAACGCCTCGCCCTCCGCGGGAGCTCTTGATGAAGACCCCCAAGGCACTTGGATAAAGACGCCATTGGGGGCACGAAGATAGTACGCCTGCTTCTCGCCGGTGGAGGGGCCGGCGGCCGGTGTAGCATCCGGTGCTCCCGCCACCTCCGGGTCAGCGGTGCGGTCGCCGTCCCCCTCCCCGGTCGCGGCGTCAGCGGCCGGAGTGGCCTCCTGCGCGGCCGGCTCGGTGGCCTCGGTCGCCTCCTCGGTGGCCTCGGCCATCTCCACGACGACGGGAACGTCATCGCCGCCGCCCTGCGCGCCCTCCTCATCCTCGATATTGATGACCTCGGTCTCCATCGGCGCGGGAGGAGGAGGAGGAAGATCTAGGAGAAGAAGAAAAAGAAGTTCAAAATCAAGCAAAGATCCAAAAAGAAGCAAAGTCAAGAAAACCAAGTACAGAACGTACCTTGGCGGACGTCCTCTGCGGCGGGCTCCCTTGCCGGGGAGCTCGGCCTTGGCGGAGTGGCCGTCCTCGCCGGGCTGCTCGCCCTTGGCGGGGTACTCTGCCTTAGCGGAGTACCCGTCCTTGGCGGAGCGCTCTCCCTTGCCGGAGAGTTTTGCCTTGCCGGGGACGGCGGGGCCTGCAGCTCCTCGGTGATGGTCTCCGGGCGCTCTTCCCGCTGCGGCTCCACCTCTGCGCAAGAGAAGATAGAAGAACCAAGACATTCAAAAAAAAAAAAAAAGAGAGATCAAAGCCCTAAGCGCGCCCCGACGAGCAAAAACAGTAAACCTCTAACTTACGCTGGGGGCTGCGCTGGGGGCTGCTCCCCGGAGCGGCACTCGGGTCCGGCAAGCTCGGTTCCGGCGCGATCCCTGCTTCCGCGACGGATGGGTCTTCTACGACCTCAACTGTGGGCACCCTGACCCTCTTCGCGCGCTGCTCCAAGGTCCTGCAATCACAAGCAACAAGCAAAGTCAAGCGTCAGCAACAATCGAGATATAAAAATCAAGAAGGAGTAAGGTCTTGGGTCCTTACTCTTGGTCCTCCTCGTCGTCCTCGCTCAGCGCGGAGAAGTCAAACTCCACGGTGGGCGCGTTGGCGCGAGGAGCGGAGGATGAAGATTCCCTCGCGCGTTTCGGAGCCACCGGGGCTGGGGGCTGCGTAGGCCCAGCCCCTGTGGTGGCCGGCGCCCGAGAAGTGGGCGGAGCAGCTGCTCCGCTCCGAGAGGATCCTTGCCGGCTCGGTGCCGGCCTACGGGACGCCTCCGTCGTGGTCCGCGCGCGCGGGGCCTCTGCCGTGGCCGGCACGCCGGTCGCCCTTGGCACGGCTTGGCTCGGCCGGGGAGCTGCCCGGCGAGCTGGCTGTTGCCGGGGCGCTCGCGCCTGCTCCCCCGTCGCCGCCTTGCGGAGACGCTTCAATGGGGACTGCTTCGGGCTCGCCGGGGGCGGGGAGCTCTCCGACGAGGAGAGGTCGTCGGCGTAGAGCTCGGTGGATCCGCCGGTGTCTTCCTCCTCCCCCTCCTCTCCCTCGGCCAGTTCGCTGGCCCCAGCGCCTTGCACTGCGGGCCCCTTCCCCTTGGTGGCCCCGCTTCGTCCGGCGCCTTCGCTCCTCGCGGCACCCCTGCTTCCTCCGGCTGTGCCCTCCATTGCCGCGGCCTCCGTCGCGATCCCATTGATCCCGGAGTGCCTCAGCGAGGGGACCCCGGCGAGCGCGTCGGGAGGGAGCTCTAACAGCTTGCGAATCTCCTCCTTATCCGCCTGGCTGGAGGCTTCCGCCTCCGCGGGTGTGTATCCAAAGTTTCCCGCCGCCGCGGCTGCGGCGACTTCTTCAGCGCGAGAAGCCATGTAAGCAATCTCTTGGTCGGTGGTGGCCCGCGTGTGCAGCTTGAGATCGTCCGTCTTCTCCAACACCTCCACAAGGTTGTCGTAGAACTCGAGGACGTCGATAGGCTTGGGCGCAATCCACGTGCGCTCCAATCCATGAGAGTCGCACGCGGGCATCATAGCGACAAGGCGATCCCGGGCGCTGCTGGCGCAGAGCGGCACCACTCCCCGGGGAGCGCGGAAGTACTCGGGGTGTGCCGGGTCGAACTTGAAAAGTTCCCTGACCATACCCCGCAGCTCGAGTGTTGTGAAGTTAAAATTGAGGCCGGGGCGCAGCCTCATGATGTCTGCCGGGCCGCCGTATTGCCACGCCGGCCTTTTCCGGTCTTGGAGGGGGGCGATCCGGCGACGAAGAAAGTCCGCGCCCACTTCAGCGACAGACAGCGGCGCCATCCGAAGACGAAGGATTCTGACGAGAGCGATATCCAGCTTGGAATCGTCGGAATCAAAATTACTCCAATCCCTGCCGCGCACGATGGGCGATGTGCGCGGCGCGGTGAAGTGTTGCGGCCGCTCCTCGACGACCCAGCACCACTCCGCGCGCCACTCTTCCCACTTGCCGCGGAGCTCCCCCGGCAAGTAGGCTGATTTCTTATTCAGCCTAAACACCCAAGAGATTCCTCCGGAGAGGGGGGCGTCGGCCTCTACTCTGAGGATGAAAAAGTGCCTAAAGAGAGCTACGTTGGGCTGGATTCCTACGAAGTTTTCGCACATGTGTGCGAAAACGGACATGGTGAGGATGGCGTTGGGAGTGAAGTCGAGGAGGTGGAGGCCATAAGTATTCATGATATCGCAGAAAAAGTTTGAGAAGGGAGGGCACAGACCGCAGTGGAAGAAGGCTGCGAAAAAGTAATACCCGCCGGGGTAGTGGTCCTTGGCGACGGCCGGGTAGACGCGCGTGCGGGGGTGCGCTGGGGTCTCCTTGGCCCAGAACAAATAATATTTGTTCCAAAGCTCCCGCACGCCGAGCTTCGGCGCGAAGACAATGTGCTCCTTCCGGTACGCGGCGAGCTTCGCCGCCTGATCTGACTTCTCCCGCTTGGACTTCTCCGACTTCGCCTTGTCGGTCTTTGGGGCCATGGCGGACGCGGTGGAAGGAAGGGGACGAAGAGCTTGGTGGTGGCGGAGGAGTAGAGGCAAAGCGCAGAGGAATCTAAGGAAGAAGACGATGGCAATGAGTGCGCAGGGAGGGGAACCGCGCCGCTCTCTCTGCTTTTATGGGAGAGTGGGGGGCGTTTCGCCCTTCCCATTAAAGAAATCGTGGGCACGTCCCATCCCACGGCGCCGCAATCGACGCGTGCCGTTGCCGTGGGGTGCGGCGGATATGGAAGTGGATTCGGCGCGCCGCGGGCCGCGGGTGCCCGTGCACTGTTTTTGGCCTGGCCCAACAGCGCTCGGCACCGTGTGTGGCCCAGGCCCGGGGGCTCCTGTCGGTGTACTAAGGTAGGGGTACCCTAGTACCCCAACTTGTGCACGGGCAGCGGCAGCTCCCCGCGGCAGGGTTCACCACGCGCTTGCCGGAGACCTTCCTGCCCCTTATCTAGCCATTCAAGAACAAAGTATACAAGACAGAAGACCAAGACCCCGGCAAGAGGAGCTTGCCGGGAAGGCCGTCCCAGGCTCGAGATTGCTTAACTAGCACGAGGCCCTGGCAAGAGGAGCTTGTCAGGACGAATAGAAGATTTTATCTTAGAAGACCCGGCAAGGGCTCGGGGAGCGGCAAGCTTCCGGGCCCGGCAAGGTCGAGATCCCCGGCAAGGTGCTTGCCGGGGGAGGTGTGCTGTGTGCCCGCGCTCCAGCTCATCGGCCCACGCGTCGCCCTGGGGCCACTCCAGGGACGCGTGGCGGATGGCTGTGCAGCCTGGGGGACACGGTGGCACTCCACGGCAGTGGATCCATCGCCGTGGCAGACGGAGACGCAACGACGGGAGCTTTTGGGGTCGACGGCGACGGGCATTAAATGCCCTTGTCCCCCACTGTTAAAGTAGGTATAGACCACTGTTCTGTACTGTAGCTCCACTGTTCCCGCACTGTTACAACTACCACCTCTTTTACATTTTTACCCCTTTCTCCTACGTTGACACCTGTCGGTGACCTCTTGCACTATAAAAGGAGGCCCATGCACAACGTGGAGGGGGTTCGAAACCTAGATTACTCTCACGCACGGTGTAGCTGCTTCTTCAAGCTCCCGAGCGTTCAACTCAATACACAACCAAGCAGGAGTAGGGTTTTACGCATCCGTGCGGCCCGAACCTGGGTAAAAACTGCCCGCGCGTCTGCCTCGATCTGCTCTTTGTGCTCCCTCCGCCCTCGTACCGCATAGACAAGGGGCTCCGGTCCCATAGGTGATCGTGGCGGACAGTTTCCCCCGACAGTAATGGTGTGTCCGAACATCGTAACCGTACTTTATTGGATATGGTGCAGTCTATGATGTCTCTTACGGATTTACCACTATTGTTTTGGGGTTATGCTTTAGAGACAGCTGCATTCACGTTAAATAGGGCACCATCTAAATCCGTTGAGACGACACCTTATGAACTGTGGTTTGGCAAGAAACCAAAGTTGTCGTTTCTTAAAGTTTGGGGCTGCGATGCTTATATGAAAAAGCGTCAACGTGATAAGCTCGAACCCAAGTCAGAAAAATTTGTCTTCATAGGATACTCAAAAGAGAATGTTGGGTACACCTTCTATCACAGATCCGAAGGCAAGATATTTGTTGCTAAGAATGGATCCTTTCTATAGAAGGAGTTTCTCTCGAAAGAAGTGAGTGGGAGGAAAGTAGAACTTGATGAGGTAATTGTACCTTCTCCCGAATTGGAAAGTAGTACATCACAAAAACCAGTTCTAGTGATTCCTACACCGATTAGTGAGGAAGCTAATGATCATGATCATGAAACTTCAGATCAAGTTTGTGCTGAACTTCATAGATCAACCAGAGTACGTTCCGCACCAGAGTGGTACGGCAACCTAGTTCTGGAAGTCATGTTACTAAACCATGATGAACCTACGAACTATGAGGAAGCGATGATGAGGCCATGAAATCTGAGATGGGATCCATGTATGAGAACAAAGTGTGGACTTTGGTTGACTTGCCCGATTATAGGCAAGCTATCAAAAATAAATGGATTTTCAAGAGGAAGACCGACGCAGACGGTAATGTTACTGTTTACAAAGCTCGACTTGTTGCGAAAGGGTTTCGAAAAGTTCAAGGAGTTGACTACGATGAGACTTTCTCACCCATAGCGATGCTTAAGTCTGTCCGAAACATGTTAGCAATTGCCGCATTTTATGATTATGAAATCTGACAAATGGATGTCAAAACTGCATTCTTGAATGGATATCTCAAAGAAGAGTTGTATATGATGCAACCAGATGGTTTTGTCGATCCTAAAGGTGCTAAGAAAGTGTGCAAGCTCCAACGATCCATCTATGGACTGGTGCAAGCATCTCGGAGTTGGAATATACACTTTGATGAGGTGATCAAAGCATCGGTTTTATACAGACTTTTGGAGAAGCATGTATTTACAAGAAAGTGAGTGGGAGCTTTATAGCATTTCTGATATTATATGTGGATGACATATTATTGATTGGAAATGATATAGAATTTCTGGATAGCATATAAGGATACTTGAATAAGAATTCTTCAATGAAAGACCTCGGTGAAGCTGCTTACATATTAGGCATCAAGATCTATAGAGATAGATCAAGATGCTTAATAGGACTTTCACAAAGCACATACCTTGATAAAGTTTTAAAGAAGTTCAAAATGGATCAGTCAAAGAAAGGGTTCTTGCCTATGTTACAAGGTGTGAAGTTGAGTAAGACTCGATTCCCGACCACTGCAGAAGATAGAGAGAAAATGAAAGTCATTCCCTATGCCTCAACAATAGGATCTATCATGTATGCAATGTTGTGTACCAGACCTAATGTGTGCCTTACTATAAGTCTAGCAGGGAGGTACCAAAGTAATCCAGGAGTGGATCACTGGACAGCGGTCAAGAACATCCTGAAGTACCTAAAAAGGACAAAGGATATGTTTCTCGTGTATGGAGGTGACAAAGAGCTCATCGTAAACGGTTACGTCGATTCAAGCTTTGACATTGATCCAGATGACTCTAAGTCACAAACCGGATATGTATTTTTATTAAACGATGGAGCCGTCAGTTGGTGCAGTTCCAAGCAGAGCGTCATGGCGGGATCTACGTGTGAAGCGGAATACATAGCTGCTTCGGAAGAAGCAGATGAAGGAGTCTGGATGAAGGAGTTCATACCCGATCTAGGTGTAATACCTAGTGCATCGGGTCTAATGAAAATCTTTTGTGACAACACTGGAGCAATAGGCTTGGCGAAGGAATCCAGGTTTGACAAGAGAACAAAGCACATCAAAAGACGCTTCAATTCCATCCGTGATCTAGTCAAGGAGGGATACATAGAGATTTGCAAGATACATACGGATCTGAATGTTGCAGACCCGTTGACTAAGCCTCTTCCACGGGCAAAACATGATCAGCACCAAGACTTCATGTGTGTTAGGATCATTACTTTGTAATCTAGATTATTGACTCTAGTTCAAGTGGGAGACTGAAGGAAATATGCCCTAGAGGCAATAATAAAGATGTTATTTGTATTTCCTTATATCATGATAAATGTCTTTTATTCATGCTAGAATTGTATTAACCGGAAACTTAGTACATGTGTGAATACATAGAAAAAAACAGTATGTCCCTAGTATGCCTCTAGTAGACTTTCTCATTGATCAAAGATGGTTATGTTTCCTAGCCATAGACATGAGTTGTCATTTGATCAACGGGATCACATAATTAGGAGAATGATGTGATGGACAAGACACATCCGTTAGCTTAGCACTATGATCGTTTAGTTTTACTGCTATTGCTTTCTTCAAGACTTATACAAGTTCCTATGACTATGAGATTATGCAACTCCCGTATACCGGAGGAACACCTTGTGTGCTATCAAACGTCACAACGTAACTGGTTGATTATAAAGATGCTCTACAGGTTTCTCCGAAGGTGTTCGTGGTGTTGGCATAGATCAAGAATAGGATTTGTCACTCCGAGTGTCGGAGAGGTATCTCTGGGCCCTCTCAGTAATACACATCATAATAAGCCTTGTAAGCAAATGACTAATGAGTTAGTCACGGGATGATGTATTACAGAACGAGTAAAGAGACTTGTCGGTAATGAGATTGAACTAGGTATTGAGATACCGACGAACGAATCTCGGGCAAGTAACATACCGATGACAAAGGGAACAATGTATGTTGTTATGCGGTTTGACCGATAAAGATCTTCGTAGAATATGTAGGAGACAATATGAGCATCCATGTTCCGCTATTGGTTATTGACCGGAGATGAGTCTCGGTCATGTCTACATAGTTCTCGAACCGTAGGGTCCGCACACTTAACGTTTGATGACGATCGGTATTATGAGTTTATGAGTTTTGATGTACCGAATGTAGTTCGGAGTCCCGGATAAGATCACAGACATGACGAGGAGTCTCGGAATGTCTGAGACATAAAGATTGATATATTGGACGACTATATTCGGACACCGGAAGTGTTCCGGAAAGTTTCGGAATAAATCGGAGTGCCGGGGGGGGGGTTACCGGAACCCCCCGGGGAAGCTATGGGCCCTAATGGGCTTTAGTGGAAAGAGAGAGGCCCGGCCAGGGCTGGGACGCGCTCCCTTGGTCCGAATTGGGCAAGGAAAGGAGGGGGGGTGGCGCCCCTTTCCTTCTCCCTCTCCCTCTCCTTCCTTCCCCCTCTCTCCCTCTTGGTGATTCCTACTAGGAATAGGATTGCAATCCTATTTCTAGTAGGATTGCTCCTCTAGGCACGCCGTAGGGGGGCGGCCGGTCTCCCCCTTGCTCCTTTAGACACATGGGCAGGGGCACCCTAGAAGACACAAGTTGATCTCTCCAGCCATGTGCGGTGCCCCCATCCACAGAAACATACCTCGGTCATACCGTTGTAGTGCTTAGGCGAAGCCCTGCGCCGGTAACTTCATCATATCTGTCACCACGCCGTCGTGCTGATGAAACTCTCCCGTGAAGCTCAACTGGATCACGAGCTCGTGGGACGTCATGAAGCTGAACGTGTGCTGAACACGGAGGTGTCATACGTTCGGTGCTTGATCGGTTGAATCGCGAAGAAGTTCGGCTACATCAACCGCGTCACTTGACGCTTCCCTTTCGGTCTACAAGGGTACATAGACACACTCTACCCTCTCGTTGCTATGCATCTAGTAGATAGATCTTGCGTGATCATAGGAAAATTTTAAAATACTACGTTCCCCAACATTACGAGGGTTAACTGGTACAGTTGTGGTGTGAGACTTCCATCACCGGAGAACAACAAGAGGTGTTGGTGAGTAGAGGAATGGCTTGGATGGCGATGGGAGTAGGGTGGGCCGATGAGGTCTGCGCAGCAGCACAGCCGGCTACAGGAGGTGGTAACAGGCGGTACCGCCGGCGGTAGTCTGTGCGGCTGAAGCAAGAATAACCGAGATTGAAGAAGCACGCCAGCCGTTGGATGAACATCCAACGACCACTACTGCAAGAATCGTTTGTTTACAATAAGGTGAAAAAGCCTTGCGTATGCGCCATCTTTGTTTTTATTATGGTTGCGTACGCGCACACGAAATCGATTAGGTGAAACGACTCTACAAAGTTTGTTTGCTATGACCTTAGTTGGCCCACAAGTGATCATCACATCTGTGACAGAGAGCATATAGCCCATTTGTGATTTCTAATAATTTACATCCCATTTCTTAATTCTAACGGAATTAACTGCAACCTATTTACTATTTGTTAACATTACAACCCATTTTTCTAGCCAGGATAATGGTTTATATTTCAACCAAACTTCCCACATTTTGATGGGATCCTACATATTGTTTATCCTGGAATTTCAAGCCATATTAAATCCGATTTCAAATTTAATTTATATTAGGTAAGAATTATACGAAATTTTCCGCGTAACAATTAATGAAATTAATATTTTAAAGATCCACAAGAATGCAATGGGGGAGCTCCCCACTCTCTGATGAGGTTCCGTCAAAAAAATCCAAAAAAATAAAATACTGAAACTAATTACATTATTTATAATTACAGCCCAGTTATTATTTTGTAAACCCATTTTCTTGGCAAGCCTAGTGCATCCCTCGTAGGAAAGATTTCCTGCCCAGCGAGCCGGAGAGTAAGAAGTTGGCCTGGGTTGGGTATTCCTCCAAAAAAAGTATAGCTGGGCCTGGGCAAGCCATTTTCACCTTGAAAAATTAATATCTGGGCTGGCCATTTGGTTGACATAAAATAGTAGCCTAGGCTCGACGGGCCACAACCCACCCAGTTGATACCCTGCTGCTCTGAACAACAAAAACATCGCTCAATAAGAACTCCGCTCACACCTCTAAAAAATACTGCTCGAGCTTCTGGGTCCCAACTGTCGGCCGCTCCTTGTGGAATTCTCTCATTTATTGACAGTATAGGTTGACAATTGTGTGGGATCGTGATGCTAGGAAATCAGGAGGAAGAAATTTTTTTGGGTCTGTCTAGGACACATCTACATGTGACATAATTATGTATGGGTCATATGGTTAAACCTCTAGCTAGCCTAGTCGAACTAGTTGTCGTATGGGCTATGAATGAATCCTAAGACAATGAACTTCTTAAGCACAGAAACAACAAAAGAGGATGATCTTCTTAACATGCAAATCACACGCATTAGATCAACATGCAAAAAAAAACACAAAGCATTATTCTCAGGAGGCACGGTGAACAGCTCGTGATGACGCGTGCCACATCATTCCAAGCTCAACTTTGCAATCAAACTTACAAGACCTGACATTTCATAGACAACATTCAGAACAAACTCTTAAAATACCATACGTAAGTCAACATTCATGATTATGCATCTCATCAGAGGCAATATTTACTTTTGAATTTAACACACAAATAGGAAAAACAATCGACGCTGCTCACAGAGAAGGGCGTCCCATTAGAAAATATCAAATGCATGTCTTCTGGATAACATCAATGAGAAAAATTTGACAAGGTTATCCAACTTGAAAATATCAAACAAATGTCTTCTTGCTAAGATCAATGATTAAACTTTGACAAGCTTTTCCCATTCAAAATATCTAATGCCTATGATTGTGGAACATGCGGGGTTTGTCATCAGTTCACACATTACAATGGAACATGGAGCTGGATTAACCAGCTTATTTTTTGTGCAGTTCCATTGAAATCAACAATGTCTTCCGTAGCATGTTGGATTATGTATTTATATGTTGCAAGGCCTTGAAGGCGTTGACAGCTCCATTCAAGTAGATAGTCCGGTGGATCAAGGTGTCGATGAAATGATTAGAGAACCATTCAATGTATTTTGCATGATGAAGTATTATGGAGGACACAAACCTTCTGAGCATTTTGTGCAGTTCCACTGAAATCAAGCTGAGCATCCTTGTCTACATAAATACAGAAAACGAGTGATGAATATAAAAGTGGTACTAGTTGATTAAACATAGGCTCACAAATATAATCATCTTCATTATCTTAACAACAAAATATAGCAATACAATAGCTTCAATCAAACATTTATGCATAACAATACAACAATATAATTAGCACAACATAACAAAGCACGACCATGTGGATGAAGGCCGATACTGACCTTGTTTGTTACAACTACGTCGGCCACTGACTTGGTCATACCTTTTCCTTGTGGAATGAATTTTGCTCTCCATGTGATGTTGAGTTTTCCTTGGTATCTATAGACTAGTTATGTCACTAGTGTCTACTAATACTCTTAATGTTTCTCGATCATTCCTTCTGTAATGTAGCACAAACAGTGACTGCTTCTTTCTGCAAAGAGGAAAGATCGAGTGGACCCACTAATGTTAGAATTTGCCTTAAACACATTGGCTTATTTTGTGCAGTTCAACTAAAATCAAAGTCAAAATAGAACCAAGCAGAAGTTTCGATATCCATGTATGCACAAATAGTTATAAAGGAAACAATTACTCAGAAATAATGGTTGATCACTTATACTCCCAGAAGAAAAAACATCTACCTTATCTTATTGGGAAACAAAACAGGACAGTAGCAATTCTAAAAGTGTGATTAATTCATATTAACTAAGGCATTATCTTAACAATACCTTGGTTCAACATGTATAAAGAACAACAAAGCAGGAAAGTACCTTTCCTAAAATACTGTAACTGATTCATATTAAAAGAGATATTATCTTAATAATACCTTGCTTAAAGATGTACAAAGAATTACAAAGCAGGATACTACCATTTCTACCTTATCTTGATGGAAAACAAGTGATGCGGAGTATCACTCATCTATCCCCATGGATCCTACTTCAATTATACAAGCTCCAAAAGGACCCATCACCCATGATAAGAGCTAGGACACGCGCAATGGAAACCGAGGTGAATTCATTCCTACTAGACACATGTATGGTCATGAGTGGAACTTGGTTTCTACCTCACCAAAATGCTCTATGTGTCATTAGGTACGAAGAAGAACATCACCATGAAGGTGGAGAAGCACCCCAAGGCCAAGAAGATGATGAAGAAGGCCAACCGAAACTGGACAAGAAGTCCTAGGCGACCCCGTGCGCACGGTCCCCCGAGACCCTAGGCCCAAGGACTACATAGGAGGCTGCGCTATAGCACCCCGTGCGCACGGGCATGTACCATGCCCACGGGACCCCCGTGTGCACGGGCCCAACTTACCCCGTGCGCGCAGGCCCTTTAGGATGGCCGACTGAAGCTGGGCTGTTGGGCCTCCACTTCGTCCCTCTTCGTCCCCTACCTCTCCAAGGCTATATATTTCGTACCTAGGACATGTTTTAGGGTTAGCAAAGTGTTGAGAACATTTCAGAGCTTTGCTCATTGTATCTGCTCCATCTAGGAGAGACAAGACATCCTTGGAGAAGAATCCTTGTGGATTACAAGACCTCTTCATCAAGAGAAGGATCCCAATCATAGGATCACCAAGACCTCATCTCTCTAGGGATTTTGGAAGATCTTTACCTTTGTGTGCTTATTTCCTTGGATTGACCTTGTATACTTATGGATCTCATGTATGCTATCATAGTGGATGTGTGATTTGTGGTTTGTGTGAGTGATTTGTCTTTGTGTTCTTCCTCTTTTCCCCTCCAAGTGTGAAAATATCTTCCTCTAGGGTTCCACCCTACATCATGTGAGATTTTGTTGTTTTTCGTCCTAATTCGAAAATTCCCACAAAAATAGCCTAACAAAGTTTTCTTGCATTTTGTTAGATCTTGTGAGATTTTGTTATTTTGATCCATGAAATTTGTGTTTGGCAACTGGATCTACACCCCTGCTACTTCGCGAGCTTGCGTTGTATTTCCTCGAAGAGGAAAGGGTGATGCAGCACAGTAGCGTAAGTATTTCCCTCAGCTTTTGAGAACCAAGGTATCAATCCAGCAAGAGACCACGTGCGAGTCCCTCGCACCTGCACAAACAAATAAGAACTTTGTAGCCAACGCGATAAGGGATAGTCAATCCCTTTACGGTCACATACGAAAGTGAGATCAGATAGATAGGATAGTATGATATTTTTGGTATTTTTGGATATAATAATAGAAAGTAAATAAAGCAAAGTAAAGTAGATTGGAAGATTAATATGTTGAGAATAGACCCAGGGGCCATAGGTTTCACTAGTGGCTTCTCTCATGATAGCAGAATTCTACGGTCGGTGAACAAATTGCTGTCGAGCAATTGATAGAAAAGCGCAAAGTTATGAGAATATCTGGGCATGATCATTATAAATAGGAATTACATCCGTGACAAGTAGACCGAAACGATTCTGCATCTACTACTATTAGTCCACATATCGACCACTATCCAGCATGCATCTAGAGTATTATGTTCATAAGAATAGAGTAATGCTTTAAGCAAGACGACATGATGTAGAGGGATAAACTCGAGCAATATGATATAAACCCCATCTTTTTATCCTCGATGGCAACAATACAATACGTGCCTTGCTACCCCTGCTGTCACTGGGAAAGGACACCCCAAGATTGACCCCAAAGCCAAGCACTTCTCCCATTGCAAGAACTATAGATCTAGTAGGCCAAACCAAACCGATAATTCGAAGACACTTGCAAGGATATTATAATCATACATAAAAGATTCCAGAAAAGAATCAAATATTTCTCGTAGATAATCTTGATCATAAACCCGCAATTCATCGGATCTCGAAAAACACACTGCAAAAAGATTACAACGAATAGATCTCCTCGAAGATCGAGGAGAACTTTGTATTGAGATCCGAAAAAGAAAAGAAGCCATCTAGCTAATAACTATGGACCCAAAGGTCTGTGGTGTACAACTCACAACTCATGGTGGGGCTATGGTGTTGATGTAGAAGCACTACGTGGAAGATCCCCCCTCCGACGGACCTCTGGAACAGGACTCAGGATGGGAACTCACAAGAACAGAAGGTTGCGGCAGTGGAATTTGGGTTTTCTCTGTTGCCTCAATGTTTTCAGGGTACATGGATATATATAGGAGGAAGAAGGGCATCGGGGGAGCCAGAGGGGGCCCACGAGGGTGGGGGGCACGCCCTGTAGGAGGGGGCACGCCCTGGTCCCTCGTGGCTGGCTCCTTTGTTCCCTCGCATGTACTCCTAGTCTTCTGGGTAGATACGGTTCCAAAAATAACTCTCGCGAAGGTTTCATTCCGTTTGGACTCCGTTTGATATTCCTTTTTTGCGAAACCCTGAAATAGGCAAAAAAACAACAATCTGCACTTGGCCTTGGGTTAGTACGTTAGTCCCAAAAATAATATAAAAGTGTATAATAAAGCCCATTAAACATCCAAAACAGAATATATAATAGCATGAAACAATCAAAAATTATAGATACATTGGAGACGTATCAAGCATCCCCAAGCTTAATTCATGCTCGTACTCGAGTAGGTAAATGATAAAAAACATATTTTTTTTATGCGGAATGCTAACCAACATAATTCTCAATGCAATTTCTTTATTGTGGCATGAATGTTCAGATCTGAAAGATTCAAGACAAAAGTCTATATTGACATAAGAATAATAATATTTCAAGCATACAAACAAAGCAATCATGTCTTCTCAAAATAACATGGCCAAAGAAAGTTATCCCTACAAAATTATATAGTCTGACTATGCTCCCTCTTCATCACACAAAATATTCATATCATGCACAACCCCAGTTTCAGTCAAGCAATTGTTTTCATACTCAAATTTTTTCAAACCTTTCAACTTTCACGCAATACATGAGTGTGATCCATGGATATAGCACTATAGGTGGAATAGAGTGGTGGTTGTGGAGAAGACAAAAAAGAGGAGGATGGTCTCACATCGACTGGGCGTATCAATGGGATATGGAGATGCCCATCAACAGATATCAATGTGAGTGAGTAGGGATTGCCATGCAACGGATGCACTAGAGCTATAAGGGTATGAAAGCTCATCAAAAGAAACTAAGTTGGTGTGCATCCAACTTGCTTGCTCATGAAGACCTAGGGCATTTGAGGAAGACCATCGTTGGAATATACAAGCCAAGTTCTATAATGAAAATTCCCACTAGTATATGAAAGTGACAAAACAAGAGACTCTCTATCATTAAGATCATTGTGATACTTTGAAGCACAAGTGTGGAAAAGGATAGTAGCTTTGTCCCTTCTCTCTTTTCTCTCATTTTTTTGGAGGGGCTTTCTCTTTTTTAGCCCCTCTCTATTTTTTTGGGCCATCTCTTTTTTTTGGGCCTTTCCTAACATGGGACAATGCTCTAATAATGAAGATCATCACACTTTTATTGACTTACAACTTGATACTAGAACAAAGTATGACTCTATATGAATGCCTCCGGCGGTGTACCGGGATGTGCAATGAATCAAGAGTGACATGTATGAAAAAATTAAGCATGGTGGCCTAGCCACAAATACGATGTCAACTACATGATCATGCATGGCAATATGACAATGATGAAGTGTGTCATAACAAACGGAACGGTGGAAAGATGCATGGCAATTTATCTCGGAATGTCTATGGAAATGGCATTATAGGTAGGTATGGTGGCTGTTTTGAGGAAGGTATATGGTGGGTGTATGGTACCGGCGAGAGTTGTGCGGTACAAGAGAGGCTAGCAATGGTGGAAGGGTGAGAGCGCGTATAATCCATGGACTCAACATTAGTCATAAAGAACTCATATACTAATTGCAAAAATTTATGAGTTATCAAAACAAAGTAATCAACGCATGCTCCTAGGGGAAGGGTTGGTAGGAGTTAACCATCGCGCGATCCTGACCTCCACACAAAGGATGACACTCAACAAATACCTCATGCTCTAACTACGTCACATAGCGGTTCACCATACGTGCATGCTACGGGAATCACAAACTTCAACACCAGTTTTTCTCAAATTCATAATTACTCCACTAGCATGACTCTAATATCACCATCCTCATATCTCAAAACAATCATCAAGTATCAAACTTCTCATCTTATTCAATGCACTTTATATGAAAGTTATTACTATATTCATCTTGGATGCCTATCATATTAGGACTATTTTTATAACCAAAGCACATTACCATGATGTTCTAAAAGACTCTCAAAAGGTTATATAAGTGAAGCATGAGAGATCAACAATTTCTACAAAATAAAACCACCACCGTGCTCTAAAAGATATAAGTGAAACACTAGAGCAAAACTACCTAGCTTAAAAGATATAAGTGAAGCACATAGAGTATTCTAATAAATTCTAAACCATATTTATCTCTCTCAAAAGGTGTGTCCAGCAAGGATGATTTTGGCAAACTAAAAAGCAAAGACTCAAATCATACATGACGCTCCAAGCAAAACACGTATCATGTGGTGAATAAAAATATAGTCCCGAGTATAGTTACCGATAGATGAAGACGAAAGAGGGGATGCCTTCCCGGGGCATCCACAAGATTAGGCTTTTGGTTGTCCTTGAATTTTACCTTGCGGTGCCTTGGTAATCCCCAAGCTTAGGATCTTTCCACTATTTGTTCCATAGTCCATCAAGACCATACTCAAAACTTGAAAACTTCACAACAGAAAACTTAGCCAAAAATCTCGTGAGCTCCGTTACTATAAGAAAACAAACCACCACTCAAAGGTACAGTAATGAACTCATTCTTTTTTTATAATTGTGTTAAACCTACTATATTCAAACTTCTCTATGATTCCTATCCTCCAATACTACTCATAGATGCATCAAAATAAGCAAACAACACATGAAAAACAGAATCTGTCAAAAATAGAACAGTCTGTAGTAATCTGTAACTTTCGAATACTTCTGTAACTCCAAAAAAATTGATATAAATTGGTAAACGTGAGGAATTTTTCTATTAATCATCTGCAAAAAGAATCAACTAAATAGCACTCTCCAGTAAAATCTGGTGACTAATCTCGTGAGCGTTAAAGTTTCTGTTTTTTACAACATGATCATATAAACTTCACACAAGTCTTCCCAAAGGATCTACTTGGCACAAAAACTAATTAAAACACAAAACCACATCTAAACAGAAACTAGATGCAATATTTATTCCTAAACAAAAGCAAAAACAAAGAAAATAAAATTGGGTTGCCTCCCAACAAGCTCTTGCTTTATAGCCATTAAGATCGGCTTAAGATTTCAATGATGCTCACATGAAAGATAAGAATTGAGTCACAAAAAGAGCATCTTAAAGCATGTGAAAATCACATCTAAGTCTAACATAATTCCTATGCATAGGCATTTTATAGGAAAACAAATTATCAAGACAAGCAAGATCTAGCATATGCAAGGAAGAAGAAACAAACAATAGCAATCCCAACATAACCAGAGGTAATTAAGTAACATGAAAATTTCTACAACTATATTTTCCTCTCTCATAATAATTGCATGTAGGATCATAAGCAAATTTAACAATATAGCTATCACATAACATGTTCTCAACACGATCCACATGCATGCAAAGTTAACACTCTTCCAAAATAGTGGGATTAACATTAACTAAAGTCACGACCTCTCCAAACCCACTTTTATCAAAAAAATCATAAGATTGAACATTCTCCTAATATGTGGGATCTAAAGTTGACACTCTTCCAAGCCCACTTTCAATATTATTGCAAACATTATTATCAATCTCATATATATCATGGGGCTTAAATAAGTTTTCAAGATCGTAAGAAGCATCACCCCAATCATGATCATTGCAACAAGTAGTGGGCATAGCAAAATAAGCATCCCCAAGCTTAGGATTTTGCATATCATTAGCACAATTGACATTAATAGAATTTATAATTACATCATTGCAATCATGCTTTTTACTCAAGGTGCTATCGTGAATCAATTTATAATTTTCTTTCAATACTTCGTCACAATTTTCAGATTCACGAATTTAAAGCAAAACCTCATAAAGATAGTCTAGTGCACTAAACTCACTAGGAATTGGTTCATCATCGTTGGATCTCTTAAAGTGATTAGCTAGCGGATGTGGATCCATAGATAGATTTTTAGCAAGCGAAGATGCAAGCAAATAGAAGGCACATGGAAACACAAGCAAACAAGAGGCAAACGAATGGTAAAAGACACAGAAAAAGAAGGGCGAATAAAACGGCAAGGGTGAAGTGGGGGAGAGGAAAATGAGAGGCAAATAATGTAGTACGAATGATAAGGGTTATTGATAGGTACTTGGTATATGACTTTTGCGTAAGCCTCCCCGGCAATGGCGCAAGAAATTCTTCTTGCTACTTCTCGAGCTTGCGTTATATTCCCTCGAAGAGGAAAGGGTGATGCAGCGTAGTAGCGTAAGTATTTCCCTCAGTTTTTAGCACCAAGGTATCAATCCAGTAGGAGACCACCCGCGAGTCCCTCGCACCTACACAAACTAATAAGAACTTCGCAGCCAACGCGATAAGGGGCTTTCAATCCCTTTACGGCCACTTACGAATGTGAGATCTGATACATAGGATAGTATGATATTTTTGGTATTTTGGATGTAAGAACAAAAAGTAAATAAAGCAAAGTAAAGTAGATTGGAAGATTAATATGTTGAGAATAGACCCGGGGGCCATAGGTTTAACTAGTGGCTTCTCTCATGGTAGCAGAATTCTACAGTGGGTGAACAAATTACAGTCGAGCAATTGATAGAAAAGCGCATAGTTATGAGAATATCTAGACATGTTCATTATATACAGGCATCACGTCCGTGACAAGTAGACCAAAATGATTCTGCATCTACTACTATTACTCCACACATCGACCGCTATCCAGCATGCATCTAGAGTATTAAGTTCATAAGAACAGAGTAATGCTTTAAGCAAGATGACATGATGTAGAGGGATAAACTCAAGCAATATGATATAAACCCCATCTTTTTATCCTCGATGGCAACAATACAATATGTGCCTTGCTGCCCCTGCTGTCACTGGGAAAGGACACCGCAAGAATGAAGCCAAAGCCAAGCACTTCTCCCATTGCAAGAACTATAGATCTAGTAGGCCAAACCAAACCGATAATTCGAAGAGACTTGCAAGGATATTATAATCATAAATAAAAGATTTCAGAAAAGAATCAAATATTTCTCGTAGATAATCTTGATCATAAACCCACAATTCATCGGATCTCGACAAATACACCACAAAAAGATTACATCGAATAGATCTCCTCGAAGATCAAGGAGAACTTTGTATTGAGATCCAAAAAGAGAGAAGAAGCCATCTAGCTAATAACTATGGACCCGAATGTCTGTGGTAAACTACTCACAACTCATGGTGAGGCTATGGTGTTGATGTAGAAGCACTCCGTGGAAGATCCCACCTCCCGCGGAGCTCCGGAACAGGCCCCAAGATGGGATCTCAGGGGAATAGAAGGTTGCGGGGGTGGAATTAGGGTATTCTCTATTGCCTCGATGTTTTTAGGGTACATGGATATATATAGGAGGAAGGAGGGCATCGGGGGAGCCAGAGGGGGCCCACGAGGGTGGGGGGCGCCCTGTAGGAGGGGGCGCACCCTGGACCCTCGTGGCCGCCTCCTTCGTTCCCTCGCGTGTACTCCAAGTCTTGTGGGTAGATACGGTTCCAAAAATAACTCTCACAAAGATTTCATTCCGTTTGGACTCCGTTTGATATTCCTTTTCTGCGAAACCCTAAAATAGGCAAAAAAAACAACAATCTGCACTAGGCCTTAGGTTAGTAGGTTAGTCCGAAAAATAATATAAAAGTGTATAATAAAGCCCAATAAACATCCAAAACATAATATATAATAGCACTGAACAATAAAAAATTATAGATACATTGGAGACGTATCAACCCCTACCACCCCCACAACCACCCAACGGCCTAATTCTGAAGAAGTTTGGGTGATACCCACGGATCCGAGCAAGAACAACCGCCAGCCGCGGACCCCGAGCACACGGGACATCGGGACCCCGTGCAAACAGGGCATTTGACCCCGGCGCACGAGCTGGCCAGAGAGCCCCATGACCGCCCAGTTTTCTTGTTTTTCGACTCCTACACGTTTCTTCCGCATACACCACTTCGCCCACACACTTGTTTCCGCTACCACTTTGTGCTTTTGAGATTTTGAGTCACAGTTTTGTTTCCTAAGGTGTTCCGGCTACTTAGGGACAGTTGTTCATCATCATTGCTGCCATTCATCATTGCCCCGGAGTCGTCATCATCTTCACCACTCGAGATTGACAGCAATAACCGTAAGCAAGGATGGTTACCTCGATGACACCTTACACTCTACCTTGCCTTTACACTTGATAACCGAGCCTATTTGCATTACCTACCCATCAAGACTAGCGAGTTGAGAATTTCCGGGCCACGCCATATTGTGCACCTTAGTGATACGCTTAGTCCGCATGGCTACTTGAGCGTGCAATCATCTTGCTACCATATTGTGCCAATAATCTCTCCCGTGCATATCTTATCATACTTGTCTCATATCATCATTGACTCAAACATCAAGCATAGTAGAAAAAATATAGATACAAAGCTTTTAAGCAAATCAAGAAGGATAAAAAACTTGTAAGCAATAGAATTGAGCCATTTTGCATATCATACCTTGGCATCATTTTGGTATGAAACATACGTCGCATAGTCGGGATTGAGAACGACATGGTTAATCATATAGGGATGTGCACATAGCGTATCTTGCCCATTTGAGCAATCGAGCTACGTCTCTCTAGCATCCATGCAAGAAGAGAATTTTTTGTGGTATCATATATCGAGCTCACCTTTTGTTTGTATGGATACCACTTATCTTCCGTGTGTGTGTGCGTTCCCACGTGATATCTTTGGGTAGTGATCTATTGCCTTACTTGCATGTTTTGTAACTCTTCTCAACATTTTCGATATATTGACTAACATTTGCTTGAAATTTTGTGCTACTATTCCTAATCTAGATCCTCGAAAATCCTTATACTTGTAGGTATGAGAAACAAACCCGGTACCAATTTCCCTATCATAGCATTACATCGAGTGATACTCGATACATTCTCAATCTTTGTAAAAGGTAACTTTCGTATTGTTTCTTTCCCTTTCCTACTCACCACACTTGATCATCATGGACAGGCCAAGTACATTGGCGAACCCGCTCTTCGACGAGCAACAAGAACCTAACAACTACGTCATGAAATTACATATTTTCGGCGTCCAACGTGCATTACATGAAGAAAGTGAAGCTTTGTGCGACCACATTGAGCAAATCACCACCGACTTGAGGCATTCGGAGCAACATACAAGAGACTACTCCGACACAACTATATCCACCCACATGGATACACTCAATGCCAACATGTCAACTCAAAGGGAGGAGTTAGATGCTTTTATGGTCAACCGGTCTTCTTCTACTTCTTCATCACCAAGACGGCGCCACTCAAGTCGCCACTCCTACGACTCTCATTCCAGCTCAGGTACTCTGACATCAGTTCTCTTCATCGAGCCGCACATCAAGAACATCAAGCAAGTCAACACCCATTCCATAGAAATGGTCCACAAGAGAAACTTCGCGAGCAAGAACGTTGTCATCAACAAAACCGCACCACTTTGGAGCAAGTGCAAGAATGCCAACGCCAACGACAACAAGAGCAAGCCGCCGAAGCTCTACATCAAGAAATACAACTGTGTGAGGAGAATGCTCTTCAAGCTCAACGTGCTTTTCGAGATGCGACGCGAGACGTCAATGAGCAGAATTGCCGTGTTCATGAAGAAGAATAAGCTCAACGCGAAGCCCAACAAGAACGGCGAAATCAAGCAAGAATGCATCGCCAACCGCATCAAGTTTGAGAACCGCAATCTAACCGTCTACATCAAGATCGTTCCATGGAACAAGAAGTCGAGAACCTGCCTCCGCATCAAGCACGTCATCGACACCGCGACAACAACCAAGAAGAAAATCGTTATGGAAAGCTCAAGTTCACCATGCGCAAGTTCTCTGGAAGCACTAACCCTGAGGAATACCTCCCATGGGCATTGAAGGTTGACAAGATATTCCTTCTCGACAACTATGATGAGGAAAAGAAGATCGTAATGGCATCACTCGAGTTTCAAGACTATGTCCTTATTTGGCGGGAGCAAGTGATGAGCGGCGAATGGATCAAGGAGAAACACTCATCAAAATTTGGACTCAAATGAAACATGCCATGCGAGCCCGCTTCGTGCCAACAAACTATAATCGGGATCTTTTCAAGAAATTGCAACTCCTCAAGCAAGGCACGAAGATGGTGACGGGATACTATTAAGAAATGGAGATTTACATGATTCGAGCTAATTGATAACCCACGAGAATAGGGGTCCCAACAGTTTTTGAGGGTAGAGTATTCAACCCAAATTTATAGATTCTACACAAGGGGAGATAAAGAATATTTGTAAGTATTGGCAGCGGAGTTTCAAATTCAACCATACTTGGAGATTTATTATCTACAGCAAAGCAATTAGTAGCAAAGTGATATGATAGTTTTGGTAGTAGTGGCAACATCAATAGTGACGTTAACAGTGATAGCAATAGTTTTGTAGCAAGCGAAACAATAATAGCTGCAGTAGTAACTTAGCAAGATCAATGTAAGAGAAATTCGTAGGCATGGGTTCGATGATTTGTTGGATGATATTCATCATGTGACAGTTATAACCTAGGGCGATCGACACTAGCTCCAGTTCATAAATATAATGCAGGCATGTATTCCGTAAATAGTCATACATGCTTATGGAAAGAACTTGCATGACATCTTTTGTCCTACCCTCGCGTGGCAGTCAGGTCCTATTGGAAACTAAGGGATGTTAAGGCCTCCTTTTAATAGAGAGCTAGAACAAAGCATTAACACACGGTGATACATGAACTCCTCAAACTACGGTCATCATCGGGAGTGGTCCCGACTGTTGCCACTCCAGGGTTGCACGATCATAACATGTTGTAGGTGACTATAACTTGCAAGATCGGATCTAGAACATAGATATAATGATGATAACATAAATGGTTCAGATCTGAAATCATGGCACCCGGGCCGAAAGTGACAAGCATTAAGCATGGAAAAGTCATAGCAACATCAATCACAGAACATAGTGGATACAAGGGATCAACCCTAACAAAGCTAACTAGTTTACATGATGAATATCATCGAACTCCTCACCGACCAGCGATGCTACGAAGGGATTACTCACTCCCGGTGGGAAGCACCATGGAATTGGCGATGGAGAAGGGTTGGTGATGATGAAGATCAAAGATTCCCCTCTCCGGAGCTCCAAACAGACTCCAGATCTGGCCTCCCTAACAAGAACTTGAGACGGTGGCGGCTCCGTCTTGTCAAACGTGATAATTCGTTCTCCCTGTTTTTTTTTGGAAAAATAGGATTTATAGCGTCGGTTTCAGGGTCTACGGGGCCACCAGGTGGAGACAACCCACCGGGGCGCGCTTGGAGGGGGCGCACCCTGGTGGGTTGTTACCACCCAGGTGCCCCCCTCCGGTGGTTCTTGGCTCCAGAAATTCTCTTTTATTGTATAAATAATCCTCACAAAGTTTCGTTCCATTCCGAGAACTTTTGTTTCTGCACAATAAACAACACCACGGTAGTTCTGCTAAAGAGAGCGTTAGTCCGGGTTAGTTTCATTCAAATCATGCAAATTAGGGTCCAAAATAAGAGGAAAAGCATTAGGAAAAGTAGATATGATGGAGATGTATCAACTCCCCCAAGCTTAATCCTTTGGTTGTCCTCAAGCATTTCATTTGATAAACTGAAATTGAAAAAGAAAAACTTTTACAAACTCTTTTGCTCTTGTTTACATAAATAAGCTTAAGTAGCACCCAGGTTTTCAGCAAAGATCATGACTAACCATGGAAACTATAACTCTTAGGAATTATATTAACTCATATCAATAACATAACTAGCTAGCGAGGAAAATAAGATACCTCAAACAACAACACATTATCAAAACAACCATGATATAGTATGACAATAGTGGTATCTCGCTAGCCCTTTCTGAGACTGCAAAACATAAATGCAGAGCACCTCCAAAGTTCAAGCAGCGACTAAACATTGTAATTCATGGTAGAAAAGATCCAGTCATGCTAATACCCAACATTCACTACACACAATGCATAGGCATGACAACAATGCTCTCAGATATGGCGCTTATCAGAGAAGGTGATAGTCCCTTCGTAGAGGGAAGCAGTGATTTGCAGAGGTGCCAGTGCTCATGGTTTTAAAACAAAGATAAGTGTAATTTTGAGAAATGCACCCTTCATGTTTACTTTGCGACCATCAGTTATCAATATCTTCCATGCTAAACACATTAGTAGCGGCTCCCAAGCGATAAAGTAAAGGTTATTACTCCACTGGGAGTTTTTGTTTGATTATTTGTAATCTCTTTTCTTTTTATAGTCGTGACTGGGAATCCCTCTTACCGCCCCTTTTCTCGTGCAATGGCGAGTGAATAAACACTCGACCTGCGAATAACCCGCTTAGCATGGAAGATACCGACTACCTCATGTCTCTCTATGAACATTCTAGGCACACAAAAAGGGTGTTTGTTTGAAGTTTTTAGAGGTGGCACATGCAAATATACTTAGGACAGCAAGGTAATACCGCATATAGGTAGGTATGGTGGACTCATTTGGAATAACTTTGATTTTTGAATTTGATGCACAATCAATATTTTTGCTTAGTATAGGTGAAGGCTAGAAAGTAGGTTGGGAAGCGGCCATCTAGAGAGCAACAATGGTCATCAACATACATTATGCATAATAAACATTGGACATCAGCATGAGTAGGATACGGATACCTTGAACATAAATATCATAGAGGCTATGTTGGTTTTGAACTTTTGATTCAACTACATGTATGAACATGTGCCAAGTCAATCCACTTGATACATTCGTAGGAGGATACCATATCATCATACTACATCACAATTGTTGTAACGCAATGTTGATATCTAAGATAAATCATTATCCACTCCTAGCTACTTATGCATGGCATGAGAAACTATAATCTCTAATTGTCATTGCAAACATGTTTAATCATAATGAGCTAAATCATGGATACTACATTAAACACATTTACATAAACAGAACAAGTCGAGTCCATACCAGTTTCTCTCTACCACGTCCAGTTTACCAAGTATCGTCATTATTGCCTTTCACTTGCACGACCAAATGATATGAAAAATAATAATAGTGTAAGAGTGTCGTGGAGTAAGCTGCAATCTGCAAACATTTTACTCAACATTTTCATCGTGGTCTTCTCCTTGGTATGACTCAATAAAAAGGAAAAGAAATTCAGAGAAACACACTGGAATATTTCTGGAGTTTTTTGATTTTCTTGAACAAGCGAATAAGAAGGAAAAAAACAAAAATGAGAAAAACTATTTACACGGGAAAACTCCCAACAAGTAAAAGAAGAATAAGGAAATATTTTTGGGTTTTCTTTTTAGTGCTACAACAATTTAAACTAGGAAGAAAAATAAAAAAGAAGCAAGAAATATTTTTGTATTTTATCAGAGTTTTTCGAACGCACAAGAAGAAAGTGAGAAAGTAAATTTGGAATGGATAATATAATGAAAAAGTGTGGACACCGACGACTGTAAAGAAATGTGTGAACATGAATGTAATGTCGGTGGAAATACGTACTCCCCCAAGCTTAGGCTTTTGGCCTGGCCTGTTAATCACCACTCGAAGAAACCATGGGGTCCTATGTTGAAGTGCTGGGGAGTGGGTACCTGAGGGTCCCACTCCTGAGGCTCCTCCTTTGCTGTAGCTAGGTTGTTCCAGTAGGCGACGATATCCTCACGTAAAATCATGTATCCGCCCCTCGCAATAGGATCAAACAAAGGAGGTGCAGGCAATGGGATAATATCACGAGTGTTCTCACTAAAAACCAGGTTATAAGGAATGGGTACGTTGGGGTAATCGGTAGCAATAAACTGGTGGTGTTCCATAGCCCGACGATCTAAATAAACCTTAGGAAGAGGATAATCATGCTGGTGTATCTATACGTTAAAGTGGGTGGCCAACCGTGTAGCGTAGATCCCACCATGTATTTTGCCCTTGGATCCGTTAACGTGGAGGCGACGTGCCACCATAGCTCCCAATCTATAGGTGTAGTCGCCGTGAAGTGCGTGTCGTAAAACAGCAAAGTCTGGAGCACTAAGTGCACCTACTTTCTCTCTAGCAAGCAAACAATTTGCAATGAAAAGCGCAAAATAATGCACCCGGAAAGTGTAAGGTAGTGGCAGTGATACTCGATACCCCTCTCTCATCCCCCACTGTCAGACTACGGTAAAGACCATCAAACTCTGCTGGCCTAGGCTCGACTAAACCACCATTAGAAGGAAACAAGCATATGTTACAAAATTCAGTCAATGGTATCTGATGGGGCTAAGCATATAAATTAAACTACACCTCAGTAATGGTATCTGATGGGATTATTCCTAGGTAAAAATCAATGGTATCTGATGGGATTATTCCTAGGTAAAAATCGAAAACTTTGCGCAAAGTAATTTGCGAGGAGATGATACTGTTCACATTTAGTTGTGATGATGTTAGTGAGGCCGGCATTAGCAGGATAATGTGTAAACTCCTGAAGGATTCCGGCCCCTTCCATGAACGGGTCATGTGGCCATTCACACGGCCGTAGCTCCACCAATCTCCGGGTACGAAGTTCACTGTCAGATGAGTCACCAATCACTCCCTTGGAGTTCTTCTTTGAAGAAAATTTCCTAAAGTTACTCATGTTTTTCCTATGAACAAAAATTCCGAAATTTTTAGTCCATAAAAATTAGTCAACAAAATTTCATAAGACTGGTAGCAACTACTCATAGGGTTGCGCAGAGGCCATAACAAGCATTCAAACTACTTAGAAATCTAACAATTCAACATGCAATCTCATCTACAGCAGCACCAAGAGTAGCTAATTACTCTAAATATAAACCACTAAAGCAAAAACTAATTGGACAAATGGAGGAGGCATATACCAAACAACAATCCCTCGAAATAGTTTTGGAAATGAAGCTTCGAGCAAAGAGATCGATATTCGTGGGTTTGAGAGCAAGAACATGAAAGAGGAAGCAATGGTGATTTTTTCGGGAGGTAGGAGATGATGTGAGCTAAAGAGATAAGTGAGGGGGCCCATGTGGGGACCACAACCCACCAGGGCGCGCCTGGGGGTCCTGGCGCGCCCAATTGGGTTGTGCCCACCTGGTGCACCTCCCTCTGATGTTATTTGTACCAAAAATTCTTAAATAATAATAAAATGTATCAAAATTTCAGAGCATTCTGAACAATTTTATTTTTGGGTCATTTTTTATTTTTTATTGTACAGAAAACTTAGAAAACAGACAAGGCATGTCATTTAATTTTATTTAAATAATAAAAACAAAAAACAAAAGGTAGGGATAGAAGGTAGTGGCTACTAAATTCATCAACCTCAAACCTCTCAAAAATGATCCATTAATAAGGTTGATCAAGTCTTATTAACAACCACTTTTGATTAGCATGAAACCGAAGAACTTTCGAAAATCACTAAGTTACCTCAACGGGTATATTAATGTCCCCAACAATAAGTATTTCATATTTCTTTTTGGCAGTAAGTAGAGGTAGTTGAAAACTTCCAATAGTGAGTGTCGGAGATTTTTCAATAACATTAATACCATTCACTTGGAATTGTTTCTTCAGAAAGTGCATGTATGCTCATTACCATTGATATGAAAAGTGACCTTGCTTTTATTGCAATCAGTAACAGCCCTATAGTATTCAAGAAGGGTCTACCAAGGATAATCGACATGTTGTCGTCCTCGGACATCTCAAGTATAACAAAGTTGGTCAAAATAGTAACATTAGCAACGACAATGGGAACATCCTCGCAAATAGCGATAGGTATGGCAGTTGATTTTGTCAGCCATTTGCAAAGATATTTCAGTAGGTGTGAGTTTATTCAAATCAAGTCTTTTATATAAAGAGAAATGCATGACACTAACACCACCTCCCAAATCACATAAAGCAGTTATCACATAATTTCTTTTGATGGAGCAAGGTATAATTGGTATTCCAGGATTTCCAAATTTTTAGGTACTCCATCTTTAAAAGTATAATTAGCAAGCATGGTGGAGATTCCAGCTTCTGCTATTTTTCTCCAATTAGTGATGATGTCTTTCATGTACTTTGCATAAGGAGGCTTTTTGAAGATATCAGTCAAGCGAGTACGCAAAAAGACTGGCCTCAGCATTTCAGCAAAGCGTTCAAATTCTACATCATCCTTCTTTTTAGTTGGCTTAGGTGGAAAGGGCATAGGTTTTTTTAACCCACAATTCACTTTCTTTACCGTGTTTTCTAGCAACAAAGTCTGTATTATCATATCTTTTATTCTTAGGTTGTGGGTTATCAAGATCAATTGCTGGTTCTATCTCAACATCATTATCTAGTTCCTTTCCATTGTTTGATTGAATATCTTCATGAAACTCATCATTATCTTCTTAATTATCAGAAGGTGGGTGTTAACTGCCAGATTGCTGGTTCTACTTTAGGTTCACTAGAGGCATGCAAATTCCTATCATTTTTCTTCTTCCTTTTCTTTTTAGAAAGACTACGTGCATCTGTGTGGAATCTTTGAGAGTCTTGTTCAATTCTTTTTGGATGTCCCTCAGGATATATTGGTTCATGAGTAATTTTATCTCCTCTAGTTACTACTCTAATAGCAAAGTCACTTATATTATTATTCATTTCATCAAGCAACTCTCTTTAAGATTTAACAACTTGTTCTAACTGAGTTTGAACAATAGAAGCATGCTGCCCTACACCTCTAACATCATTTCAGACTCTAAATAACAAGTCACTCAAGTGGGCAATCATATCAGAATTGTATTTCAATTGTTTCATAACTTTTGCATTGAAGTGATCTTGCTTCCTAATGTAATTTTCAAACTCATAAATACATTGTCTAGGGTGCATATTGTGAGGATTATCATTATCATTGAATTTCATTCGAGAAATTACCTCTACCACCTTAGGCAGTGATGGTGTATCAAGCACGTGTATTTCTGTTGGGAACGTAGCATGCAATTTCAAAAATTTCCTACGCTCACGCAAGATCTATCTAGGAGAAGCATAGCAACAAGACGGGGATAGTGTGTCCATGTACCCTTGTAGACCGATAGCGGAAGCGTTATGTTAACGTGGTTGATGTAGTCGAACGTCTTCAGGATCCAACCGATCCAAGTACCGAATGTAGGCACCTCTTTGTTCAGTACATGTTCAGCTCGATGACATCCCTCGAGCTCTTGGTCCAGCAGAGGGTCGAGGGAGAGTTCCGTAAGCACGATGGTGTGGTGATGGTGTCGGTGAAGTGATCCATGTAGGGCTTCGCCTAAGCACTACGACACTATGACCCAAGTTGTAAACTGTGGAGGGGGGCACCGCACACAGCTAAGAGAATATCTTGTGTGTCCTAGGGTGCCCCCTCCCCATGTATATAAAGGTGGGATGGAAGGGGTGGCCGGCCTAGTGGAGGCGCACCAAGGGAGTGGTCCTACTAGGACTAAGATTCCCTCCTTTTCCCTTTTGTGGAGAAGGAAGGAAGGGAGAGGGAAGAGGAGAAGGAAAGGGGGGCGCGCCCTCTCCCTAGTCATAATCAGACTCTCTAAGGGAGAGTGGCGCGGCCACCCCTTATGGGCTACCTACCCTATCCCCTGTGGCCCATGTAGGCCCATTGCTTCCCCCCCGTGGGGGGTCCGGTAACCCCTCGGTACTCTCAAAAAAATACCCGAATCACTCGGAACCATTCCGATGTCCGAATATAACCTTCCAATATTGAATATTTACCTCTCGACCATTTCGAGACTCATCGTTATGTCCGTGATCTCATCCGGGACTCCAAACATACTTCGGTCACCAAAACACATAACTCATAATGCAAATCATCATCGAACGTTAAGCGTGCGGACCCTACGGGTTTGAGAACTATGTAGACATGACCGAGACACATCTCCGGTCAATAACCAATAGCAGAACTTGGATGCTCATATTGGCTCCTACATATTCTACGAAGATCTTTATCGGACAAACCGCATAACAACATACGTTGTTCCCTTTGTCATCGGTATGTTACTTGCCTGAGATTCGATCGTCGGTATCATCATACCTAGTTCAATCTCGTTACCGGAAAGTCTCTTTACTCATTCCATAATACATCATCTCCTGACTATGTCAAGCCCAAGATGCGATTCTATCCCGATCACGTGACACTTACGTGATTGGGGCACAACCGCATTTCGGGCGTTTAGCAAGATGGATATCATTACATCGTACCATTACATACAGACATGGGGGATACAACAATACATACAAGTAACATGAATACAACAACATCAATACAAAGCATCCGACTACGGATACAAACAAGAAAAGAACAACGACATCCATCTGCTATCCCAGGCTGCCGACCAGGAACCTAACCCAAGACTGAAGGAGAAGAAGAAGAAAGAACTCCAAACAACGATCATCGCTCTCACGTCAAGACATCAGAAACCTGCACCTACAACTGTTGTTGTAGTATCTGTCAGCCACGAGGACTCAGCAATCCCATAACCATGGGTAACAAGACTATCAAAGCTTAATGGGAAGGAAGAGGTAAATTGGTGAGGTTGCAGCAGCGACTAAGCAATATATGGTGGCTAACTTACGAGTACAAGAATAAGATGAGCATCTACGCAAACGGTCGCAACTTGTAGTGATCGCTAATGATCCTGAACTACCTACGAGTCAAACATAACCCCACTGTGTTCTCTTCTCAAAGTGAAAAGAGACAGTCACGGTTACTCACACAGTTGTGTTTTTTACTTCGGATCCTCTGTCATGTTTTCTACAACCGAACATTAGCAAATTCCAATCTGCCACATAACCGCGGGCACGGCTTTCGAAAGATCATAACCCTGCAGGGGTGTCCCAACTTAGCCCATCACAAGCTCTCACGATCAGCTGAAGTGATAAATATAATATCATCACCCCTTATCTTAGGGAAATCCGATCAGGCTCGACATCCCGGTGCACAAGACATTTCGACAATGGTAAAACAAGTCTAGCAAGACCTCCCAGGGTGTCGACACCCTGATAGTAGCCGCGCGTATCTCGTCTCAGGCCACGACCGGATGGGTGATCCTACAGGGAAAACCAAACCTCGAGTTTCCCCGTGGTGGCCCCGCATAACCCCCGTTTGGGACCAACACCATCAGCACTGCCCCCCCCCTGCTATGTAGAAAAGAATCTCAAAGGAGCGTCCCCCTTATGTAATTTAATTAATTAATTAAGTTATTATTATGAGGCAAATTAAAACCAATGTTGGGCCTTGCTGGAGGAGTTTTATTCAAAGACGAAGTGCCAAGGGGTCCCCATATACCCAACCGTGTAAGGAACACAAAATCAAGGAACATAATGCCGGTTTATCGGCGCCTAAGGTGGCATGAGTGGAACAAAACACCGAGCAAAAAGGCGAAGCCTTCCACCCATGCCCAGTATATAGGTGTGTTATTATATATAACATATTGTGATATTCCAACAACAAGTTCCCACCTGGAACGATCTTCATCTTCACCTGCAACTAACAATGCTATAAGAGGGGCTGAGCAAGCGGGTAACATAGCCAAACAATGGTTTTGCTAGGAAGGTTTCAAAGGTTAGAGGTTTCATGGCAACAAGGAGAGGGGCTGACAATAAGATGGGTAGCGCGACATGTAATGATAGCATCGAGACTACTAAGCGTGGCAATGATAGTAAAGGTATCCAAGGGTATGGTCATCTTGCCTGAGATCACGCAAGGAAGAAGAACGGATACATGAAGAAGACGTACAAGAAGCCTTGAAGACGAACCACGACAAGATGAACGAATCCTCACGATCGCAACGGATCAAGCACTAACGAGAAGAAGCAAGCAATACGGTAAACACACAACGCAAGAACACGACAATATACTCAACCAAGTATGATGCAAAACAAGTCTACATATGATGCACAGCAAGTCTACACAGGAAGCAAAACATGGCAAGTTGGGAAGCACAGAAAAAACAACACAAGTCTATATATGATGCAATACATGCCAAGGTATCATGCAAGACAAGTCTATACAGGAAGCAAAACATGGCAAGGTAGGAAGCACAGAAAAACAACACAAGTCTATATATGATGCAATACATGGCACGGTATGATGCAAGACAAGTCTATACAGGAAGCAAAACATGGCAAGGTAGGAAGCACAGAAAAACAACACAAGTCTATATATGATGGAATACATAAAAATGTATGATGCAAGACAAGTCTATACAGGAAGAAAAACATGGCAAGGTAGGAAGCATAGAAAAACAACACAAGTCAACAAGTTTAAATGAGGCCGAAAACTACATATAACAACTCCGGAAAATCCCCATATGCATATTACGAATTTGGTACTGTTCTGCCTAAAAACATATTTTATTGTTGGTAAACAGCAAAAGTACGTGCACCAAGTTAATCTACACATTTTTCCACCCCATTTACATATAAAGTTTATTAAATTTGGAGCTACGGTTATTTAGTTATGAATTAAACCATTTTAACATGTTATTTTTATAGGATTAAACAAACAACAAGTTTGAACATTTTTAACATGCATGGCAGCTGGAAATTATTAATCTACACAGAATTCTAAGCAACTTTCATATATAAAGTTTTTACATATGATGCATGGTTATTTATTTATTCACAAATCAAAATGATGGCATTTTTCTGTAATTATGCATGCACTTGAAAAAAATACTAAAACCATAGAGAAGGGGAAAAAACATACGCATTCCAAATTGCATCCAGTACATCGGCCCAGGAAATGACCAGGCCCAAGGGGCTGTGTGTGCACGGTTGAAGAAGAAAAAAAGGGGAAAAAACATACGCATTCCAAATTGCATCCAGTACATCGGCCCAGGAAATGACCAGGCCCAAGGGGCTGTGTGTGCACGGTTGAAGAAGAAAAAAAACTCAATATAGACGGAGGGAAAAGAAATAAGGTCTCCCTGGGATTTGATACCAGGACCTCTGTGTTGTGTCAAAGCGGGCTGACCAGCTCAGCTGGCCGAGTTCTGGTGATAAAAAGAGCTCCCTGTGTTTTAAGATCTATCAAACAGCAGAACGAGCTTGGCCATGGCTGCACGACGTTAACCGACGACGACTGCAGCGACCAAAGGCGTCGGCCTCTGCAGCAACAGAGAAGCGGCGGGGGTGCCGAAACCTGCTAAGGAGGCTGCGCAAGGTCACGCGCGGGCATGCAACAAGGGGTGGTGTGGTGCAGGAGGTTGGCGAACACGCGGCCATGGCAGACACATGGTGGGTGGGGCTCCTCTCCGCGAGGGCTGGCGTTCACAATGCATGGAACAGAGTAGAGAGAGGGTTGCGAGGTTCTACTGCTCACAAGGGGCTCGATCAAGATGTCGAGGAGGACGTGCGAAGCGATGGAGATGGCGAGGCTAGGCGCTGACCGAAGCGACGATGCTCGGTCCATGAAGACGAAGCAGAGGAAGAAGGCAAGGTCTTGGAAGGCTGATCCGGAGCTCCTGGACGCGTGCTGGAAGGCGTTGCCGGAGTCGTGGTACTTGCCGCGGAGGAAGAAGATCCAGGAAGTTGGCTGCTACGCTGGGACATGGCCATGGTGACTCTGACGGCAGGGAGGCGCCTGGGGAAGCTCCCACCCAACTAACTCCCGGGATCGGTCGAGGAGGGTGATGGGGCGCAGGACGACATGTTGGTCTAGTGCTTGACGCTCACCGGCCATGAGAACAAAAGACGGAGGCAGGATTTTCTTCTCGGGAGCCCTGTTTGGTGAAGAAGAAGAAGAAGAAGCGGGGGAAGGGAGAGGCTGGCGGCGGCAAGGGGGAGGAGGGAAAACCCTATGGCGCGGGGCTTAGCTTTATAGGAGGGGACGCGGCTCGGCTGGCTGCCTCCGGGGCCATGTGTCCTGTACTTTTACCGTGAGAGAGAGAGAGAGAGAGATCGTGAGGAGGAAGAAAAGCTGAGGAGGGAGAGGATGACAAGCGGGACCGGTCGGTGCCAAATTTTTCCACGCTGGAAGAATAACCAGGGGAGGCGGGGATGGGCTATGGTGGTGGTGGTGCTGCTGCGCGCGGCTGGGCTCTTGCTGCTGGGCTGCCAGTGCTTCTTCCTTTTCTATTTCTTCAAATAGAAATAAAGAGCAAAAGCACAAAGGAATTGGAGAGGGTTGACAGATATATGAGAATATCCCCGGAGTCCAGAATTTGTGCATAATTAGAATAAATTGCTTTGGCCAATTTTAAGGACAGAAAAATAATTCAAGTTTGAATTCGATTCAAACTTGAGCCATTTTTGAACACTACCAAAACAACTCCAAGATGGATGAAATTTAGCACAAAGGGTGTAGGAAAGGAGCAAGATTTATAGGAAAATAATGAACATTATTTGGGGGAGGAAAAGTGTCACTCGAGTTAATGGCTAAAATTTGAAAGAAGGAAGAAGGAGATGGGGTTTGCTTGGCGATGGATTAACTTGAAGGCTGAAGATGCCAACAGCCATGGAGATAAAGAGAAAGAGATCACACCATAACATACACAACTAAAATGCACATGCAACAACAAGCAAGATGATCATGGCACAACAAGGATGGCACATTGCAATATGAAGATGATGAGCATCGCATATGCAACAAATAAAGGTACAATGCAAAACAAGATGACAAGGCAAAGAGCAACATGCAAGCAGATGACAAGGCAATGACGACGAATAACTGGCTGACACCTGGCGCACCGGTCTCGGGGTGTCACAGACTAACTCATTACTCATTTGCTTGCAAGGCTTATTATGATGTGTATTACCGAGAGGGCCCCGAGATACCGCTCCGACACTCGGAGTGACAAATCCTATTCTCGATATATGCTAACTCAACAAACAGCTTCAGAGACACCTGTAGAGCATCTTTATAATCACCCAGTTATGTCATGAAATTCGATAGCACACAAGGTGTTCCTCCGGTATTTGGGAGTTCCATAATCTCATAGTCAGAGGAACATGTATAAGTCATGAAGAAAGCAATAGCAATAACACTAAATGATAATTGTGCTAAGGTAATGGATGGGTCATGTTCATCACATCATTCTCCTAATGATGCGATCTAGTTCATCAAATGACAACACATGTCTATGGTTAGGAAACTCAACCATCTTCGATTAACGAGCTAGTCTAGTAGAAGCATACTAGGGACACTCTGTTTTGTCTATGTATTCACACATGTATCAAGTTTCCGGTTAATACAATTCTAGCATGAATAAAAGACATTTATCATGATATATAAGGAAATATAAATAAAACTTTATTATTCCCTCTAGGGCATATTTCCTTCAGTCTCCCACTTGCACTAGAGTCAATAATCAAGACTAAATAGTAAAGATTCTAACACCCATGGGGTCTTGGTGCTGATCATGTTCTGCTCGTGGAAGGGGCTTAGTCAATGGGTCTGCGACATTCAGATCCGTATGTATTTTGCAAATCTCTATGTCTCCCTCCTTGACTTGATCGCGGATGGAGTTGAAGCATCTCTTGATGTGCTTGGTTCTCTTGTGAAACCTGGATTCCTTCGCCAAGGCTATTGCTCGAGTGTTATCACAAAAGATTTTCATTGGACCCGATGCACTCCTTCATTTGCTGCTTCCGGAGCAGCTATGTACTCCGCTTCATAGGTAGATCCCGCCACGATGCTCTGCTTGGAACTGCATCAACTGACAAGTCCACCATTTAACTAAAATACGTATTCGGTTTGTGACTTCGAGTCATCCAGATTAGTGTCAAAGCTTGCATCAACGTAATCATTTACGGCAAACTCTTTGTCACCTCCATAAACGCGAAACATATCATTCGTCCGTTTCATGTACTTCAGGATGTTCTTGACCGCTGTCCAGTGATCCACTCCTGGAATACTTCGGTACCTCCCCACTAGACTTAAAGCAAGGCACACATCAGGTCTGGTATACAGCATTGCATACATGATAGAACCTATGGCTGAAGCATAGGGAATGACTTTCATTTTCTCTTTATCTTCTGCAAGGTTCGAGCATTGAGTCTGACTCAACTTCACACCTTGTAACAGAGGTAAGAACCATTTCTTTGACTGATCCATTTTGAACTTCTTCAAAACTTTATCAAGGTATGTGCTTTGTGAAAGTCCAATTAAGCATCTTAATCTATCTCTATAGATCTTGATGCCCAATATATAAGCAGCTTCACTAGGTTCTTTCATTGAAAAAATTCTTATTCAAGTATCCTTTTATGCTATCCAGAAATTCTACATCATTTCCAATCAACAATATGTCATCCACATATAATATCAGAAATGCTACAGAGCTACCACTCACTTTCTTGTAAATACAAGCTTCTCCAAAAGTCTGTATAAAACCATACGCTTTGATCACCTCATCAAAGCGTATATTCCAACTCCGAGATGCTTGCACCAGTCCATAGATGGATCGCTGGAGCTTGCACACTTTGTTAGCACCTTTAGGATCGACAAAACCTTCTGGTTGCATCACATACAATTCTTCTTTGAGATATCCATTAAGGAATGAAGTTTTGACATCCATTTGCCAGATTTCATAATCATGAAATGCGGCAATTGCTAACATGATTCAGACAGACTTAAGCATCGCTACGGGTGAGAAAGTCTCATCATAGCCAACTCCTTGAACTTGTCGAAAACCTTTCGCAACAAGTCGAGCTTTGTCGACAATAACATTACCATCGGCGTCAATCTTCTTCTTAAAGATCCATTTATTTGCAATGGCTTGCCGGTCATCGGGCAATTCAACCAAAGTCCACACTTTGTTCTCATACATGGATCCCATCTCAGATTTCATGGCTTCAAGCCATTTTGGGGAATATGGTCTCATCATCGCTTCCTCATAGTTTGTAGGTTCGTCATTGTCTAGTAACATGACTTCCAGAACAGGATTACCGTACCACTCCGGCATGGAACGTACTTTGGTTGACCTATGAGGTTCGGTAGTAACTTGATCTGAAGTTTCATGATCATCATCATTAGCTTTCTCACTAATTGGTGTAGGAATCACTGAAACTGATTTCTGTGATGAACTACTTTCCTATTCAAGAGAAGGTACAATTACCTCATCAAGTTCTACTTTCCTCCCACTCACTTCTTTCGAGAGAAACTCCTTCTCTCGAAAGGATATATTCTCAGCAACGAATATCTTGCCTTCGGATATGTGATAGAAGGTGTACCCAACTGTTTCTTTTGGGTATCCCATGAAGACACATTTCTCCGATTTGGGTTCAAGCTTATCAGGTTAAAGCTTTTTCACATAAACATCGCAACCCCAAACTTTAAGAAACGACAACTAGGGTTTCTTGCCAAACCACAGTACATAAGGTGTCGTCTTAACGGATTTAGATGGTGCCCTATTTAACGTGAATGCAGCTGCTCTAAAGCATAACCCCAAAACGAGAGTGGTCAATCGGAAAGGGACATCATAGATCACACCATATCAAATAATGTACGGTTACGATGTTCGAACACACCATTACGCTGTGGTGTTCCAGGTCGCGTGAGTTGCGAAACTATTCCACATCGTTTCAAATGAAGACCAAACTCGTAACTCAAATATTCGCCTCCATGATCAACCATAGAAACTTTATTTTCTTGTTACAATGATTCTCTACTTCACTCTAAAATTATGTGAACTTTTCAAATGTTTCAGCCTTATGTTTCATTAAGTAGATATACCCATATCTGCTCAAATCATCTGTGAAGGTTAGAAAATAATGATACCCACCGCGAGCCTCAACACTCATCGGACCGCATACATCAGTATGTATTATTTCCAATATGTCAGTTTCTTGCTCCATTGTTCCGAAGACCGGAGTCTTAGTCATCTTGCCCATGAGGCATGGTTCGCAAGAACCAAGTGATTCATAATCAAGTGATTCCAAAAGCCCATTAGCATGGAGTTTCTTCATGCGCTTTACACCAATATGACCTAAATGGTAGTGCCACAAATATGTTGCACTATCACTATCAACTTTGCATCTTTTGGCATCAATATTATGAATATGTGTATCACTACGATCGAGATTCAACAAAAATAGACCACTCATCGAGGGTGCACGACCATAAAAGATATTACCCATAACAATAGAACAACCATTATTCTCTGATTTAAATGAATAACTGTCTCGCAACAATCAAGATCTAGATATTATGTTCATGCTCAACGCTGGCACCAAATACAATTATTTAGGTCTACAACTAATCCCAAAGGTAGATATAGAGGTAGCGTGCTGACGGCGATCACATCGACTTATGAACCATTTCCCACGCACATCATCACCTCGTCCTTAGCCAATCTTCGTTTAATCCATAGCCCCTGTTTCAAGTTACAAATATGAGCAACCGAAGCATTATTAAATACCAAGGCACTACTACGAGCATTAGTAAGGTACACATCAATAACATGTATATACAATATACCTTTGTTCACTTTGCCATCCTTCTGATCCGCCAAATACTTGGGGTAGTTCCGCTTCCAGTGACCAGTTCCTTTGTAGTAGAAGCACTCAGTTTCAGGCTTGGCTCCAGACTTGGGTTTATTCTCGGGAGTAGCAACTGGCTTGCTATTCTTCTTGAAGTTTCCCTTCTTTTGCTTCCCCTTTTTCTTGAAACTAGTGGTCTTGTTAACCATCAAGACTTGATGCTCCTTCTTTATTTCTACCTCCATAGCTTTGAGCATAGCGAAGAGCTCGGGAATTGTCTTTTGCATCCCTTGCATATTATAGTTCATCACGAAGCCTTTATAGCTTGGTGGCAGTGATTGAAGAACTCTGTCATTAACACTATCATCATCAACTTTAACTCCAAGTTGAGTCATGTGGTTGTGGTACCTAGACATTCTGAGTATGTGTTCACTGACGGAACTATTCTCCTCCATTTGGCAGCTATAGAACTTGTTGGAGACTTCATATCTCTCAACTCGGGCATTTGCTTGAAATATTAACTTCAACTCTCGGAACATCTCATATGCTCCATGATGTTCAAAACGCCTTTGAAGTTCTGATTCTAAGCCGTAAAGCATGGCACACTAAACTATCGAGTAGTCATCAGATCGAGCTTGCCAGACGTTCATAACATCAAGAGTTGCTCCTGCAGCAGGCCTTTCACCTAGCGGTGCTTCAAGGACATAATTCTTCTGTGCATCAATGAGGATAATCCTCAAGTTACGGAACTAGTCTTTGTAGTTGCTACCATCATCTTTCAAGCTAGCTTTCTCTAGGAACGCATTAAAATTCAATGGAACGGTAGCACGGGCCATTGATCTACAACAACATAGATATGCAAAAAACTAAGAGGACTAAGTTCATGGTAAATTAGGTTCAATTAATCATATTACTAAAGAACTCACACTTAGATAGACATCCCTCAAGTCAGCTAAATGATCACGTGATCCAAATCAACTAAACCATGTCTGATCATCACGTGAGATGGAGTAGTTTTCAATGGTCAACATCTTATGTTGATTATATCTACTATATGATTCACGCTCGACCTTTTGGTCCAGTGTTCCGAGGCCATGTCTGTACATGCTAGGCTCGTCAAGTTTAACCCGAGTATTCTACATGTGCAAAACTGTCTTACACCCATTGTATGTGAACGTAGAGCTTATCACACCCGATCATCATGTGCTGTCTCAGCACAACGAACAGTTGCAACGGTGCATACTCATGGAGAACACTTGTACCTTGAAATTTTGTAAGGGATCATCTTATAATGCTACCATCGTTCTAAGCAAAATAAGATGCACAATAGGATAAACATCACATGCAATCAAAATATGTGACATGATATGGCCATCACCATCTTGTGCTTTTGATCTCCATCTCCAAAGCATCGTCATGATCTCCATCGTCACCGGCTTGACACCATGATCTTCATTGTAGCGTCGTGGTCTTCTCGTCAACTATTTCTTCTACTAATATTGCTAACTCATAGTGATAAAGTGAAGTAATTACATGGCTTCGCAATTCATACAATAAAAAGACAACCATAATTCTCCTGCCGGTTGCCGATAATTTGCAAAACATGATCATCTCATACAATATCGTATAACTCATCTTGTCTTGACCACATCCCTATCGGATTCAGGGCTCCGCAAAACCTGTTAAGTTCGAACACAGGGGCGTGAACGAAGATCTCTCCCACTCACGTCTACCTAGCGCCTCACTCTCGTCTTGGTGGAAGGATTCAAACAAACAACGAACAAACACACAAGAGTTTATCCAGGTTCGGGTCACCGCGAGGTGTAATACCCTACTTCCTGCTTTGGTGGATTGGCTCCTGGTGAGCTAGAGTATGAACTGGTACAAGGGTTCCTGAGCTCAGGAGGCGAGCTCTGGAGGGTCAGGAGGCTAGTGTTCTTGCTCCTTGTGCGGTGGTCGAGTGTGTGTGAGTCTCTCCCGTCCTTAGTGGGAATCCTAGCTACTTATATAGGCAGCCACGGTACTCTTCCCCCGAATTGTTTAGGCGGGAAGGGATTTCACAATGGCCATATTTGACCGGGAACACAAGGACGTTCCTACCTTGACAAAAGCAGTCTCCGCCTGCAAAAGGATCAGGCGGTGACACGGTGGTGGGCTCGACAGTGACATCCTCCTTATCGTCCTTGCGGTCTTTGGTCTCGTTGCACCAAAGAGGAAACCTTTGCCCCACTCCTTGGGAAACAACGACTGCGCTGTCTCATTTGCACCGAAATGGTGACTGTAACGCTGGCGGACGCTGGCACTCGCTGGCGCGACGCGTCACTACTGACCTCACTGCCTCCTCCTGAGGCAGGCTTGGCCTTGGATTCTCCGCCCCTCCAGAATGCCTTGCCGAGGCCGCTCCCGAGGGGGTCTTGGCGTCGTTCTCCTCGCGAGGCTTGGCCCCTCGCGAGGGTCTTGAGCAGCTGGTCGATCAGCTGGGCCGTAAGAGGCCGCTTGTAGGAGCACGTCGCGGCCTGCAGACAGGCAAGTCTGGGTACCCTGGTTCCCAGTACACCGACAATAGCCCCCGGGCCCAAGGCGCGCGTCGAGTCGGCTTGGGGCGATGCCTGTAGGTGAGGCCGAAACTCCGCGGGCCCTAAAAGGCTGCGTGCCAGGCAGGCACACGATTTGTTTGGATAGGACGCGGCGGCTCCACTTCCCACGCATCCTTGGCGATCGTGCGACTTGAAAACTCCTTGGTGCAGGTGGCGAGGGAGTAATGGTTGCGACACCATTGGCTGGCAGTTGGGCTCCTCCGCCCTATAAATGGTGCTAGGGGAAAAAAACCCGAAGCCATTTTCAATCCAACACCGTCTTCTTGCTGGTCCTTCGCTCCCCCTCCCCATCGCCAGATCTTCATGGCACCGTCGAGGAAGCCATCCGCCGCGGAGAAAGGGAAGACCCTGAAGAATCCAGTCCTGCTGCCGCCGAAGAGGGGTCGCGGTCATCCCCGCAAGCACGTCTCCGCGCCCGCTACGTCTTCTCGAGGAGGCGCGCGCGACCCTTTGGATTTTGCTATGGCCGCCGGAATGCAGCACAGGGCGTCCTCCCGTGGCGAGGGTGGTCGCGGCCGTGGAGGAAGAGGGGCGCGCAAAGGTGCCTGCTAGTTGCGCGCCCTCCACGCCCACAGTTCCATTCCTTCGATGTCTCGTCGGAGTTCATGGTGTGGGCGGAGAAGCCCGGTGGCTCATGGCTCAGGCTTCCCCACTCATTTGGTGACGTGCTCCCGGCCGGAGGCCTTGGAGGCATATGGCTACAGGCCGACGGTTGTTGCAGCGGCGCATTCTGGGTGGAGGTCGAGGTGGCTCCCTCGGGTGATGTGTTCTTGGAGCGCGGCTGGCAATCGTTTGCCCACGCGCGCCGGCCGCAGGGGTGATGTGCGCTCCACTTCAGTTACGATGGTGTCTCCACGCTGTTTGTGAGGGTCTTCTCAGAGGAAGGGAGGCGCCTTGGGTGCGGTCCCGAGGCTGACAACGAGGAGGGCGAAGACGTCCAGAGGAGCAGTTCCTCCTCCGAAGACGGCCTCAGTCCTAGGTGTCGTGAGGCCCTCCTCTGTGGCAGCAACAGCTCCTCCAGCAGTGGCGGTCGCGACGGACCACCATGCCGCCGAGCTCGGTACGACGCGAGGAGGGTATTGCCGCGCCGCTGCGGCTCGGTGAAGCCGGAGGAGCCGGAGGATTCCGACTGAGCGGGAGTGGCTTCTGCTTCTTCTCCCTTCTTTCCCTTCACGTTTTTTTTCTGCATCAAAGTTTCAAGTTGCCTTGAGGAGGCGTGTAATGGGTTGTGATGTCTGTAAGAAGCGGGAACTCGTCGTCGTGCTTTTGTTGCTTTGAATGAAGTCACTTAGCTTTTATACGTCCTGCCATCCTGAGGCGGAGTCCTCCCGACTCTAGCGTCATGAGCCTCTTCATGAGGAGGTTGCCGGGTCCGACTCGTACAGCCCCCGAGCGGGTGTCGATCACTGAAATCTACTGAGAGTGCCGAGCGCGGGTTAGAGCACCAAAGCCTAAGTGGCTCGGTAGGTAGGTTGCGCGGACTGAGCAGCCTGGCGCCAGAGCCTGAGCAGGCTTGAGCAGGCGAGGTCACGGGGCCACGACGGACGAGGTCCGGTGACCGACCGTGCCCCAGCCCCCACGTGCGAGGCGCGTGAAGGAGAGCGAGTGGCATAGCTGAACTTAAAGCCGGTGAGAGAGATCCAAACACAAAATTGTCAATCAAAATGCAAGAAGCGCAAGAAACATGAGAACTTCATAGCATGGGGTAGAGGAAGGGCTGATAGCCAAGGAAGTAGACAAGGCTAACAGCCAAACACCAACCAAAAAGGGAAAAAGGTCGTGTCCGACCCGTACACTACGTCTTCTTCCCAACGCGGAGCTAAGGACTGCCACCGGGGCGTGGGTGGGAGCCCCGTCTGAGGGCCCGTAGGCAACGCACAGGAGTCTCCGAGGCGTGTACAGCCCCAACTCATTATTACGTGAGAGTGTCACGGGCGGAGACCTTCACGGGCACGGAGCCTTGATTATGGATAGAACCTCCTGAGGTGCTCGATGTTCCAAAAATTCTGGATAGGTATCCCATCCTGCGTATCCAGGCGCACATCACCAGGCCTAGAGACATGGGCGATTCTGAACGGGCCCTCCCACATGGGCGAGAGCTTGTACAGCCCTTCGCGGGAGAGTACTCGCCTCAGGACCAAGTCACCAACTTCAAGTGTTCTCGTGCGGACGCTGCGGCAGTGGTACCTCCACAGCGCGTACTGGTAACGCGCCGCCCTGAGGGCAGCCCGGCGGCGGCCCTCCTCACCGAGCACGAGGTCCATCCGCCAGGGGGCATGCTGGCTTTCCTCATCGAAGGCCAAGACCTGTGGGAGCGATGCTTACCCTCGTGACGGAGGACCGCCTCCGCCCCATAGACGAGAAAGAAAGTAGTCTCCCCCATAGGTTTGGTGGCAGTGGTTCGGACTGACCACAACACGGACTGTAGTTCGTTGATCCAGCCCCTGCCGCAAGCCTCGAGTTTCTTCTTGAAGCTGTGCGTCTTGAGGCCACGCAAGACTTCCGCGTTGGCATGCTCAGCCTGGCCGTTGCTCCTGGGGTGGGCACCCGAAGCGTAGCAGATCTGTGTTCCAAGGTTAGCGCAATATGACCTGAAGAGATTGCTTGTGAACTGCGATCCATTATCTGTGATAATGCGGTTAGGGACCCCGAATCGCCTCACGAGGCCATGGATGAACTTGACAGCTAACCCGGCTGGGATTGTGGGAACAGGCTCCACTTCCGCCCACTTCGTGAATTTGTCGATGGCGACATACATGAAGCGGTAGCCCCCTGCGGCCCGAGGGAAAGGACCCAGGATGTCCAATCCCCAGACTGCGAAGGGCCAGGAGAGTGGTATCGTCTGGAGGCCTTGCACCGGCTGGTGGATTTGCTTGGCGTGAAACGGGCACGCCTCGCAGGCTCGCATGAGCTCCGTGGCGTCGTTGAGCGCCGTGGGCCAATAGAATCCACTACGGAAGGCCTTGCCCACGAGGGTGCGTGAAAATGAGTGGTGACCACAGTCCCCACCATGCATATCAGCTAGCAGCTCGCGCCCTTGCTTCCTCGAGATGCACCTTAGTGAGACGTCGTTGGGGCGCCCCCTGTAGAGATCGCCGTATTGGATGCAGTAGGCGAAGGCCTGTCTGACCACGCGCTCTGCGTCTTCTTCCTTGTCTGGTAGGGCATCGTGTTGCAGGTACATCTTGAGTTCTTGGGTCCAGCACCCCTCCTCGGGCTCGGCAGCGAGCAACAGGCGGGCTCCGGACGGTGGTCCGTAAGGCGGGGCGCGATATGGAGGCGCTATTGGTAGCCCCTGCCGAGGGGAGACCGTCTCGGGTACTGATGGTGCTACTGATGGCTTGAGTAGTCGCTCCTCAAAGACGCCTGGCCTTTGGGGCTCCCGCCTGGAGGCTCGCTTGGCGATGTCGTCCGCTTCTTTATTGGTGCCTCGCGGCACGTGCTGCACTTCCAGCCCTTGGAATCGCTTCTCCATCCAGCGCACTTCCTCGAGGTATGCTCCGATGTGCTCATCCTTGGGCTTGTACTTCTTGTTGGAGAAATCAACGAGGAGCTGCGAGTCGCCCCTGATGGTGAGACGCTTGACCCCTAGCGCAGCGGCGGCCTTGAGCCCGGTAATCAGGCCCTCGTACTCGGCATTGTTGTTGGAGACCCTCTCGCCCTGCTGGAAGCAGAGCTGCATAGTGTAGTACAACTTATCCTAAGTGGGGGATACCAGCACGGCGCCAGCCCCCGCGCCGAGGCGTGAGAAGGCGCCGTCAAAGTACACCACCCATCCGTCTGGGGCTTCATCGCCGGGGGCCAGCGAACGGTCTTCGTTGCCCCCCCCCCCCGCTGGGGCGCATCAGTCCATTCTGCCACGAAATCTGCCAGGGCTACTCATTTGATCACCCGCGTGGTGCCGAATTCCGGCTGGAATGCTTGAAGCTCGATGTTCCACTCGGCGACCCTTCCGACGACAGTCGGGCCCCGCAGCACCTTCTCGAGAGGGTACGATAAGATGACCTTGATGGGGTGACCTTGAAAGTAGTGGCGCAACTTCCTGGAGGCGACGAGGAGCGCCAGAAGCAGCTTCTGGGCCATTGGGTAGCGCGAACGCGCGTCGCGTAGTACTATGCTGATGAAGTATACCGGGTGCTCCACGAGGGTCGGTGCAGCAAGGTCCGCTGGCGCCTCTGGAGCCTCAGGAGCCTCTTGCTGAGCGGTGGGGCCGTCGGTGCCCATGGTCGAGTCTGCCTCTAAGGCCGTGTCAGGCGGCGGCACAGGCCTTGAGGGTGCTGAGCCGACTGGTGGTCTTGGGATCCGGAGCTTTTCCTCGCGCTCCATGACCAGTGCTGCGCTGGCGGAATGAGGTGTTGCGGCGAGGTAGAGCGTCATGGGCTCCAGGGGTCGTGGTGCTACCATGACCGGCGAGCTGGTGAGGTACTTCTTGAGGTCTTGGAAGGCGGCGTCAGCTTCCGGAGTCCACTCAAAAGGCCCCTTGTTCTTCATGAGCTTGAAGAACGGAAGGGCTCGCTCCCCGAGCTTAGAGATGAAGCGCCCCAGGGATGTCACGCACCCGGCGAGCTTCTGCATTTCCTTCAGGTTTGTGGGTGGCCTCATCTTCTCGATGGCCTTGATCATCTCTGGGTTGGCCGCACTGCCCCAGTGGGAAACCAGGAACCCTAGCAACTTGCCGGAGGGTACGCCGAACACGCACTTCTCCGGGTTGAGGCACAGCTTCACCTTGCGCAGGTTGGCAAATGTTTCTTCTAAGTCCTGGATGAGGGTCGTGGCCTCTTTAGTCTTTACCACTATGTCGTCAACGTAGGCCTCCGCATTCCTCCCGAGCTGAGGGCCGAGGGTGATGTGCATCAGGCGCTGGAAGGTAGCGCCCACGTTCCTCAGCCCGAAGGGCATGCATGTATAGCAATAGACCCCGCATGGGGTCAGGAACGCTGTCTTCTCCACGTCTTCCACCACCATCTTGATTTGGTGGTAGCCCAAGAATGCATCGAGGAAGCAGAGCATGTCGCACTCAGCCGTCGGATCCACGATCTGGTCGATGCGCAGAAGAGGGAAGGGGTCTTGGGGGCAGAACTTGTTGAGGCTCATGAAGTCGACGCACATGCGTACTTTGCCTCCCTTCTTCGGGACGATGACGGGGTTGGCCAGCCACTCCGGGTGCCATACCTCCCATACGACACCAGCCTCCTCCAGCTTCCTAACCAACTGGACGATGAAGGCCAACTTCTCAGGGGCTTGTCTTTGTGCCTTCTGCTTGATGGGGCGTGCATTGGGGCACACCGTGAGGTGATGTTCAATGACATGTCTTGGCATCCCGACCAAATATGTGGCCTTCCAGGCGAACACGTCCTTCTTGGCTCTGAGGAAGCCATCCAGCGCCGCCTCATCTTCGAGATCCATGCCCGTGCCGATGGTGAAGGTGGCTCCTGAGCCTCCTTCGTCGGCAGGCACTTGCTTCGTCTCGGCGGGGTCCTCAGAAAAGAGCTGCTTCTTCTTTGTAGGCGCGGCCTCTGGAGGCTCCGGGGCCCCCTGAGCCGTTGGGTGAGCTGCGGCAGCGGCGACCCTGTATGCGCGCCCGAGGACCTGAAGGGAGGCCTTAGGATCCCCTTTGACGGTGATGACGCCACTGCTCCCGGGCATCTTGACGGCGTTGTAGCCCGGGTGAGTTGCCGCCATGAACTTTGCCAGGGCAGGAAAGCCGAGGACGGCGTTTTATGGTAAGCGGATGGGTGCGACGTCGAAATCGATGAGCTCAGTCCGGTAGTTAGCCGATGTGTCGAAGGTGACCGGGAGGCAGATCTGGCCGAGCGGGACGGCCGAGCCCGCGGCCCCCGAGAAGGGCTTGGTGGGAAGGAGCTGCCTGTAGGACAGAGGCAAGTGACCAAAGGCTTCAGGAGAGAGGATGTTGAGGTCGGCGCCTCCGTAGATGAGGGTTCTTGTCACAGCCACCCCGCAGATAGTAGGCGTGCATACCATGGGGAGGGCGCCCGCGCCAGCCGCTTCGGGGGCGAGGTCGCCGGGGCCAAAGGTGATGGCGAGCCCCGGCCCGCCCTGCGCCCGCAAGGCCTCTCGCGGCTGGGCAGCAGCTCCGACCTGCCGAAGGTGCGACTTGGCGTGCTGAGAAGACGCCCGTGCTTGAGACCCACCAAGGATGCAGGCGACCCTGCAGCAAGGCCGCCTCTCGGAGCTGACGCCCCACAGCTCGTAGCTGTGGGCCGTCCGCGTGGTGCGGGTTTCGGCGGGCGGCCGGTACTGGGCCGCCATCGCCCAACCAAGAGCGCGACCGGCGAGGCCACATGAAGCGGGAGTGGTGGTGCAGGCCGTCCTCCAGTGGCCTGGCCGGTGGTAACGTCGTGGAAGAACTAGGAGGGGCGCGCACCGATGGCGCAGCCCGCTGATGCGGCCGGGTCGTCGGGGCAGAAGCCAGCCCCCGCGTGGCTGTGGCTAGCCGCAGCCATCGTAGAGGCCCCGCACTGGAGAGGGGAAGCGAGGTCGTAGGAGAGGCGAGATTTCGACATGCCCCCTACCTGGCGCACCAAATGTCGGATTCAGGGCTCCGCAAAACCCGTTAAGTTCGAACACAGGGGCGTGAACGAAGATCTCTCCCACTCACATCTACGTAGCGCCTCGCTCTCGTCTCGGTGGAAGCATTCAAACAAATAACAAACAAACACACAAGAGTTTATCCAGGTTAGAGCCACCGTGAGGTGTAATACCATACTTCCTGCTTTGGTGGATTGGCTCCGGGTGAGCTAGAGTATGAACTGGTACAAGGGTTTCTGAGCTCAGGAGGCGAGCTCCGGAGGGTTAGGAGGCTAGTGTTCTTGCTCCTTGTGTGGTCGAGTGTGTGTGAGTCTCTCCCCTCCTCAGTGGGAACCTAGCTACTTATATAGGTGGCCACGGTCCTCTTCCCCCGAAATGTTTAGGCGGGAAGGGATTCCACAACAGCCATATTTGAGCGGGAACACAAGGACGTTCCTACCCTGACAAAAGCAGTCTCCGCCTGCAAAAGGATCAGGCGGCGACACGATGGTGGGCTCGACGGTGAGATCCTCCTTATCGTCCTTGCGGTCTTCGGTCTCGTTGCACCAAAGAGGAAACCTTTGCCCCGCTCCTTGGGAACCAACGGCTGCGCTGTCTCCTTTGCACCGAAATGGCAACTGTAGCGCTGGCGGACACTGGCACTCGCTGGCGCGGTGCGTCACTGCTGACCTCACTACCTCCTCCTGAGGCAGGCTTGGCCTTGGATTCTCCGCCCCTCCGGAACGCCTTGCCGAGGCCGCTCCCGAGGGGGACTTGGCGTTGTTCTCCTCGCGAGGCTTGGCCCCTCGAGAGGGTCTTGAGCAGCTGGTCGATCAGCTGGGCCGTAGCAGGCCGCTTGTAGGAGCGCGTCGCGGCCCGCAGACAGGCAAGTCTGGGTACCCTAGTTCCCAGTACGTCGACAATCCCATGACAACATGCCCTGCAAAAACAAGTTAGACGTCCTCTACTTTGTTGATGCAAGTTTTACGTGGCTGCTACGGGCTTCTAGCAAGAACGGTTCTTACCTACACGTCAAAACCACAATGATTTTTCATCAAGGGTGATGTTTTAACCTTTAACAAGTATTAGCCGTAGTCACACTTGATTCAATGAAAGTTGGAGAAACACACACCCGCCAGTCACCGTGTGCAAAGCACGTCGGTAGAACCAGTCTCATGAACGCGGTCATGTAATGCCGGTCCGGGCAGCTTCATCCAACAATACTGTCAAATCAAAGTAAGACGTTGGTGGTAAGCAGTATGGCTATTATCGCCCACAACTCTTTGTGTTCTACTCACGCATATCATCTACGCATAGACCTCGCTCATGATGCCACTGTTGGGAATGTAGCATAAAATTTCAAAAATTTCCTACGCTCACGCAAGATCTATCTAGGAGATGCATAGCAACGAGACGGGGAGAGTGTCTCCATGTGCCCTCGTAGACCGAAAGCGGAAGCATTATGGTAATGCGGTTGACGTAGCCGAACTTCTACACGATCCAACCGATCCAAGTACCGAACGTACGACACCTCCATGTTCAGCACACGTTTAGCTCGATGATGTCCCTCGAGCTCTTGATTCAGCAGAGGGTCGAAGGAGAATTCCGTCATCACGACGGCGTGGTGACGGTGTCGGTGAAGTGATCCATGCAGGGCTTCACCTAAGCACTACGACATTATGACCCAAGGTGTAAATTGTGGAGGGGGGCACTGCACACGGCTAAGAGAATATCTTGTGTGTCCTAGGGTGCCCCTCTCCATGTATATAAAGGAGGGAGGGAGGGGCGGCCGGCCTAGAGGAGGCGCACCAAGGGAAGAGTCCTACTAGGACTCCAATCCTAGTAGGATTAGGATCCCCTCTTTTCCCCTTTTGTGGAGAAGGAAGGAAGGAAGGGAGAGGGAAGAGGAGAAGGAAAGGAGGGCACGCCCCCTCCCCTAGTCCAATTCGGAGTCCCTAAGGGAGTGGGGCATGGCTACCCCATGTGGGCTGCCTCCCCTCTTCCCTATGGCCCATGTAGGCCCATTGCTTCCCAGGGGGGTTCCGCTAACACCTCGGTACTCCGGAAAAATACCCGAATCACTTGGAACCATTCCAATGTCCGAATATAACCTTCCAATATATGAATCTTTCCTCTCGACCATTTTGAGACACCTCGTTATGTCCATGATCTCATCCGGGACTCCGAACAAACTTCGGTCAACAAAACACACAACTCATAATACAAATCTTCATCGAACGTTGACCATGCGGACCCTACAGGTTTGAGAACTATGTAGACATGACCGAGACACATCTCCGATCAATAACCTATAGCGGAACCTCGATGCTCATATTGGCTCCTACATAATCTACGAAGATCTTTACCAGCCAACCGCATAACAACATACGTTGTTGCCTTTGTCGTCGGTATGTTACTTGCCCGAGATTTGATGGTCGGTATCATCATACCTAGTTCAATCTCGTTACCGGCAGGCCTCTTTACTCCTTCCATAATACATCATCTCATGACTAACTCATTAGTCATTTGCTTGCAAGGCTTATTATGATGTGTATTACCGAGAGAGCGCAGAGATACCTCTCCGACACTCGGAGTGACAAATCATATTCTCGATCTATGCCAACTCAACAAACACCTTCGGAGACACCTTTAGAGCATCTTTATAATCACGCATTTACGTTGTGATGTTTGATAGCACATAAGGTGTTCCTCCAGTATTCGGGAGTTGCATAATCTCATAGTGAGAGAAACATGTATAAATCATGAAGAAAGCAATATCAATAAAACTAAATGATCATTGTGCTAGGCTAACGGATGGGTCATGTCCATCACATCATTCTCCTAATGACATGAACCCGTTCATCAAATGACAACATATGTCTATGGTTAGGAAACTCAACCATCATTGATTAACGAGCTAGTCTAGTAGAGGCATACTAGGGACACTCTATTTTGTCTATGTATTCACACATGTATCAAGTTTCCAGTTAATACAATTCTAGCATGAATAAAATACATTTATCATGATATACAAGGAAATATAAATAACAACTTTATTATTGCCTCTAGGGCATATTTCCTTGAATTTCGTCAATAGGAGGTCAATTTTTGTCATCCTCAGTTTTAATACCTTTTTCCTTCATAGACTTCTTTGCCTCTTGCATATCTTCAGGATTTAGATATAAGATAACCATCTTCTTAGGAGTGGGTTTAGGCGGTGGTTCAGGAAGAGTCCAAACATAATAATTTTTGAATATGTTGTTCAATAATCCTTCAGCTTGACCAATAGTTTGTTCCCTAAAAACACAACCAGCACAACTATATAGGAAATCCGTAGAAGCATCGGTTAGTCCATTATAGAAGATATCAAGTATTTCATTTTTCTTAAGAGGATGATCAGCAAAGCGTTAAGCAATTGGATAAGGCTCCCCCAAGCTTGTGGGAGACTCTCTTCTTCAATTTGCACAAAGTTAAATATTTCCTATAAGGCAGCTTGTTTCTTGTGAGCAGGAAAATATTTTTCAGAGAAGTAATCAATCATATCCTGGGGACTACACACACAACCAGCAGTAAGAGTATTGTAACAAGCTTTAGCGCCACCCTTTAATGCGAATGCAAATAACTTGTGAATATAATAGTAGCAAATTTTCTCATCATGAGGAAATAGGGTGGCTATGTCCCTCAGCTTAGTAAGATTTGCCACTATGGTTTCAGTTTCATAGCCATGAAAAGGATCAGATTCTACCAAAGTGATTAACTCTGGGTCGACAGAGAATTCATAATCCTTATCATCAACAAAGATGGATGAAGTACCAAACTTAGGATCACATTTCATTCTAGCATTCAAAGATTTCTCTTTATACTTGCATAATAATTTCTCTAGATCATCTCTATCCTTACAAGCAAGAATATGCCTAGTTGTCTACTCATTCATAACGTAACCTTCTGGTACCTTAGGCAGTTCATATCTAGGAGGACTAGTTCTAATAGTGTTTCAAGATTTTCAGTTTCATACTCATCAACAGTTTCAACAATATCAAGATGTCTTACTCTAGCCATTAGATCATCAAGAAATTCACGTAGTGGCACATTATCATCAAGCAAGGTACTAGCATCATCATAATCATCATTCATAGCAAAAGTAGCATTATCAATAACTTGCGACATATCAGGATTGATAGCATGTGGTGGTGTTGCACGTTTACTTGTAATAGAAGGTGAATCTAACGCAGAGCTAGATGGCAGTTCCTTACTTCTCCTCGTCTTAGAGGAAAAAATCTTAGTCTTAGCATCCTTCAGATTCTTCATAGTGATAGATTGATAATAATTCCAAGTGACTCAACAAATATAGCTATGCTCCCCGGGAATGGCTATCGGCGTCCTGGGAACCATGGTACCCAGACTTGCGTGCATGCGGCCCGCGACGCGCTCCTACTATGGCCTGGTATGGCCCAGCTGATCGACCAGCTGCTCAAGACCCTCGCGAGGGGGGATAAGCCTCGCGAGGAGAATGACAACAAGACCCTCTCAAAAGCAGCCTTGGCTAGGCTGCTCCGGAGGGGCGGAGAACTCAAGGCCAAGCCTGCCTCAGGAGGAGGCAGCGACGCGAGCAGTGACGCACCGCGCCAGCGGGTGCCAGCGCGTGACAGTGGCGCAGTTGCCGTTTTGGCGCAAAGGAGACAACACATGTACATGTTCCCGAGGGGCGAGACAAAGGTTTCCCCTTCGGTGCAACAAGACCGAAGACAGCAAGGACGACAGGGAGGATGTCACCATCGAGCCCACCACCGCGTCATCGTCTGATCTCTTTGCAGGCAAGACCGCTTTTGTCAGGATAGGAACGTCCTTGTGTTCCCGCACAAAATGGCCATTGTGGGATCCCTTCCCACTTAAACATTTCGGGGGAAGAGGACCCTGGCCGCCTATATAAGTAGCTAGCACCTCATCTCGAATACCCCACCTTTGCTTCAAGGAGCAAGAACACTTGCCTCCTGACCCTCTTGAGCTCTCCTCCTCAGCTCAAGAACCACTGTACTTGTTCATACTCAAGCCCTCCAGAGGCTAATCCACTCAAGCAGGACGTAGGGTTTTACACCGCAAGGTGGCCTGAACCTGGGTAAACTCGTGTGTGCTTTCACTTGTTGCTTGCTTAAATCTCACCATCGGGCGAGGGCGTGGCGCTAGGTAGACATGAGCGGGAGAGATCTTTGTTCAAGCCCTTGTGTTCGAACTTCTTTGGGTTTGCGGAGCCCATAATCCGATAACGACGCCAGAAAAAGGTCTTGATAACCCACAAGTATAGGGGATCGCAACCGTTTTCGAGGGTAGAGTATTCAACCCAAATTTATAGATTAGACACAAGGGGAGCCAAAGAATATTTGTAAGTATTTGAAACTGAGTTGTCAAATCAACCACACATGGAGATTAATTATCTGCAGCAATGCGATGTGTAGCAAAGTAATATGATAGTTTTGATGGTATTGGCGGCAAAAATAGTGACGGTAACAATGATAGTAATAGTTTTGTAGCAAGCGAAATAGTAATAGGAGCAGTAGTAACTTAGCAAGATCAATATAAGAGAAATTTGTAGGCATTGGATCGATGATTTTTCGGATGATATTCATCATCTGACAGTTATAACCTAGGGCGATACGTCGCAAGCTCCAGTTCATAAATATTATGTAAGCATGTATTCTGTAAATAGTCATACATGCTTATGGGAAGAACATGCATGACATCTTTTGTAATACCATCCCGTGGCAGCGGGGTCCTATAGGAAACTAAGGGATATTAAATCCTCCTTATAATAGAGAACCGGAACAAAGCATTAACAAACGGTGAATACATGAACTCCTCAAACTACGATCATCACCGGGAGTGGTCCCAACTGTTATCACTCCGGGGTTGCCGGATTATAACACGTAGTAGGTGACTGTTGGATCTGGGGTTCCGGCAAAACCCTTGAGGTTCGAACACTTGGGTGCGCACGAAGATCTCCCCTTTCTACTCTAGCTCGCTCTCGCACCGATTCCTAGGCCTAGCTCGTCGAATTCAAAGAACTAGGGACACAAGGGTTTATAATGGTTCGGGCCACCATTGTGGTGTAATACCCTAATCAAGTGTGGTGTGGTGGATTGCCTTCTAGGCTGAGTATGGACTAGTACATGGGAAGAATAGCCTCCTGAGGAGAGGTGCTCTAGCGCTCGGGTGAGCTTGTGGGCGTCAAGGTGGTCTCCATGATCCCCCCTTCTATGGTGGTGGCTAGTCCTATTTATAGAGGCCCGGATCCTCTTCACAAATATTGAGCGGGAAGGGATCCCACAACGGCCAAGTTTGAAGGGGGACAACTTGTACAAGCTATCCTGACAAAAGGTTGTCTTTGCCTGCCAAAGGATCTGGTGGTGACGCCGCCACGGGCTCCGCGATGAGCTCTGCTCTGCCGTCCTACTAGTCTTGGTCTTGTTGCACCGATATGGAAACCTTTGCCTCATGCCTCGGGACTCCTCGCCTGCGCTTGCCTCTTTAGCACCAAAGAGGAAACTGGCACGCTGCTCCCGCTAGCGCCCACCTGGCTTTGGTCGTCATGGCTCATGTCACGGGAACCTCACGAGGTGTCCCTTGCCTTGATATCTCCGCTCCTCGGGAGCTAGCCTAGTGAGGCCGCCCCAGGGTAGGTCTTGCATCGTCCGCCTTGCGAGGCTCGGCCCCTCGCGAGGGTCTTGAGTGGTTGCTGATGAGGTTGGGCCGTACCAGGACACTAGACGAGCCACGCTTTGGGCCGCAGGTAGGCAAGTCTGGGTGCCCCCGTTCCCAGTACGCCGACAATAGCCCCCAAGCCCAATGCGCGCTCGAACTTGGCTTTGCAGCGAAGCCAAGGGTCAAGTGCGGAGCGGCGCGGGCCCCAAAGCCTGCTACCTTGATTGATGCATGGTGATTGATGGGACGTGGGCGCCTCCACTTCCCCACGAATCCTAGATTTTTCGCCTGGCTCAACGGCCACCATTGCTTACACAACTCCACCTCCTTCGCTGATAATGCGCCCGGCAGCTTCTTCGCCTTCTTGATCCCTCCCCTTGGTTCGATTCAACACAAACTCCCTCCGCCACCATGGTCTCCAGCCGAAAGAAGGAAGGGGGGAGGAGTCCCATACCCCGGCCCCCGCGCCGCCGGCCTTCTGTCCCGCCACCAAGTGGTCGGTGGTGATCAACAAAGAGATGATGGACAAGGTGCGCCCGACGCTCGCTGTCGATTCCAATGAGTGGGAAGCAACGGTGGCTTCGCCTACTTCCCGTGCCGAAATCGACATGACGGCCACCGAGGTCCCCCTCCACCTTCACGCCCTCTGGGCAAGCTTGATTCCTCCCTTTTCTGATTTCTTCAATGTGGTGCTCTCGCATTACCAGATCAGCGCGTCGCACCTTGATCCTCAATCTATCGTCCTCCTTGCTATTTTCGCCTTTGTCTGTGAAGCCATGGTGGGCATCGCCCCCTCCGTGGCCTTCCACCGCCACTTCTTCTCGCTGCACCTGACGGATGCACTCCAGTGCTCGGGGTGTGTATCCTTCCAGGCCATTGCGGTAATGGCCGGCTCGGCGATCGATTTCGACCTTTCGACGGTCGTCGGTGGCTTCAGTGAGAGGTGTGTGTTCGTGGATGTCGGTGTGTGCAGCCCCCTATTGCTTCTTCCGTGGATTCCGGCTGCCCGAGCTCCGACTGGAAGCATGAGAGGCTTAGTGACTAGAAACTAGCTCCCGTTTGGACAGGGCCCATGGTGGTGAAGGAGTTCATCCAGTGCCGTATCGCTCCACTCCAGCGCCACTCTCGGCTGATGTGGACCTTCACTAGCTACGGGGACCACATGAAGCTCCAAGCGCCTGCTCTTCCTCGCGAGGTATGGCGCACGGTGCTTACGCTCCTGACAGGCGACCCAGCACCGGCCAGCTTGCCGGAGGAAGGCTGTCTTCTGTACTGCTACTCAAACAAGGTGGAGTTCATGAAGCAGATGCCCTCCTTTGACAAATGGGGGCTTCGTCCATCCGGCCTTGTTGGGTCTCGCAAGAACCCCGCCTGCGCGGCTCCCTTGTCCGCCGCTATCGCGGCGATCATCCATGAAGGGGGCATGGGGGGGGGTGATCGGCGCTGAGTGCTGGTGGCGGGGCTACCTCGATGTCGGCATCTCCTAGGGCTCCTAAAGCGCCTAGAGGGGATGGCTGAGGAGTAGGTGCTCCCTGGTGCTCCTAAGGCCAAATCCCCCGAGGCCCCCTCACGTCACTCTAAGGTGGGGGCAGGGGGGCCCGCACGGCCTAGCTCTTCTGGGGGCGCCTCACCTGGAGCCGCCCCGGTCGAGCCTGGCACTGCTGACCGCATCCAGGGCTTCGGTCGCTTCATCTGAACTTCGAAGCTCTCCGCAAGAGGAAGGGATCTCCAAGCTGCAGTGGTGATGCCTTCCGACCATTGAAGCAAAGGAAGTACATTGCCATAGACGAGTGAGTAACTTATCTTTGTAATTCCTTGAGTGTTGCCTTCCCTCCTGACTATGATTCCTCAGGGCCCCTCCTGCCAAGGTGACGAAATCTCCTGAGAAGCAGCCCCCTGCTACCTCAAGCTCTCCGCCAATACTGGGTGCCCTCAGCCGATGTGCCACCTCTGGCGTGAGGCCAATCAAGAGGGCGGATACGCCGAACAGGTGCCTTGACCCCGCGTTCTTGCTGTGCCTCCTTCGTGGTCCCGCCTGGAGGGCGGGAGGCGTGCCGAGGGCTCCCCCCATGGTCGTCGATAGCTGTTGGGTCACTTTGGCCCTGGTATCCTCTTCGAGCAGCGAGTCACAGTCCCTCCGGGTCCCAGTTGAGGCTCGAAGGATGACTGGGACGGAGGAGACCCTGGGCCCACCACCGGGAGGGGACGAGCCTCCCCGAGCTTCTTCAATGGCCCCCGATGCCAACGAGGGTCCGGGTCACACGTTCGAGTTTGCGCCCAGGTGGGGCGCCGCCCATCATGAGCTTCTTCAGGAGGCGATGAGTGCGCTGAATCGACTCAGGGGAGAGCTTGTGGAGGTTGGTGTCTGTCTTGAGGCTGATAGCCTTCGGCTGATGGACAAGTGGCATCGACTAAAGATGGCCATCAACCTCGGGCATCTCCAGTGCGAGCATGCCAATGCGGAGGCCAAGGCATCCCTTGCAGCCTCGCGTGAGGCCAGCGCCTGAGCCCTGGAGGAGGCTAGTGAGGGTGTCCTCCACTGCGAGGTTGTAGAGAAGCGCATGCAGGAGCTTCAGGTCCTGAACTCCCACCTGGAACAATGAGCTGAGGTGCGCAAGGCCGCCTTGGCATCGATGAAGGGGACGCCTTCCGAAGAGGCAGAGATCTTGTGTCACATCCCTAGTCAGTGCTTGCATTAGGACTAGCTAGAGTGTGCATCTTGTTTACTTTCGAAAGAAACTTGAAATGGGAATGACAGAAACCCCAGCACCCCTCTTCTAACAACTAGGGTTTGTTAAAATCTTTTCCAATGTACCCAAAATGCCCTTCAAAAATGTTCATCATTTCTGCCTTGGTCCTAAACCTGTGCCAAAAATGGTGCACAATTTTCTAGGACACCCAAGGTCTTTGGATTAATTCATATGGTATTTTCATTTGGGCATTTAAATGCTATAACATATTTTATTTGCCCAAATAATCATAAACTAAAATGTTCCATACTGTTCATATTATATACAGTGGGCATGACTAGTTTTATGAGTTATAAAAATGTTCTGGCATTTTATTTAATTCAACAAAGTTGCAAAAGAAATGAAACAGAAAGTAAATTGAAAAAATAGAAAAAGAAGACTTACCTGAGCCCACCTACCAGCCTGGCCCAGACGGCCCAGCCCACCAGGGGCATCCCCGTCTTCTTCGCCGTGCGAGCGCACGAAGCAGCTCGGTGGCGAGCGCCGCCGATGCGCCGGCCACCTCCTGCCTGCCTGGCTGGCCCTTCGACCCTCTGGATGGAACCGGACGACGCCACGCAGACCCCCTCGACCGTTTCCCCATCTCTCGTGAGTCTTTCCCCTCCTCTCTCCCCTCCGCTGAGCTCCACCGAGTGAGCTCGTCGCCGTCGATCGCTGCCACCGCGCCCTACGCCACTCCCTCGCCTCCCCGACGCACCATTAGCTCCGCCGGATCGCCCCGAAGCTCCCCACCGACGCACACGATGCCAGAAGCCCTGCAACGCCCTCCCCGCCGTCGTCTTCAACCTTCGGCACCGGAGATCGCCGCCGCCCTTACGCCGCCATCCGACCTCCCCCGAGCTTGCTTCGACGCCCTCTGCGACCGCTGTGAGCTCACGTTTCGAACCCCTCTCTCCACGGGTTCGATTACGCCTTGTAGCCGCCGCCCCCTTGCTTACCGTAGCTCACCGCCGCCGCCCACCTCGCCACCGTGGCCACAGGCACCGTGCCTCGCAGCTGAGCACGCCATTAGGATCAGTAGATCACCAACAAGCTAATGCCAGCTCTAACTTCTCCTACCGTACACCACAACGCCGTTCCGGCCAACTTCGTGCGAGCGCCGCCGCGGACGAGCTCGTCGTCGTCAACTCCGGCGACCTTTCGACCAACCAGTGGCACCGTTGGATGCGGTGCATCACCAGGAGCACATAGACCCCATCCGCGCGACAAATGGTCGCCGGAACAAGGACTCTGAGGAGTCACCGCCGTGCAATATGGTCGCCGCCGGCCAAACTCCGGCGGGCTGACGTGGCCTATTAAATATGAGCTAACAGTAATTAGATTAACCACTACAGTCACTGACAGTGGGCCCCATCGCTTAGTCAAACCCAGTCATCTCTAGTTTTGACCGGAATTAGCTCCAGAGACACTGACATGAGGGACCCACCAGTCAGGTTTGACCTGGATCAGGTCTGTTGACTTGCTGACGTCAGCATGATGTCATGCTGACGCAGTAAAGGATTTTCTGGGATTATTTGATTTAAAAACAATTCAGGAAATTCCAGAAAATGCTTTAAACTTCAAAAAATCATATAAAATCAACAGTAGTTCAGATGGAAAAGATTTATATATGAAAATTGATCAGAAAAATCCAATCTTTCCAATGGCACTAGTTTCATGCATGTTTGAGCAAGTTAACTTAAATAATTAATAGTTTGGGTTTCAATTTGAATCCTTGATTCAAATGGGCTCAAACCCTTCTGGTTATAGTTGCATTAGCCCAAAACACATGCATCTTGCCATATCATGAGCATGCATCATATTGTTGCATTTGTTTGCTTATTGATTGTATCGCTGGTATTCTCCGTGTTAGGTCCTGCTCCCGAGCATACTTCTGCGTATCCAGCTGAAGAGCAGTACCCGACAACCACTCTGTCAGGCAAGCAATCATTGATCATTCCGATACAAACCCATCTTCTCGCACCTGCTCTCTTTTACTGCATTAAGGCAACGGCGTGTGAACTGCTACATGCTGCGGTAGTTGAACCCTATTCCCTTGCATGACCTGTCATTGCCACAGTAAATAGTTGAAACCCACTAGCATGTGTAGGAGTTGATTGAGCCATGTGATGTGTGATCCACCATGCTATTTGTTTATGTTGCCTGCTATGCTTAGAGTTGTGTCAGGTCTGATTCATCTGGGTGATGGATCAGAGTGAAATGATCATATCGGTAAAGAGAAGGAAGTGTGGAACACGTTTGGTAAAGGTATCGATGAAAGGCCATGTAGGAGTACGTGGTGGGTTGTTTCATTGGAACGGTCTACAGGACCTGAGATCTGTATGTGTGATTCAAGTTACAGCTACTACCACGCATTGGGCTCCGGGCGCTCCAAGCCCTCTCGACTTATTAGTTACCCTTGATCTCTGTCCAGGAGTTGCAACTAGTTTCTGGTGCTTGTAGTTTACTGGTGGTCGTGCACAGCGCTGACCCTCGGGGTGGGCTGTGATGCGACAGGTACGTGGCACGGTGTATAGGTTGCCCGTTTGGTGACTCGGGAATCCTGTACACATCGTTTGGGGCCGTGAGAGACACCCGGGCTGGATCTCCCCACGGATGGAACCCAAATAGGCGATAAACCTGGACGAGAGACTTGTGTAGTTAGTCAGGTCGTGGCCGACACCCTCGCTGGGCTTCCGCTTGAAGGTTGCCGAGTACATGTCGAGTAAACGGCGATAAGTGGTGGAAGCGTGTGTGAAGAAGTACACCCCTGCAGGGTTACCAATCTATTCGAATTGTCGTTGTTCGCGGTACGGACTACTTGATTACTCTCACAGTTCATAGACAAGTTGATGCATACTACTAAAAGCCTCAAGACAAGTGTGAGTGCCGTGGATGGCCCTTCCGTAGGATGACGGAAGAGGATCCTCGGTGGTGTATTGTTGTGGTGAGTAGAGGACTCGTGTACGTAGTAATATCTTGCAATCTGTTGAGAGTTGTAGTATAGGTTAGCCAAGAGTCAAAGCTGGCTTTCTGCTATGAACTCCACTACCCCTGTTGATAATGTTGCATGTATAATAGGTTCTGTTGTAAGACTTGCTGAGTACCTTTGTACTCATGTTTGCTTAATAACTGTTGCAGAGGAGAACCCTGCCCCTTCTGATGGGTTCTACATAGACGTTGCCGTCGACGAGTAGCTTGCTACCCAGACGGAGATCTGGAGCTTGTGAAGGGCCTTGTAGATAGTCAGGCTACACCAAGCCTGTTTTATTTTCCAAGTTGTCTGTACTCAGACATGTTAGCTTCCGCTTGTGCTTGTATGACTGTATGACTTGAGTGTTGGGTCATGTGACCCCTACCTGTATGGATATGTTATGTATGGCTCTTGGAGCTTTTTAAATAAAGTACTTTGAGTCATAGAGTTCTGTTGTGATGCAATGTTGTATTTGCACATATTGAGCATATTGTGTGTATGATTGAAATGCTTGGTATATGTGGGATCCGACACCTAGTTGTTTTCCTTTGGTAGCCTATCTTACAGGGAAATGCCTCGTAGTGCTTCCAATGAGACTTGGTAGCTTGCTACTGCTCGGAACACGTAGGCTGGCCGGCATGTGTCCTTCTTCGTTCCTGTGTGTGCCCCTTAGGGGAATGTCACGCGTTGTTCCTTTAAGTCCATGTAGCTTGCTACGACTTGGGTTCATACGTTGATGACCGACACGTTCGTTGCTGGGTCATGGATGCCTGTCTCTGTAATTTAGTGCCACTTTTGGTTTATAACTAGCCATGTCGGCCCGGGTTCTTTGTCATATGGATGCTAGGGACACTGTCATATACGTGTGCCAAAATGCGCAAACGGTCCCGGGCCAGGTAAGGTGGCACCCGTGGGGTTACCGTGCGTGAGGCCGCAAAGTGATATGACGTGTTACAGCTAGATCGGCGTGACTTAGGATCGGGGTCCTGACAGCGTTGGCATCAGAGCCGGACTGCCTGTAGGTTTCTCAAGCCAAACTGGTCGATGTTGAGTCTAGAAAAATTCTTAGTTATATGTAGGGGAATTGATTGTGGAAGGGAACGTAAGGCTCTTTTTACTCCTTTACCTTATGCCCTTCTGATCTGAGTCAGTGTATTCTTTCCACGGGGATTTAGGACTAGGCCTCTTATCCTTACTAGATTCACGTGTTACTAATTCGTAGACTCTTAGGATTGCTAGTTTCAAGCCTCAGTTCAGTTTCTACCCTTTTAGTATGATGATTTGATGGACCCGGAACCTTGATATGATATTGTTGAGTGGCTATGCTATCATTTGTATGATGTCTCAAAATAGTTTTTGAGCATTTACAGTTGTTATGCTGCCCGATTTCTTCTAGAAACACTAATGCCTTTGCATTACTTCGTGTTTCAGATGTCTGGCCGCACACCTCACCAAGTGGTTCGTTTGACTCGGTGCATTAATGTGCCCGGTCACACGGCCATGCTAGTCCGTGTGTTGACTGAGACCGGTTACCGCTGGTATCCTGAGTACACCGTGGAGGAACAGTACCGGGATTTCAATCAGAGTCAGTATTTCTGCACAGTCCGGATATACCCCTCATATCCCGGAGCTAACGACCCCATCCATTGGGCTTATGGACTCGGGGTTACTATCGAGATGGCAGTGCAGGATGCCGCTTATTCGATGATGACCATCCTCTGGGCTAGGCATGCCCAGTTGTTGAACACTGAGTTCTGTTACATGCCAGCGTCACTTCCCGGAGAGGAAGGCTACTACACTGGACTGTATACTGATGCTGCTCATGAGGAGCCACTGCTTTAGACTACTGTTTAGATGCTGGAGGATAGGGACCGTGAGGTCCGTGCCCTCCGAATGGAGCTGTATAACACTCGAGCCGCCAATTGGACTACTTTGACACGGCTTGCACCTGCTGTGCATGCCGGATATCTGGATATGCGGGATTTGTACCCCGTGCAGACTCGTCTGCCTGATCGGATGGATTGGCGTGACGTTGGGGGTATTACACCTCCACGTGGGCGTCGGTTACCACCAGCGTCGGGACCGAGGCCACATCCATGTCCCTATGGTCCACAGCCTTCGAGTGCTCGAGAGTTTCAAGATCCATCTGTTCCACTCCCAGGCTACGGTGGTAATCTCTACGAAGATTACTACGGGAATGTGTGAGCTAGACTGTGGCAGTAGTAGTATCGTAATAGTTGTATTTCCACAGTCCTGTGTGTCTTGTGGAATATGGCTTAGCTAGTACTGAGTTCCGGAGGTGTAGTTAAATAATGTATAGGAGCTTGTAATGCCTCTGATGAGATGTATCGTCTTTCACCGCAGTTGTACTCTAGCCTTGGCTTGTACTAAACTATGTATGGTGTGTATGACCACTGGTGTATATATGGCAGTTTCTATTTTAGCATGTCGTACGGATGAACATCTCTGCATTCCTTGTCATCCATTACATTCTGCACTCCTATGTCAAGTTTTTGCCATCCTTGTCTAAACTGTTGTTTTGTTTTCCTAGGATGATCAACACTCGCAGCACTCCTGCTGCTCAGGAGCAGGGTGAGGCTAGTGGGGCTAGAGATGAGAATCTGCACCAGCCACCCTCCTTGGCTGAAGTTATGCTCGAGGCAGAACGGAACAAGAGAGAGACCAACCGTCTGCTGGAACGCATAGAGTAGAACACTGGGTTTCGTCAGAGGAATGACGTGGTGTCAATCAATGACTTTATCAAGATGTGCCCACCGAAGTTCCATCACTCCACCGAACCTCTGGATGCGGATGACTGGCTTCGTAGTATCACCCACAAGCTACACTCTGCCCGTGTGGCCGAAGCTGACAAGGTTATCTACGCCGCCTACCATATTGAGGGCCCTGCCAGTCTCTGGTGGGAGTACTTTGAGGCTATGCGTCCTGCTGTCCAAATCACTACTTGGGCTGAGTTCAGTGAGGCATTCCGTGAACATCACATTCCGGAAGGTCTCATGGATTGCAAGCGGGAGGAATTCTGCAATTTCACCTAGGGCCGGTTAACTGTGGATGGCTACAGTCGCGAGTTTGGCAACTTGGCATGCTATGCACCTGAGGAAGTATCCACCGATGCCAAGAATCAGGCGAGGTTCCGCAAGGGACTCAACCCTGAACTCCGCCGAGATCTACGTCTGCACGAGTGCACTTCCTTTCAGAAGTTGGTGAACAAAGCTATCAGTGCTGAGACTGCCCAGACTGATTTCGAAGCCACACGCAAGCATCCTCGTGACTTTGGTTCCTCATCCGGCTCTGGCTCTCACAAGCGCCGTGTGTGGGTTCCTAACACTGCTCTGCCACCCAAGTACACACCGATGCCATCCTATGAGGCGCCTCGCCCAACTCAACAGTATGCACCTGCCAAGACTTATGGAGGACCACCTACCAACTTTGCTCCACGCACTGGCACTGTGACATGCTTCAAGTGTGGAGAACCGAGGCACTACATGCGTGAGTGTCCTCAGAACCAGCCAGGAAAACCAGTTGGCCGTGGTAAGCCAACCGGCAAGGTGAATTATGTCAAGCCAATCCCCACTTCACGTGGTCATGTCAACTATGTCTCTGCTGAGGAAGCTTATGAGGATCCTAACGTCATCCTTGGTACGCTTCTCGTTAACTGCCATCCGGCATCTGTTCTTTTCGATACTGGAGCATCCCATTCGTTCATATCTGAGAGTTATGCTCGAATGCACAACATGACTTTTTGTGACATGCCTACTTCCATGGTTATTCAAACTCCTGGTTCAAAGTGGCAAACATCTAGGGTAAGCCATGGAAATGAAATTCTTGTCGATAGACTTGTTTTCCTTGCATCACTAATCGCTCTCAAGTCCTCGAACAAAAACATCATCTTGGGTATTGTAATGCCCCGGATGTAAGACTTTCCCTTTTGGGCAATATATGATATCTCTGGCTTCATCTATTCCATTTCGGGTTCTTCGTCTTTCGGGTTTTCGTCGTTTTTCTTGTGTGCGTGTGTGGCATTCATCCTTAGCATGTAGTCATGTGCATCGCATTGCGTTTGTGTTGTTGTTTGCATCTGGTCCCACTCGTTCCTTCCCGTTGTCCGTTTCGCGTTCTGGAGCTCTCTCACGTGTCTGTGGCATCCCCGAGGCCTATTTTGGTGTTGGGCCGTGTAACGTTTCCGGTTTGGCGTGAGACTTGTCGTGTGTTGTTGTTTTGGTGTGTGTAACCCGCCTGTCAAATCTTGTCGCGTTTGGAGTTCGTTTGCTACCCCAAACAGTTATTCTCGTGGGCTGAAAGTACCTCCACTTTGAGGCCCAAGACACCCCTCCAACAGCCCACCAAACCAACCCAAACACCTCCCTTCTTCTAGTCCATCCAATTCTGATCGCGTGGCCGAAAACGACACCTCATTTGGACAACCCTAGCTCCTTGTGCCTATATATTTGTCCAACTTCCCCATTTTTTGCCCTAAATAAAAAACCCTAGGCCCTTCATCCCCTTCCTCCAGCCATCTTCCTCCACTCCGGCCGGAGCTCGCCGGAGCCCCGCCGGAGGAGCTCGCCGGAAGACCGCCGCCGCCGTCTTCTCCGGTCGCCGCCGGCGCCCCTCGTCCCCGCCGGCCGGCGCCGCCACCTCGCCGGCCGAGGCCGCCGCACCCCGCCGCCCGGTCTCCCTCCGCCGCCGCGCCGGCCGAGGCCGCCGCCCCGCGCCGCCCGGCTCGAAGCCGCGCCGCCGCCTTGATCGAGGGGAGCAGGAGGCTCCCCGATCCGATCGCCAGCCGCCGTGTCACAACCCTAGTTCTCGTATGCACTAGGTTAGCCTTGTGGTTTGCATCATGTTTAAATTTCAAGTGAAATTGAATTGAGGACTTGTGAAACCCTCAGAAACCCTATTGAAAATGACCCAAATAAAAGTTGCTCCAAAAGGGTCCAAGAAAATGTTCATGTGGCCCTCTAAAAATATTGGTCAGAGATAAAAATCAAGCCAATATTATTAGGAGCTCATAAGTATTTATTTTGAGCTTTTGGAATTAATGCAATAGCTATTTGCTTGGATATATATATATATATTATATATTTTATATATGTCCAAAATTCTGATTGTTTATTTTTAGGGGCTTGGGTTAATTTCTAGGTCCCTGTAAAATAAATATGTCAGGAGAAAATAATTGATTTAGTTCAGAAATTAAATCAAAACAAATGTCAGAAAAAAATAGAAAAGGAAATAAAAAGGTTAGAGCCTTACCTGGGCCACTTGCTGGCCTGGCACTGGGCCGGCCCAGTTGCCAGTCGTCGTCCTCCTGGCGACGACAGGAGGCCGCGCGTGTGGCCGACGCGCGCGCACGGGCGGAGCGCCACGCCACCTGCCTGCTTCACCTCCCCTCGCCGCTGGTGGTCTCTGGACGAGCCACGCACCTCCCCCCCGACCCTCTGCACTCTTCTGGACCCCTCCCCTCTCCTCTATCGCTCTCTCTCGCAACTCCCGAGCGCCGCCGATCACCGTAGTCGTATCCACCGTCTCCCCCACGCCCAGCCAAGGTGCCCAAGAGCTCCGCCACATCATCCCCGACCTCCCCGATGAGTCACACATCGCCGGACGCCCTGAGGCCTCGACCTCGACCTCTTCTTCATCGCCGGCCGCCGGAGATCCCCTTCGCCGCCCTGCTTGCTCCGGCCTTCCTCTGAGCCCTCCGTCTGCACCGCTGCGATCGCCGTACGCTTCTGTCCCTACTCCCCCTCTCCGTTCTTCCCCTCGTAGGCCGTAGCTGCCGCTCCACGATCACCCGCACGCGCCGCCGCCCGCGCTCGTCGCCGGTGGTGCTCCGGTGACCTTTTGGTCCCGGGCGTGCGACCAACACGTTCTCCGCGTCGCGTAGAAGCCCTAGGAGCTAGCGCTGCCCCGCCTAGGCCACCACAGCCCCGAGCCCGAGCTCGACCGAACTCCGGCGCCGCCGCGAGCTCATTTCCGGCGAGCTCCGGCCGCCCTAGCTGCTGCCGCTGGCTGGGATAGATGCGGGTGAGCTTCAGCTCCCCGTAGATGACCTCCGCTGCCCAAATGACCGCCGGAGCGGCATTTCCGTGCCCCTCCGCCGGCGTCGAGCCGCCGGTTGGTTTTGACCACTGACCGGCGTGTTTTGACCTCCTGTGTCAATGACAGGTGGGTCCCACCCTTTTAGTTAGTTAACTGATTAGTTAAATTAATTAAGTTTTGTTAATTAGTTTAGACACTGACATGTGGGCCCAGCTCTGCTAATATTTCTGTTAGAATTAATTTAGAGTTAATTAACTCAGTTAGTTAACAGAGTCACTGACCAGTGGACCCCACTGTCAGGTTTGACTCTGGACCAGCCCCTTTGACCTGTTGATGTCATGCATGCGTCATGCTGACGCAGTAATCCAGTTCTGGTTTTTAAATAAATCTTAAATGATTTATTTATTTTAGAAATTGGCTTAAAATTCAAAAAATCACAGAAATTCAACCCTAGCTCAGAATGAAATAATTTATATATGAAAAATTATCAGAAAAATTCAATCTATCCATCTGTACCATTTTCATGCATGACAAATGAAGTTAAGCCTACTGTTTATATGAAAACACATATATGGCATTTTATAATACTTATTAAAGAGTTGCATTTGAACCCTTGGTTCAAATGGAGTTCAACCAATTAAAATGCTAGTTGCATTAGCTCAAACAACATCATAACTTCATGCCATATCATGCATCATATTGTTGCATATGCTTGTGTTTGACTGTCGGCACCGTTCTTCTCGATAGGTCCAGCTCCGGAGACCGATCCAGAGTACCTGTCAGAGGAGCAGTGCTCTGCACGTTGTTTCACCAGGGAAGCAAACCCCCCTTGTTCATTCCGATACAATCCCTCTCTCGCTCCTGCTCCCTGTTATTGCATTAGGACAACAACGACTTCAACTGCTACTTTATGCTGCGGTAGTTGAACCCATTCCTCTGCATGACCTGTCTTTCCACAGTAAATAGTTGAAACCCACTAGCATGTGTAGGAGTTGATTGAAGCCATGATGTGATCTTACCATACCTTGCTTGCTATTGCTTAGAGTGTGTCAGGTCTAATTCATCGGGAATGAATTGGAGTGAAATGATATGTTCTGATGCTGAGGGTTAAACGTGTGAACACGATTTGGTAAAGGTAGGGGTGAGAGGCCATGTAGGAGTACATGGTGGGTTGTCTCACTGGAACCGTCCCTAAGAACTGAGTTCTGTGTATGTTGTCCAATGACTAGTTACTACCACACATTGGGTTCCGGTAACTCGACCCCTCTCGACTTATTAATCAACATGATCTCTGTCCAGGAGTTGCAACTAGTTTCTGGTGTTTGTAGTTAGTGTTAGTAGTCTACCAAGTGGCACTCGGCAAGTGGGCTTGGGACAGACTAGGCACCGTGGCACGGTGTACCAAGCGTAGATCCACTCGGCGAGGTGGGCTTGGGAACCCTGCGCACATCATTTGGGGCCGTGAGCGACACCCCGGCCGGATCTCCCCACGGATGGAACCCGAATAGGCGATAAACCTGGACGAGAGACTTGTGTGGTTAGTCAGGTCGTGGCCGACACCCTCGCCAGGCTTCCGCTTGAAGGTTGCCGAGATACACGAGATGTACCTGGCGGTAAGTGGCGAGAGCGTGTGTGAAGAAGTACACCACTGCAGGGTTAACATGATCCATTCGAATAGCCAGGTCCGCGGATATGGACTTCTTGGATGCTTACGTGGTACATAGACAACTTGAAGTGGATACTTTAAAATACTCAAGACAAGTTTGAGTGCTATGGATGGCCTTCTCGTAGGGAAACGGGTATGAATCCATAGTGGTGTATTGTGTGGTGCTTAGTGGACTCGTGTGCGCCACCTCAAAAGAGTTACCAGCAATTGTAGAATAGGATAGCCACTGAGTCAAAGATGGCTTGCTGCAACTAAACCCCACTTTGCCTTCTTGATACAAGTGCATGTATGATAGGATCTGATGTAAGTCTTGCTTAGTACCTTTGTACTAATGTTTGCTTAATTTATGCTTTGCAGATAGGATTGATGTCTCACTAGTAGTTCCGCTTGGACTTCGACAAGTAGCTTGTACCTCAGCTACGATCTTGGACGAGTGTTGTAGATAGTCAGGCTCTTCAGCCTTTTTCATTTGTAGATGTCTGTACTCAGACATGTAGTGCTTCCGCTTGTTGCTTGTATGCTCTGAATGTTGGGTCGTGAGACCCATGTTTGTAATACTTGGCTCCTCGGAGCCTAATGAATAAATACTTTGTTTATTAGAGTCTTGTTGTGATGCCATGTTGTATTTTCACATATTGAGCATATTGTGTGTATGTTATTGAAATGCTTGGTATGTGTGGGATCCGACACCTAGTTGTTTACCCTTGGTAGCCTATCTTACAGGGAAATGTCTCCTAGTGCTTCCACTGAGCCTTGGTAGTTTGCTACTGCTTCGGATCACTTAGGCTGACCGGCATATGTCCTTCTTCATTCCTGTGTCTGTCCCTTAGGGGAAATGTCACGCGTTGTTCCTTTAAGTCCTTGTAGCTTGCTACGACTTGGGTTCATACGTTGATGACCGACACGTTCGTTGCTGGGTCATGAATGCCTGTCTCTGTAATTTAGTGCCACTTTTGGTTTATAACTGGTCATGTCGGCCCGGGTTCTCTGTCATATGGATGCTAGCGACACTATCATATACGTGAGCCAAAATGCGCAAACGGTCCCGGGCCAGGTAAGGTGGCACCCGTGGGGATACCGTGCGTGAGGCCGCAAAGTGATATGGTGTGTTACATGCTAGATTGGTGTGACTTAGGATCGGGGTCCCGACACGCCGCCTGGGCCAGGTCAGCTCCGCGGGCCGAACCCTAGGCCTAGCAGCGCGCCCTCCGGGCCTCCTCCGCCTCCGCGCGAGCCGGGCCGATGCCCAGCCAGCCACCGCCACCTCCGATCGGGGATCGGGAGGATCCCCCGATCTGTCGTCTCCACCGCCGAACCCTAGCGGGCCGCGGGGCCCGTTAGCCCGTAGGCCGCTTCGCCCGATCCGCTTCACCGGGTCCGCTCCGCCCCCCAGCCCGATCCACTTCGGATCCGCGGAACACGGCCCGATCCGCTCCGCGAGGCCCGTTTGACTTCCAGATCTAGATCCGCGTTGACTGAGGTAGTTTGTTTGGCCAAGTCTGTAGATATTTTCATTGTCTGATGCTGTTTTGAAACGTGGATAACTTTTTGTGTGATGGTCCGATTTGAGTGAATGATATGTCAAAATGTTTGTGGAGACATGTACTACGTTTTGTTCCATTGTGCCACGCATGTTTGAGGTCATCTAGATGCTTAAATATCTGTTGCAAGAGTGCTACTTGTTATAAACTGCTGGTTCTAGTTGTTTTCATGCCATCTTTGCAATGTGATATCTTTTTGCATGTTTATCCAAATGATGCAAATGAGATGTCCACACGTTCGTCATGAAATGCTCTACATGTTGGGTGCTTTAGCTTGCATGATAGATTTCATCTTGCCATGCTTATCTCCTTTGCAAAGTGCTATGTGGCTGTTATGTCGTTAAACTTGTTACGAGATGCCTCAAAGAGGAACTCGTTGCTATCGTTGTGTTTGTCCCCTGGATGTATGCTTAGATGTTTTGGATTCACCATCATGTGTACTTTGCTGTGGTGCTTACCACTTGCCATGTTTAGCTTTGAGGTGACTTAAACTTGCTCTCAAAGATGCCATGATGAAACTGATGTTTTAACACTTAGTGAAATTTCACTATGTCTGGAATCTGTAATTTCCAGATGCCATGTTTTCTTGTTGTTCTAGGCCAATCCATGATAGTTTTGGAGTGACTCTTGATGATTCCTTGTAGTATATATTGTTGGCTATCCATTCATGCTCTCACATGCATATTTGAGTGGCTGTAGCATATTTAACTTTTGCTCCCAAGTTGCAACAAATTACTGCTGTCAGGATTTTGTTGTCAAGTTCAATATGTCTTAGCTTGTTGCTATTGATTCGTGGCTCCTTTGGGGATGCTCCAATGGATTTGTTTTCTATAGGATATGTCTAGTTTATGTCCATGCTCATTGCCATGATGTTTGAGTGATGTAGGCCATTTATCTATTGCTCCGAAGTTGCTATGTGGCTGTAATTTTCAGCTTGTGCATGTTTATTGTTTCGGGTGTAACTTTTAGCCCGTAGCTCCGTTTTGAGCAAGTCCTATATGAGACTTGTGTGATTTTTCATGTAGATTCATAATATCCTATTGTTAACATGTTTTGAAGCATTTTTGCTTGATGCATATTGTTGTGCTATAACACTGTGCTTCCTAAGTAGACTTTCTGTGCTTTCATAGTGCAGCTGTTTTGCTTCCGTAGTGCATCAGCCATGCATCCAATATTTTTGTGTGCGCATTGCATCTTGTTTGATTCGTTGCCTTGTGTTCTTGTGTTTGAGTAGAGCCGGAAGCTGAGACCGAGTACGAGTACGAGCACGAGGTTACTACCGAGGTTGAGAACGAGGACCCCTCTTACGATCCCATCGACAACTCTTCAGGCAAGATGACCGAACCCCGATAACATTAATATCTTTTCCTATTGCTAGAAGTCTCGATCTATAGTTTTGCCTCGATGCCCATGTTTTCCTGTCAGCCTCCTATTGTAACCATGAACCTGTTTAACCACCCTACCTATGCAAACCATTGTTTGGCTATACGTAGGCTTCGCTCAGCCCCTCTTATAGCATTGTTAGTTGCAGGTGAAGATTGAAGATTCCTGCTTCTTGTTGAAGCTTGTTGGGATATCACACTATATTAATTATTAAATGAAATCATCTATATATTGGTAATGGGTGGAAGGCTAAGCCTTTTGCTTGGTGATTTGTTCCACTCATGCCGCTAGGAACCGTATAAACCGGTGTTATGTTCCTTGATTATGCGTTCCTCACACGGTTGGGGTTATGGGACCCCCTCGATAAACCGCTAAGTGCTAACTCTTTTCCAGCAAGTCCCAACATTGGTACTATTTGCCTAATAACTAAAAACTTGCATAGGGACTAGCTATCCCTTTTATTTTAATCAACAACCCCGGGCCAGTGCTCCACATGAGTGTTGGTCCGAAACGAGCAGACTGCGGGGCCGCCTTGGGGAAACCCGAGGTATCTGGTATCCACGTGTAGGATGACTCATCCGGTCGTGGCCTCAGACTAGATACGCGCGGCTACTGTCAGGGTGTCGGCACGCCGGGAGGATTTGCTGGATTAGCCTTACCTTAGTTCGGAGTATCTTCAGCACGGGATTCCGAGAATACTCGGGCCTTCCCACCTTGGAGTTGCGACTCCGCGGATCATGGGCTTGTCATGGGCCAAGTTGGAACACCCCTGCAGGGTTATGAACTTTCGAAAGCCGTGCCCGCGGTTATGTGGCAGATGGGAGCTTGTTAATATCCGGTTGTAGAAAACTTGATACCATGTTCCAATACACTACCAGCGTGAGTACGGTGACGGTCATTTTCCGAAAGGGATTCGGAAAGTGAACACAGTGGGGTTATGTTTGACTGGCTAGTTAGGATCACTTCGTGATCATCTCTCGACCGAGGCACCTTCTCTTCTCGCTCTCTTTTACGTAAGCTAGGCTAGTGCTGCTGCAGACTCTTGTTCTTTCTTCAGCCTTGTTCCACACCCAAGGCTTAAATAGTCGTGTTACCCAGGAACGGGATTGCTGAGTCCTGTGTGGCTCACAGTTACTTCAACACCCCAGATGCAGGTACGATGGTGAGCTACACAGGCGATGGTACCGAGCTAGACTGGGAGTACGACGAGGAGCGTAGCCGTTACTATGTGAACTATCCGGTTGATCAGTAGAGCTTCTACTAGGATTCGATCTAGACCTGTGGTTTAATGTTATGTTTGGTATCTTGTCATTTGGATCTTACCCTTAGATGGTCTGTGATGTTTTATTGAATGATGTTTGAACATGTAATGAATTTGTGCGGCGTGGCGAGTGTAAGCCAACTATCTTTTCAGTTTTCCATCCCTATTTTTACATGAGATGTGCAAAGGTACCAAACTTGCGATCATTCCAGAATGGGCTTATATCTTTAAGTCGTGCCTCGACACGTAGGAGATATAGTCCCATCCTGGGCATTACAAATTGGTATTCAGAGCCTTCTCCGACCTAGAAGCCCCCACTGATTGATCAAATCGTTGACGGTCGAGTCTAGGCACACACTGAAAATGTTTTGAGTCCTATAATTATATCGGAGAGTAGGATTTCTTTGCACCTCATCTCTTTTCACTCTGGTGAGGACTCCTGACGACTACTCTTGTCTCTTCTACTTTCAAAAATTGCACCAATTTTTTTAAGGAATCTCGCGAGTATTCTTGGTTTGTTTCGATGTCCTTGTGACGAGAATATTGTTCTCGATGCCTCCTGACATTAGGGGTTGTGGCAGTGTCCCGGGGAGTTGAGCTTCGGGGTATTGTCGTCACAAGCATATCGCGACAGTACTAGAATACTTAAGACGGCCGACATCGAAAACTCTCCTATACGGTTAGTGGCAAGATAACCCCGACATCACCTAGTACTGGGGAGGTAGCTCGGGAGTATTGCCATAGCTTGGTATAGTGGATGCTTTTCGAAGGTCCGAGGTAGACGGTTTCCGAGAACAACTGGTTATGTGTTGAATGATGGATACAGCTGGATATAGGTTTATAGTTGATTGCGCGGTGCTTCCCCTGTATCCCCAACACCTGATTGCATAACTGGAAACTTTCGGAAATTAATAGGTGGGTTTATCCAGTAGATCGTAGGCATTCTTCCAACGAATGCAGGTTAGCGAGTTTGGGGTTCTACATTGAGTGAAGTGGTTTTATGGCCGATGTTTCGGTCGGGAGTTGCATCTTAAAGGGTCCTTGGCTATGCTGATCCGGGGATTGCAAAACCCTTTCGTAACGCGTCCATAATCTTACAGCACAAAGATGTCGAACGAAGCTCCTATCTTGTGTTTGTTCCATCCGTACCTTGTTGTTTTTCTTATTTACCTTTTGTCTCCCAGTGGCTTCTCGTGAAGATTGTTGTTATCATTAAACTGAGAATTTCATTCGTTCCTCTTGTTTGAATGATTCTTGTGAAGACTATGTTGCATTTCAATCCGTTGTTTCAGCTTATACCTTCTGTCAATCAAATTGCTGATTCGTGGTCATCTCTTTCAGGATGGCTCCGAAACGGGTTCCCAACGCTAACCCAGAGGGTGAAGAGGTTCCAGATCGTCCTCCTTCCCCTCCTCCTCCGTCTGAGGCTTGGAGAGCGATTATGCAGACTACAAATCAGAACACCCAGATGTTGATGCAGATGATGCAACAAATGCAAGCAAATCAAGCAAATCAGGGTGCTCCAGGGAACCAAGGCAATTTCTTCAACCAGCAGCGCCATGCTACGCTCAACCAGTTCTTGGCTAATCAACCAAAGGCTTTCAGTTACTGTGTCGACCCTCTCGATGCTGAAGATTGGATAACCGATACCAAGAAGCATTTTGAGTGCAGCAACGTGAGGCCTGAGGACTATGCGAAATTTGCAGCCTTTCAACTCAAAGACCAAGCAGCTGACTGGTGGCAGCAGTACAAAGACTCCAGAGAAGGGCGTGTGATCTCTTGGGATGATTTCTGCAAGGACTTTCGCTCTCACCACATTCCAACAAGTGTCATCGAAGGTATGCGTGAGCAATTCCGTAACCTGAAGCAAGGCTCTATGACTGTCTACTAGTATAATGTCAAGTTCCAAAACCTCGCCCGTTATGCTAAGCAAGACATACCAGATGCCAAGAGCAAGATCTATCAGTTCCGCGGAGGTCTGAAAGATGAACTTCAACTTGCTCTCACCTTGTTCGAGCCTGAGGAGTTCGACAAATTCTATAACATGGCGCTCAAGCAAGAGGCAGCCCAGCTCAAGATGGAGGCTTCTAAAAAGAGGATTCGAGATGCCGTTCACTCCTCCTCATCTTCTCAAGTGGTCGCGAAACAACATAAATTTTGGCTTCCTCCTCCTCTAGTGATCCGAGCTCCCTACAACAACTCCAACAGCAACATGATCTCCGGTGGTCGTGGTTTCTCCCACCCACCCAACCCAAGCAACCAGTCGAAGCATCAGTCTCAAGGTTCCAAGTCAAGTGGTTCTCATTTCCGTCCTCTCTCAGAAGTGGTCTGCAACAAGTGTGGCCAGAAGGGTCATTATGCTAACAAGTGCCCCAACCCGAAGCGCCTTCCACCTCCACCACCTGTCAGTTCGGCTATTGTCAGGCATGATCCGAAGGTTGCAAGAGTGAATCTGATGAATGCAGCTGAAGCGGAGAACTCTTCTAATGTGATCATTGGTAACCTCTCAGTTAACTCTATCCCTGCAAAAGTATTATTTGATTCTAGTGCATCTCTCAGTTTCATTTCAAGGCCATTCTTCACCAAGCATAATTTCACTTCGGCATTTCTTGATAAGAAGTTGCAAATTATTTCTCCGGGCAAGTGCATGACTTCCAATTTGAGGGCTCCGAATGTATCTATTTGCATGGGTGATTATCGCTTTCTGGCTAATCCGGTGGTTCTCGGCAATTCCGACATTGACCTCATCCTCGGGATGGACTGGCTTTCTCAGCATGATGCGCAAATTGACTATGCACAGAAGGAAGTGAAGATTACTCATCCTGATGAAGATGTGATTATCTTCGCCTCCAGGGATAACACAATCAGGCTTTTCTCTCTTAATGACAAGGGCGAGATTAATGCCATCTCTCAAATTCCGGTGGTTAACGAATACGAAGACGTCTTTACTGAAGAACTTCCAGGCATGCCTCTACACCGTCAAGTGGAATTCGTCATTGAACTCGAGCCGGGCACTGAGCCAGCATGCCGGCGTCCGTACAAGCTATCTCATGGAGAGTTGAAGGAGTTGAAGAAGCAGCTTGATTAACAGGAGCGTTTGGGTCTCATCAGACCTAGTACGTCTCCTTGGGGTTGTGGTGTCTTATTTGTCAAGAAGAAGGATGGCACGGAGCGTCTCTGCGTTGATTACCGGCCATTGAACAAGAAGACAATAAAGAACAAGTATGTGCTCCCCAACATCAATGAATTGTTCGAGCAGCTCAAAGGAGCTAAAGTGTTCTCAAAGCTCGATCTCCGAATGGGCTATCACCAAATTCGCATTCGCGAGGAAGATATCCACAAGACTGCCTTCAGAACGAGCTACGGCTCCTATGAGTATACAATCATGTCTTTTGGTCTCGCCAATGCTCCACCTACCTTCTCGAGAATGATGCACTACATCTTCAACCCCTACACCGGCGAGTTTGTGCTTGTGTATCTGGATGATATTTTGGTATTTTCCAAGAATGAAGAAGATCACGAAAAGCACCTCCGTCTAGTTCTCGACAGACTCCGTGAACATAAGTTCTACACCAAGTTCTCCAAGTGCGAATTTTGGCTCGATAAGGTCTTGTATCTGGGCCATATCATCTCCGCTGACGGTATTGCGGTAAACCCCGAGAAAGTTGAAGCAATTGTCAACTGGGAAGCTCCTCGGAACGTCAAGCAACTCCGAAGCTTTCTTGGTCTTGCCAGCTATTGCAGAAGGTTCGTTGAGAACTTCTCCAAGATTGCCAAGCCTCTTTCCAACTTGCTGCAGAAGAATGTCAAGTACTACTGGTCTCCAGATTGTGAAGTGGCATTCAAAACTCTCAAAGAAAAGCTCGTCTCTGCTCCAGTTCTAACTCCTCCAGATGAGTCCAAGCCCTACGAAGTATTCTGTGATGCTTCTCTTCAAGGACTTGGTGGTGTGCTTATGCAGGACAAGAGTTTTTGGCATACACTTCTCGTCAACTGAAGCCAAGTGAGAAGAACTACCCCACACATGATCTTGAACTAGCATCTGTGGTACATGCTTTGATTACGTGGAGACACCTTCTGTTGGGCAGAAAAGTCAACATCTTCACCGATCACAAGAGCTTGAAGTACATCTTCACACAGCCGAATATGAACCTCCGCCAGAATCGTTGGGTCGAAATGATGCAAGAGTATGATCCCAGCATCGAATACACTCCTGGCAAGGCGAATGTGATTGCAGATGCTTTGAGCAGAAAGGCATATTGCAACAGCCTTCTTATCAAGCCGTTCCATCCTGAGCTTTGTGAAGCATTAAGGAAGCTCAACCTCCAAGATGTTCCGCAAGGTTTTCTTGCAAATCTTCAAGTTGCTCCTACCTTGGAAGATCAGATCCGTGAGGCCCAACTCAGTGATGCTATGGCGCAGAAAGTGAAACATGGTTTTGCAAAGGGTACTCCTAAATACAAGTGTTATCGCGTTGATGAGAGAGCTACCTTGTTCTTCGAGGACAGACTCGTGGTTCCCAAAGGTGATCTCAGGAAGCTCATAATGGAAGAAGCACATGATTCTCTCCTTTCCATTCATCCTGGCAGTTCCAAGATGTACCAAGACCTCAAGCAATCTTACTGGTGGACATGCATGAAATGGGAGATTGCCCAATTTGTGAATGAATGTGATGTCTGCAGAAGAGTGAAGGCAGAGCATCAACGTCCAGCCGGTCTTCTCCAACCTCTTCCTATTCCCGAGTGGAAATTCGACCACATTGAAATGGATTTCGTCACTGGCTTTCCTAAGTCCAAGAGAGGGAATGATTCTATCTTTGTGGTGATTGACAAGCTTACCAAAGTCGCTCACTTCCTTCCAGTCAAAGAATCCATCAATGCAGCTCAACTGGCATAGTTGTACACTTCCAGAATTGTGTCCTTACATGGCATCCCTCAAGTTATCTCCTCAGACCGTGGAAGTTTCTTCACTTCAAAGTTCTGGGACTCCTTTCAGTCTGCCATGGGCACTAAGATCAGGTTCAGCACTGCTTTTCACCCTCAGACTAGTGGTCAAGTCGAGAGAGTGAATCAGATTCTAGAAGACATGCTCAGAGCCTGTGTCATATCTTTTGGCATGAAATGGGAAGATTGCCTTCCATTTGCCGAGTTCTCTTACAACAACAGCTTCCAAGCAAGTGCAGGCAAAGCTCCGTTTGAAATCCTCTATGGCAGAAAGTGTCATACCCCTCTCAACCGGTCCGAGACAGGTGAACGTCAACTTCTTGGCAACGACTTGATCTCAGAGGCCGAAGAAATGTGCAAAGTCATACGTGAGAATCTCAAGGCCGCTCAGTCGCGTCAGAAGAGCTACTATGATGGCAAGCATCGTGATTTGGCCTTCAACATTGGGGATCATGTTTATCTCCGTGTTTCTCCGATGAAAGGAACCCAAAGATTCGGTATCAAAGGAAAGCTTGCTCCTAGATACGTCGGGCCTTTCAAGATCCTTGGCAAAAGAGGCGATCTATCCTATCAACTTGAGCTCCCTTCCAACTTCGCCAATGTTCATGATGTCTTTCCTGTGTCTCAACTCCGCAAGTGCTTCAAGACACCTGAACGTATGATTCCGTTTGAAGAGATTAATCTTCAACAAGACTTGTCCTACCGAGAGCATCCCGTTGCTATTCTCGAAGAAACCGAGCGCAAGACCCGCAACAAGTCCATCAAATTCTTGAAAGTCAAGTGGTCACACCATACCGACCGAGAAGCTACGTGGGAACAAGAAGATCATCTTCGTTCTGAGTACCCTTCCTTTTTCCAGTCCTAGATCTCGGGACGAGATCTTTTTGTAGTAGAGGAGAGTTTGTAATGCCCCGGATGTAATACTTTCCCTTTTGGGCAATATATGATATCTCTGGCTTCATCTATTCCATTTCGGGTTCTTCGTCTTTCGGGTTTTCGTCGTTTTTGTTGTGTGCGTGTGTGGCATTCATCCTTAGCATGTAGTCATGTGCATCGCATTGCGTTTGTGTTGTTGTTTGCATCCGGTCCCACTCGTTCCTTCCCGTTGTCCGTTTCGCGTTCCGGACCTCTCTCACATGTCCGTGGCATCCCCGAGGCCTATTTTGGTGTTTGGCCGTGTAACGTTTCCGGTTTGGCGTGAGACTTGTCGTGTGTTGTTGTTTTGGTGTGTGTAACCCGCCTGTCAAATCTCGTCGCGTTTGGAGTTCGTTTGCTACCCCAACAGTTATTCTCGTGGGCTGAAAGTACCTCCACTTTGAGGCCCAAGACACCCCTCCAAGAGCCCACCAAACCAACCCAAACCCCTCCCTTCATCTAGGTCATCCAATTCTGATCGCGTGGCTGAAAACCACACCTCATTTGGACAACCCTAGCTCCTTGTGCCTATATATTTGTCCAACTTCCCCATTTTTTGCCCTAAATAAAAAACCCTAGCCCCTTCATCCCCTTCCTCCAGCCATCTTCCTCCACTCCGGCCGGAGCTCACCGGTGCCCCGCCGGAGGAGCTCGCCGGAAGACCGCCGCCGCTGTCTTCTCCGGTCGCCGCCAGCGCCCCTCGTCCCCGCCGGCCGGTGCCGCCACCTCGCCGGCCGAGGCCGCCGCACCCCGCCGCCCGGTCTCCCTCCGCCGCCGCCTGGATTGAGGGGAGCAGGAGGCTCCCCAATCCGATCGCCAGCCGTCGCTTGGGCCAGGTCAGCGCCGCGAGCCGAACCCTAGGCCTAGCAGCGCGCCCTCCGGGCCTCCTCCGCCTCCCGCGCGAGTCGGGCCGAGGCCCAGCCAGCCGCCGCCACCTCCGATCGGGGATCGGGAGAATCCCCCGATCTGCCGTCTCCACCGCCGAACCCTAGCGGGCCGCGGGGCCCGTTAGCCCGTAGGCCGCTTCGCCCGATCCGCTCCGCCGGGTCCGCTCCGCCCACCAGCCCGATCCGCTTCGGATCCGCGGATCCCGGCCCGATCCGCTCCGCGAGGCCCGTTTGACTTCCAGATCCTGATCCGCGTTGACAGAGGTAGTTTTTTTGGCTAAGTCTGTAGATATTTTCATTGTCTGATGCTGTTTTGAAACGTGGATAACTTTTTGTGTGATGGTCCGATTTGAGTGAATGATATGTCAAAATGTTCGTGGAGACATGTACTAGGTTTTCTTCCATTGTGCCATGCATGTTTGAGGTCATCTAGATGCTTAATATCTGTTGCAAGAGTGCTACTTGTTATAAACTGCTGGTTGTAGTTGTTTTCATGCCATCTTTGCAATGTGATAACTTTTTGCATGTTTATCCAAATGATGCAAATGAGATGTCCACGCGTTCGTCATGAAATGCTCTACATGTTGGGTGCTTTAGCTTGCATGATAGATTTCATGCTGCCATGCTTATCTCCTTTGCAAAGTGCTATGTGGCTATTATGTCGTTAAACTTGTTACGAGATGCCTCGAAGAGGAACTCGTTGCTATCGTTGTGTTTGTCCCATGGATGTATGCTTAGATGTTTTGGATTCACCATCATGTGTACTTTGCTGTGGTGCTTACCACTTGCCATGTTTAGCTTTGAGGTGACTTAAACTTGCTATCAAAGATGCCATGATGAAACTGCTGTTTTAACACTTAGTGAAATTTCACTAAGTCTGGAATCTGTAATTTCCAGATGCCATGTTTGCTTGTTGTTCTAGGCCAATCCATGATAGTTTTGGAGTGACTCTTGATGATTCCTTGTAGTATATATTGTTGGCTATCCATTCATGCTCTCACATGCTTATTTGAGTGGATGTAGCATATTTAACTTTTGCTCCCAAGTTGCAACAAATTACTGCTGTCAGGATTTTGTTGTCAAGTTCTATATGTCTTAGCTTGTTGCTATTGATCCGTGGCTCCTTTGGGGATGCTCCAATGGATTTGTTTGCTGTAGGATATGTCTATTTTATGTCCATGCTCATTGCCATGATGTTTGCGTGCTGTAGGCCATTTATCTATTGCTTCGAAGTTGCTATGTGGCTGTAATTTTCAGCTTGTGCATGTTTATTGTTTCGGGTGTAACTTTTAGCCCGTAGCTCTGTTTTGAGCAAGTCCTATATGAAACTTGTGTGATTTTTCATGTAGATTCATAATATCCTATTGTTAACATGTTTTGAAGCATTTTTGCTTGATGCATATTGTTGTGCTATAACACTGTGCTTCCTAAGTAGACTTTCTGTGCTTCCATAGTGCATATGTTTTGCTTCCGTAGTGCATCAGCCATGCATCCAGTATTTTTGTGTGCGCATTGCATATTGTTTGATTCGTTGCCTTGTGTTATTGTGTTTGAGTACAGCCGAAAGCTAAGACCGAGTACGAGTACGAGCACGAGGTTACTACCAAGGTTGAGAACGAGTACCCCGATAACATTACTATATTTTCCTATTGCTAGAAGTCTCGATCTATAGTTTTGCCTCGATGCCCATGTTTTCCTGTCAGCCTCCTATTGTAACCATGAACCTGTTTAACCACCCTACCTATGCAAACCATTGTTTGGCTATACGTAGGCTTCGCTCAGCCCCTCTTATAGCATTGTTAGTTGTAGGTGAAGATTGAAGATTCCTGCTTCTTGTTGAAACTTGTTGGGATATCACACTATATTAATTATTAAATGAAATCATCTATATATTGGTAATGGGTGGAAGGCTAAGCCTTTTGCTTGGTGATTTGTTCCACTCATGCCGCTAGGAACCGTATAAACCGGTGTTATGTTCCTTGGTTATGCGTTCCTCACACTGTTGGGGTTATGGGACCCCCTCGATAAACCGCTAAGTGCTAAGTCTTTTCCAGCAAGTCCCAACATTGGTACTATTTGCCTAATAACTAAAAACTTGCATAGGGACTAGCTGTCCCTTTTATTTTAATCAACAACCCCGGGCCAGTGCTCCACATGAGTGTTGGTCCGAAACGAGCAGACTGCGGGGCCGCCTTGGGGAAACCCGAGGTATCTGGTATCCACCTGTAGGATGACTCATCCGGTCGTGGCCTGAGACTAGATATGCGCGGCTACTGTTAGGGTGTCGGCACGCCGAGAGGATTTGCTGGATTAGCCTTACCTTAGTTCGGAGTATCTTGAGCACGGGATTCCGAGAATACTCGAGCCTTCCCCCCTTGGAGTTGCGACTCCGCGGATCGTGGGCTTGTAATGGGCCAAGTTGGAACACCCCTGCAGGGTTATGAACTTTCGAAAGCCGTGCCCGCGGTTATGTGGCAGATGGGAGCTTGTTAATATCCGGTTGTAGAAAACTTGACACCATGTTCCAATACACTACCAGCGTGAGTACCGTGACGGTCATTTTCCGAAAGGGATTCAGAAAGTGAACACGGTGGGGTTATGTTTGACTGGCTAGTTAGGATCACTTCATGATCATCTCTCTACCGAGGCACCTTCTCTTCTTGCTCTCTTTTACGTAAGCTAGGCTAGTGCTGCTGCAGACTCTTGTTCTTTCTTCAGCCTTGTTCCACACCCAAGGCTTAAATAGTCGTGTTACCCGGGAACGGGATTGCTGAGTCCTCTGTGGCTCACAGTTACTTCAACACCCCAGATGCAGGTACGATGGTGAGCTACACAGGCGATGGTACCGAGCTAGACTGGGAGTACGACGAGGAGCATAGCCGTTACTATGTGAACTATCCGGTTGATCAGTAGAGCTTCTACTAGGATTCGATCTAGACCTGTGGTTTAATGTTATGTTTGGTATCTTGTCATTTGGATCTTACCCTTAGATGGGCTGTGATGTTTTATTGAATAATGTTTGAACATGTAATGAATTTGTGTGACATGGCGAGTGTAAGCTAACTATGTTTTCAGTTTTCCATCCCAATTTTTACATGAGATGTGCAAAGGTACCAAACTTGCGATCATTCCAGAATGGGCTTATATCTTTAAGTCGTGCCTCGACACGTAGGAGATATAGTCCCATCCTGGGCATTACAGGTATGGACTGGATGACAACTCATTACGCCAAGATTGATTGCTACACTAGGACCGTTCAACTTACACACCCATCCGGCAAGACAGTCAATGTCTTGACCCGAATGGCTGACCGTCAGCTCTACTCTCTTAATGCCAGCGCTCTACCAGAACTCGGAGATATACCGGTAGTCCGTGACTTTCCGGATGTTTTTCCAGAAGAACTGCCAGGTGTTCCACCTGACAGAGATGTCGAGTTCGTGATAGATCTTATTCCAGGAACTGTCCCAATCTCTAGGAGACCCTATTAGATGGCACCCCTAGAATTAGCTGAGCTTAAGAAACAACTCGATGAGTCCTTGAAAAAGGGTTTCATCCGTCCTAGTTCTTCCCCTTGGGCTTGTCCCGTCCTCTTCGTCAAGAAGAAGGATGGAACGGAACGGATGGTTGTAGATTACCGACCTGTCAATCTGGTCACAATAAAGAACAAGTATCCGCTCCCCAGGATCAATGACCTGTATGATCAACTCGCTGGATCCTCAGTCTTTTCTAAAATAGATTTGAGGTTGGGCTACCATCAAATCAAGATCAAGAACGGGGACATTCCTAAAACGGCTTTTGTTACTTGTTATGGCCAATACGAGTACACCGTCATGTCCTTCGGGTTAACCAATGCCCCAGCCACCTTCTCCCGGCTAATGAATTCTATATTCATGGAGTATTTGGATAAATTTGTCGTGGTATACCTCGATGATATACTCATCTACTCCAAGAACAAGAAAGACCATGCCGAGCATCTAAGGCTGGTATTGACGAAACTTCGAGAGCACCGCCTTTATGCCAAATTCTCTATATGTGAATTCTGGTTGCCGGAAGTGACCTATCTAGGCCATGTGATCTCTGGCAAGGGTATTGCTGTCAATCCCGAGCGAGTTCAAGCCGTCCTTCATTGGACACCCCCTGAATCGGTCAAGCAAGTTAGGAGTTTCCTTGGCTTAGCGAGCTATTGTCGACGCTTCGTCGAGAATTTCTCCAAGGTTGCTAAACCTCTAACTGAACTCCTCAAGAAAGATAAAAAGTTTGAGTGGACCCCACAATGCGAGTCCAGCTTCCAACAACTGAAAAGACGCCTGACATCTGCGCCCGTACTGGTACCACCAGACTTTTCCAAGGATTTTATTATCTACTGCGACGCCTCGCGACAAGGACTAGGTTGCATACTCATGCAAGATCATCAAGTGATCGCATACGCATCTCGATAGTTGCGTCCACATGAGGATAACTGTCCTACACATGACCTAGAGCTTGCAGCTGTAGTCCACGCACTCAAAAATTGGCGACATTACCTTCTTGGTAATCGCTGTGAAATATTCACTGATCACCAAAGTCTGAAATACATCTTCACCCAACCGGATCTAAATCTCAGGCAAAGACGTTGGGTTGAGTTGCTCACAGATTACGACTTAGGAATCACTTACACCCCTGGGAAGGCCAATGTCATGGCCGACGCACTAAGTCGTAAGTCTTATTGTAACAACTTGATGTTACAACAAGGGCAACCACTTCTTCACGAGGAATTTCGTAAGCTTAACCTTCACATTGTTCCTCGAGGATTCCTTTCCACCTTGGTGGCGAAACCTACCCTTATGGATCAAATCATAGCTGCCCAGAAGCAAGATACAGGGATTTCCTGAATTAAGAGAAACATTCACAAAGGAGTTGCAGGTTGTTTCTCCATTTATAACAGAGGTGTTGTTTCCTTCGAGAACCGTTTAGTGGTTCCCAAGAACCAACATCTATGGCAGTTAATCCTTAAGGAGGCTCATGAATCTCCTCTCACGACTCATCCCGGTAGTACCAAAATGTATCAGGACCTACGTCAGAGGTTCTGGTGGACTAGGATGAAGAGAGAAATCACTCAATTCATTGCTAACTGTGACGTTTGTCGTCGAGTCGAAGCAGAGCATCAACGGCCTGCTGGCACCCTTCAACCTTTTGCTATTCCTGAATGGAAATGGGACAAGATCGGTATGGACTTCATTACCGGGTTTCCCAGGACCAGGAAAGGGAATAATGCTATCTTCGTCATTATCGACCGTCTCTCCAAAGTAGCTCATTTCCTGCCTGTTCGAGAGAGTATTACCGCTAGCCAGCTAGCAGATTTATATATCTCTCGGATAGTATCACTTCATGGTGTGCCGTTGGAGATTAACTCAGACCGTGGAAGTCTTTTCACTTCACCATTCTGGGAAAGTTTCCAGAATGCTATGGGGACTCATCTCTCTTTCAGCACCGCCTTCCATCCTCAGTCAAGTGGTCAATTTGAACGAGTCAATCAAATTATGGAAGATATGCTTCGAGCCTCTGTCATCTCTTTCGGTATGGACTGGGAGAAGTGTCTTCCATTTGCCGAATTCGCTTATAACAATAGTTATCAAGCCAGCTTGGGCAAGGCTCCCTTCGAAGTTCTACATGGACGAAGGTGTCGAACACCTCTTAACTGATCATAAACCGGGGAAAGACAATTCTTTGGTCCGGATATGATCCAGGAAGCAGAAGAGCAAGTTCGCATCGTTCGTGAGAAATTGAAAACAGCCTAGTCTCGCCAGACGAGCCAATATGATAGTCATCATAAGGCTGTGACTTTTGAAGTCGGTGATAAGGCTTACCTTCGGGTTACTCCTCTTAAGGGAACCCATCGCTTCGGTATCAAAGGCAAATTGGCCCCTTGTTACATCGGTCCTTTTCGCATTCTTGCCAAACGAGGAGAAGTTGCCTACCAATTGGAACTACCTCCGCACCTTTCCAGAGTTCATGATGTCTTCCACGTTTCTCAACTCAGGCGTTGCTTCTCGGATCCTATCCGCGGAGTGGACCACGAAAAGCTTGATCTCCAGGACAATCTCACTTATCGAGAATACCCCGTTCATATTCTTGATCAAACCGAGCGAACCACTCGACGTCACAATATCAAGTTTCTCAAGGTTCAATGGTCACATCATTCCGAGAGTGAAGCTACTTGGGAAAGGGAGGATCGTCTTCAACTTGAGTACCCCACCCTCTTTCCGGAGGAACCCGAATCTCGGGACACGATTCTTTTGAGTGGGGGTGAGTTGTCACATCCCTAGTCAGTGCTTGCATTAGGACTAGCTAGAGTGTGCATCATGTTTACTTTCCAAAGAAACTTGAAATGGGAGTGACAGAAACCCCAGCACCCCTCTTCTAACAACTAGGGTTTGTTAAAATCTTTTCCAATGTACCCAAAATGCCCTTCAAAAATGTTCACCATTTCTGCCTTGGTCCTAAACCTCTGCCAAAAATGGTGCACAATTTTCTAGGACACCCAAGGTCTTTGGATTAATTCATATGGTGTTTGCATTAGGGCATTTAAATGCTATAAAATATTTTATGTGCCCAAATAATCATAAACTAAAATGTTCCATACTGTTCATATTATATACAGTGGGCATGACCAGTTTTATGAGTTATAAAAATGTTCTGGCATTTTATTTAATTCAACAAAGTTGCAAAACAAATGAAACAGAAAGTAAATTGAAAAAAAATAGAAAAAGCAGACTTACCTGAGCCCACCTACCTGCCTGGCCCAGACGGCCCAGCCCACCAGGGGCATCCCCGTCTTCTTCGCCGTGCCAGCGCACGAAGCAGCTCGGTGGCGAGCGCCGCCGATGCGCCGGCCACCTCCTGCCTGCCGGGCTGGCCCTTCGACCCTCTGGATGGAACCGACGATGCCACGCAGACCCCCTCGACCGTTTCCCCCTCTCCCCTGAGTCTATCCCCTCCTCTCTCCCCTCCGCCGAGCTCCACCAAGCGAGCTCGTCGCCGTCGATCGCTGCCACCGCACCCTACGCCACTCCCTCGCCTCCCCGACGCACCATTAGCTCCGCCGCATCGCCCCTAAGCTCCCCACCGACACACACGACGCCTGAAGCCCTGCAACGCCCTCCCCGCCGTTGTCTTCAACATTCGGCACCGGAGATCGCCGCCGCCCGTACGCCGCCGTCCGACCTCCCCCGAGCTCGTTTTGACGCCCTCTACGACCGCTGTGAGCTCACGCTTCGAACCCCTCTCTCCACGGGCTCGAGTACGCCTTGTAGCTGCCGCCCCTTGCTGACCGTAGCTCACCGCCGCCGGCCACAGGCACCATGCCTCGCAGCTGAGCACGCCATTAGGATCAGTAGATCACCAGCAAGCTAATGCCAGCTCTAACTTCTCCTACCGTGCACCACAACGCCGTCCGGGCCAACTCCGTGCGAGCGCCGCCGCGGACGAGCTCGTCGCTGTCAACTCCGGCGACCTTTCGACCAACCAGTGGCACCATTGGATGCGGTGCATCACCAGGAGCACATAGACCCCATCCGGGCGACAAATGGTCGCCGGAACAAGGATTCCGACGAGTGACCGCCGTGCGATATGGTCGCCGCCGGCCAAACTCCGGCGGACTGACGTGGCCTGTTAATTAGGAGCTAACAGTAATTAGATTAACCACTACAGTCACTGACAGTGGGCCCCATCGCTTAGTCAAACCCAGTCAACTCTAGTTTTGACCGGAATTAGCTCCAGAGACACTGACATGAGGGACCCACCAGTCAGGTTTGACCTGGATCAGGTCTGTTGACTTGCTGACGTCAGCATGATGTCAAGCTGACGCAGTAAAGGATTTTCTGGGATTATTTGATTTAAAAACAATTCAGGAAATTCCAGAAAATGCTTTAAACTTCAAAAATCATATAAATTCAACAGTAGGTCAGATGGAAAAGATTTATATATGAAAATTGATCAGAAAAATCCAATCTTTCCAATGGCACTTGTTTCATGCATGTTTGAGCAAGTTAACCTAGCTGTATACATTAAAACATGATAATGCACTTTAATAATTAATAGTTTGTGTTTCAATTTGAATCCTTGATTCAAATGGGCTCAAATCCTTCTGGTTATAGTTGCATTAGCCCAAAACACATGCATCTTGCCATATCATGAGCATGCATCATATTGTTGCATTTGTTTGCTTATTGATTGTATCGCCGGTATTCTCCGTGTTAGGTCCTGCTCCCGAGGATACTTCTGCGTATCCAGCTGAAGAGCAGTACCCGACAACCACTCTGTCAGTAAGCAATCATTGATCATTTCGATACAAACCCATCTTCTCGCTCCTGCTCTCTTTTACTGCATTAAGGCAACAGCGTGTGAACTGCTACTTGTTGCGGTAGTTGAACCCTATTCCCTTGCATGACCTGTCATTGCCATAGTAAATAGTTGAAACCCACTAGCATGTGTAGGAGTTGATTGAGCCATGTGATGTGTGATCCACCATGCTATTTGTTTATGTTGCCTGCTATGCTTAGAGTTGTGTCAGGTCTGATTCATCAGGGTGATGGATCAGAGTGAAATGATCATACCGATAAAGAGAAGGAAGTGTGGAACACGTTTGGTAAAGGTATCGATGAAAGGCCATGTAGGAGTACGTGGTGGGTTGTTTCACTGGAACCGTCAACAGGACCTGAGATCTGTATGTGTGATTCAAGTTACAGTTACTACCACGCATTGGGCTCCGGGCGCTCCAAGCCCTCTCGACTTATTAGTTACCCTTGATCTCTGTCCAGGAGTTGCAACTAGTTTCTGGTGCTTGTAGTTTACTGGTGGTCGTGCACAGCGCTGACCCTCGGGGTGGGCTGTGATGCGACAAGTACGTGGCACGGTGTACCGGTTGCCCGTTTGGTGACTCGAGAACCCTGTACACATCGTTTGGGGCCGTGAGCGACACCCCGGCTGGATCTCCCCATGGATGGAACCCAAATAGGCGATAAACCTGGACGAGAGACTTTTGTAGTTAGTCAGGTCGTGGCCGACACCCTCGCTGGGCTTCCGCTTGAAGGTTGCCGAGTACATGTCGAGTAAACGGCGATAAGTGGTGGAAGCGTGTGTGAAGATTTACACCCCAGCAGGGTTACCAATCTACTCGAATAGCCGTTGTTCGCGGTACGGACTACTTGATTACTCTCATAGTTCATAGACAAGTTGATGGATACTACTAAAAGCCTCTAGACAAGTGTGAGTGCCATGGATGGCCCTTCCGTAGGATGACGGAAGAGGATCCTCGGTGGTGTATTGTTGTGGTGAGTAGAGGACTCGTCTTGCAATCTGTTGAGAGTTGTAGTATAGGTTAGCCAAGAGTCAAAGCTGGCTTTCTGCTATGAACTCCACTACCCCTATTGATAGTGTTGCATGTATGATAAGTTCTGTTGTAAGACTCGCTGAGTACCTTTGTACTCATGTTTGCTTAATAACTGTTGCAGAGGAGAACCCTGCCCCTTCTGATGGGTTCTACATAGACGTTGACGTCGACGAGTAGCTTGCTACCCAGACGGAGATCTGGAGCTTGTGAAGGGCCTTATAGACAGTCAGGCTACACCAAGCCTGTTTTATTTTCCAAGTTGTCTGTACTCAGACATGTTAGCTTCCGCTTGTGCTTGTATGACTGTATGACTTGAGTGTTGGGTCATGTGACCCCTGCCTATATGGATATGTTATGTATGGCTCTTGGAGCCTTTTAAATAAAGTAATTTGAGTCATAGAGTTCTGTTGTGATACAATGTTGTATTTGCACATATTGAGCATTTTGTGTTTATGATTGAAATGCTTGGTATGTGTGGGATCCGACACCTAGTTGTTTTCCTTTGGTAGCCTATCTTATAGGGAAATGCCTCGTAGTGCTTCCAATGAGCCTTGGTAGCTTGCTACTGCTCGGAACACGTAGGCTGGTCGGCATGTGTCCTTCTTCGTTCCTGTGTCTGTCCCTTAGGGGAAATGTCACGCGTTGTTCCTTTATGTCCATGTAGCTTGCTACGACTTGGGTTCATACGTTGATGACCGACACGTTCGTTGCTGGGTCATGGATGCCTGTCTCTATAATTTAGTGCCACTTTTGGTTTATAACTAGCCATGTCGGCCCGGGTTCTCTGTCATATGGATGCTAGCGATACTGTCATATACGTGTGCCAAAGTGCGCAAACGGTCCCGGGCCAGGTAAGGTGGCACCCGTGGGGATACCGTGCATGAGGCCGCAAAGTGATATGACGTGTTACAGCTAGATCGGTGTGACTTAGGATCGGGGTCCTGACATCTTGCGGCGTGAGGAAGCGTTGATGTTGGAGGCCACGGAGGGCAGCCTTGAGCTCGAGCGGCTGGAGGCGAGGGAGCGCCACGTGACCCTGGCCGAGGATGCTGTCTCAGCTTGCGAGGCTAGAGTTCAAGAGTAAATCGACCAGAGGGTGGCGAAGGCCAGCGCAAACCTTGCCAAGGAGTATGGCCTGAAGTTGGAGCTCCTGCGGGCGAAAGCTGATGGGAGAACTACAGCCCTCTGGATGAAGCTGGAGGAGGTAGAGCAGCGCGAGAGGGTCACCACGGCAGCCCAGTCTTCTGCTCAGGCCAAGCTGGACTCCGCGGCAGAAGTCCAGCTTGGCCGTGGCAGGATGTCTACGTGGCAATTTTGCAGCGCATAGGCTCTTACCCCGAGGGCGTCCTGCCGAGGTTACAAGGGTCCGTTAGGAGATCTCAAGGTACGATCTTCAAAAACGGCCAAAAGGCGACAAAATCCAGCAGAAATCAACGGAATCCCCCCCCCCATTTTTGGCAACGATCAAGACTTCAAATTTGATTCGAAAAGGCAATGAATCAAGTTACAAAGAAAGGGAGAGGAAAGGAAATAGCCACGTCCAACACCTATCTAGTCTTCAGGACTTCCACCAGTGTGGAGCTAAGTGCTACCACTAGGACGTGGGAGGGAGCCCCCGAGGCCCGAGGGCGGCACTCCGGAGACTCCGGGGCGTGTATAGCCCCGCTCATTATTACGTCAGAGTGTCACGAGCGGAGACCGTCACAGGTGTGAGGCTTACTTCATATCACCAGATGAGGGCCCCGCCTTGCACCGTCCACGACCACCGTTGGGGCGTCCGGAAACCAGGACGACACCAAGGGGCAAGGGGGACGCCAGCGGCGCACACGGTGACCACGGGCCCTCTGCCCCTGGGGGGGGAGGGCTTGTAGATGCTCCCCTCGGCAGAGGACATACCTCTGCTTGCTACTTTGCTCCACGCGACGCGGGGTAGGCCGCGTCTCTAGGCCCTCCATGTGCAGCCCCCAGCGCTCTGCCCCGGTCGAGGGCGGAACCGCCACTCTCGAGTCTTCGACCATTATCGTGGTCTGGTTCACCTGCAGCCCATTGTTAGTGCACGCCTGCTGCTACGATACCTGCTGCACCCCGTCGTCGTCACTCAAGGTGTCGATGGAGCCCCCAGGAGACTCGTGGTAGTCTTCTGCGTCGAGCATCCCGCTGTTCCATCTCGGCCCTTGGAAGGCATTGGGGCCTTCCCCAAACACGTACGCCAGATCCACCAGATGGGGCAAGTAGGCTTCGTCGATTGCCCCACTGAGGACACCGCCCAAGTGCCCCACGCCGTGAACATCCAGCTGCGGCACTTGGCCTTAGCGGCCGATGGGTTGTAGTCTGGCGCGCCCTCGTAAGGGGCCGTCGGCACTTGCTCCTACATGTGACGAAGTTGCTGCGGCCGGACGGATGGCACGGGCGCCCATGTTGGTGTCGTCGGGGCCCTCCATCGCCCCAGGTGGCGCGCAGGCTTGTCGGGACCTCGCGTGCACCCCACCCACGACCTGGGGTGTGGGTGAGGAGCAGAATGGCGGCGCGCCCCTGCAGGCGTAGTCATGCAGTTCGGCGACGCGTTCCAGCAGCACGTCACGGCCGTCGTCGACCAGCCTGCATTGTAACAGCTCTCGCGCCACGATGAGCGTAGCCCTCATGTTCGCCTGCTCCTGTCGGGTGTGCGGTGCAGTTGCCGGGGCGTAGTTCGAAGATCGCGCTGCAGAGCGGGCGCGCCGTGACGCCAAGGCGGAGGTTGCTGGTCCGCGTCTCCTGCAGCCGGTGGCGTTAGGCGGTGCGGGGGCCGCCTGAAGCGCGGGGTTGAGGCCTTCATGGGAGGACGGCGCCGCCCGCGCGGGCCAGGCTGCCCAGTGGTCAGCGTGAACCCCCTGATCGTCGGCCATCGGGACAGCGGAGTGGTAAAGAACTGAACGACGGAAGAGAAGATCCGCCGCACCCCTACCTGCTGCGCCAAATGTCGGATTTGGGGTTCTGGCAAAACCGTTGAGGTTCGAACAGTGGGGTGCACACGAAGATCTCCCCTTTCCGCTCTAGCTAGCTCTCACACCGATTCCTAGGCCTACCTCGTCGAACTGAAAGAACAAGGGACACAAGGGTTTCAACTAGTTCGGGCCACCGTTGTGGTGTAATAACCAAATCAAATTTGGTGTGGTGGATTGCCTTATAGGCTGAGTATGGACTAGTACATGGGAAGAACAACCTCCTGAGGCGAGGAGCTTTAGCGCTCGGGTGAGCTTGTGGGCATCAGGGTAGTCTCCATGATCCCCCCTTCTATGGTGGTGGCTAGTCCTATATATAGAGGCCCGGATCCTCTTCCCAAATATTGAGCGGGAAGGGAACCCACAACATCCAAGTTTGAACGGGGACAACTAGTACAAGCTATCCCGATGAAAGGTGGTCTTCGCCTGCCAAAGGATCTGGTGGTGACCCCGCCGTGGGCTCCGCGATGACCTCATCTCTGTTGTCCTGATGGTCTTGGTCTTGTTGCACCGATATGGAAACCTTTTCCTGATGCCTCGGGACTCCTCGCCTGAGCCTGCCCCCTTAGCACCAAAGAGGAAACTGGCAGCCTGCGCCGCTGGCGCCCACCTAGCCTTGGTCGTCATGGCTCACTTCGCGGGAACCTCACGAGGTGCCCCTTGCCTTCATATCTCCGCTCCTCGGGATCTAGCCTAGTGAGGCTGCCCCAGGGGAGGTCTTGCACCGTCCGCCTCGTGAGGCTCAGCCCTTTGCGAGGGTCTTGAGTGGTTCCTGATGGGATTGGTCTGTACCAGGCCGCTGGACAAGCCACGCTCTGGGCTACAGGCAGACAAGTCTGGGTACGCCCGTTCCCAGGACGCCGACAGTGACTATAACTTGGAATATCAGATCTAGAACATAGATATACTTATGATAACATAAACTGTTCAGATATAAAATCATGGCACCTGGGCCCGAAGTGACAAGCATTAAGCATGGCAAGGTCATAGAAACATCAATCTCAGAACATAGAGGATACTAGGGATCAACCCTAACAAAACTAACTAGATTACATGATGAACCTCATCCAACTCCTTACCAACCAACGAGCCTACGAAGGAATTACTCACTCCAAGTGGGGAGCATCATGGAATTGTAGATGGAGAAGGGTTGGTGTTGACGAAGATTCCCCTCTCGGGAGCCCCAAACGGACTCCAGATCTGGCCTCTCGAGGAAGAATGGGAGATGGCGGCGGCTCCGTCTCGTGAAATGCGATAATTCTTTCTCCCTGATTTTTTCTGAAAAATAGGATTTTATAGCGTCGGTTTCAGGGTCTGCGGGGCCACCAGTTGGGGACAACCCAGCTGGGCACGCCTGTAGGGGGGGCAGGGTTGTGCCCACCCAGGTGCCCCCTCCGATGGTTCTTGGCTCCAGAAATTCTCTTTTATTATATAAGAATCCTCGCAATGTTTTGTTCCATTCCGAGAAATTTAATTTCTACACAAAAAACAACACAACGGTAGTTCTGCTGAAAATAGCATTAGTCCGGGTTAGTTTCATTCAAATCATGCAAATTAGGGTCCAAAACAAGAGGAAAAACGTTAGGAAAAGTAGATACGATGGAGACGTATCACTAATGTCAAGGAAGATGATGAGCAAATGTTGGCTCGCTTCTTGAACGGCCTCAAGCACCCTATCAAGAAGATTGCGGATTTCCAGCCAAGGCAGAGCGCCAAGTCGAAGAAGACTTCAAATACGCCAAGTACTCTTCCAAGACTCCCTGCTCATACACTCAAGCGACTACAACTTTGGCACCTCCTACATCGCGAGCATTTCCAAGTACAGGCGACAAGTCCACTTCCAAGGAACATATGCCTTCTTCGAGTCGTCCACCAGCAAGCTTGTACAAGTCCAAAACGTAATCAACTCTATCACCACCGGATGAACCCATTAATACAAGCTCCATGAAATATTTTACATGGGGTAGCCGAGGACACAAGTCATACGAACATACCAATTGGCGCACCATGATCATAAATGATGATGTCACATACGACTCAGTGAGTGAAGATGAGATGGAAGTGCTTGCACAAGTGGCCATGCATAGCCAAGTGAACGAGGATGAAGACCATCAAGTCTTTTGTGACCACGACTCAAGTCCCGCTCTCGTCATCTCCAAAGTCTTGAAACTTCAACAAAAAGAAGACGAAGACCAAAGATGTCATATCTTCCACACCAAGGCAGACATCCAAGGGCGTTCAATCAAGGTCATCATCGACGGAGGAAGTTGTCACAACCTAGCAAGTGAAGAACTCTACTCCAAGCTTGTCACGGGAAACCATGGCCACCTATGGGACAGGAGTCCCTTTTGGTTCAGTGGGGGATGGGCATGTTGCAAAAGAGCGGAGGGGCGTGGCGCAGCACGACAGAGAACACACGGGCAGTTTTTACCTAGGTTCGGGCCACCGTGAGGCGTAAAACCCTACTCCTACTTTGGTGGATTGATGGTGGAATGTGGAAAAGGGCACGACGTTCCTGCCCAGCAAGGTTGCCTCAGGGAGAGAGTCGCTACGCGCGTATGAGTGTGTGGATTCAAAATGGCCGAATCCTTTCTACGGTTGCCATGGGCCTCCTTTCATGGATTAAGGGGTCACCACCGTGGCAAATCAGTCTTTTCATTATGATTAGATAGCAAATGGTGCTATCATACCTAACTCCGCAAGCTGACAGAGCGCACTAAATGCACTGCTTAGTGTCACATCATGGCTCGCCCGTCAGGATCTGCTGATTGCTTGACACGTCTCAAGACAGGTGTCACTTGGAGGTTCTTTCTGTAGCAAGTGGCTACCATGTGGCAATGGACTGCCACCGAGCCACTTAGGAGCTTGACATCGCGCTAATTGACGACGAGTGTCGCTGTGAGGTGGTGGTTTGCCTCCGCGAGCCTCGGTAGGCCTACCAGGGCGATCTCAGAGGATTACTTCTGGGTGATCCCAAACTTGTCGAGCTCGCCTGCCATGCAAGGGAGGCTTTTCCCTTATTGGTATCTTGCTCCTTCGGCTTGCTGTGGTTGTCTTGATATCCTGGTGTTGGTGTCAAAACCACTAGATCTTGGGTAGGGGGTCCCAAGTTGTGTATCTGAGGATCAATGGTAACAAGGCACAACAAGCAAACAATGTTTACCAAGGTTAGGGCCCTCTTAAAGGTGGTAAAACTCTACTTCCCGCTTGACTGAATTTGATGTGTATAGGGGTTACAAGCGTTGATCTACCTCGAGATCGTATTGGCTAAACCCTAGCAATCTAGGATGGGATTATTCTGATAGCCTCTACGGACTAAACCCTCTAGTTTATATACACACCGGAGGGACCTACGGATGTACGGAGTCATCTTGCAGAGGAAGGAGACATTACACCTAGACACAAAACTTGTTATTCTTTGCACATAGGAGTCCTACCCGGACACGAGGGATAATCCTCTGTTTTATCTTCACGTCCCATCAGTCCGGCCCATATCGAATAGTCCAAACACCCGAGGACCCCCTAGTCTAGGACTCACTCAGTAGCCCCTGAACCATTTTTCGATGACAATGTGTTCGGCATGCAAACTGTCTTTGGCATTGCAAGGCGGGTTCCTTCTTCAAAACGTTTTAAATTACCTTCCTGCATAAAGGAACTATTTCCGGCTCTGCATGATTAATACAACTCTTAGCCACGAAGTCAAGACGTCAAAATAGGAACAATATCTTTACTGGCAACTTTTTTCGATGAACGTCATACTTGACCATTTAACATTTCGAACCGTTTTCATGCCTCTCATTCCGTGTTTCAAGGCATAGCTTCCACCGGCACATCTTGTCGAAACAGAGATCATGCCCGCCCATTACGGGATTCTCATCAATATGCTTTGGGTAACCCAACCGTACCTTACGCATGACCTCGTTGGGAACATGCAAGTTTTATGGCCTGAGTGGGGGGCATTTGGTATTTTCACCATCTATAAAAGGATAAATACCCCTCCTTTTTCCTCACGCCTTCCCCTAGCCTATGTCTCCCAATCTTCTAGCTCCAGCGCCCGCAGCTCCAATCTCCTCAAGCACCACCTCCTTCTCCAGCAATGGTCGGGTCCGGCTCTAAGGGTAAGTGGGAGGCCTCCATCGTCACCGAGAAGGACGTGAAGGATCTCCGGAGCGTAGGCTATCTGTTCGCAGACATAGAGCATGGGATCCCAGACAAAGATCAGGTTATTCCTACTCCAGAGCCTAATGAGAGGGTCGTGTTCATTCCGCATTTCCTTCGGGGGCTAGGTTTTCCCCTCCACCCCTTCGTCCGGGGTCTTTTGTTCTTCTGGGTGTTAGATTTCCATGATCTAGCGCCAAATTCCTTCCTACACATATTGGCTTTTATATTCGTGTGTGAGGCTTTCCTCCGCATCCCCCCCACACTTTGGCCTCTGGCTCAAGGTCTTCAATCTAAATCCGAAGGTGGTCGACGAACAACACGCGGATTGCGGCGGAGCTATGGTGAGCAAGCTCCCCAACACCACCTGACCCAAAGGGGCCTTCGTGGAAGTAGTCAAGGTATGGCAGCAGGAGTGGTTCTATATAACCGAACCCCATGAAGCCACCTGGGCGGCCACGCCCGATTTCAAATCCGGACCCCCAGTGGGACTCACCTCATGGACTGCCAAGGGCCTTGATTGAGGTCCAAATCGGAGGTGAAGATGCTCCAGAATCGCATCTCCGATATGTTGGCTGACAACACTAGTCTAACTGACGTTGTTCAAGTGATGCTCTTCCTCCGCACTCTTCCCCGCCAGCTTTGGGCCTCGCCCTGTGGGAGTTCAACCCGGAGGAGCCACGGACCCTGAAGTGCTTCTTCGGCACCACGCGCGAAGATATATGGAAGCAGCTCTTCAAGGCTCAGAAAAGGTGGACGAAGAAGGTCGAGGACATCAGATTCGATAGTGAGAACCCGGCCTTGGCGGTAAGCATTTATTTTACTGAAGACCTATCCGGTCAATATTTTAGATATAATAGACATTATATTGCTTGTGTTCCTTACAGGTCTGGATGGCGAAGGCAAAGCGGATTAACTGTCCTACACTGCTGCCCAAGGGCCCGACCACACCCCAGCTGACGAAGATGCTGGTTCTGGCGCCTTATCAAGCGCCAGAGAAGAAGGCCAAGAAGAAGAGGTGCAAGGAGGCCAAGGGCCGCCGCCGCCCCAAGGGTCCTTTGGAAACTGTGTCCGGAGAGACCGAAGCCCTCTCCTCCCATGAGGGAGAAGAGGAGGAAGAAGAAGAGGGTGGCCTCCGAAGACCAGGAGGAGGGGGCGCCGAGGAGGAGGAAATTGACCCTCCCGGACAGTTCAGATTCAGGATCCGAAGTGGTCCCTCGGAGACCTCCCAGGGTGAAGCCCCTGACCGAATCATATGTATTCAGAAACTCACTGTTCTCTTTGGTTTACTTGACTCCATTATGTAAGTTACCTTGTTTGTTGCCTTTCAGCCATCCCCGCGTGCTCCCCGGTACTCCATCATCGAAGCGGAATTCTCTACCGGCCAAAAAGTTAGAGAGTGAGACACCGCCGTGAGCCCCCTCGCATACCGTCATGGAGGACACCGAAGTGTCATCCCTGAGGATGTCCCCTGCCCGAGAGGGAGTAAGCGGGGCCAATAAGAGAGCGCCCGAGGTTAACACCTCGGTCGCCGGAAACCAAGGGAAGGCGGTCCCCCTAACGACCGACGACGGAGAGCCCAATTAATCCGGGCTCCAGCTAAACACCATTCCGGCGGTTAGTACGACTTTGGAATCAGATAAGCAACCCCCTATGAAAGACGGGAGAGGAGCACCAGCTCCATCGGCAGCCTCCATTAATACGGAGGTGCCCAACGCTCTGGAGGAAGCATTGCACAGCGCTTCTGTCGTGGTGGAACACCGCACCCTGATGGGTGCAGTTACGGGGAAGATTTAATCTACTAAGAGTGGACTGAATGAAGCCTTCAATAATCTACTGACGGGCTTTGAGGTATGCGATGCAATGTTCTAAAAAAACTTTACACTTTATTCATGTAGAATAATAATCATGTGTACGGATAGTAGCACCTGATGCTTTGTTTGGTTTTAAAGAAACCAAACAGAGGATCCATATAGTATTCGGTAGTGTAACATACTGTGCTGTTTTTTGAAACAGGCCTCCATGCTGGCGGCAACTGCCCAGGCCGCAGAAGTTTCCGAACTCAATCGGAAGCTTCAGGTGGCCAACGAGGAACTCGACCGCATCAATAAGCGGCTCGACGAAACGCAAGGTATGCGCATGGTGTTAAAAAAATATTCTCATATCAGAGATGATATGTATAATGAGAGGTTAACTCATCTGATGTTTTGATTATGATGACAGCTAGCGCCGCCAAGGACGAGACTCTCAAAGGCGCCCTTGCCTGGGCCAAAAAGGAGGTAGAGGCGAATAAGGCAGCCTCTAACAAAGCGGCTGCTGAAATGGAGGCCGAACAAGCTGCCCGCCACCAACATGAAGCTCGGGTGGCCGAAGTCGAGCATGAGATGAAGGATGCCAGCAGCAAATGCGAAACTTTGGAGCAAAAGACTTCAGACTAGTCAACCGAGCTTGCCATGGCTCTCCATGATGCCAAAGAGGCACAAAGCGAGTCCTGAAGTGCTCGCGAAGAGATCCACCAGGCGAGTCAGATAGCGGATGGTAAGGCATTTCTTTTGCAGAGTATCTTTAGAGGGCATAGGTATGCTTTGCTCACCTGAGTGTGGAGTTCTCCAGGCGTGTTAGAGGATCTTCCGAAGAGTGCCACTGATGCCTCACAGTTCTTCTAAGCCCAGGAGGGGAACTCGACCAAGAAATTGTTCTGGTTGCAATTTCTCGCGCCGGAATCCCGACACCTCTGAGCGATCAGCTGAAGCAGCTGGTGGAGCTGCATAGGGTGGTAGGTCTGGCCATGAAGGACTTAATAGTCAAACTTTGGCCAATCGAGCCGATCCCTAGCAGCTACTTCAGTTTGGTGAAGCGGCTCATTGATGCGCGGCCGCGGATTGATGGTGTGAAGCGCTCGGCCTGCATAGAGGGTGCTTGGATGGCCTTCGCTCGTGTCAAGATGCAATGGGCGAGTTGAAGGTCACCAAAGTGGCAACTGCAGGTCCCCCCGAAGGCAAAGATCATCTGAAGCCAGAGAGGTACTTCGCTGATGTCCTAGAAAGAGCCCACATGATAGAGGGCTAGTGTTCGAAGGATGTAATATTTAATTGAGTGTGTTCGGGTTGTACAAACTATGTTATGAACCCATGCTGTTATATATGTCTATGTTTGCGCATTCTATTCGAGCGACATTTCTCTGGTGCGGCTTTTTATTTTTATATTTCTGAAAGTTGCCAGTCGTTGGCTTCAGTTCCCATGTAGATGCTACAGGGGTGTTCGGAATAACGCATGACTACACTTTATCCAACGCCTTGGTTTGTAAAGGAGGTGTCCGCGAGGTGAATCAGGCAATCAGACTATGTGGCTTTATGACTTTTACTTAGCCATGGGAGTTTGAATGTGGAGCTAAGTACTAGCCCCTTGTACGTGTGTGGCTATCCGGACAACGGTGCCTTTTCCACGCTGCTGGGCGAAAACCAGCCCCTCGTGTAACACGGAGTGAATCGTTAACGATTTGTAGTACAATACTAAATCGCTGAATCTCCGACCAGCTCACGCCAATAATGATAGTCAGTTTTCGACTTTCTCTACTATACTTGAACGGACGAACCATAAATACAATCGCAGTAGTTCTCCCTTTACTACCTTATCCGAACAATGCGAAACATAAGGTGGTAAGCACAGGAGTCGGGCAACCCAACTATAGACCGAAGACATGATTCGGAGCCGATGCATATAATGCAATATCCGGGATGCCGAAAAGTTCCCTGTAGGTGTTCAGACTTGAAATGTGTTGGGCCGTATACAACCCCCGGTGTTAAGGCCGGATTGAAGCACGTGTGGCAGTCTGAGGTAGGGAGGGAACACAGATGATAAAAATGAAATGACTGCCAAACAAAGTGGTGATCAACTGCTTCCTTTATACCCTAATTAATACGGGAGTCGTGTTGTTATAGATAATGCCAAAAACATCGAGGTCATTTTACATGACATAAGTTTATACAAGGGAAAGGTTTACACATAACCTAAATAAATGGTTTGAGCATCCCAATGATGCCCTGTTGCATGTCTGCACCATTTCTCCTTGGTGAGACATCCTTGAAGTAGAGGAGTTCGATGGTCGTCTGCTAAAAATAAGGAGGAATCTAGAAAGAAGTCCTCGCACAACTGTAGGTCAGGTAGGTTCTTTAACAAACCTATAGTGGAAGCATGTTTGAGGTCCGATTAGGGTCAAGCCGTACTATGGACCTATTCCGTAGTGTGCCTCCGGCGCTGCCCAAGGTATTTTAAGGGCATAGTTATATACACTGGGTACTTATACTGCAACCTTATGGGGCAATCGATGGATGCCAAACTGCTACTCAAGATCAGGTTCCATCGAGCAACCGCATTGTAACGCGGGTCGGACACGTTTAGTAGTGTCACGGGTCTTGATGACTGATGAGTTGTTCGGCTTGATTAGGCCGCCCTGTACCTCGACTGCTAGGGCTGCGGTATGCTCCTCTGTACGGAGGTAGCGCTCTCTATTCCCATTTACTGTGGTTACGCCACGAGGTCGAGACATTTTAAGCTTGAGATAAGCATAATGCTGGACTATGTTAAAGCGGGCGAAAGAAGTTCGTCCGAGTAGTGCATGATAGCAAGTGCGGGAGGGGATGACGTCGAATATCAATTCTTCGCTTCGAAAATTGTCTCGAGAGCCGAATACTATTTCCAGTGTTAATGAGCCTGTGCAACGGGCCTCCGCGCCGGGTATCACTCCTTCAAAGGTAGTGTTGCTTGGCTTGATTATTGACGGGTGTTCCCCATCATGAGGATAGTATCCTGATAGATCAAGTTGAGGCTGTTGCCCACGTCCATAAGGAATCTAATGAGATGGTATCCGTCGATGACAGGATCGAGTACCTGGGCCGCCGAACCTCCGTGACGGATACTGGTTCGGTGGTCCCTGCGATCAAAGGTGATCGGACAAGCCGACCCTGTGTTGAATTTTGGGGTGATAGGATCTATGGTGTATACATCCCTTAATGCGTGTTTGCGCTCCCTATTAGGGATGTGGGTAGCATAGATCATGTTCACTGATTTCACCTCGGGGGGAAATTGTTTATATCCCCCAGTGTTCGACGGGCGAGGCTCATCATCGTCCTCGCTTTGAGGTCCTTTCCCCTTGTGTTCGATATTTATTTTACCAGCCTGTTTGAAAACTCAGCAATTTTTGTTGGTGTGGTTGGTAGGCTTGTCAGGGGTAAAATGAATCTGGCAATGTCTCTCTAGTATTTTGTACAAGTTGGATGGGCCGTCCCGAATGCCGTTGAATGGTTTCTTTCGCTGGCCAGATTTGGAGCCACTGAATCCTATGTTTACTGTCATATCCTCTGCTTCAACGTTATTGTTCCGACGCTTTTTTTTGCGTCGTGGCCTACCACTACCATCCGTGGCATCAGAAGTGCTGGGGTCACTGGTATTGTTGCTTCTACGAGCCAACCAGCTATCTTCGCCCATGCAAAAGTAGGTCATAAGTGCAGTAAGAGCTTCCATAGTCTTCGACTTCTCCTGGCCGAGGTGTCGGGCAAGCCATTCGTCACTGACGCTGCGTTTAAATGCTGCTAAGGCTTTGGCATCTGGACAGTCGATGATTTGGTTCTTTTTAGTTAAGAACCGATTCCAGAGTTTGCGGGCTGACTCTTCGGGTTGCTGGACTATGTGGCTTAGGTCATTTGCATCCGGTGGCCGGACATAAGTGCCCTAAAAGTTGGCGCGGAAAGTATCCTCTAAATCCTCCCAGCTTCCAATGGAGTTCTCTGCGAAGTTGTTCAACCAGTGCCGCGCTGGTCCTTTCAGTTTTAGAGGGAGGTATTTAACTGCGTGGAGGTCATCTCCGTGAGCCATGTGAATGTGGAGAAGAAAATATTCAATCCATACGGCAGGATCCGTCGTTCCATCATACTACTGATTGTTCACGGGTTTAAACCCTTCCAGAAATTGGTGCTGCATTACCTCATCGGGAAAGCACATAGGGTGCGCGACACCTCTATACCGGGCGACATCGCGACGGAGTTCAGCTGACATCTGTGTTCGTTGCTGACTCCAAACTTGATTATATTTGTCGTGCCAGGCTTGATGGCCGTCATCCCGTGTGGGAGCACGTCCTCTTGATCCATAGATTGATCTTGTCCGGCTGGCTCTATTGGCCAGGTCCTGACATTGGTCGTACTTGTAGCCCGGAGCTGTTGTCTCCTTGCCTCTATGGTAAGAGGGTGCCGGCCGGTCTTCGGCATTATTAGCCATTTTGTCCCTTCCTCATGGTGGTTGGTCTGGTTGATCAGCCTGATTATATCTCGATGGTATTGGCGCAAGGGCCTCGTCATCGAATAGTGGTTGTAGATTGCATTTGGGATAGCTATTTGTTTGGCACTCACGACCATATCCTTCTTCAGCGTCTAAGACTTTATTCCATCTGTCGTTGAGAGTATCATGTTCGGCTTTAAGCCGCTACTGCATCTTTTTCAGGCTCCTCGCGGTGGCGATAAGCCGTTGCTTGAAGTATTCTTGTTCGAGGGGCTCCTCTGGGACGATGAATTCTTCGTCACCGAGGATAACCTCCTCTTCGGAGACATTTAAGTAGTTACTATGTTCCGAATCCTCATGATCGGCGAGATTTTCGGGGATGAATTGACCTTCTTCCCTTTCCTCTTGCTCTAACGCTGGTTCCACGGGGTTGTCGGGGTCTTCGGCATTATCCGGAGTGTCATTATCTCCAGTGCCATTGTTGCTTTCCCTCCCTTGACGCGATAGTGAGCGGTGTCTTTTGTGCCTTCGTCGTATTTTTCTCAGGCGTGTCCACCATGTATACATCATAAGTAGAAGTGGCCGTACAACGCCCGATGATGGGCGGGTTTTGACTTGGTTCGGCTTCGACATCGTCGCCCATGCCATCGATGTCTTCCGAAGCTTAGTATTGCATGTTGGTTAAATCCTCGATAGTGGCTACCAAGTGGGTGGTGGGTGGGACACAAAATTCCCTAGTCTCAGCCCCCAGTTCAAACTAGGCATAGTTCAGAGGTGATACCTCCATGCTGGCGAGAGATTGTAGTAAGTCCAGCGCCACATTTAAGAGCGAGAGTTGGACAGGGCTTTGGGGATCGAGCCCGGAGGGCACAGACCCCAAGAGTTCGGAGCTCGTGACCGGAGGCTAGTCCGACTTCCCAACAACAGGAAGAATCCCTTTTAATTCTGGGTACACAAATGGCGCAATCTCCTCTGAGTCTCTCGCTAGAACCTCCATGGATGGAGAGAGTCTTGCGGGGTTTATCCTCCCATCTTCGAATTAAGTGGTCCGCTCCAGATCTAAGGCCAGAGCGGACATGAGCGTCGACCCCTACACGGGATCTGATAGTAGATCCGAAGGGTCTTGTTCGTGTAGGTGGGGAGTGGTAACCGAGGCCACGAACCCCTGGAAGATCAGATCTCCTTGGATATCAGTGATGTAGTTCAAACTTCCAAACCTGATTTGGTGACCAGGGGCGTAGCTGTCGACCTGCTCAATGTGACCGCCGTGTTGGCACGTAACACGAAGCTGCCAAACACAAAAATCTGACCAAGGAGGAAGGTATCCCTGGAGACAGCGCCATTGTCGATTATAAAGTGAGCCATTCATCCTTCTGTTGAAAACACAGCGGAACTCTCAATGAAAGCACCAATGTTGGTGTCAAAACCGGCAGATCTCGAGTAGGGGGTCCCAAGTTGTGTATCTGAGGATCAATGGTAATAAGGTACAACAAGGACACAATGTTTACCCAGGTTTGGACCCTCTTAAAGGAGGTAAAGCCCTACTTCCTGCTTGATTGAATTTGATGTGTATAGGGGTTAAGAGTTGATCTACATCGAGATCGTATTGGCTAAACCCTAGCGGTCTAGCCTGAGATTATTCTGATAGCCTCTACGGACTAAACCCTCCGATTTATATACACACCGGAGGGACCTAGGGTTGTATAGAGTCATCTAGCCGAGGAAGGAAACATTACACTCGGACACAAAACTTGCCATTCTACGCACATAGGAGTCCTACCCGGACACGGGGGATAATCTTCTATTTTATCTTCACGGCCCATCTGTCCGGCCCATATAGAAAAGCCCGAACACCCGAGGACCCCTAGTCCAGGACGCCCTCACCTGGACCAGCTCTCTTATTCCCCAAAGAGTTGATCCTTCCATGTCTTGATCTGATCTTGGTGTTGTAAACTTTTCCTTGGGCATGTGCATAGTCTGGGGTAACAGACCAAGGGTTTGTTGCACCGACAGGAGCCCCCGAGCCTGGCTCAGACGCGCTGCTGGGCCTTGCCGCGGTAGTCTCTATCCAGTGCACAGGCAAAGGTGCAGAAGTGGCTTGCCTCCTTTGAGATATTGTTTGCTTCTTCATTAACTTGAGCTTGGGCCAGTTTCTGCCTCTTCTGTGCGTCGTGTAATGACAATTGCAGTGGCGCCACTCTTGTAATGGCCCATGAATGATTTTAATGCATGGGCGAGTAACTGCCAATTCACTCTTCCCACCACACCCTTATCCTTAGCCACATATGCTGCATGCATTGAGTGGGGTAGGCAACGGAGGCGCGTGGTGCGAAAGGGTGTCAAGGCAGTGGCCCGGTCATCTTGGATTGGTGGAGGAGGGTGGCGGTTACCCGTCGGGGAATCATCCCCCATCCCCAGCTCACCTATAAAAATAGGAGTGGGGGAGGAGTGGAGGCATTCATCCATACCCCTCTCTACCTCCATTTCCCGCTCTTCTTTTTATGCTGAACGGGAGAGCCTCGGGGCAGGCCCCAGGCAGTAGCTTGTGGTTGGTGACATTGAATGCTCGTGCTAAGGCTCCGGGAGTGAGTCCCTTTCCTCATCTCCCAACAAGCCTCACGAGGGTGTGCGGGCGGCGTAGCGGTAGCATCGGTGGTGGCGACTCAAATGACACCACGTCAAAGGCTGTAACGGACGTATGGTGTGGTAGTACATCATGGCCTATTCTTTCTCCTCTTGTGGCGTCGGTGGGAGGCTGGAGAGCGGCTCCGCCGTTAGCAAAGGGGAGCCTGACCTCCTTGGATACTGCTTGCCCGATGTGTGGGGGACCTCCTTGTCCCTATACATGTTTCCTTAAGGTGCAGTGGATTTTGATCTCCGGGGCAATCGGGGACGACCATGCTCTCTGTGGGATTACTTGGAGAGCATGGTGTGCAAGTCGGCTGCCGTGAATGAGTCTTCGGGCGGTAGAGGTAGAGAAGGCGATGGCAACCAAAGACGCCTCAAGAATGGGGACGACTGTTCTGACGAGTCATGTTTGCCGGTGACTCTGCCATTCCCGACCGGGCTTCCGACAGCGCCACCATCGGCACCTGCCCTCTGGTTCCTTCCTCCTAGCTAGGATATGATGCCACCCTGATACTGGGGAGGCGTCGAATCCCGGCCAGGCCTTCCATCTGCCTTCTTCTCCTCCCACCACAATGCCTGGGGAAAGAGGGACAGATAAGGGGATTACGGGGCACTTACCTTTTTTCAATCTTAAATCTGCAGGCACTTGCCAAAATTTAGTTCAAATAATGTAATTCCTATTATCCATGTTTGTGTTCTGTAAGGTTTGTACTTGTCCAATTAGCATATTAGTGAGAAAGATGAACCTTGATGGGACTCGTGCATGTAACATGTCCATGAAGAGGTGGGATGCCTCTATACTTTCAAGTAAACAAGTTTCCCCCGGCAAGCTACCTTGTCGGTACCCTCAATCTTGTTGCTGCGGAGCTAGGCTTGCCGGGCGTAAGACATGAAGAGGGACTAGCCCCCTGCCAACTATTTTTCGTCAAAGGCCACTTCAACCATCCTGACCAAAGCAGCGTTCGGGTCGAACGATGGGAGCACCCAAGTTTCGAAAGGTGGCAGGGTTTTCTTGTGCGCAAGTCCTTACATAAAATGTATGGATAAAGGAAAAAACTTATCTGTTTGGCTTGCCGGGGACTGCAATGTTGGGTTCTTTTTTCATCTTCTTATTGGGGAACCAAGTCCACGGCAGGAACCTATGGTTTATGCAGATGAAAATGATGCCAGGTGCAATCTTATCTACATGAACTGGCGAAGCTCATGATATGCTTATGCATGCATGCAACTTTTTGGGGCCCCCCAGTGATTCGTTTATTTCTCTGTTGCTCGGGGTCTGCACCTGGCTTTTTACAAGGGGTCACATGCAACTGAGGCAAGGCCTGTACAAAAGGGTGGCAATCGGACAGGGCCCGACAGTCGTGCCTTGCGAGTAGTACTCGCAGAGATGCTCAATATTCCATGAGTTTTGCAACTGAATGCCATCTCGGGTCTCCAGACGAACTACGCCAGGTTTGGTGACTTGTACCTCCCGCTAGGGCCCTTCCCACTTTGGCACTAGCTGGTTTGTACCCTTGGCGGACTGAACGCGCCTAAGGACATGGTCACCTTCCTCAAAACATCGGGCACAAACCCTGTGGCTGTGATAGCGACACAGGGGTTGCTTGTAGCATGCAACATGTGTAGCGACCCGGAGACGGTTCTCCTCGAGTAGCATAGCGTCATCATGCCGGTGATGATCTTGCGCTACTTCATCATAGGCAAGCACTCGAGGCGACCCGTAAATGAGTTCTATGGGGATAACTGCTTCTGCCGCATAGAATAGGGAGAATGGAGTCTACTAGGTAGCTCGATTTGGTGTCATCCCGGGGGACCAGAGAACTACCAGGAGCTCATCGATCCATCGCCTGCTGCACTTCTGGAGCTTATCAAATGTTCTTGTCTTGAGGCCCCGCAACACTACAGTGTTCGCCCTCTCAGCTTGTCCATTGCTTCTGGGATGTGCAACAGAGGCAAAAGGCGTGGCTCGTGAACTAAGTGCCGTTGCCGGTGATGATCCGGGAAGGGACCCCGAAGCGGCACACCAATTCTTTCAAGGACTTGATAGCTGACTGAGCAGTCACCTTTCTCTTGGAATCTACTTCCGGCCACTTGGTAAACTTGTAGATGGCAACGAACAAGTATTCAAAGCCCCCAGCAGCTCGGGGGAATGGGCCTAGAATATTGTGCCCCCATACCGAAAACGACCATGACAAAGGGATTGTCTGAAGAGCTTGAGCAGGCAGATGGATGTTCTTGGACTGGAACTGGCAGGCTTCACATTTGGTGACTAGCTCGACCGCATCTTGGAGGGATGCAGGCCATAGAATCCTACCCGTAATGCTTTCCCAACTAATTCCCTTGATCCACTGTGAGAGCCGCACTTGCCTTTGTGTATTTCTGCCAGCAGTTCCTTTCCTCCTTCCCGGCAAATGCACTTCCATTTCTCACCGTTGGTCCTTCTTATGTATAGAGTGTCATCAACAAACTGATACATACTGGCCTTCCGGGCTACTTCTTCAGCTTCTTCTTGCTCTTTGGGAAGTTCTCAGGTTTGGAGGAACTGGACTATGTGACTTGCCCAAGTTGGAGTCTAGGGCTCAGCAACGAGGACTAGCGGCACCTCCGCATTCGTGGGGGCGCGTTCCTTGACCGCGGGGACATGAAGCCCGGCAGCAGGGTGCAACCCGACAAGTGAATGGGAGTTGTTTCCGGCAGGGTACCTGCCAGGTGCACCGGAGGGCTCTACCGGGAGAGGCTTACTGAAGTCCAGTTTCCTACTCTTTCGAGCCATTGTTGTCGGGGATACGAAGGGCTGAGTAAGGTGGAGAAAAAATTTCCTGGTCCCACAGGAAGCTTTTGCGCACCACACTTTGACAGATGATCAGCAACGTTGTTTTTCGCACGGGGTAGGTGCTTTGTTTGCAATTCGTGAAAGTGTTTCTCCAATCTTCTCACTTCCTTCATGTCAAAAAAAATCTTCTCACTTCCTTGACGTATTCCTCCATCAATGGGCTTTGGTAATCCTTGTAGACTTGTCTCACCACAAGCTGGGAGTCTCCTTTGATGATCAGTTTCTTGATTCCCAATTCTGTGGCAGTCCCGAGCCCGACAAGGAGGCATTCATACTCTGTTGTATTGTCGGACGCCTCCTCCCAGGGAAAATGCATCTAGACACCGTATTTAAAGTTTTCCCCAATGGGAGCAACGAGAAGCACGCCAATCCCTGCACCTTGGAGGGAAAAGGTGCCATCGAAATACATGATCCATTCTTGGGGGGATTCCTTGTCGGGAACAATTGTTTCTAGCACTTCCTCATCAGGGGTTGGCGTCCATTCTGTAATAAACTCCGCCAATGCCCTGCTCTGTATTATTGATGTGCTTTCAAACTTCAGGACAAAGCTGGATAACTCCAATGCACACTCCACTATCCTACGGTAGTCTCTAGGTTCCGGAGTATCCTTTGCAACAGAAAGCGTGTGACAACCATGATCTCATGTGCTTGGAAGTAGTGGCGTAGTTTCCTTAAGTCCATGATTAGGCAAAAAATCATTTTTTTCATGCCAGAGTACCTTGATCTAGCCCCCTGCAATAGGGAGCTAACAAAGTACACTCGGCGCTGCACCACTTTCTTCCTTGCCATATCCTTGGGGTTTTGTCCGCTGTTGTGCACTTCCTTGTCCTGACCCATATCTGACCTTGCCGAGTTGTTCTCATTCTCCTCCCCGGAAGGTACACTAGTTGAGGGTGTTGCTTCCTCCACTTACCGCTGTGCCACAAGTGTCGCACTAACCACTTGATTAGTTGCCTCTAGGTACAGCAGCAATGACTCTTGTAGTTTGGGATCGACCAAAGTAGGCACATAACACAAGTAGGTCTTCAAATCAGGTATTGGCATATCTGCTTCCGGGGTCAACTTCATGGGTCCTGCCTTCTTCAAGTTCTTAAAGAACGGCAAGGCATGCTTGGCATACTTGGAGATGAATATACTAAGTGCGGCTACGCACCCTGTTAAACGCCTGACATCCTTAACTGTCTTTGGTGCCTAAAACTGCTTGATAACCTTGATCTTATCGGGATTGGCCTCTACCCCGCCGTGGGACACAAACAAACCAAGTAGCTTGCCGGAGGATACACCAAACACACACTTCTTCGGATTCAGGTTCAAGTTGATCTTGCGCAGATTGGCAAATGTTTCTTCTAAATCATGGATGAGGGTTGATCTGTCCTTGGTCTTGACCACAATATCATCCATATAAACTTCAATATTCCTGTGCAGCTATGACTCAAAGCCAATCTGGACTGCCCTTGCAAAAGTAGACCCAGCACTCTTCAACACGAAAGGCATGCGCACGAAGCAGTATGTGCCGTAGGGGGTGATGAATGAGTTCTTCTCTTCATCTACCTTGGACATAAAAATCAGATGGTACCCAAAATATGTATCCAAGAAATAGAGAAAGTCACAACTTGAAGTGGAGTCCACGATCTAGTCGATGCGTGGCAAGGGAAATGGGTCCTTCGGGCAGACCTTGTTCAGATTAGTGAAATCTATGCATAGCCTCCACTTTCCATTAGCCTTGCGTACGACCATCGGGTTTGCTAACCATGTTGGATGCAGCACTCCTCTGACCAAACCAGCTACCTCAAGTTTCTTGATCTCCTTGGAAATGAACTGCTGCCAGTCCAAAGCTTCCTTTCGGACCTTCTGCTTGACGGCCGAGCATGTGGGCAGACAGCAAGGTGGTGCTCGATTACCTCCCTGGGAACACCGGGGATGTCAGATGGTTGCCATACAAAAACATTGACATTCGCCCGCAGGAAGGTAATGAGCGCACTTTCCTATTTGTCGTCAAGGGTGGCACTGGTAGTAAAGGTACCATCAGCTCCATCCAGCCATGCCGGAACCTTCTTCACAACAGGCGCAACAAATTTGGATCTCTTGTGGTTAGAACTCTTCGGCAAGTCACCAACAGGCGAAGCGCACCCCTGAGAGACACGCTTTCCGGGTTCCTCACCGGAGCTCTTGATAGTCCTCTTCTTTTTATTGCTATCCTTGACGAGAATGGTGATCTCCGCGGCCTCTGCCGCAACTGCACCCCTGTACATCTTATCCACGCAAATGATTGCATCCTTCATGTCTGATGGAATGGAAAGAACCCCCATTGGCCCTGGCATCTTCAAGGTGTTGTAGGCATAGTGGGATGCCGCCATGAATTTGGCTAGAGCTGGGTGTCAAAGGATTCCATTGTATGGCAGGGGGAGATCAACCACATCAAACACAACCTTCTCAGTCCAGTAGTTGAACTCTCCCCCAAACGTTGCCGACAACGTAATCTTTCCCTTAGGACGACTCCTGCTAGGATTAACTCCCTGAAACGTGTCCATAACCTCAAGCTCTTCCTCTGCTATATGGAGTCCGCTGATGACATTTGGGGAAATAAGATTCAACCCGGCACCGCCGTCGACCAATACCTTTGTGACCTTGAGATTCTGGATTGTTGGTGAGACCAACAACGGCAAGCACCCTACTTTGGTGGTGCAGCTAGGGCGATCCTGTTTGTCAAAGATGATTTGTGTGCGAGACCACTTGAGTGGCTTCCGAAATTCTGTTGGTGGCTCCACGGTGTTGACCTCGTGCGCCCACTTTTTAAGTTAGCAGTTAGAGGAATGCAGAGATGAACCCCCGCCAACGCACAGGGCATTAGTAGCCTTTTGGAATTCCTGCTTACTGGTTTCCTGTTCATCACCTCCATCACTTTCCTCATTGCAATCCTCCTTTCCCCGGCCCCTGGCGAGTTCCCCTTGGTTCCAAGGAGCCTTGCCGGGGTGATTTTCTCCATCGCCCTGGCCCTTGCTGCTAGCACCATTCTGACCTTTTTCCTTATCTTGCTTCTCATATTCATCCCTCTACTTCTTGATAAGATTCTCAACTAGATGACATTCCTAGAGATTTTGGCCCTTGGTCCGATGAATCTTGCAATACACGCCATCACTCTTCCCAGCCTTCTCGGCAGCCGCAGCCTCCCAACAATCATTGCATGCGGCAACCTCCTTGCCGGGAGCTTCAGCCTTAGCCTTCTTGCCGGTCCTAGGTGTGCTTGATCCCTCAACGGTCATCACTGCCTTATCCTTAGGCTTCTTGTTGCGCTTCTTCTTCTTTTTCCTTTGGCTAGCGGCATCATCGTCATTTTCTGAGTCGACGTCGACGCCATTCTCTTCCCCAGGGAGTTTCCTCCCTTCATCCAACCGGGCACACTTTTCCACCAAGGTGTAAAGCTCCTTCACATTCTTGGGCAACCGAATATTCATTTTGGAATGTGTCCAACGGTTGCGCACGTTGGACTAGAACGCTGCTATTACTGATGCCTGGTGAATGTCTGGAATATTTCTGTGCACTCGACTAAACCTCTGCATGTACTTCCGCAGAGTCACTCCTTCCTTCTGCGGAAGTAACTGCAAATCGCTGGGCCGCCCTGGTTCTTGGTGGCTGCCCGTGAAGGTTCCAACGAACTCATGACACAGGTCAGCCCAACTCGAAATGGAATTCTCTGGCAAATGCATCAACCAAGATCTCACATTTGGCTTGAGTGCCAAAGGGAACTAGTTGGCGAATACTTCTCATCTCTTCCCCTGGCAGCTTGAACAACGATGGTGTAGATGCTCAAGAACTCAGCCATGTTCACTCTCCCATCATACTTCTCTGGAATCTCTGGCTTGAATTTGCGAGCATATGTCTAACGGACTTGCCGTAGCACATGGGTGAAGGGAGGACACCCTGCATCAAAAGGTAGGTACCCGCCCCTGTCGAGCGCGGGCTCGTCGACGTTGGGGCCATCGCGCCCGTCGGTTTGACAGTGGTCGTCGTGGCGCCGCTCGATGGTGACGTGCGCGCGCTCCCTCTACCTGCCCTCCGAGACTCGCTGTTGTCCTTGATGCGCTCGAGGGTCCGATGAGGCCATCAAGACATTGTCAGCTTCATGTTTGTGTGGTACCCGCGCTGGCTGCCGTGGCAGGGACTGCACCGTGGGGGTAGCCCCTTCAGTGCTGCCAGCAGCGTGGGCCGTCGTCATCGCCTAGGGAGGCCCTGACGGGCCAGCTTGCTATGATCCTCCCACCTCGGCAAAACCAATTAGACTTTGCATGGTGGTTCGCCACTCATCCATCTGATCGGCTGCCGGCAAAAATCTCAGCACCAGTTGAGCCCGCGCCACAACCTCCGAGGCAGTGCTGGGCAATAGGTGATGATGATGTGACTCGCAGCGTCGGCCGGCTTCTGATGGTGCCGGTGGCAACCGCGCCATGCTCTCGTCGCTGGGAGCCAACCGCTTGGATGGCATGGAGACAAGGCTAAGGCGCTTGAGGCCCAACATCTCCGTTGTGCACTATGGTTAGGTTAGCTCGTCCTGCGGGTAGTGCATGCCCTGCGGCCGCGCCTGCAACGGGAGCGGCCGAAGAGTTGTGATTCGCCCCAGAACGAGCGACACTGCCAAGGCTATGCTCTTTGGATGGGTGAGGAGGCACAAAAGGAATAATCTCTGTGCTTGTACTTCGCGGAACTTTGCCGCTGGGGGGCTAGTGATGATGTCCTTCTCTGGTGCCTTCTGTTTGTACTTTGGCCATGGGGGAGGCGGTAACGGCGGCGCCTACGCTGACTGCATCCCCCGCAGCGTCCATGTTCCCGTGCGTCCCCGGATTGTCCATAGCGTTTGCAGTCGCGGGCTGTGAGGCCTTCGAGGTGGACCGTGAGCTGTGGCACCGGACTTCTTCTTGGGCGCCATGGTTGATGGAGCCGAAGATGATGAAGTTGGTGATGGAGGTGATGTGCTGCTCACGCTCTCGTGTTCGCGCAAGTGATCCCCCTACCTAGTGCGCCAAAGATGTCACGGGAAACCACGGCCACCTATGGGACATGAGTCCCTTTTGGTTCGGCGAGGGGATGGGCACGTTGCACAAAGAGCGGAGAGGCGTGGCGCAGCATGGCAGAGATCACATGGGCAGTTTTTACCCAGGTTTAGGCCGCCGCGAGGCATAAAACCCTACTCCCGCTTTGGTGGATTGATGGTGGAATGTGGAAAAGGGCACAACGCTCCTGCCCAGCAGGGTTGCCTCGGGGAGAGAGTCGCTACACGAGTATGAGCGTGTGGGTTCGAAATGGTCGAATCCTTTCTATGGTTGCCATGGGCCTCCTTTTATAGATTAATGGGTCACCACAGTGGCACATCAGTATTTTCATGCTGATTAGATAGCAAACAATGTTATCATACCTAACTCTACAGGTTGACACAGTGTATTAAATGCACCGCTTAGTGTCACATCATGGCTTGCCCAGCAGGCTTTGCTGGGCTGCTTCGCCAGCTTCGCACCTGCTTGCTTGACACGTCTCAGGGTGGGTGTCATTTGGAGGTTCTTTCTGTAGGATGTGGCTGCCATGTGGCAATGGGCTGCCACTGAGCCACTTAGGAACTTGACACCACACTGATTGACGACGAGCGTCGCTGTGAGGTGGTGCTTTGCCTCCAAGAGCCCCGGTAGGCCTACCGGGGCGATCTCGGAGGCTTGCTTCCGGGTGATCCCAACCTTGCCGAGCTCGCCTGCCCAACAAGAGAGGATTTTCCCTTGGCGGTATCTAGCTCCTTCGGCTTGGCGTGGTTGTCTTGATCTCCTGGACCATCTCTCTTATTCCCCGAAGTGCTGATCCTTCCATGTCTTGATCTAATCTTGGTGTTGTAAACTTGTCCTTGGGCATGTGCACAGTCTGGGGCAACAGACCCATGGTTTGTTGCACCGACAAAGCTCTTACTCATGAAGAAGAAGCATACTTGTCCCTACAAGGTCCAATGGCTTAGCAACTCAGACACATTTCAAGTGGAGCATACGCTACAAGTTTCTTTCAAGATCGGTGCATATGAAGACACCTTGAGGTGTGATGTGGTTCCTATGTCCGTGTGCCATCTCCTTTTGGGAAGACCTTGGCAATACGACCGCAGAGTTCAACATAATGGACGTACCAATCAATATAGCTTCAAGATGAAGGGCAATGAGTTCGTGCTACGTCCTATGACACCAAGCCAAGTGATCGCCGACAAGAAAGCAACTACCCATCGTGGAGAGAAAAGTGAGAGAGCGATCCACCAAAAAGAAAGTGAGCGCCACAAGCCAAACTCGTGTGCCTCCATGAAGAGCGACAAGAGAGATCTAATGCTTTTAGCCACCAAAAGAGATATGAGAGAAGTGTGTGAGAACCCATCGAGAGTAGTTCACTTTGTCCTCTTGTGCAAAGGTGATATGGAACAAGCTAACACTTCACACACTCTACCTCTAGCGTTGTCCCCTTTGTTGCAGGAATTTCAAGATGTATTTCCCGATGAGCTACCTCTGAGTCTACCTCCTCTACGCGACATCGAGCACCGCATCGACCTCATCCCCGGAGCACCTTATTGTGTCAACCCCAATGAAACAAATGAGATCCAACAGCATGTCCAACAACTCATCGACAACGGCCATGTATGAGAAAGCTTGAGCCCTTGTGCCGTACCGGTAATACTTGTTCCCAAGAAAGATGGTACTTACCGCATGTGTTCGGATTGTCGTGCCATTAATGCTATCACTGTTAGATATCGTCCCCCCATTCCATGTTTAGATGACATGCTTGATGAGATTAGCAGAGCCACAATTTTCTCTAAAATCGATCTCAAGAGCAGTTATTACAAAATTTGCATACAAGAGGGTGATGAGTGGAAAACTACTTTTAAGACCAAGTTTGGCTTGTATGAATGGCTTGTTATGCCAATGGGCTTATCAGAAGCACCCGGAACCTTCATGCGTGTCATGCATCATGTCCTTAGACCATACATCTTCATAATTGTTATGGTATACTTTGACGACATCCTTGTGTTTAGAAAATCGCTTAAGGAGCATGTCACACACCTTCACACCATTTTGCAAACCTTCGCGAGGAAAGACTTTATGCTAACATGAAAAAAAGGCAAATTCGGTGTTGACAAACTAGCGTTTCTAGGATTTGTCGTGTCTTCTAAGGGTGTGCATGTAGACGAAACCAAGATTGAAGCTATTAAAACTTGGCCCCAATCCACCAACTTGCAACAAGTGCATAGTTTTCTATGCCTAGCCAGATTTTGGCGCTGATTTGTGAAGGATTTTAGAACCATTGCATCTCCTTTACATGCTTTGAGGAAGAAAAACGCACATTTTGTTTGGGGACCATCTCAAGACACAACTTTTCAAGAACTTAACAACTTGCTTACTAATGCATTTGGTTTCCTTACCAAACTTCTATAAACCTTTTGAGGTACATTGTGATGCTATTGGTAACGACATAGGCGGTGTGTTAATGCAAGAGAAGCACCCAATTGCTTACTTTAGTGAACAACTTTCCGGAGCGCAACTTAATTACCGCATATATGACAAAGAGCTTTATGTCTTAGAGAGAGTTTTGCATGTTTGGGAGCACTATCTCCACCCTCATGAGTTCATTCTACATAGGGATTATGAAACTTTGAAATATCTCAAGGGCCAAACTAAATTGAACAAAATACATGAAAAGTGGAGTTAGTTCATTGAGTCTTTTCCTTATTTCATCAAGTATATCAAAGGCAAAGAAAATGTTGTAGCCGATACACTTGCCCACAAATGCATACTTGTTAGAAAAGTTGAGTTGGATGTAATTGGCTTTGAGCATCTCAAAGATTTGTATGAGCATGACCTTACTTTTTTTATTCCATATGCTAAATGTTTGACGCATACATCTTAGGAGCATTATCATATTTCAAATGATTATCTTATGAGAGCTAACAAACTAAGCATCCCCGAGTCTTTGCTTTGTTTATTCCTTTTTGAAGAGGATCATCGAGGAGGACTTATGGGATACTTCAAACGCGACAATACTTTTACTACACTCTCCAAGAACAACTTTTGGCCCAAGATGTTTCGCGACGTCTCTCGCTTCACGAACCGGTGCTCAACAGGTCGCAAAGCTAAGTCCAAAGCTCAATCTCATGGTCTAAATATGCCTCTTCCAATTCCATACCACCCATGGGAAGATATTAGCATGGATTTTATACTTGGCTTACCTAGAATTAGAAATGGAAATGATTCAGTATTTGTCGTTGTGGACCGATTCTCTAAAATGGCACACTTTATTCCTTGCAACAAGGTAGATGATGCTTCACATGTTGCCAATCACTTTTGTAGGGAAATTTTACGTCTACGTGGAATGCCCAAGATGATCGTGTTGGATAAAGACGTCAAGTTCTTGAGCTAATTTTGGAAGACACTATGCGCCAAGCTCGGTGTCAAGTTACTCTTATCTTCGTCCTATCATCCGGAAACCGATGGCCAAACGGAGGTCACCAATGGGACACTCTCTACACTTCTTCGAGTCTTGATGAAGAAGAACCCCAAGGAATGGGAGGAATGCTTACCCGTCACCGTGTACGCCTGCAATCGCGCAAGACACTCAACTACCGAAAAGTCCCCTTTCGAGGTCGTCTATGGTTTCAATCCATTGTCCTCATTGGACATTCTACCACTTCTACTACAAGAGCGTGCAAACTTGGACGCAAGCGCCCGCGCAAGCTATCTCAAGAAGATGCATGAGGATACACGTCAAGCCATCGAGCTCCGAGTACAATGCCACCCGACCAAGCTCAACGCTAACAAGACCCCAATGGTGTTCAATCCGGGTGATCTAGTATGGCTACATCTTTGCAAGGACCGATTTCCTCAAGAACGCAAGTCCAAGCTTCTGCCACGTGATGGCGGCCCTTTCAAGGTGTTACAGTGCTACAACAACAATGCATACAAGATCGACATCCCACGCGCCAAGTACAATGTGAGTGACATGTTCAACATCAAGGATTTGTCAAGTTACCATGGGGATGAAGAAAATGATCCGCGGATAGATCTCTTGCAAGGGGGGGTGATGCAAATCATCCCTCATCTATTCCCATGGACTCTACTTCAACTTTGCAAGCTCCAAAAGGACACGCGCAATGGAAACCAAGGTTAATTCATTACTACTTGACAAATGTATGGACATGAGTGGAACTTGGTTGCTACCTCACGAAAATGCTATATGTGTCATTAGATACGATGAAGAACATCACCACGAAGGAGGAGAAGATCCCCAGCGCCAAGAAGATGAAGAAGAAGGCCAACCAAAGCTGGACAAGAAGTCCCTAGCGACCTCATGCGCACGGCCCCCCGAGACCCCGTGCCCATGGGCTACACAAGAGGTTGTGCTGTAGCACCCCGTGCGCAAGGGCCCAACTTACCCCATGCGCACGGGCCCTTCAGGATGGCCTGCTGAAGGTGGGCTATTGGGCCTCCACTTCGTCCCTCTTCATCCCCTACCTCTCCAAGGCTATATATTCCGTACCTAGGACATGTTTTAGGGTTAATAAAGTGTTGAGAACATTTGAGAGCTTTTCTCCTTGTATCCACTCCATCTAGCAGAGACAAGACCTCCTAGGAGAAGAATCCTTGTGTATTTCGAGACCTCTTCATCAAGAGAAGGATCCCAATCATAGGATCACCAAGACCTCATCTCTTTAGGGATTTGGGAAGAACTTTACCTTTGTGTGTTTGTTTCCTTGGATTGACCTTATATACTTGTGGATCTCACGTATGTTATCCTAGTGGATGTGTGATTTGTGGTTTGTTTGACGGATTTGTCTTTGTGTTCTTCCTCTTTTCCCCTCCAAGTGTGAAAAGAGCTTCCTCTAGGGTTCCACCCTACATCAACAATTGTACAATTTGGAACTAAGATTCTGTAGTTAATTATGAGACTGGTGTTGCTTAATTTTACTAGTGGCATTAGTTTAACAAAAAAACACAAACAATTGAAGGGGAGAGTTGGCGCAACAGCACCATGTGCTACCATCGACTTATAAAGGGGGTGATGCAGAGTTTTGTTGTAACAAAGAAACATGCATCATGTTTGGGTTGGTCCCATTTTGGTTCACTTAATGGTAGAAGACAACAACTCAATAGCTTCAATTCAACATTTATTTAAAACAATAGCAATACAAGTAGCACAGCATCTCAGAGCACACTTCATGATCATGTGGATGAAGGCCGGTACAGACCTTTCATGACATGGTCAAGATCACCTACGAATCGGGCAACATGAATAGGAAATCCTATCTCGTTTTATGTAGTTCGACTAAATCAAGCAAAGTCGTCGGTGTGACATTTAAGTTGAACAACAAAAAACACTCTTAAAACGAATGTGTTTTGCATAGCAAAGCAAAAGGTCACAATAGCAACAAGTTGAATAGATATCCCTTTTTTAATAGAGGCCAAAAAAGGAAACAATTACTGGCCAATAAAGGAGGATGAAACATATGGTGACAAAAAGAAGCATGTACCTAATCTTGATGGAAAACAAAGTAGGACAATAGCATTTATAAAATGGTTGCATTGATTCATATTAACAAAGACATTCTCTTAAAATAACATTTGCTAAAAATGTATTTACTTTTAATAGTGGCATTGCTTCAATTTTCCAGCGGCATTCTTAGATTAATAACAGAAAAATAGTCCCTCTGTTCCTAAATATTTGTCCTTTTAGAGATTTGAAATGGACTAACACATACAGATATATATAGACATATTTTATAGTGTATATTCACCCATTTTGCTCTTTATGTAATACTCACTTGTTGAAATTTCTGAAAAGACAAATATTTAGGAATGGAGGGAGTAGTTAAATGTTACATGGGACAAGCCAACACCATGTGCCTCCACACGTACAAATGGGTGATGCAGAGTATGTTGCCAAGCATCATATCTGTGTTGGTCCAATATTTGTTCTCTTTCAACCTTTTTCCTATATGAGGGCAGCAAATCTAGTCCTGCAAAAACTCCCAGACCCCCCAGATTCTTTCCTTTTTTCAACAAAGAGATCAGTTCCTTGCAGATGTGGGTACTAGGTTACCCCCTTTTCCCTTTTCAACCAACAGAGCGGCTGGATAGCCAGTCGGTACTACTTTCCCTCCCTCCTTTCCTCATTGAGCCACGTCCTGGATTGATGCTCCACCCCACCCCATCCTTCTTTCCTCTTTGAACAAAGACCTAGATTCGACGGAACACATTTGAAAAAGATCCACATGCAGCTAGAGCAATTACGGTTTCAAAGAAAGTTATACCTTAGGGTTGTTGGGATGTGGCTAGGCGTGCGACAGGAGGCTGGATCTACCCACACGACGTACGACGACGAGGAAGAAGGGGTCGGAGGCCCTCCTACACATGCGTTGGGTGAAAGGGAACAACGCAGCCGGCAGTGGATTGCCTCCCTCGCCGAAGGCGATAGAGTGAACGCTGCACCTCCTCCCCTTCCCGGTGCGACGGGATCCGGACAGCTCATTCACCTGCTGGGAGGGGGAGAGAGGCCAGCATAGGTTTGTTTAGATCTGATGGAGAGGGTGATAGATTGTGAATATAGCAAACCCTAGCAAAGGAACGCTGAACCTCCGGCGTGTATACATATGTAGTGCAGTGAGAGTGTGAAGAGTGCAAACCCTAGCGAACTAGCGCTGAGGCTCCAGCTTATATAGTACTTGTATATAGTCCTAACCAAGTGGAGTGGTTTTATTTTTCTCTCCATAACAATCACTTTAAATTGTGTACGAAACGAAACTCTTTATTTAACGCACCACTGAAGAAATCTACGATCAGCCAATGATCCACGCGTCCTAGTCGCACTTCCTGTCCTTCACGTGCAGTACACTACCCTCCGTTATGTGAATAATCACACACGCGCAAAATTATCGGAAAGGTGTGAGAGTGTGTACTAATAAGTCTCTGTCGTATCTACTTTTCCAAACTCTTTTGCCCTTGTTTTGGACCAAGAGGCCACAAGCCCTGGGGACGCCCCCCTAGGGCGCGCCATGTAGGCTTGTGGGCCCTTGGAGCTCCTCGGACCCTAACTCAAACTCTATATATTCAGTTTCAGCGAGAAAAATAGATGAGCAGGATTCATCGCGTTTTACGACACGGAGCCGCCGTCACCTCCTGTTCTTCATTGGGAGGGCTGATCTGGAGTCCGTTCGGGGCTCCGGAGAGTGGAATCCAACGTCGTCGTCATCATCAACCTTCCTCCATCACCAATTTCATGATGCTCATCGATGTGCGTGAGTAATTCCATTTTAGGCTTGTTGGACGGTGATGGGTTTGGATGATATTTATCATGTAATCGAGTTAGTTTTGTTAGGGTTGGATGCCTAGTATCCACTATGTTCTGAGATCGATGTTGCTATGACTTTTCTATACTTAATGCTTGTCACTAGGGCCCAAGTGCCATGATTTCAAATCTGAACCTAGTATGTTTTCATGAATATACATGTGTTCTTTACCCGATCTTGCAAGTTGTAGACACCTATTACATGTTATGATCAGCATACCCCAAGGTGACAATAATTGGGATTCTTTCCGATGATTGCCGTAGTTTGAGGAGCTCATGTATTCACTAAGTGCTAATGCTTTGTTCTAGTTCTCTATTAAAAGGAGGCCTTAATATCCCTTGGTTTCCATTGGGACCCCGCTGCCATGGGATGGTAGGACAAAAGATGTCATGCAAGTTCTTTTCCATAAGCATTTGTGACTATATACGGAATAAATGCCAACATTATATTGATGAATTGGAGCTAGTTCGTCTTTGCCCTAGGTTATAGCTTCTACATGATGAATATCATCTGACATATATCATCATTGATCCATTGCCTACGAGCCCGTCTCATATTGATGTTTGCTAAGTTACTTCCGTTGCTACTGCTGTTACAACCACTACAAAACAGCTACTGCTCCATTTGCCACCGTTATCGTTACTTCCATATTAATTTGTTACTAAATACTTTGCTATGGATATTAAGTGTTTTAGGTGTGGTTGAATTGACAACTCAGCTGCTAATACTCGTGAATATTCATTGGCTCCCCTTTTGTCGAATCAACAAATTTGGGTGGAATACTCTACCCTCGAAAACTGTTGCGATCCCCTATACTTGTGGGTCATCAAGACTCTTTTCTGGCGCCTTACCGGGGAGCATAGCTATATTTGCTGAGTCAATTGGGATTTATATCTATTGATCACTATGAGTAATCTAAAGGATGATAGAACCGAGATCATTCCCTCTAGGACAAGGGGAGGTAAGGAACTGCCATCTAGGTCTGCAGTTGATTCACCTTCTATTTTGAGTAAGCTTGCAACACCGCCACCTGCTATTAATCATGATATGTTGCAAGTAATTGATGATGCTACTTTTGCTATGAGTGACACTTATGATGATGCTAGTACTTTGCTTGATGGTGTGCCACTTGGTGAATTTCTTGATGAACAACTTGCTAGAGTTAAAAATATTGAGAAGGCCGAAACTGATGAAACCGATGAAGTCTTTGAAACTGAAAATAATGATACACATATTAGATCTAGCACACCTAGATATGAATTGATATGAATTGCCTGATATACCTGAAGGTTGTGTGATGGTGAGAGAGGTAGGTAGGGACTTTCTTGCTTGTAGGGATAGAGATGATTTGAATTAATTTTTATGCAAGTGGAAGGAAAAATCTGTAAATGCTAGTATGAAATATAATCCTGAATTTGCTACTTCACCTATTCGTGTTACTGGTAAGGATTATGAGTTCTATGTCAATCCTGAGATAATTACTTTGGTTGAATCCGATCCTTTCCATGGTTATGAAACCGAAATTGTTGTGGCACATCATACTAAACTAAATGATATAGCCACCCTATTTACTCATGAGGAAAAATTTCGCTATTATTATATCCTTAAGTTCTTTCCTTTCTCTCTAAAGGGTGATGCTGAGATATGGTTTAATTCTCTTGCTCCTGGTTGTCTGCGTAGTCCCCAGGATATGATATACTACTTCTCTGAAAAATATTTTCCTAGGCATAAGAAACAAGCTAACTTACATGAAATATTTAACTTTGTGCAAAATGAAGAAGAGAGCCTCCCGCAAGCTTGGGGGAGGCTTCTCCAGTTACTTAATGCTTTGCCTGATCATCCTCTCAGGAAAAATGAAATACTTGATATCTTTTATAATGGACTAACCGATACTTCTAGGGACCAACCTTTAGAAGATTTAGCAGTTAAATAAGTGCGAGGTTGGGCTTTCTTAGTGAAATCAACAATGTATAGGTCACCTCTATGAATGCCGGTAAAGACCATGTTATGATTATCTCTACAAAATACTTGGCAATCAACATGAGTAAATAACACATTCAAGCCAAAATCAGCTAATCTAGATACGGAAAGAAGATTGTAACCAACAGATCCAACAAGCATGACACTTTTGATTGAGCTATCATTGGATATGGCCACCTTACCAAGGCCAACAACATTACCCTTAGAGTTGTCACCAAAAGAAACATACTTTCATGGACCATCATTTCTTGCAAGCTCATCAAACATATCATTATCTTTGGTCTTATGATATGTCCATCCGTTATCAAGAACCCATTCGTTTCGTTCGACTTCATAACCACGAAGATTTGCTATAAGATCAAAGTGTCTCATTGACTCATCAAGATCAAAGTCACTATCTTCACTTTCGCCATAATATCCATGCTCAACGTCATCATCATTCATGTGATCATCACCTAGGATAAGTGATTCATTACAATTTCGACGTGTTCAAGTTTGTGAATTAAAATAGCTTCCGCGATAATGTGGCTAATGATTCCAACGTCACCCTTAACACGCATAGATCACGTAGATCAAATAAGAATTCATCAAACTTGGGATCAATAGGCTTCATCTTTTGAAAAGCTATGGATTTTTGAAGAATATTATCTATACTTTTCAAGGAATAGTTTAGAAAGCTTTCTTCAAGAAATTTCCATATCATGTAAGCACATTCTAAGTTGAGCAATTCCCTAAGAAAGTATTTAGGTAAATCTCTAACAATAAGATTGATAGTTCTAGTGTTCCGAACCATATCAAGATACTCATCGGGGGTAAAATGCATATGATCAATAGGAGGCACATAAGGGCTAAGAATATACTTGTTCAAATGATATTCATTGAAGATCTCAAGCATGTCATTTTTCCATTTCCAATAAAACTCCCCTTCGAGGATAGGCACTCTACGTCTCATACTCCCAATCATAGACACATCCATCTCCCTCCAATGGTGATTAAACCAAAGAAATGGAGACCAAAGCTCTAATGCCAATTGAAAGGGATCGAAGAAGAGGTGTCTAGAGGGCGGGTGTGATTAGACACTCAACAAGAAACATAGTAGTTTTTAAATTATTTAGGTTGAGGTGGAGCTCTAGCACAAGATTAAGGATTCACAACACATTTCAAGCAGTCATAGCAGGGGTATAAGCATTGGAGAGAGTAAAACATGCTAGTTCCAAAAAAGTAACAAACCTACACATGCAATTCTAAGAGTGTAGCAGCGAAAAGTAAAGCATTGCATATAAAGGTAAAGGGAGAGGTTTGGAGAGTGCAAATGCAATGGAGACACGAAGATTTTGGTGTGGTTCCGATAGGTGGTGCTATCGTAAATCCACATTGATGGAGACTTCAACCCATGAAGGGTAACGACTGCGCGAGTTCACAAAGGGTTCCACCCACGAAGGGTCCACAAAGAAGCAACCTTCTTTATCCCACCATGGCCATCGCCCATGAAGGACTTGCCTCACCCGGGTAGATCTTCATGAAGTAGGCGATCTCCTTGCCCTTACAAACTCCTTGGTTCAACTCCACAATCTTGTCGGAGGCTCCCAGGTGACACCTAACCAACCTAGGAGACACCACACTCCAAAAGGTAATAAATGGTGTGTTGATAATGAACTCCTTGCTCTTGTGCTTCAAGTGATAGTCTCCCCAACACTCAACTCTCTCTCATAGATTTGGATATGGTGGAAAGACGATTTGAGTGGAAAGAAACTTGAGGAAGGCTAGAGATCAAGATTCTCGTGGTAGGATTGGTATATCTTGGTCTCAACACATGATCATGTGGTTCTCTCTCAGAAAATGTGTAGTGGAGGTGTAGGTTTGTTATGGTGGCTCTCTCACAAATGGAGATGGTGGTGGAGGGGTATATATAGCCTCCACACAAAATCTAACCGTTACACACATTTGACCCAACTCGGTCAAACCAAATAGGTGAACTCGGTCAGACCGAAGTAGTTCAAATTCTGAATGTTAGGAATCTCGGTGGGACAGACATGATCAACTCAGTGGGACCGATGAGCTAGGGCTAGGGCATGACCTCATCCCGGTGAGACCGATCGCATCAACTCGATGGGACCAATTTCAGCAAAGGATCAAATAGAGAGTTGGTAAAGCAAACTCGATGCGACCGATTTCACATTTCGGTGAGACCGAAATGTAACAAACGGATTACATACATTTTACCATGCAAACTCGGTGGGACCGATCGCTCTTCTCTGTGGGACCGAAATGTCATGAAAGGATCATAGAGAGTTTGTAATTCCATCTCAGTGAGACCGAGATCCGTATCGGTGACACCGAATTGTCTAGGGTTTGTGGCAGTGGCTATGTCAAATGAACTCGGTGGCGCCGGATGGATCAAATCGGTGGGGCCGAGTTTAACTTTAGGCTTTGGACAAATGTGGAATTTGAGAAAGTGGTTGAGGGTTTTGGAGCAATATCACTAAGCACTTGAGCAACCAAATAATTAAGGAACACCTCATCCCCTTTTAATAGTATTAGCTTTCCTATGGACTCAATGTGATCTTGGATCACTAAAATAGAAATGTAGAGTATTGAGCTTTTGAAAATCTTTGTCCATAGCATCTTGAAGGGGTTCCACATCCTCTTGTCCTTGACAGCTTGAAAGAGTTCCACATCCTCTTGTCCTTGCCAATCCAATGTTGAACTTATCTGAAATACACTAGGTAATGGTAATAGTCCAACAGGGGATATGTTGTCATTAACTACCAAAATACCCAGGGAGCACTTGTGCTTTCAATCTCCCCCTTTTTGGTGATTGATGACAACATACAACAAAGCTCTAGGTAAATGATATGAAGAGTAATAAGTAAAGCTTTGGAAAGACATGTAACTTTCATAGGCTCCCCCTACATATATGCATTCATGCAAGGATCGAATATAAGAGCATGTGAGTGCATAAGAATGACATAGCAAGCAATGAGTTACATGTATCTTGACTATATGCATCAGAGCAAATGAATTGGATGATGAAGAAATGTGTACCTTCAGGTTCATGAATCCTCCTTGCAAACAGTATGTACATCAGCAAGGAATCATCATGTACATGATTGTGATGCATATAATTACCTTATGGTCTTGAGTATGATTTGGAAGAAATTCACTTGAGAAAACAAGGTTGTACAACACAGGAACACTCTTGAGCAAAGCAATTCAGGAAACCACAAGAATACCAAGACTGGGATGATATGTAATGGTTAAGTACTTAGTACTTCATTTGGATATAGACATGTCCCCAAGGATTAAAAGATATGCAATGAATTCCAACAATTTTCTTCCCTTGTAATGAGCTCTTTCTCCCCCTAAATCTAATATTGGACAATGGGAGAAGATAGGGAAACAGAAAATCAGAGCAAAGGTAAACATATTAGAGCAGTAAATCAACAAATGAATCAGAGCGTAGGCATAGGTTATCAGACCAAGAAGAGATCAGAGCATAAGACAATACTCAGATAACCATACCCATAATTGAACAAACATGTCTTTCCCCTATTAAAGACATGTGACTTCTCTCTTCTTGATAAGTGTGCATCCTTGTGAAAGTGACTTTGATCTTCTCTTATAGGCTTTGATTGAGCTTTATAGGATTTGATTGAGCTTTGATGATATCTCTCTCCCCCCTTTGATATCAATTTCCAAGAATGGTTTCTTCATGAGTTTGAGTCAAGTAGGTTTGGTCTTGGAGAGATACTACAAAGCAGCATATAGCTCGAGATGCTGGTAGAGGTGAAGAATCATTGAGTGGAGCTAGAGAATAAATCAGATAAGCAATGTCAAGACTTTTTCCTAGTAGTGAAATCGGTCACTCCTATTTGGTTTCATCGGTGACACCGAGAATGCATATCGGTCAGACCTGGTGAGTCCTCTTTGGTTGAACCGATGAACTTCACACAAGGAATCCTTCTGCTTCGGTCTAGCCGATAGGCTGGAATCGATGTGTCAGAGTACATGCAGAGAGAAAAATCTTGGCAGCTCATCTCACTTGGTAGCTAAGTTTCTCAAAGATTTGCAATAAATTTGAAAAAAAGAGAGATACAAAAAATAGAATCTAGATAAAGTTTTTTTAAAGTAGAACAAGATAGCAAAACACAAAGTAAAAGCAAGAAACACTAGAGAACTTCATCTAGAGGAGGGTCGGCGACAAAGTCACCTATGTCAGAGTATATTGACTTAGGAGTCAAGTGAAGTCACTCGATCAAAGGTCATACTCATCGTTTAAGCTCAAAATGGGGTTACCATTTTTCATTTAATCATTTTGATGTGTTCACATCTTGTTGAGTTTCTTTGACTCATGACTTTGAGTAAAGCTTCACTAAGAAATAAAAACATACCTTGGATGATGTTGATCTTGATCATGTAGTTGAACTTGTGTTGAATGCTCAAAGTTGATGTAGTCCATCAAGAGTTGTGAGCACCACTTGTAGTTTGAGTTCAACTTCATACATGGGTTAGTTTTGCAAGGAGAGGCACTTGTGCATCCCAAATGACAAACATGAAACTTGATACCAAATGAAATTTCATATGTAGAAGTTGTCAAAGGATATATTGAGTGAGTTCATGCTACCTTGATATCAACATACATGAACTAGAGTCTTGGTGATGTAGAGATGGCTAAATATGTGAGTGACTTGCAATCTCATAGATTTGGGCTCATCGAAGTACCTACAAGGGGTTAGATAGCACGCAAAGGCACAAATATAGATCCAAGACATATGATCATCATCATAAGAGAAATATCAAGGATTAGTCATAAAGGCTCATGCCTTGCATGTATCTAAAGGAGATTCTACTCCAAGTTTGAGGCATTAATGATATTCAAGTCACCTCTCAAATGACAAAATATTTTCTCATCAAGCAGTTTGGTAAATATATCCGCCAATTGCTTGTCGGCACGAACATGTTTAAGATTGATATCTCCTTTAGCAACTTGATCTCAAATAAAATGATGACGAACTTCAATATGCTTAGTTCGAGAATGTTGCACGGGATTGTGAACAATCTTAATAACACTTTCATTATCACAAAGCAATGGAACATGTTTCACATATATCTCATAATCCTTAAGGGTTTGGGTCATCCAAAGTAATTGAGCACAACATGATTTGGCGGCAATGTATTCCGCTTCAGCGGTGGATAAGGATACCGAGTTTTGCTTCTTGGAGGACCAAGAAACAAGATATCTACCAAGAAATTGACAAGTACCTGAAGTGGACTTCCTATCAACATTCTCACCGTTGTAGTCCTAATCGGAGTGGCCAACAAGATCAAAGGAAGACCTCTTAAGATACCAAATGCGAAAGTTTGGTGTATGAATTAAGTATCTCACTATCCTTTTCGCAGCCTTAAGATCACATTCTTTGGGGGCCGCTTGATATCGTGCATCCATGCACACACTTAGCATAATATCGGGATGGGAGGCACAAAGATATAACAATGAACCAATCATAGAGCGGTAAAGCTTTTGGGAACCAGTTTTCCATCCTTAGTCATGTCAAGATGTCCACTAGTAGGCATCGGTGTTTTCGTACCTTTGCTTTCTTGCATGTTGAACTTTTGAATAGATCTTTGGTATACTTTGTTTGAGAAACAAAGGTACCTTCCTTAGTTTGTTTGATTTGCAAGCCAAGGAAAAATTTGAGTTCACTTATCCTAGACATCTCAAACTTCTCCGACATTAGCCTTACAAACTTTTCACTAAAGTGGGGTTAGTAGAACAAAATATGATATCATAAACATAAATTTGGCACACAAATAATTCACCATTAACCCTTTTAGTAAAAAAGTGTGGAATCAATTTTCCCAATTTCAAAGCCTTTTTCAATAAGAAATTTGGTCAAGTATTTATACCATGCCATAGGCGCTTGTTTAAGAGCATAAAGAGCTTTGTGAAGTTTGTAAAAATGATTAGATTTCTTGGGATTAACAAAGCCGGGAGGTTGTTTAACATATAATTCCTCCTCAATTTCACCATTAAGAAAAGCACTTTCAATGTCCTTTTGATACAAGGTGATGTCATGGTGAAATGCATAAGCAAGTAAGATGCGTATTGATTTAAGTCTAGCAACGGGGGCATATGTCGCACTGTAATCCATACCTTCGACTTGAGTGTAGCATTGGGCGACGGGACGAGCCTTGTTGTGTACACCTTGTCCATCTTCATCTTGCTTATTTCGAAACACCCATTTGGTTCCAATGACATTGTGATTATCGTCGGGCTTTTCAACCAATCTCTAACCTTGGTTTCTCTCGAAGTTCTGTAGTTCCTCATGCATAACATTCACCCAATCCGGATCATCAAGAGCATCTTCTACCTTCATCAGTTTAAGGTTAGATATGAAAGAGTAATGCTCACAAAAGTTAGCCAAATGATATTTAGAGCAAGTAATTCTCCCTGTTTGAATGTCGGTGTAGATTTTATCTATGTGATGATCTCTTCCAATTCTTGCTCTAACTCGTCAGAGCTTTTGTTTGGGTCGGGGTAGAACATCCTCTTCATTGTTGTTGAAGTTGTTGTCTTGTGGAGGTGGATAGGGAGGTCGATGATGTTCATCTTGTTGTATTCCTCGTTTCCTTCATCTTGACGTTTTCCACTTGTGGATGCCTCCAAGTCAACTTGTAGTTCACCTTGGCATGAAGCTGAGGCTTCCACTTGAATGGATGAAGTACTCTCCTTCATCGTCGTTGGGCGAATCTTGCCAATAGACAAGTCTTGGATAGCTTCCAATGGATCATTGTCTCGTACATAAATTCGCAATTGCTCTACTTGCGAGCCGTTAGATTAGTCAAACTTCACATCTACCGTCCCTTCAACTTTTCGGGTGACATTGTTGTAGACACGGTAAGTGTGAGAGTTTGAGCCATAACCGTGTAGAAAACCTTCATGAGATTTAGGGGAAAAGTTCGAACGACGATGCTTGTCAAGAATGTAACATTTTGATCCAAATACTCGAAAGTAGACAACTTGGAGTTTGTTACCGATGAGGAGCTCATATGTCGTCTTACCGAGAAGCTTGTGAAGATATAGTGATTTTGTAGCATGACAAGCTGTCTCAACAGCTTCTGCCCAAAAGTGCCTTGGCACCTTGTATTCATCAAGCATCGTCCTCGCCTTCTCTATCAGTGTCTAGTTCTTCCTCTCGACAACTCTGTTTTGTTGAGGTGTGTACGTAGGTGACAACTCATGTGAAATTCCTTCCTCATCAAGAAAGGTGGCCACATTTGCGTTCTTGAACTCCCTTCTGTTGTCACTCTGAACCTTCTTGATCTTAACTTCAAATTTATTTTGAGCCTTTCTAGCAAAGTTCTTGAAGATATCTTAGACCTACAATTTATCATCAAGAAAGAACACCCACGTAAATCTGGAAAAATCATCAACAAAGACCCGTCCGAAGGATTTACCAATGAGACTCTTGTAAACGTTGGGACCAAAAAGATCCATGTGAAGTTGCTCAAGTGCTTTTCTTGTGGTCATGATGTTCTTTACGGGATGACTTCCTCCAACTTGTTTTCCTTCCTGGCAAGCACTACAAAGTCTATCCTTGTCAAATATAACATCTTTAACACCAAGGATACGATCACCTTTAATAAGCTTACCAAGATTTCTCATGCCAACATGACCTAACCTTCTATGCAACAACCAACCTATAGAAGATTTAGCAATTAAACTAGTGCGAGGTTGGGTTTTCTTAGTGAAATCAACAATGTATAGGTCACCTCTATGAATGCCGGTAAATACCTTGTTATGATTATCTCTATGAAATACTTGGAAATCAACATGAGTAAATAGCACATTCAAGCCAAAATCAGCTAATCTAGATACAGAAAGAAGATTGTAACCAAAAGATTCAACAAGCATGACATTTTTGATTGAGCTATCATTGGATATGGCCACCTTACCAAGGCCAACAACTTTACCCTTAGAGTTGTCACCAAAAGTAACATACTTTGTTGGACCATCATTTCTTGCAAGCTCATCAAACATATCCTTATCTTCGGTCATATGATCTGTGCATCAGCTATCAAGAACCCATTCCTTTCCTCCGGCTTCATAACCAAGAAGATTTTCCATAAGACCAAAGTGTCTCATTGACTCATCAAGATCAAAGTCAATATCTTCACTTTCGCCATAATATCCATGTTCAACATCATCATCATTCATGTGATCATTACCTAGGACAAGTGATTCATTAGAATTTTGATATGTTCAAGTTTGTGAATTAAAATAGCTTTCGCGATAATGTGCTAATGATTCCGACGTCACCTTTAGCATGCATAGATCACGTAGCTCAAATAAGCATTCATCAAACTTGGGATCACTAGGCTTCATCTTTTGAAAAGCAATGGATTTTTGAAGAATATTATCTAGACTTTTCAAGGAATAGTTTGGAAAGCATTCTTCAATAAATTTCCATATAGTGTAAGCACATTCTAAGTTGGGCAACTCCCCAAAAATTAGTTAGCTAAAGCTTTAACAATAAGATTGAATGTTCTAGTGTTGTGAACCATACCAAGATACTCTTCGAGGGTAAAATGCATAGGATCAATAGGAGGCACAGATGGGCTAAGAATATACTTGTTCAAATGATATTCATTGAAGATCTCAAGCATGCCATTTTTCCATTCCCTACAAAACTCACCTTCGAGGATCGGCACTCTACGTCTCATACTCTCCCAATCATAGACACATCCATCTTCCTCCAATGGAGATTAAACCAAAGCAATGGAGACCAAATCTCTGATACCAATTGAAAGGGATCGAAGAAGAGGTGTCTAGAGGGGGGTGATTAGACACTCAACAAGAAATATAGCAGTTTTTTAATTCTTTAGGTTGAGCTGGAGCTCTAGCACACGGTTAAGCATTTACAACACATTTCAAGCAATCATAGCAAGGGTATAAGCATTGGAGAGAGTAAAACATGCTAGTTGCAAGAAAAAACCAAAACTACACATGCAATTCTAAGAGTGTAGCAGCGGAAAGTAAAGCATTACCTATGAAGTTAAAGGGAGAGGTTTGGAGAGAGCAAACGCAATGGAGATACAGAGATTTTGGCATGGTTCCGATAGGTGTATAGGTGTGTTAATGTATATATAAGATATATTGTGATATTCCAACAATAAGTTCCAACATGGAACAATCTTCATCTTCACCTGAAACTAACAACGCTATAAGAGGGGCTGAGCAAGCGGGTAACGTAGCCAAACAATGGTTTTGCTGGGAAGGTGTCAAAGGTTAGAGGTTTCAGGGCAACAAAGAGAGAGTCTGACAATAAAGATAGGTAGCGTGACATATAACGATAGCATCGAGACATCTAGCATGGCAATGATAGTAAAGGAATCCAAGGTGATGGTCATCTTGCCTGAGATCCTGCAAGGAAGAAGAATGAGTCCATGAAGAAGACGAAGAAGAAGCCTTGAAGACGAACCACATGAAGTCGAACGAGTCCTCACGATCGCAACAAAAAAGAACTAGCGAGAAGAAAGCACACAACATGGTAAACACACCACTCGAGAACATGACAAGATGCTCAACCAAGTATGATGCAAGACAAGTCTATATGATGCAAAACATAACAAGGGATGAAGCACAAAAGAACAACACAAACCAACAAGTTTAAATGAGGCCGGAATCAACACATAACAACTCCGGTAAGTGCTCATATGCACATTTCAAAATTGGTCCAGATCTGAACAAACCTTAAGTTAGAGTTTTTAAACAGCAAGTTAACATGCACCATGATGATCTACTCAAAATGCTAGTCAAGTTTCATATAAAGTTTGTTTAATTCGGAGCTACGGCCTAGAAGATATGAGAAAAACAAGACAAGCATGTCATCGGTGCAAGATGCACCCAAACAACAAGCAAACACACTTCAAATAGGTAAACAACATGATATTATGCTTCTACATTCAAAAACACACAAGTTTCATATATAGCACGCTCAAAACGGAGCAACGGTTCAACACATACACATGAAACAAGATATAACAACAAGCTGTCCAAAATCAGCAACATAACAACTTTGGAGCAAGGTATATATATTCTACAACACCAAAACATGATAACAAGAGGCATGGATGTGAAATAGACATGATACTTAACAGGCATGAACTTAGAGCACACCCAAAAACTTGCTGGAACACAATTAAACAAGCATGGCAGGTTGCAATAAATATATCCAGACTTAGTCAAAATCGGGGAAGGCAAAACGTCATCAGGATGCTGCCTTCGGAGGCACAAAACAACAAGCATATCAACTCTACTAAGTACATAAAGATCATGGACATGTAATAGACATAGCATACATCAAACAACTCCATTGGAACATCTCCATAGGAGGCATGGATCAATAACAACAAGCTTCACCAAATTGATCATGCTGATAAAAATCTGACAGGTACGTTTATAGCAACTTGAGAGCAAGAAATAAATAAGCTACAGCAGGTCATATGTGCAAGTAAGGGCATGGATGGATAGAGAATAACATGGAAAACAGCACATGATCATTAGATAACCCAAAACAAGCATGGATTTGAGTGGGGCATCAAGCAAACATAGCATCAGGTTTAACAGTTTCAGACATAGCAGTTTTTAACAAGTAGGCTACTTTACAAGCTTGTTGCAAACACCTCAAGGTATATCATGAAAAGTGGATTGCACCACATCAAAGATGGCATTATTGTGCTTCTGAAACATATTGACATGTGGCATGAACGACAAACACATCAATAGCTATGAGCAAGACAAATCAACATCTCACAACAAGTTTCAGCACTTATTAGCCACATGCACTTTTGCAACAGAGATTAACATGGCAATATGGCACCTAACATGAATGCTACAGAAACCATCATGTAGATCACTTCACAATGAATATTTTGACATATCATATGCTCCATTTGGACCAACATACACAAAGTTATCACATCTCAAACATGCTAACAAAATTACAGTTATCAGCAGTTTTAAATATATAGCACTCTTGAAACGATAATTAGAGCATCAAAATGAACTCAAACAAGCATGCCACAATGGAACAAAATGAAGAGCATATCACAACAAACATTTTGACATATTATAAGCTCAAAACTAACCATCACACAAAAAGTTATCATAGGTCAAACATGCACATAAAATTACAAATCAGAGGGACTTAGCCATTTTTAACAGAGAAAAAAAACAGGTGGGCGCAAGTTAGTTAAGCAATGCACAGGCGGGGAATAGGTGGGCTTACCATGCGCTTCGGCCCGGACGGTGAGGAGGTGAGGCTGGCTTGGCGGGGCTTTGGGCTTGCGGATCTGGGCCGCGGCTGCGGCCCACGAGAGCACTGGGCCGGCTCGGGCGCGATGTGGCCCAGGGGAGCGGCGGCACGGCTGTCGCTCGTCCTCCTCGCGAGGAAGCCGAGCTGCTCGCTGGCGCCGGCGGCGGAATTGGCAAGGCGGGGATGCGGAGGGGTCGAGGAGGTTGGGGAAGGGTGGATCGGCGGCGGGGCTTATAGATCCGTCCTACCGGTGCAGAATCAGGGCAGCAGCGGCGGCAGACAGAGCTCGCGGGCGGCGGGATGCTTGCAGGCGGCGGCGAGATCCTGCGAAGTGGGAGGCGAGCGGCGGCTGTCGGGCCGGCGCTGGGAGGAGCGAGGCGGCGGGGAGCGGCTGCCGGCGGCGAGGGTGGCCGGCGGCGGCGAGGGGTTGCACCGGCGGAGGGGCTGCATGGTGTCGGGGACGTGAGGAGCGAGGTAAGAGGGCACTCAAGGCGGAGGCGGCGTGGGCCTCGGGCCCAGATCCGGCTCGGGGTGGGCCGGGGACGGGCCTGGCGCGGTGGGGAGGTGTGGCGACGTGGCTCAGGCCACTTGGCGGCGCAGGACTGGCTAGGGGGCGGCTGGCCAATGAGGAGGCGCCAAGTGGTGGTGGCGAGGTGGCTAGGAGCTGAAAACGAGGAGGATTCCGGTGGCTGGAGGTGGGAGAGGGGCTAGGGGTAGGGGAAGGCTAGGAAAATGCCTAAAATGGCATGGGGCTGTATATATACGGAAGGGTGGGGGTTAGGATTAGGGTTTGGGGTGATTCCATCCATTTTCGGGCATCGGTTCTCGATCCGACGGTCCGGAGCGGAGGTGGTCTAGGTGGGATGCAGGTGCGCTGTGTAAAAGGGGCCTTGGACTAAAAAGAGAAAAGAGAAGAGAGGCCCAGAACAACGTTTCGGAGACCGAAGCGTCCGACGTTTTATCCGGCGATAGTGCCGCTATAGTTATCCGTTGGGCTATCAAACGAGCTCCGAATTCGACGAAACTTGACAGGCGGTATGTCTACACTATAATAAGACCACACGCCAAGTTTCATCCCATTCCGAGAACATTTCCCGGCCACTCATAAAATAAATATTCAGAGGTGCCGCGGGCACGTGCAAGTGTGTTTGGGCTCAGAACGGACAACGAAGAGGACGGGTGATAACCCTCAACCGTAAGGGATCGAGATAGTCTTCGCGGGTAAGAATAACCCAATTTATTGATTTGACACACGGGGAGCCAAAGAGTATTTATAAGCTTTAACAGTTGAGTTGTCAATTCAACCGCACCTGAAATATACTAACTTGCAACAAAAGATAAGTGGTAACAGTGATATGATAGTGATGACAGTAATAGTAAAAGTATACAGCAAAAGTAAATAGCAGTAGTAAATGGCAAAATTAGCAACTAGTGACAAGCAAGGTTTAAAATACTGTAGGCTAGGGAGATGGTTGGTTGGGCGTTGCATGGATGAGATAGTTTCTAACTTGGGGCACGGCACACGGAAAAGTAATGATCATCTAGGCAAATATCAAACATTAGGCATGTATCCCGTAGGTAGTTGTACGTGCTTGCAATAAGAACTTGCACAACATCTTTTGTCCTACCATCCCGCTACGAACGGGGCCAAAAGGAACTAATGGATATTAAGGTGCTCCTGTCAAAGAGCACCGGAACAAAGCAATGAACTCAATGGATACATGTAATCCTCAAACTACGGACCATCCCCTTTGGTGTCCCAAGCTGTCACCTTTGGGATCGCCGGTTCCGAACCGTAACAGGTGCATACAAGTCATAGATAGGATCCAGAACACAAATATATTCATGCAAACACATAAGGTTCAGATCTGAAATCATGGCACTCGGGCCCTAGTGTCAAGCATTAAGAATAACAAGTTGTAGCAAAGATGATAAACACCATACTAGATGATAGGCAACATGCCCCCAACAATCTGACGAACCATTACATGATCTAACTCATCCAATCCCTACCATCCCCTTCGCCTACATCAAGGGAATTACTCACACATGAAGGGGGAAGTCATGGAGGGATGATGAAGTGGTGATCATGATGACGATGGCGACGATCTCCCCTCTCCGGAGGCCCAATCAGCCTCCAGATTAGCCCTCCCGAAGAAGAACAGAGGGTGGCGGCGGCTCCGCGACGAGAAACAGCGAAAAGGACTTCCGATATGGGGTTTCTGCCTCGGAGGAAAAAATACGGGCTAAAGTAGGGCACCAGGGGGCGTGGGCCCCACCCAGGCGCCCCCCCGGCGCGGCCCAGGGGGGGCGCGCCCACAGGGCGCCTGGGCACCCCCTGGCCCCCCTCTGGCCCCACTTCTGGTATGTTGTTTCTTCGGGTGCGTGGATTTTTCGTGATTTTTCGTGGATTTTTCTGAGATGGTTAAAAATATGTTTTCCTGCACACAAATAAAACATACAGGCAGCTCTGCTGAAAACAGCATCAGTCCGGGTTAGTTTAGTCCAAATCATGCAAGAATGAGGTCAAAACAATATCAAAAGTGTTTGGAAAAGTAGATACGTTTGAGACGTATCAACTCCCCCAAGCTTAGCATATTGCTTGTCCTCAAGCAATTCAGTTCAACGAACTGGACGCGACAAAGAAAACTTTGACAAACTCTTTTGCTTCATTAGATGTATATAAGCATGTACTATGAAAAGAGTCTAGCCAGTATTGAAACAGTACTTATGAGAACAATGCAAGGAGTAATCCTTCTTTCAAGTGACCAGTCACAAATAATCAAGAGTAAACAGTATATTACTGAAAATCAAGATAAGATCACATTGCACATAGCTTGAGCATATTAAGGTGGTATCTCGCTAGCCTCCATGATTGAAGCAAAACTTAAATGCAGAGACTCCTCCAGAGTTTTAAAGGAGACTAGAACTAAGAATTTCAGAATAAATTATATCACAAGTATGCAGAAGACAATGTACTACTTTGGGACAATGCACATTACACTCAGAATGACAATTATGCTCTCCTAGTCAGTGCTTTGAAGAAAGAAGGTGAGACTCTCGAACCGTGGCTTTTATTGGCAAAGTTGAAAACCCGTGGTTGGAAACAAAATCTAAACATGTACCAGAGCTCTTGGTTTTGAAAACAGAAGTAAATATGTTTTGAGAGGTGCATATTTCGTCAACGAATGCTAGCAGATAACTCAATCACTTTTTAAGCTAGACAAGTCTCGAGGAACGGCTCCCGCATGAGGACGATCACATCCTCTTAATCTCCTTTGTTTATCACTGCCAAAGTTTCCTGATTTCTCATGAACAAAGCGTGAAGGAGGGTTTGTTTGTTATATTATCTTTTCGAGCCGGGCGCACTCAATGCCAGTTCCTTTTCATATTAGTGGTTCGCACATTATGCATGCAATCCAGGGGTGAATCTTGTCCAACTTAAAGAGGTCATGAGTTAACTACTACTTCCTCATGAGCTAAAACATAGGGACAAAAAGAGAAATGCTTTTGATAAATTTCGAGATGGTACACGAAAGTCTTCGTTAGGAATGGCAGGTAAATACCATGTATGGGAAGGTATAGTGGACTCATATGGCATAACAGGTTTTAAAGGTTTTGGATGCACAAGCAGTCATTCCGCTTAGTACGGGTTGAGGTTTAGCAAAAGACTGGGAAGCGACCAACTAGAGAGCAATAACGGTCATAATCTTGCAGAGCGACAAAGCAACATTGAATCGGGCATGAAAGTTATATAATTATTCTAAAACTCAAAGATCATCAAGGCAAAGTAGACTTTTTAGTCTTAAACATGTGTAAGCATGTGCCAAGTCAATCCAAAAATTCTCTAAAGGGAAATACCACAATAGTATGCCAGACTAGGAACAATGCAATGCATGTAGATCATTTCAATAACACATCATATACTCTAGTTATTGGAGACTAGCCACAAGGAAAGCATGAACCACTGGAAGAGCATTGTAAACATAGCACTATGTCGCTACAAGGTGGTCTCTAGATCATAAGTACAGGCATATGTACAAAAGTAGAAACAATAAGAGTTCATACCGGTCTTCCCTGTTGCTTCCTTTCAGTCGATCTTCATCATTACTGCTTGTCACTTGCACGATCGAACGTAGGAAATATAATCAAATGCCATCACGGACTCGAGCTGATCTCTGAAAACAAAGCAAACTAGAGAGAGAAAGGAAATCTTTTTGGGTTTTTCAAAGGTTGAATAAAAAGTAGAAGAAAGAGAAAATCTTTTTGTTGTTTTTGCAAATAGAGGAATAAAGAAGAACGGGTAAAAACTTCGAAAAGATCAAAGTGAATAAAACGGATAATACAATGGAAAAGTGAGAAGGGCACGTACTCCCCCAAGCTTATGCTTTTGGCCTAAGTTGGTAGCAGCTACTGTCCCTAGGAGCCTCCTGCTCCAGGGGTATGGTGGTGAGACCAAGGGTCGTAGAAGGATGATGGCGCGTACACCGAATTCCTCGGAGTCTCCCACGAGGAAGGTTCCGAGCGCCAAACAGAGGAAGACCCTTCACCAAACTCGGTGGCGGTCTCATCCTGAAAATGTGGTATCTCACCGTGCCTCTCCTCGTCGGGCACAACCCCCTCCATGGGGTTATGGAACTGATGCTGCACCACGAACTCATCGAACTGGACAACATCAAAGGACCATCCGTTCCTGCGAGAATAATCAAACAAAAGAGGTGCAGGCAGACGGATCTCGCGTTCCGCGGAAGTTCCGAAACGCAAGATATAAACAAGGTTATCAAGTTCAGAGCCCATGGTAACAAACTTATGCCTTTTCATAGCAGCAAGATCAAAGTTTAAATAAGTAAAAGGAGTATCATCAGGGTGTGGGGTGCCTCCAAGATGCTCTAAGATAAGCGTGGCATAAATGCCACCATATATGTCCCCCTTGTTACCGTTCATAGCAAGGCGCCGAGCAATTAAGGTACCAATATTATAGTTAGACCTCCCTGAGAGGGCTGCTGCCAGGATAGCAATATCCGGAGCAGAAATGTTGCTCGTGTTGTCACGAACTAACACCCCTCTAGCAATATAATATGCAAAATACCTGAGGTGAGGAAACAAGATACTGGAGATCTTCGACCGATGAATATCCCTCGTACCCATGCTGTAGTGAGAGTTGATGACGATTTTCAGCTCGGAGGGCTGCGTGCCCATCCTTGTCGTCCTCCCAACGTTCGGCACACCTATTACTTCACAAAAACTTCCCAGAGTCATGGTGATAAGATCATTATAAATTTTAAACTCAATAGCACCTGAATCAGGATTATATCTAAAACTGTTAATGAAACCGGAGGTGAGTTTCTGATACTGAGTAACACGGCTCGTGATGAGTCGTGTCAAACCTGCATTAGCACAAAGATTATAAAACTCATCCTTGATTCCCGCAGCTTCCATGAATACGTCACATGGATATGTCATTGCACGTGCTGGACTTGTATCTTCCAGTAACTCCAGGGGCACATGATCTTCATTATAGCTCACCTTGGCAGTCGATGGCGAAGCTGCGGCTCTAGTGACTCGATCGGAGTGTGCGGGCCTCCTCTTCTCAAGCCATCCTTTTGCCCTTCCTAATAAACTCATGTCTGAAATTTTTTTACAATTCACAAAAACAAGGATTAAAACAAAGTGAGCTAAGGCAAACTACTCAACTCACTTGCCCAAGGCACAAACTTGCATCAAAACTTGGAAAACAACTTTATACACATGCATGCAAGCTCATCTCTACAACACCAAGAACTACTAAATACTCACAAATGAGGCCACCAATCAAAAATCTAATTGGAGGAGTGGAGGAGTCACATACCAGGGAGTATTTGCTCAAAATTTCAGCTCAAATGATGGGCTGTAGAGAGAAATCGAAGAATCGCCCCCAAGAACAGCAAGAACAAGAAGAACACGACCAGAACTCGGGTTTCTGGAAAAAGAGAAAGAGAGAGGAGGAAGAGGTACCTGGAGGGGGGCCTTGTGGGCCCCAGGCCCCCTGTGGGCGCGGCCAGGGGCTGGGCCGCGCCAGCTGGCAGCCCCCCCTGGCTGGCCCCAGGACTTTTCGGGTCTCTCCCGTCGTGGAAATTTTTAATATAATTTTTCTGGAATTTTTCTAAAAACTTCACTGTTGAAAATTTTTCGAAGTTCAAAAAGCTGCGAAACTCTCTGAAAACTTGAAGTAGTTAGTAGCATTGTAAAGCTTCAAAAACATAGATACTTGGTATAGCAGGTATGACAACACTAAAAACAAATGAAAATATAGGGGGCTCGACTTTTTATCCGTATATAACACGTTCATTAGTAAGGTTGATCAAGTCTTACCAACAAACAAGCGATATATAGAACAAAAAGTCTCACCTCCTATGAAGTAATCACTGAACTCTTACCTTGATGGACATTTTCCCTACCATGATAGTTTTGTATTTGTGAGGCACATGTAGTGGACAATCCCATTCTCCAATTTTCATGGTCTCGATATTCTCTATAGAGTTGAGTGCATGCCTCCTGTCGGTCTTCTTCGGAAAATATACCGTGTGTTCTTTATCATTCACGTGAAAGGTAACCTTCCCTTTGTTGCAATCAATAATAGCACCTGCGGTGTTAAGGAAAGGTCTACCAAGAATAATGGACATGGTCCCATCCTCGGGCATGTCAAGCACAACAAAATCAGTAAGAATTAAACAATTATCAACTTCAACTGGAACATCCTCACAAATACCTATCGGAACAGCGGTTGACTTGTCAGCCATCTGAAGGGAGATATCTGTAGGAATTAGGTTCTCTAAACAAAGCCTCTCATAAAGAGAGAGAGGCATAACACTCACTCCCGCTCCAAGGTCACATAAAGCAGTTTTGACATAATTATTCTTTATGGAGCAAGGAATGGTGGGTATACCTGGGTCACCGAGCTTCTCAGGAATCTTTCCACTGAAAGAATAGTTAGCAAGCATAGTAGATATTGCATCATTAGGAACTTTTCTTTTGTTAGTGACAATATCTTTCATATATTTTGAATACGGAAGTAACTTAATAGCATCAGTCAAAGGAATTTGAAGAAAAAGAGGTTTTATCCATTCACAAAACTTATTGTAATGCTCTTCTTCTTTAGATTAGATGGACTTACCTGGAAAGGGCATGGGTTTCTGTACCCATGGTTCTTTCTCCTTCCCATGTTTCCTTGCGATGAAGTCTTCTTTAGTGTACCTCTTACGTTTGTCAGGTGCTTCTTCTTCTCGAACTTCAGGTGGATCATTCTTCTCATTATCATTACCTTCAGGTTCAGCACCGTCTTCAGTCTCAGCATCGGAAATTGATACACTGTTGGGATCAATAGCTGGCTCTTCTTCTGCAATAGGATCATTAGAATTGTCAGTCTCTTTATGTTTCTTTTTCTTATTTGGAGAGACAACAATTTCTTCTTCCTGCATTTGAGAATCTTGCTCGATTATCTTCGGATGTCCCTCTGGATAAAGAGGATCTTGAGTACTAGTTCCTCCTCGGGTCTTAATCCCAAAAGCCTGCATTTTATCTTGTTTGTCATTGTTAGCAAGCAAATCTCTTTGCACATTAGAAATTTGATCAAGCTGAATTTGAACCATATGAAAATGCTTCACAAGACATTGAACATCATTAACTGTTCTATCTAAAACACCAATCAACTTTTTGATAGCAAGGGAATTATCATGCAACTGACTTTCTATCCTCTCATTAAAATGATTATGTTTCATAATAAAATTATCAAACTCATCTAAACATTGATCAGGAGGCTTACCATGACAGATGTCACTTTCGTTGAAATCTAAAAGAGAGTGTACCTCTACCATAGGAGGGTGAGTGGTAGGCTCACACAGCTTCTCAATAGGGGGTAGATTCTTCACGTCTTCAGCTTTAATACCTTTCTCTTTGATAGACTTCTTTGCTTCTCGCATATCCACGAGGCTTAGGACAAACATGCCCCTCTTCTTTGTTGGTGGAGGTGGTTCAGGGATGGACCAATCTTCATAGTTTTTGGCAATCCTGCCCATTAGTTCTTCCGCGTCGTCCGGTGTTCTTTTCCTGAAAACACAACCAGCACAACTGTCCAAATAGGACCTAGATTCATCAGTTAAACCAGCATAGAATATATCAATTAATTCATTCTTAGGAACTCCATGTCCTGGTCTAGTCTGAATCAAACTGCAATGCCTCCCCCAAGCTTTAGGGAGGGACTCATCCTGCAACTGTTTAAAGTTATAAATTCTTTGTAAAGCAGCATGTTGCATATGGGCAGGAAAGTATTTATCAACAAAAGAGTGAGCTAGGTCCTGAGGACTCTTAATAGAACCGCATGGAAGTGAATCATACCATGCTTTAGCACCTTCCTTCAGCGAGAAAGGAAGAAGCTTGGTCACCTAAAAGTAGCGCATCTTAAACAGGCTACCTAGTTCACCAAGTTTAGTTAGGTGTGCAATAGCATCATCATTTTCTCTGCCATAAAAGGGGTCAGCTTCAACCATAGGTATAAGTGAAAGATCAACAGAGAAATTAAAATCAGGATCATCAATGCATATAGGAGATGTAGCAAACTCAGGATTAGGAACAGTTTTGTTTTTCAAAGAGTGTTTTTCAAATATTTTCTTAATAGTTCCAGGGTCAGAGCCGGCAAACTCTGTCAGTTCCCTGCATAAGTCTTCATCAAGTATATAGTAATCATCATCAAGGAGCCTCTCCTGGAGTTTACTCAATTCAGGAAATTCATAAGTTTCACCAATAGGGTAGCGAGTAACAAGAAGTTCAATTCCCATATTTTTCAGCAGCAGCGGTAATTTGTTTCTCAAGAGCATAACCAAGGGAACTAATATCATCATCAAAAGTAGTAGAAGCATCATCAAGTGTATCAGACATAGTAACAGATTCAGTAGGAGCATCATGTGGTGGTGGTGAGGCAAACTTACTCATAACAGATGGTGAATCAAGTGTAGCACTAGTGCTCAGAGCAGTACCTCTTCTTGTAGTGGATCGTAAGATCGGAACCTTGGGGTCACCTTTCTTACCCATAGTGAATAAAGTGCAGCAGGTAGGATATCTCAAGTAGACTTGTAAATATTGCTATGCTCCCCGGCAACGGCGCCAGAAAACGGTACTTGATAACCCTCAACCTTAAGGGATCGAGATAGTCTTCGCGGGTAAGAATAACCCAATTTATTGATTCGACACACGGGGAGCCAAAGAGTATTTATAAGCTTTAACAGTTGAGTTGTCAATTCAACCGCACCTGAAATATACTAACTTGCAACAAAAGATAAGTGCTAACAGTGATATGATAGTGATGATAGTAATAGTAAAAGTAACAGCAAAAGTAAATAGCAGTAGTAAATGGCAAAAGTAGCAACTAGTGACAAGCAAGGTTTAAAATACTGTAGGCTAGGGAGATGGATGGTTGGGCGTTGCATGGATGAGATAGTTTCTAACTTGGGGCACGGCACACGGAAAAGTAATGATCATCTAGGCAAATATCAAACATTAGGCATGTATCCCGTAGGTAGTTGTACGCGCTTGCAATAAGAACTTGCACAACATCTTTTGTCCTACCATCTTTTGACAAGCAAGGAACTAATGGATATTAAGGTGCTCCTGTCAAAGAGCACCGGAACAAAGCAATGAACTCAATGGATACATGTAATCCTCAAACTACGGACCATCCCCTTTGGTGTCCCAAGCTGTCACCTTTGGGATCGCCGGTTCCGAACCGTAACAGGTGCATACAACTCATAGATAGGATCCAGAACACAAATATATTCATGCAAACACATAAGGTTCAGATCTGAAATCATGGCACTCGGGCCCTAGTGTCAAGCATTAAGAATAACAAGTTGTAGCAAAGATGATAAACACCATACTAGATGATAGGCAAGATGCCCCCAACAATCTGACGAACTATTACATGATCTAACTCATCCAATCCCTACCATCCCCTTCGCCTACAGCAAGGGAATTACTCACACATGAAGGGGGAAGTCATGGAGGGATGATGAAGTGGTGATGATGATGACGATGGCGATGATCTCCCCTCTCCGGAGGCCCAATCAGCCTCCAGATTAGCCCTCCCGAAGAAGAACAGAGGGTGGCGGCGGCTCCGCGACGAGAAACAGCGAAAAGGACTTCCGATCTGGGGTTTCTGCCTCGAAGGAAAAAATACGGGCTAAAGTAGGGCACCAAGGGGCATGGGCCCCACCCAGGCGCCCCCCCGGCGCGGCCCAGGGGGGGGGGCGGGCCCACAGGGCGCCTGGGCACCCCCTAGCCCCCCTCTGGCCCCACTTCTGGTATGTTGTTTCTTCGGGTGCGTGGATTTTTCGTGATTTTTCGTGGATTTTTCTGAGATGGTTAAAAATCCGTTTTCCTGCACACAAATAAAACATACAGGCAGCTCTGCTGAAAACAGCGTCAGTCCGGGTTAGTTTAGTCCAAATCATGCAAGAATGAGGTCAAAACAATATCAAAAGTGTTTGGAAAAGTAGATACGTTTGAGACGTATCAACGGGCGGACTCGGACGGATGCAAGTTTTGAAAAACATGAGGATGCAATGCACACAATGACAAGGCAAAGATGCAACACGCAAGCAGATGACAAGGCAACGTCTACAAATAACTGGCTGACACCTGGCGCATTAGTCTCGGGGTGTCACAACACTCACCTACTAACAAGAGAGCTCGTCCCGAGATCTTAGGAACGAGACGGAAGTGAAAAGGAAGAACAAAGTTCTTCTTGAACAAAAGATTGAAACCAAATTACGATTGAGGGGTTGAACAAATTAAAAGAAAGATACAACGGAGATGAACAAGATTGAGAAGCTCCATTACAAAAGAGGAACAAGGAACACACGAGAAACGAGTAGGTTGAATGATAAGAAACAAGAATTGAAGGAATATAATGGATTTGAAACCACTCCGGTTAATAGAGATAGAAAATAAATTTGAACAAAGTAATTCGGGCAGCACTCTGGTTCAGCATTGAAGGAATATGACTTGAACTTGAGAAGATGGAACGATACATGACGAGATGAACAAGAAAAACCTCCGGAAGATTTAAAGAATGGAATGAGAAGAACGGAGAAGAAGATGACAACTTCCATCACGAATGAATTTGAAAGAGAATCGTCAAGAGAAAGGCTTGAACGGAGTTTTTGAGTAAATCAAAAACAAAAGAATAAGCTTGAAGTGGACTTAAGAAAAATATCTCAAAGCTTGAGGTGAATTACCGCCGCAACCAAAAGATGGATTAGCTGAGAATAAAGAATTGCAAAACTCCACTACAAAAGAATACGGAGAATTATTAGCATCTCGAGACACGAAAGAATAATGCTTGCGCTTTATCCGAAAGAATTTGATAAACACTTGACGAATGAATTAGCTCATGATGAACCACCATGAAGAACTCCGGTAACGGAATGATTATGAAGGATGCAAAAGAATAAGAATAAAGCCTCGCGATGATTTATACGGGGTTCCGACGAGAAGGCTGAGTAACTATGAACTCCAGAAATAAAAGGTGAAAGCACTTGGGACTAGAATTTATTCATCAAGAATAAACTCCGAAGGAAGGGATTAAACAACTTGATGAGAATGAATAAGAATTATGGTATGCTTAACCTCCATCAATTAAATTGATGCGAAGCAATGGATTAGCATATCACTTATTCTCGTTGAAATTTGATTAAAGAAGGATATATCTCATACTTGAGAAAGTCTTCCTGAACCACCGTTAGATTGGGAAAACAAAGAATTGATATGATGACAAAGAAAAAAGGAATATTGAACGAACCACCGGTAGGATTGGAATAAAATGAATGGATTGATATGATAACACCGAAAAGAACTCTTGAGCGAACCACCGTAAGAATTGAAGCCCAGTGAAGAAAAAGGAACGAACCACCATGAAGAATTAAAATCGAGTGAATTCAAGAGAATGAATCACCGGGAAGAATAAAGCACTTGGGGAATTTAGATATAAGAGAATGAAGAGATCGCGAACTGATTAAAGAATACTTGAACGAAGCATCGGACGAATGTGAGACGAGCGAAGAGGCAGCAATGAAGAATATTTAGAGGACGAAGTTGAAAACTGAGAACGAAGAAATCTTCTGAAATGATGGCCTTCAGAGGAACACGATGAAAAGAATTCATGAAATACTCCGAAAGAATGAAAGGAGAAAGGTTGAACCAATGATGAAAGGAATTTAAAAGCGATCTTGAAGAAGGCATATGACTGATGGAATCCATACTTACTTCATACTTTGAAAAGAATATAGGAATACTCCGGGAAATTAAAAGAGTCAGGTAAGATCCTGGGAAAGACCTGTGGGTTATGAGCCCACCGAAGAGAAAATACCGTTGAAAGGATCGAAAAGGAGATGATGCACCAGAACAATTGAAAAACTCGAATGAGGTGACAACCTCGAATTAATTAGAACAGAAATGAATCTCCTGAGATGTCTTCAGAACTTCGGACAATTAAATGGTGAGAGGCGAACGAGCAATTGGAATCACTTGAGCCGAGGGAAAGAATATGATGAGCACTAAATACAAATTGAATTGGAACCCCTGGAAAAGAAGAAGAGATGAAGGAAGTCGAACTAGATGAGAATTCACCCGTTGAAATAATCGATGAAAGAAAACAAAACTCACACGAGTAGGATGGATACTCGATTAAGGACTCCAGCTCCAAGAAGGAAAAGGGTGGGCGGGTGGGAAAAAGAAAGACAACTTCGGAAGGGGAAACAACATAGGTTGGAAAGAACCGAGGATTGAAGCAAGAGATGGGGAGGTCAATCGACTTGACGAGAGATGCACCAGATCAAAGAGCAGACAACGCAACGAACGAAAAACTAATCGCGTGATCCTAAAAAAATTTGAAGGGGAAGAGGAGTAATTCAAAACACCTACGTCAAGATTCCTCACCAGAGCGATGAAGGGGCAGGGGAGTAAAAAGAATTCCTACTCTCCGATATAACTAGACTCCGAATTTTTTTTCCTTCTAGACTTAACAACGCCCAAGCTACGATCAATCAAGGGGGCTCCTTTGGTCGGTCGAGGTTCTGATACCAACTTGTCAGGCTCAAGATGCGATTCTATCCCTATCACGTGACACATACGTGATTGGGGCACAACCGCATTTCAGGCGCTTAGCAAGATGGATATCATTACATCGTACCATTACATACATACATGGGGGATACAACAACTCATACAAGTCACATGAATACAACAACATCAATACAAGGCATCCAACTACGGATGCAAACATGAAAAGCACAACTACATCCATCCTCTATCCCAGGCTGCCGACCAGGAACCTAACCCAAGACTGACGAAGAAGAAGAAGAAGAAGAAAGAACTCCAACACAAAGGACACCGCTCTCACGTCAAGTCATCGGAAACCTGCACCTGCAACTGTTGTTGTAGTAGCGGTGAGCCACGAGGACTGATCAATCCAATAACCATGGGTAACAAGACTAGCAAAGCTTAACGGGTAGGAAGAGGTTAAGTGGTGAGGTTGCAGCAGCGGCTAAGCAAAACTATGGTGGCTAACTTACGAGTATAAGAATAAGATGAGCATCTACGCAAACGGTCGCAAACTAGTAATGATCGCTAAAGATCCTGAACTACCTATGAGTCAAACCTAACCCCGCCGTGTTATCTTCTAAAGTGAAAAGAGACAGTCACGGTTACCCACACGGCTGTGTGTTTTACTTCGGATACTCTGTCAAGTTTTCTACAACCGGGCATTAACAAATTCCAATCTGCCACATAACCACGGGCACGGCTTTCGAAAGATCATAACCCTGCAGGGGTGTCCCAACTTAGCCCATCACAAGCTCTCACGATCAGCAGAGATAATATTAATATTACCCCTTATCTTAGGGAAGGCCCGATCAGACTCGGAATTCCCGGTGCACAAGACATTTCGACACTGGTAAAACAAGTCCAGCAAGACCTCCCGGCATGCCGACACCCTGATAGTAGTCGCACGTATCTCGTCTCAGGCCACGTCCGGATGAGCTAAGCGTACAAGTGCTAGATACCCCAAGTTGCCAAGGGGCGGCCCCGCACAGTGCTCTATTTGCGACCAACACCATCGGCACTGGCCCCACCTGTATGTAGAAGAATCCTCGGGTAGCGCTAACTCCCTATGCAATTAATTAATTAATTAAGTTTTTATTATCTTGCAAATTAAACCAATGTTGGGCCTTGCTGGAGGAGTTTTATTCAAAGACGAACTGTCAAGGGGTCCCCATATACCCAACCGTGTAAGGAACGCAAAATCAAGGAACATAACTCCGGTTTATCGGCTCCTAAGGTGGCATGAGTGGAATAAAACACCGAGCAAAAGGCCAAGCCTTCCACCCATTACCAAGTATATAGGTGTGTTAATGTATATATAAGATATATTGTGATATTCCAACAATAAGTTCCAACATGGAACAATCTTCATCTTCACCTGCAACTAACAACGCTATAAGAGGGGCTGAGCAAGCGGGTAACATAGCCAAACAATGGTTTTGCTGGGAAGGTGTCAAAGGTTAGAGGTTTTAGGGCAACAAGGAGAGAGGCTGACAATAAAGATAGGTAGCGCGACATATAATGATAGCATCGAGACAGCTAGCATGGCGATGATAGTAAAGGTATCCAAGGTGATGGTCATCTTGCCTGAGATCCCGCAAGGTAGAAGAATGAGGCCATGAAGAAGACGAAGAAGAAGCCTTGAAGACGAACCATGTGAAGTCGAACGAGTCCTCACGATTGCAACGGAAAAGAACTAGCGAGAAGAAAGCACACAACATGGTAAACACACCACTCGGGAACATGACAAGATGCTCAACCAAGTATGATGCAAGACAAGTCTATATGATGCAAAACATGGCAAGGGATGAAGCACAAAAGAACAACACCAACCAACAAGTTTAAATGAGGCCGGAATCAACACATAACAACTCCGGTAAGTGCTCATATGCACATTTCGAAATTGGTCCAGAACTGAACAAACCTTAAGTTAAAGTTTTTAAACAGCAAGTTAACATGCACCATGATGATCTACTCGAAATTCTAGTCAAGTTTCATATAAAGTTTGTTTAATTCGGAGCTACGGCCTAGCAGATATGAGCAAAACAAGACAAGCATGTCATCGGTGCAAGATGCACCCAAACATCAAGCAAACACACTCCAAATAGGTAAAAAAACATGATATTATGCTTCTAATTGCAAAAACACACAAGTTTCATATATAGCATGCTCAAAACGGAGCAACGGTTCAACACATACACATGAAACAAGATATAACAATAAGCTGTCCAAAATCAGCAACATAGCAACTTTGGAGCAAGGTATATATATGCTACAACACCCAAACATGATAACAAGGGCATGGATGTGAAATACAGATGATACTTAACAAGCATGAACTTAGAGCACACCCAAAAACCTGCTGGAACACAATTAAAGAAGCATGGCAAGTTGCAATAAATTTATCCAGACTTAGTCAAAATATGGGAAGGCAAAAACATCAGCACGATGCTGCCTTCGGAGGCACAAAACAACAATCATATCAACACTACTAAGTATATAAAGATCATGGACATGTAATAGACATAGCATACATCAAACGACTCCATTGGAACATCTCCATAGGAGGCATGGATCAATAACTACAAGCTTCACCAAATTGATCATGCTGATAAAAATCTGACAGGTACATTTATAGCAACTTGAGAGCAAGAAATAAATAAGCTAAAGCAGGCCATATGTGCAAGTAAGGGCATGTATGGATAGAGCATAACATGAACCACAATACATGATCATTGGATAACCCAAAACAAGAATGGATTTGAGTGGGGTATCAAGGAAACATAGCATCAGGTTTAACAGTTTCAGACTTAGCAGTTTTTAACAAGTCCTAGAAAACAACATCAGCAAGTAGGCTACTTTACAAGCTTGTTGCAAACACCTCAAGGTATATCATGAAAAGTGGATTGCACCACAACAAATATGGCATGATTGTGCTTCTAAAACATATTGACATGTGGCATGAAAGACAAACACATCAATAGCTATGAGCAAGACAAATCAGCATCTCACAACAAGTTTCAGCACTTATCATGTGACGCCCCTGATTTGTCCGTACACTAATCATGCACCCAAATGTGTACGACCAAGATCAGGGACTCACTGGAAGATATCACAACACAACACTAGACACAAATTAAAATAATACAAGCTTTATATTACAAGCCAGGGGCCTCGAGGGCTCGAATACATAAGCTCGAAAACACAAGAGTCAGCGGAAGCAATAATATCTAAGTACAGACATAAGTTAAACAAGTTGCCATAAGATGGCTAGCACAAATATAGCAACGATCGAAATGGCAAGGCCTCCTGCCTGGGACCTCCTAACTACTCCTCGAAGCCGAACTCCATGTAGAAACATCCTCGGGATCATCTGGCTCCTGGACTCCACCACCTGGTTGCATCATCTGAGAAGAAGGAACAAAAGGGGAAAAGGGGGAGAAAAGCAACCGTGAGTACTCATCCAAAGTACTCGCAAGCAAGGATCTACACTACATATGCAATGATATATGTGTAAGGAGGTAATATTTGTGGGCTAAACTGCAGAATGCCGGAATAAGAGGGGGATAGCTAACCCAATCGAAGACTACGCTTCTGGCAACCTCCATCTTGCAGCAGTAGAAGAGAGTAGATGGAATAGTAACAAGCGTCAAAGCTTCTGGCAGCCTCCGTCTCGAGTAGCTGAAGAGTGCACCAAGTAACATCGTATAGCATAACCCTACCCGGCGATCCTCCCCTCGTCGCCCTGTGGGAAAGCGATCACCGGTTGTATCTGGAACTTGTCAGGGTGTGTTTTATTAAGTATCCAGTTCTAGTTGTCATGAGGTCAGAGTACAACTCTGGGTCGTCCTTTTACCGAGGGACACGGCTATTCGAATAGATTAACTTCCCTGTAAGGGTGCACCACATATCCCAGCACGCTTGATCCCATTTGGCCGGACACACTTTCCAGGGCCATGCCCGGCCTCGGAAGATCAACACGTCGCAGCCCTACCTAAGCACAACAGAGAGGTCAGCACGTCGGTCTATGTCCTAAGCACACAGGGGTCTGGGCCCATCGCCCAATGCACACCTGCATGTTGCGAGGGCGGCCGGTGAGCAGACCTAGCAACCTCCATTACTAAGGAAGTTGCGTTACGCGGTCCAACCCGGCACGCGCCGCTAAGTCGCTGACGTCAAGAAGGCTTCGGCTGATACCACGACGTCGAGTGCCCATAACTGTTCTCACGCAGCTGGTTAGTGCGTATAGACCAAATGGCCAGACTCAGATCAAATACCAAGATCCCGTTAAACGTGTTATTATGAAATAACCGCGGGCAACGACCAGGGCCAGGCCAACCTGTCTCCTAGGTGGTCGCAACCTGCCCTGTCGCTCCGCCACAAAGTAACCATCAGGGGGCTGCCGGGAACCCAGGCCCACCACTACCTGGGTGGAACCACCCGCCCCTTCAGCCCCCATCTCCGAATCATCATCATGTGTATGTAAAGTAAGTATATAGTATGTACCCGTGATCACCACCCGAGTGATCACGGCCCGATAGTATAGCATGGCAGACGGACAAGAATGAAGGGCCACTGGTGGAATACTAGCATCCTATACTAAGCATTAGGATGGCAGGTACAGGTATCAACAGTTGTAGCAACAATGACAGGCTATGCAACAGAATAGGATTAACCGAACGGTAACAAGCTACACTACTCTAATGCAAGCAGTAGAGAGAAGAATAGGCGATATCTGGTGATCAAGGGGGGGGGGGCTTGCCTGGAAGCCCTGCAGACGAAAGGAATCTTCGGAAGCGTAGCCGTAGTCGAACACCGAAGTATCAATGGTCTCGGGGTCTATCACAGTATCGGAGTCTACCGAAAATAAGCAACGAACGGGAAACAAATAAATAACAGAGCAAACAATAGCATCACAAAGCATAACATGGCAAAAGCGGTGCTACGTGTGACCTAACGCGGTGCTCGGTGATACAGGCGAAGAGGAATAACATCCGGGAAAGTATTCCCGGTGTTAGGCATTTTCGGCAGATGAAACGGAGGGGAATGTTGCATGTTCGGTGTGATAGAGATGTGTGGTTGACGAACGGTCTGCGTATTCGAATGCATCTCGTCGTTCTGAGCAACTTTCATATATAAATTATTTTCATCCGAGTTATGAATTATTTTATATGATTTTCAAAGTTTTAAACATATTCTAAAATTATTTATTTATTTTAATTCGAAAATTCAATTAAACACTATATGCTACGGGTACATAAAAGTGTACCTAGAGAAATGCAAATGAGACTGACAGTGAGGCCCATCTGCTGAGTCAGCATACAAAGTCAACAAGTCAACAGTCAATGGTCGACCTGGTCAAAGTGTGAATAGTGGCCGTGGGGCCTACTGGTCATTGACTATTATTTTAACTTAAGTGCTAAACATATTTATTTAGTATAAGGGAACCCACATGTCATAGACTACAACTAGCTAAATAAATAAATAAAAACTAGCATGATCAAAAGTGACCCACATGTATCTACACGTTAGGCTAAGTAGTCCACTAATTAAATCCTAAAGCTAACCTACCTCCATTTACACAGGCCGGCCAAGATGGGCAGTAGCACACCGGCTGTACATGGTTTACGCAACGCACGCATAGCGCACGTCGGCCACGGTCTAGCAGCAACAGCAATACTAGCAGCGGTAGGGACTACAAGCAGCAGAAGCGGCGCAGTACCGGGCAGAGGCAACTGCAGGAAAGGGCAGTAGCGACAGCAGTCAACAGCAAATGCATCTAGTGGCAGAAGTAGAGGCAAGCAGCAGGCACGGCAAGGCAGCGCCGCAAGCAGCAGCTAGCGACACACAGCAGGAGCAACACCGCGGCAGCAGAAATAGAGCAGCAGCAAGCGAGCATGGAATGCAGCGGCGGTGGCGCTAGCGGCAGGCAGGGCCGAGGGCGCGCGGGTTTGCGGTGCGCGGGCAGGGTGCGGTCCGGGATGACTACAGGCGCGAGGACACGCAGAGCACGCGACGAGTGCGACCTCCGTTCATGGCGACCACGATTGAGCAGGGGAGCGGCAGAAACGGCATAAATCGAAGGGTAAAACGAGCAAATCGGCAAAGGCGCTCACCCTGGTGCTCGTGGACGAGATTGGGAGGTCAGGGGCGTCCCGGAGCAAGGTGAATTGACGGCAAGGTGTGCGGTGGCCGACGGGGAAGAAGAACGAGGGCGCTGTCTTGGGCGGGCTCCGCGGTCCAGCTCCTCCTACTCCGATGTCGAGGACGATGATGCCCATCTCCTGGTCTTCTCGTTGCAGCTCGTGCTGGGAGACGACCACCGCAACGATGGCGGCGCGGTGAAGGTTGCGCCAGGGCACGAACGAATTTGGGTGGGGAAGAGATGAGCGAGGAGAGAGGGCGAGATCTGGGAGAGGCGAGTGGGAGACGAGGGGGCCGAGGCGTCGGAGAGCTGGCGGCCTTGTCTTCTTCCCGGCATCGCCGGCGAGATGGTCGGGTGGGAGTGCGCCCAGGCGCCCGGTCGCAGGAGTTGTGAGAGGAGGGGATCGACCGCGGGTGTGGGGGGTTGAGCTGGGCCGTTTCTAGTGGCTAGGGTCCAGGGAACAGGGGGCTTGTTTTCCTTTTCTATCTTTTACCTTTTGTTTATTTTTCTTTTATTGTCTATTAGTTTCCTATTTTGTTTTCTAATGATTTAAGTTTTATAAAATATAAAAATAGTACCTAAATTACCATTATGAAATATACCACTTCCAATATTATTTTGGCATTTAATTAAAATAGTTTGTAATTTTATAATTCTAAAAAGGCATTTACTTATTTGTTTTAGCCACTGTTATAACTTTTTAGGACATTCAAACACCTGATAAAAATGTGGTTTCTCCAACATGATTACCTATGCATTATTTGGTACTACCCGAACATTTTAGTTTTAACATTCGAAAATTTTCATCATTTGACTTTAATTCAAATTTGAATTTGAATCGGTTTTTAAACTAACGTGAGTTTATCGACAGTAACCGTGGTGACGTGGTATCATTAGCAGAGGTTTACTGTAGCTTGATTACCCGGGCATCACATATCATCCACATGAACTTTTGCAACAGAGATTAACATGGCAATATGGCACCTAACATGAATGCTACAGCAACCATTATGTAGAGCACTTCACAATGAACATTTTGGCATATCATATGCTACATTTGGACCAACATGCACAAAGTTATCACATCTCGAACATGCAAACAAAATTACAGTTATCAGAAGTTTTAAATATATAGCACTCTTGCAACGATGATTAGGGCATCAAGATGAACTCAAACAAGCATGCCACAGTGGAACAAAATGAAGAGCATATCATAACGAACATTTTGATATATTATAAGCTCAAACGGACCATCAGACAAAAAGTTATCACAGGTCAAAAATGCACATATAATTACAAATCACAGGGACTTAGCCATTTTTAACAGAGAAAAAAACAGGTGGGCGCAAGTTAGTTAAGCAACGCACAGGCGGGGAATAGGTGGGCTTACCATGGGCTTCGGCCCAGACGGTGAGGAGGTGAGGCTGGCCTGGCAGGGCTGTGGGCTTGTGGATCTGGGACGCGGCTGCGGCCCACGAGAGCACTGGGCCGGCTCGAGCGCGATGCGGCCTAGGGGAGCGGCGGCACGGCTGTCGCTCGTCCTCCTCACGAAGAATCCAAGCTGCTCGCTGGCGCCGGAGGTGAACTTGGCAAGGCGGGGATGCGGAGGGGTCGAGGAGGTTGGGGAAGGGCGGATCGGCGGCGGGGCTTACAGATCCAGCCTACCGGTGCCGAATCCGAGCAGCAGCGGCAGCAGACAGAGCTCGTGGGCGGCGGGATGCTTGCAGGCGGAGGCGAGATCCTGCGAAGTGGGAGGCGAGCGGCGGCTGTCGGGCCGACGCTGGAAGGAGCGAGGCGGCGGTGAGCAGCAACTGGCGGCAAGGGTGGCCGGCGGCGGCGAGGGGTTGTACCGGCGGCGGGGTTGCATGGCGTCAGGGACGCGAGGAGCCAGGGAAGACGACGCTCAAGGCGGAGGTGGCGCGGGCCTCGGGCCCAGATCCGGCCCGGGGCGTGCCGGGGACGGGCCTAGCGCGGTGGGGAGGTGTGGCGATGTGGCTCAGGCCACTTGGCGGCACGGGATTTGTTAGGGGCGGCTCAGGTGGCGGCTGGCCAATTGGGAGGTTCCAAGTGGCAGCGGCGAGGTGGCTAGGAGCTGAAAACGAGGAGGATTCCGGCGGCTGGAGGTGGGAGAGGGGCTAGGGGTAGGGAAGGCTAGGAAAATGCCTAAAATGGCATGGGGGTTGTATTTAGTGCTCATCATATTAGGTTTAGGGTTTGGGGGCTGATTCCATCCGTTTTCGGGCATCGGATCTCGATCCGACGGTCCGGAGCGGAGGTGGTCTAGGTGGGCTGTGTAAAAGGGGCCTTGTACTGAAAAGAGAAAAGAGAAGAGAGGCCCGGCACAACGTTTCGGAGACCGAAACGTCCGACGTTTTATCCGGCGATAGTGCCGCTATAGTTATCCGTTGGGTTATCAAACGATCTCCGAATGCGACGAAACTTGACAGGCAGTCTCACACGCTAAGTTTCATCCCATTCGGAGAACATTTCCCGGCCACTCATAAAATAAATATTCGGAGGTGCCGCGGGCGCGTGTAAGTGTGTATGGGCTCAGAACGGACAACGGAGAGGACGGGCGGACTCGGCCGGATGCAAGTTTTGAAAAACATGAGGATGCAATGCACACGATGACAAGGCAAAGATGCAACACGCAAGCAGATGACAAGGCAACGTCTACGAATAACTGGCTGACACCTGGCGCATCGGTCTCGGGGTGTCACAATTTTCAAGGGACTTATGTCCGGCCCCCGGATGCTGACGATCTAAGTCACATCATCCAACAACCCGGGGAGTCAGCCCACAAGCTTTGGAATCGGTTTCTGCTATTTCTCGAGCTTGTGTTGTATTCCCTCGAAGAGGAAAGGGTGATGCAGCACAGTAGCGTAAGTATTTCCCTCAGTTTTTGAGAACCAAGGTATCAATCCAGTAGGACACCACGTGCGAGTCCCTCGCACCTGCCCAAACAAATAAGAACCTCGCAACCAACGCGATAAGGGGTTGTCAATCCCTTCATGGTCACTTACGAGAGTAAGATCTGATAGATACGATAGGATAATAATTTTGGTATTTTTGGTATTTTTGGTATAAGAACAGAAAGTAAATAAAGCAAATAAGCAACGGCAACAGAATTGGCTATTTGAAAGGAAAGTAATATGATGAAGATAGACCCGGGGGCCATAGGTTTCACTAGTGGCTTCTCTCATGATAGCAGAATTCTACGGCGGGTGAACAAATTACTGTCGAGCAATTGATAGAAAAGCGCATAGTTATGAGAATATCTAGGCATGATCATTGTATATAGGCATCACGTCTGTGACAAGTAGACCGAAACGATTCTGCATCTACTATTATTACTGCACACATCGACCTCTATCCAGCATGCATCTAGAGTATTAAGTTCATAAGAATAGAGTAACGCCTTAAGCAAGATGACATGATGTAGAGGGAAAAACTCAAGGAACAAGATATAAACCCCATCTTTTTATCCTCGATGGCCACAATACTATACGTGCCTTGCTGCCCCTACTGTCACTGGGAAAGGACACCGCAAGATTGAACTCAAAGCCAAGCACTTCTCCCATTGCAAGAACTATAGATCTAGTAGGCCAAATCAAACCAATAATTCGAAGAGACTTGCAAGGATATTATAATCATACATAAAAGATTTCAGAAAAGAATCCAATATTGTTCACAAATAATCTTGATCATAAACTCACAATTAATCGGATCTCGACAAACACACCGCAAAAAGATTACATCGAATAGATGTCTTCGTAGATCGGGGAGAAGTTTGTATTGAGATCCAAAGAGAGAGAAGAAGCCATCTAGCTAATAACTATGGACACCAAGGTCTGCGGTAAACTACTCACATCTCATCAGAGAGGCTATGGTGTTGATGTAGAAGCCCTCCGTGATCGATGCCCCCTCCCGAGGAGCTTCGGGACAGGCCCCAAGATGGGATCTCACGGGAACAGAAGGTTACGGCGGTGGAATTAGGGTTTCTTCATGATCCCCGATGTTTTCAGTGTATATGGGTATATATAGGAGGAAAAAGTACGTTGGTGGAGCAACGTGGGGCCCATGAGGGTGGGGGGCGCGCCTACCCCCTGGGCGCACCCTGCACCCTCATGGGAACCTCGTTTCTTCTGTGACTTGTACTCCAAGTATCTCGTGAAGATATCATTCAAAAAATAACTCTCCCAAAGTTTTCATTCCGTTTGGACTCTGTTTGATATTCCTTTTCTGTGAAACACTGAAATAGGCAAAAAAACAACAATTTGCACTAGGCCTTGGGTTAGTAGGTTAGTCCCAAAAATAATATAAAAGTGTATAATAAAGCCCATTAAACATCCAAAACAGACTATATAATAGCACGGAACAATAAAAAATTATAGATACATTGGAGACGTATCAAGCATGCCCAAGCTTAATTCCTGCTCGTCTTCGAGTAGGTAAATGATAAAAACAGAATTTTTGATGTGGAATGCTCAACATAATTCTCAATGTAATTCTCTTTGTTGTGGCATGAATGTTCAGATCCGAAAGAATCAAGATAAAAGTCTATATTGACGTAAGAATAATAATACTTCAAGCAATTTAACAAAGCAATCATGTCTTCTCAAAATAACATGGCCAAAGAAAGTTCATCCCTACAAAATCATATAGTTAGGCTATGCTCCATCTTCGTCACACAAAATACTCAAATTATGCATAACCCCGGTTTCAGCCAAGCACTTGTTTCATAGTTTAATTTTTTTCAAACTTTTTCAACTTTCACGCAATACATGAGCGTGAGCCATGGACATAACACTATGTGGAATACAGTGGTGGTTGTGGAGAAGACAAAGAGGAAGATGGTCTCACACCAGCTAGGTCTATAAATGGGTTATGGAGATGCCCATCAATAGATATCAATGTAAGTGAGTAGGGATTGCCATGCAACGGATGCACTAGAGCTATAAATGTATGAAAGCTCAACAAAAGGAACTAAGTGGGTGTGCATCCAACTTGCTTGCTCATGAAGACCTAGGGCATTTGAGGAAGCCCGTTGGAATATACAAGCCAAGTTCTATAATGCAAATTCCCACTAGTATATGAAAGTGACAAAACAAGAGACTCTCTATCATGAAGATCATGGTGCTACTTTGAAGCACAAGTGTGGAAAAAGATAGTAGCATTGTCCCCTTTTTTCTCCCTTTTTTCTTTTTTTGGGCCTTTCTTTTTTTTCTTTGGCCTTTCCTTCTTATTTTTTTCTTTCCTTTTTTTCTTTAGGACAATTATCTAATAATGATGATCATCACACCTCTATTGATTTACAACTCGATACTAGAACAAAGTATGACCCTATATGAATGCCTCCGGTGGTGTACCGAGATGTGCAATGAATCAAGAGTGACATGTATGAAAAATTATGCATGGTGGCCTTGCCACAAATACGATGTCAACTACATGATCATGCATGTCAATATGACAATGATGAAGCATGTCATAGCAAATGGAACGGTGAAAAGTTGCATGGCAATATATCTCGGAATGGCTATGGAAAGGGCATGATAGGTAGGTATGGTGGCTGTCCTATGGAAGGTATATGGTAGGTGTATGGTACCGGCGAGAGTTATGCGGTATAAGAGAGGCTAGCAATGGTGGAAGGGTGAGAGTGCATATAATCCATGGACTCAAAATTAGTCATAAAGAACTCACATAATTATTGCAAAATATACAAGTCATCAAAACAAAGTACTACACACATGCTCCTAGGGGAAGGGTTGGTAGGAGTAAACCATCGCGCGATCCCGACCTCCACACAAAGGATGACACTAAATGAAATACTGCATGCTTCAAATTTGTCACACAACTGTTACGATACGTGCTTGCTATAGGACTTGCAAACCTCAACATAAGTATTTCTCAAATTCACAACTACTCTACTAGCATGACTTTAATATCACCATCCTCATATCTCAAAACAATCATCAAGTATCAAACTTCTCATAGTATTCAATGCACTTTATGTGAAAGTTTTTTTTACTATACTCATCTCGGATGCCTATCAAATTAGGACTAGTTTTATAACCAAAGCTCATTACCATGCTGTTCTAAAAGACTCTCAAATAGATACGACTGAAGCATGAGAGAACAATAATTTCTACAAAATAAAACCATCACCGTGCTCTAAAAGATATAAGTGAAGCACTAGAGCAAAACTATCTAGCTCAAAAGATATAACTGAAGCAAATAGAGCATTCTAATAAATTCTAAATAATATTTATCTCTCTCAAAAGGTGTGTCCAGCAAGGATGATTGTGGAAAACTAAAAATCAAAGACTCAAATCATACATGACGCTCCAAGCAAAAACACATATCATGTGGTGAATAAAAATATAGTCTCAAGTAAAGTTACCGATAAACGAAGACGAAAGAGGGGATGCCTTCCCAGGGCATCCCCAAGCTTTGGCTTTTGGTTGTCCTTTAATTTTACCTTGGGGTGCCTTGGGCATCCCCAAGCTTAGGATTTTTCCATTCTTTGTTCCATAGTCCATCAAATCCATACTCAAAACTATAAAACGTCACAACACAAAACTTAGCCAAAAATCCCGTGAGCTCCGTTAGTATAAGAAAACAAACCACCACTCAAAGGTACTGTAATGAACTCATTCTTTGTTTATACTGGTGTTAAACCTACTGTATTCTAACTTCTCTATGATTCATACCCCCCGATACTACTCATAGATTCATCAAAATAAGCAAACAACAAACGAAAAACATAATCTGTGAAAAACAGAACAGTCTGTAGTAATCTATAACTTTCGAATACTTCTGTAAATCTAAAAAAATTGAAATAAATTGATGGACGTGAGGAATTTTTCTATTAATCCTATGCAAATAGAATCTACTAAAAAGCACTCTCCAGTAAAAAAATGACAGCCAAACTCGTGAGCGCTAAAGTTTCTGTTTTTTACAGCATGATCACATAAACTTCACACAAGTCTTCCCAAAGGTTCTACTTGGCATGAACACTAATTAAAACACAAAACCACATCTAAACAGAATCTAGATGCAATATTTATTACTAAACATAAGCAAAAACAAAAAAAATAAAACTGGGTTGCCTCCCAATAAGCGCTATTGTTTAACACCCCTAGCTAGGCATGATACAAGAATAGATCTAGGTATTGCCATCTTTGGTAGGCAATTCTTTGATTAAGCACATGTAATTCTTAGGAACTTCTTCATTCCTATTAATAATCAAACTTCTAGGCAAGAAATCAAGAAATTCTTTTGTAGCAAAAGGTTCCCTTACGAAAGTGAGAAAGTTGGGATGAACACTTATGGATTTGAGATCCACAGCTTCCTTACTAGATGATTCACCCTTATTTTTAGGAACATACATAAACTTGGCCAATTTAGTGATAGAGGGATTCGAAGTATTTTCCACAGGAGAAAAAGAAGACCCTACATTAGTGATAATATCATCAAGTTTATCAATTCTAGTGGAATCTTGATCTATCCACTCTTTAACTATAGGTTCTTTTTCTTTAAAAAAATCAGAATACTGCCTACTTTAGATCCATATTGGGTAATTTGGTTATGGATCTTTTTATCCAAACTCACAACCAACTCTACTGTGGCAACTTTGTTTTCCATAATTTCAAGCCTTTGCATAACATGTACTAAAGTCAAAACAGTGCCATTAACCAGGATAAGTGGTGGGCCAAACAATTATGTCAAAGCATTATAAGAATCAAAAGTATGGCTACCCAAGAAATTCCCTCCGGTAATGGTATCAAGAATATATCTATTCCAAGGAGTGATGCCAATATAAAAATTGCGAAGAAGCACGGAAGTGGAAAGCTTCCTAGTAGATCTATTTTGAGCATTGCAAATTCTATACCAACCATCTTTTAGATTTTCTTCCTCCCTTTGTTTAAAATTAAGAACCTCATTCTCAAGAGTATTGATAATGATAGGCGTGCTAGCCATGGTGGCAAGGCAAAGCGATAAAACGCATGGAAGAAGAAGGGCGAATAAAACGGCAAGTGTGAAGTGTGGGAAGGAAAACGAGAGGCAAATAATGTAGTGAGAGGGATAAGGGTTTGTGATAGGTACTTGGTATATGACTTTTGCGTAGATCTCCCCGGCAACGGCGCCAGAAATTCTTCTTGCTACTTCTCAAGCTTGCGTTGTATTCCTCGAAGAGGAAAGGGTGATGCAGCACAGTAGCGTAAGTATTTCCCACAGTTTTTGAGAACCAAGGTATCAATCCAGTAGGAGACCACATGCGAGTCCCTCGCACCTGCACAAACACATAAGAACCTCGCAGCCAACACGATAAGGGGTTGTCAATCCCTTCACGGTCACTTACGAGAGTGAGATCTGATAGATAGGATAGGATAATATTTTTGGTATTTTTGGTATAAGAACAGAAAGTAAATAAAGCAAATAAGCAACGGCAACAGAAATTGGCTAGTTGAAAGGAAAGTAATATGATGAAGATAGACCCGGGGGCCATAGGTTTCACCAGTGGCTTCTCTCATGATAGCAGAATTCTAAGGTGGGTGAACAAATTACTATCGAGCAATTGATAGAAAAGCGCATAGTTATGAGAATATCTAGGCGTGATCATTGTATATAGGCATCATGTCCGTGACAAGTAGACCGAAACTATTTTGCATCTACTACTCTTACTCCACACATCGACCTCTATCCAGCATGCATCTAGAGTATTAAGTTCATAAGAACAGAGTAACGCCTTAAGCAAGATGACATGATGTAGAGGGATAAACTCAAGCAATAAGATATAAACCCCATCTTTTTATCCTCGATGGCCACAATACTATATGTGCCTTGCTGACCCTACTGTCAATGGGAAAGGACACCGCAAGATTGAACCCGAAGCCAAGCACTTCTCCCATTGCAAGAACTATAGATCTAGTAGGCCAAACCAAACCAATAATTCGAAGAGACTTCCAAGGATATTATAATCATACATACAAGATTTCAAGATAATCTTGATCATAAACCCACAATTCATCGGATCTCGACAAACACACCGCAAAAAGAATACATCCAATATATCTCCTCGAAGATCGAGAACTATGTATTGAGATCCAAAGAGAGAGAAGAAGCCATCTAGCTAATATATATGGACGCGAAGGTCTGTGGTAAACTACTCACAACTCATCGGAGAGGCTATGGTGTTGATGTAGAAGCCCTCCGTGATCGATGCCCCTCCGGCGGAGCTCCGGAACAGGCCCCAAGATGGGATCTCACGGGAACAGAAGGTTACGGCGTTGGAATTAGGGTTTCTTCATGCTCCCTGATGTTTTGAGGGTATATGGGTATATATAAGAGGAAAAAGTACGTCGGTGGAGCAACGTGGGGCCCACGAGGGTGGGGGCATGCCTACCCCCTGGGCGCGCCCTCCCCCCTCATGGGCACCTTGTTTTTATCTGACTTGTACTCATAGTCTCTCGTGAAGATATCGTTCCAAAAATAACTCTCCCGAAGGTTTCATTCTGTTTGGACTCCGCAATTTGCACTGGGCATTGGGTTAGTAGGTTAGTCCCAAAAATTAAATAAAAGTGTATAATAAAGCCCATTAAACATCCAAAACAGAATATATAATAGCATGGAACAATAAAAAATTATAGAAATATTGGAGACTTATCAGTTTCTCACTAAGAAGAACCAAATCGTGGACTGTCCGGATGCTGAAGCCTTAGTGGCATTTAAGCACAGTATCTGGGACGAATGGCTAGCCAAGCACCTCAGACAGGAAAAGCCGAGGACAATGGCAGCCCTAACTACACTCATGACTCGCTTCTGCGCGGGTGAGGATAGCGGGTTAGCTCGTAGTAGCACCAGCGACCCTCGAACATCTAAAGTGAGGCATGGCAATGGAAAGCCACGACGTAACAAAAACAAGCGTCGAAACAATTCGGGAAGCCCTGATGATACAGCGATAAATGCCGGATTTTGTGGCACCAGACCCGGTCAACGAAAGAAGCCACTTAAAGGCAACAAAGATGGTCCATCAAGTTTGGACAGAATATTAGACAGGCCCTACCAAATCCATGGCACACCAATAAAACCTGACAACCATACCAACCGTAACTGTTGGGTTTTCAAGTAGGCCGGCAAGCTAAACGCCGAACACAAGGGGAAGGAGCCTCAGAGCGAAGACGAGGATGAACTTCGCCAGACGAATATAGGGGGACAGAAGAAATTTCCACCGGAGGTCAAAACAGTGAACATGATATATGCCACTCATATCCCAAAGAGGGTGCGCAAGCGCGCACTCTGAGACGTCTATGCCGTTGAACCTATCGCCCCCAAATTCAACCCATGGTCAGCTTGTCTGATCACTTTCGATCACAGGGATCATTCGTCTAGTATTCGGCATGGGGGTTCGGCTGCCTTAGTGTTCGACTCAATAATAGATGGATACCATCTAACCCGAGTCCTTATGGACGGCCACAGTAGTGTCAATCTGATATATTAGGACACTGTCCGCAAGATGGGGATCGACCCTTCAAGAATCAAGCCAAGCAGCGCGACCTTTAAAGGAGTGATACCAGGTGTTGAAGCCCGCTGCACAGGCTCTTTAACACTAGAAGTTGTATTCGGTTCTCCCGACAACTTTCGAAGCGAAGAGCTAATCTTCGGCGTAGCTCCTTTCCAAAGTGGCTATCACCCTCTACTCGGAAGAACGGCCTTCGCCCGCTTTAATCCAGTCCCGCATTATGCCTATCTAAAGCTTAAAATGTCTCGACCATGTTGCGTTATCACGGTCAATGGAAATATGGAGCGCTCTCTCCGTACGGAGGAGGATACTGCGGCCTTGGCAGCCGAAGTCCAATGCGGCATGTTCAAGCCGGATAATCTATCAATAGCAGACACAACTAAACTTGTCCGACACATGCCTTAGTGCGGCATCTCAGACGAACCTGAGAAAGATTGATAGCTACGACCCCATCAACTGCCCCATAAGGTGATAGCATATGTGCCTCGAGTACAAAATTATGCCTTAAAAATTCCTTGGGCGACGACCGGGGGCACGCACATATAGTCCATAGTTCGGCTGGACCCTATTCGGGATCTAAACTTATCGTCTTTGAATTTGTTAAACGAAACAAACTTGTTATGGCTACATTAGATTGATTTTTTTCAAGGCTTATTTTCCTTTCTTTTTCGTATAGATGGCCATCATGCTCACACATTCAAGGACACATTACAGAGGAGAAAACGGCGCAGACGTGCAGCAGGAACCCGCACTAAGGTTTCTTTTAGATTAAGACCATGTGTAAACCTTTTGTCTCTTTCTTGTTATATACCTTCTTGGCATGTAAGATGTCCAAATAAGGTCCTCGGCATTATCTGTAAGTTTGCGGCTCGCCGCACAACAAAGGGATATTAATAGAGCAGCCTTATACACATTATGTTTGGAGTTTTATTCACTCACCATAAATGTTCTCTTCCCGTATCAGATCGCCATATGTGCCTTGTCAATAAGGGTTTATTGCCAGTGGCTGTATTCAGCTCGGGTATATGTCGAAAAGACTGAACACCTATAAGGAGTGTTCGGCGTCCTGGATGTTTGCCTTATATGCATCAGTTCCGAATCATCTCTTGGGTCAATAGTTGGGCCGCCCGGCTCCTGTCCTTACCCCTACGTTCCCGATTGTTCGGCTAGGGTGTAAAGGGAGAACTACTGTGATAGTACTTCTGGCTAGTCCGGTTAAGTACCTCAGTAGAAAAAGCCGAAAACTGACCGTCATGATAAGCGAGAACCTGGTCTGCACTCCGGTGACTTAGTTCTATAATACGATCGATAGAGATCTACCCCGGGTTATACGAAGGGCTGGTTTTTCGGCCAGCCAAGTGCAAATAGATACCTTAATTCGGAAATATCATTTCGCACCAGGGGCTAGTACCTAGCCCCACTTGTCAATCTCCTACAACTAAGTGAAAGCAATAATGCCGCATAGTTTGATTGCCTAGTTCGCTCCGCATACACCTCCTATACGGACCAAGACGTTGGATAAAGAGTGTATATGCATATGACCGAACACTCCAGTACTATCTACTTGGGGGTTGAAGCCGATGATTGGAAACTTTCAGATTTAGATAAACAGTCATACATGAGGTAAAAGACGATGATATTATAAATTGCACAAAAGTTATATACATTGGATTCATAAGTATAGTCTTTACATCCGGATACAATCATTCGAAGACAACATCCTTCGAACACTGGCCTTCTACAAGGCGGGCACCGTCAATGACATCCTCGAAGTACTTCTCCGGCTTGCGGTGCTCCTTGCCTGCGGGTGGGCCAGCAGTAGCTATATGCACTGCTTTCATCTTCGCCCAATGAACTTTGACATGAGCGAAGGCCATTCAAGCACCTTCTATGCAGACCGAACCTGTTAATGCGTCGACCCGCGGACTCGCCACGACGAGCCGCTTCACCAATCTGAAGTAACTGCTTGGGATTGACTCGGCGGTCCATAGCCAGACTATTAAGTCCTTCATACCTGAACCCGCTATGTTGTGCAGCTCGACCAGCTACTTCATCTAGTCAATGAGGGGCACCGGGTATTTTGGCGCCTCAAACTGCAACCAAAACAACTTCTCCATGTTGTTCCCCTCCAGGCCTCGGAAATACTGGGTGGCGTCTGCGCTACTCCTCAAAAGATCAGCAAACACACCTATAGAACTCCACAATCGTGTCAGCCCAATATACTTCCGCCCTCCGAAGATGCTCTATAAGAGAAATGTCTTACCAGATGCTATCTGTCGTGCTTGCTTAATTTCTTCACAGGCGCTGCGCACCTCACCTCGCGCATCCTGGGCAGAATTTACTGCCGCAGACAGCTCGGATGCTTGTTCCGAGTCTTCTTCTCTAATGCCTCACACTTCCGGATGGCGTCGTTAAGTTCAATCTCGACTTTGGACACCCGAGATTTGTGCTTCTCGCACTCGGCCTTTTCGGCCTCCAATTAGGCAGCCGCTTTGTCAGCGGCTACCTTGAGGGCCTCGAGCTCAGTGGCGCCAACTGTGTAATACAGAATATAATATTAGAGTTTGTAAACATACTCAATTAATTACGTCTTATTGACATTTCAAAATCAGCATACCTTGTGTTTCATCAAAATGCTGGTTGACACGGTCGAGGTCTGCGTTCGCCACCTCGAGCTTCCGGTTTAGTTCGGCAACCTCTGCGTCTCGCGTAGTTGCCGCAACTAGTGAAGCCTGCACAAACAGTTCAGCTCTATAAGAATGTTATACTATGGATACTTCGTCTGATTCTTTTCAGAATCACACAAAGCATCAGGGGCTACTGGTTATGCATATGTATTTCAAAAAAATTAAATTTCTTAAAAGCATTACATTGCTTACCTCAAAGCATGTTAAAAGGCTATTGAAGGCTTCATTCAGTCCGCCCTTGATGGACTGAATCTTCTTCATCACATCACCCATCATGGTGCGGTGTTCTTCAATGACAAGAGCACTTTGCAGTGCTCCCTCCATAGAATCTGGTGCCTCTGGATTAACTCCGGGCGCCGCCGTATCCTCCTCCACTTGAGGACTCGGGTCTTCGGATCCCGGAGCCGCGCTAGGCTCCGGGATGGTGTTCGGTGGGGCCCCAGACAATTTGGGCCCCATGTCTTCGATCTCCATGCAAGGCTCCGGGATGGTGTTCGATGGGGCCCCAGACAATTTGGGCCCCATGTCTTCTATCTCCATGGGGGCCGTCTCCCCATGGTCAGCGGTCGCTGAGGTATTACCTCCAGCCGCCTTGTCTCCTGCGCTGCCCTCATCGCCTTGGGCAGAGTGCACCCGCTGAGACGACACTTCAGTGTCCCCGCCGATTATGGGCGATGGAGCCTGGACTGGCGGGTCACTCTGTCTGCATTCTGGGAACGGGGGTACCCAGACTTGCCTGCCTGCGGCCCAGGGCGTGGCTCACAAGGAGGCCTGGTATGGCCCAGCATCTTCAGCAACCACTCAAGACCCTCGCGAGGGGCCAAGCCTCACGAGGCGGACGCCACAAGGCATCCCCTGGGGCCGCCTCGCCAGGCCGGCTCGTGAGCATCAGAGATATCGAGGCGAGGGGCACCTTGCGAGGTCCTCGTGACGTGAGTAGTGACAACCAATGCCAGGCGGGCGCCAGCGGGCACATAGTCCCGAGGCATCAGGCAATGGTTTCCATATCGGTGCAACGAGACCACGACCAGCATGATGGCATGACGGAAGTCATCATGGAGCCCACGACAGCGTCACCACCAGAGCCTTTGGCAGGCGAAGACCACCTTTTGTCAGGATAGCTTGTACTTGTTGTCTCCCTTCAAATTTGGCCGTTGTGGGATCCCTTCCCGCTCAATATTTGGGAAGAGGACCCGAGCCACTATATAAAGGTCTAGCCACCATCATTGGGATCATCTTATCAGAGAGGGTTCTCATCTCATCTCGAGTTGATCAGATAGAAGGCCACACACTACAAGCTCAGCCGAGCGCAAGAACACCTCTCCTCAGGAGGCAATTCATCCATGTGCTAGTTCTTCCTCAGCCTACAAAGCAATCCACCACACCACACTGGATTAGGGTATTACACCACAATTGTGGACCCAACCAGTATAAATCTCGTGTCTCTTATTCATCAGATCTGACGAGCTAGGCCTAGGGATGTTGAGTAGATGAGCTAGGGCGGAAGGAGAGATCTCTGTGCGCACCCCAGAGTTTGAACCTTAAGGGTTTTGCCGGAACCCTAGATCCGACATTTGGCGTGCTAGGTAGGGGTGCGCTGAAACTTCCCTTCCGTCATTCAGTTCTCCACCGTTCCATCAGTCCATGGCCGATGCTCGCAGAGCCCGTGCTAAGTGGCGGGCTGCCCTTACTGCCCGTGTTGCTCAGACCGCTCCTGCCTGCGGACCACCCCGTCGTTCTCCATCTCCTACCGCCAACACCACCACCGGCACGGCGCGGCAAGAACAGCGGGCGTCGTCCCTGCACCCCTTCGTGCGGCGCGATGGACGGACCGCTACCCCGTCGCTGACTCCGGCGGTCTCTTCATCCCATGCTCGCCGCGGACTCGCGGATGCATAGGTTGCGTTGCTCATGGCACGCGAGCTCCTGCGCTACCACCCCGTCGATGACTTCTACGAAGAATGGCTCGACCGCATCACCGAACTCGTCACCGCCGCCCGGGGCTCTCCGGCACCGTCCCTCTCCCTGCCTCGTCCACCTCCCCATGAGGACGACGAGGCCCAAGAAGCTCCACTGCTACCGCCACGTCAAGGCATCGTCCAAGACCTAAGGCGTAGGGCCCCACGGCGTGAAGGCCCACGCGCGGTGCCAGCACGCGAAGAAGGAAGCTGCCAAGAGATTCAACGGCCCCGTGGTGGAGCACCTGCGCTCCCTCCACCACTACATCGAGACCGCGCGCCCCCCGACGTGGCGGCGTGCGAAGACCAAGACCAAGTACCACCACCCCAGCAAGCTCCGTTGTTGACAGCAGGCTGCAAGGCCCTCGCCCCCGAGCTGTGCAACGTCAACTGGCCTTGGAAGTTCAAGCCCGACCTGCCTCAATGCTACGATGGCACCCCCGACCCTGCGGAGTTCCTGTAGCTCTACGAGCTGAGCATCGAGGCATCCGGCGGCAACGAGAAGATCATGGCGAACTGGTTCCCCATGGCCCTCAAGGATGGCGCGCGATCATGGCTCTTGAACCTGCCCGCGGGATCGATCTCCACCTGGAGTGAGATGCGCGAGTGGTTCATCGCCAACTTCCAGCGCACTCGAGACCGTCACCCGGCCATGGGCGACCTGCGGCGTATCAAGCAACAACCATGAGAAACCCTGTAGAAGTTTATCCAACGCTTCAACACTGTCTGCGTCAAGATCCCCAAGGTCACGGACGAGGCCATCATTTCTGCGTTCTCAGATGGCGTTCGTGACGTCAAGATGAAGGAGGAGCTCGCTATCCATGAAGATTTGTGCACGTCCTTGGAGCAGTTCAACCCTGCGACCAAGTGCGCCAGGGCCGAGGAGGGGCGCCTCTCGCTCGTCGAGCTCCCCGCTCCTGAACCCGAAGACAAGAAGGCCAAAAGCAAGGACGTAAAGCGCAAGGGAGCGGCAGTGCTTGCAGCCGAACCAGAAATGAAGGGCGGCCGCGACTACCCGGAGCCAACCAAGAACGATTGAACATTTTGCGCCTTCCACAACATGCACAGCCACAACACCCATGACTGTCAAGAGCTCATGGTTCTCCGCGAAGGACGCGTCATCCAACGCCCCGAGCGAGGCAACTGTTGTTGCGGCCGCGGGGGAGGTCAGACCAGAGGACGCTGGGACGACCGTGGACCCCGTCAGGAGTGGCGTGATTAGCCTCGGGATGACGGTTGGCACGGCCAGCTGATACGTCCAAAACGTATCTATAATTTCTGCTTGCTCCATGCCACTTTTGGGTGATATTGCTATGATATTCATACACTTCCATACACTTTTGATCATATTTGGACTAACTTACTAATCCAGTGCACCCCAGTGCCAGTTTCTGTTTTCGGCTGTTTTTGTATTTCAGGTTTTCACGTTTCGAGAACTGCCCAGAAAAATACAGAAAAAATATATAAAAAATCAGCGTATCGGGAACGACACTGCTTCCGAAGGGGAGCCTGGGGGGCACAGGGGCCCCAGGCGCCCTGTGCGCGCCCCCCCCCCCCCTGGGCCGCGCCGGGGGGGCGCCTCGGCACCCCGAGAGCCCCCAGATGCCCTACTTTGGCAGATATTTAAAGGGTCCCCCGTAACCCTTGAAACAGGACTTCTTTTCGCGATCCCATCTCTGTTCCGCCGCCGCCGCTTCCAAGATCGGGAGCACCAAGAGAACTCTTCCCGGCACCCTGCCGGAGGGGAGGATCACCACCGGGAGCTTCTCCACCACCATGGACGCCTCCCGGATGACTCGTGACTAGTCTCCCTTGGACCATGGGTCCATGACCAGTAGCTATGTGATGTTCTCCTCCCGTTCTTGTGCTTCACTAATTAGTCCTCGTGAGCTGCCCTACATGATCGAGGCACCTATGTAATCCTTGTGTTGTTGCTATGTTGAGTTTGCTGGGATCCGATGGATTATGAGATTATGTTCAGATTGATCTTGAGTAATATATTTGATTCACCTCTTTTATATTTTAGTTCATAAGTAATTCTTGCATGTTCTCCGTTGTTATTTATTGCTTTGGCCAAGTAGTAGGTAGTGACTCCAAGAGGGAACGTTATGCTCGATTGTGGGTTCATGCCCCTCGATGACTAGCTTGAGTGACAGAAACATGAGTCTAGGGGATGTGATGTTGCCACAAGGGGGAAAACAACGGTGCTTGTGCCTGCGGGTGCAAGGATTGTTTACTTTACGCAAAGTTCTTTTAATGCAGTTGTCTGTTGCATTGAGTTTACACTATGGGTGGGACTCGCAACTTAATACCAGCGAGATGTTCTGGATAGATATCTCAAGGTGGATGATTAGTAGTAGATGCAGTTGGATTTCGGTCTACTTACTTGGGCGTACCGCCCATGCTTTGAACCTCAACCTTTTTTGCAATGTAGTCAGCATTGGTTTGCGTTCGTGGTCCTGTCAATTGCCCAGCTGTAATTTGTTACCTCGCATAGCTGTTTTATCGTCTTTTGGGAGAGAGACATCACTAGTGAACATCATGTGACTCCGGTCCATATTACTATCATTGATCACATACACTATTTTACTTTCCGCTATTTTATTTACTATTGCAAATTACTATCTATCACTACTATCATATTGCTTTTAACCCTTTGTGAACTACAAGGCCGGAGAGATTGACAACCTCTCTGTACTCGTTGGGAGCAAAGTTATTTGTATCTGTGTGCAGGTCCACGTTGATTGCTAATTGCGCCGTTAGCGGTTAACACCTACCTGTTGAACCTAAGAGTCTCTGGGGATTCGATCGTTGGCATCTTTGCTAAGGGAAAACACTTCTACTTACTGCATCTTACACCTTCCACTTGGGGTAATCCAATGAGGGGTTCGAGGCCCATCAAGGAGTATTTTCTGGCACCGTTGCCGGGGACTACACTCTTCAGGATAGGGGAGTTGCATGCTATCTTTTACCTTTGATTATTAGTCTTGTTAGTTTACCTTTCATATTTGCTTTAGTTCCTTTTATCGAAAATCACAAAAATTTTATTTACCTTCCTGTTAGTAGTACTATCTGTTTAGTTAAACATGTTAGGATTTGGAGCTTTGAGGGAATCAGAGGTTTTAGATTTCCATCAAAGGGATGGAGAAAATATGAAGAAGGCATGGGACAGGATTTCTGATGCACATAGGAGAATTGTGCCTTGGATACCTATAAAAATTGTGCTTAGGAATTTTTACCATGGTCTTTTTAAATGGTGTAAACACTCCCTTGACATTATAGCTGAGGGAGATTTCTTAGAATGTGATGAAGCTAGAGCTCTTGAGATTATACATGGTCTATCTAGTTACTTTGTTTATGATCATAACTTTGATACTATCATAGATAGACTTGCCACTATTGAGAAAAGAATGGATGCTCTAGACTTAACGAAGGTAGAGAAACCCAAACCCAATAAGAGAGATATTTTGGAAATAGATAATGATTGGGAACCTCTTGTTAGGATTAGCATCTCTAATCAAGACTTCCTTGCTTATTGTGATATTGGATCTATGGTTTCTACTATGCCAAAAATTGTTCATGATTCTTTAAAATTTAATATGGACATACTACCATCTTATCATGAACACACTAATGGAGATATTTCTGAAATCCAGGGAAAAATAAAAGACGTGCTAGTTAAATTCCTTAAAGGGACTGCAATGATTGATTTCTTCATCATGGAGCCAAACCAAGGAAATATAGTGCTTGGAAGGGACTTCCTCCGAGTAGTTAAAGGCTTCATTGATATAGGTAAGGGACAACTCCGCTTACGCGGGAAGGCAAAAGGTGTGTACCCCTTTCCTAGAAGGAACAAGAATGAACTTGTTGAGGAATCATTTGAACCAATGTATAACTCCGATTATTATGATGAATATTGATTCCTTTATGCATTATGCCTAGCTTAAAGGCATAAAAGAAAGCGCTTTTGGGTGGCAGCCCACATGAATAATTTTTTTGCTTTTGTTGAGTCTTGATGTTGTTTACTGCTGTAGCATCATCATTGTATCTTTGCTTTTCATATTTGTGCCAAGTATAGCCTCTGATTGCTAGAAAGTTCAAAATTTGTGAGGTGCTGTCCAGGAAACAGATTCTGTCCTTGGATAGAAAAATTCGTATAAAATCACCAGATCATATTTTTGGTCTGAATTTTTTCGACAGCGTTCTCTATATAATTTTCTTTCGTGCGTCAGTTCTGAGTTTTTTTATTTGAGTTGCAGAAGTATCCCGAACAGGTCAATTACTGCCTGTTGTTCTGTTTTTCACAGATTCTGTCCTGTTTTGCCTTACCTTCACTTTGCAAATTAAGAACTTGCTTTTTCTTTGCAAAAACCTTTTGGCAATCTTGAGAAACAGTAGAACTTCAAGAATATCCTTATTTCCAGCAAGGTATAATTATTTTATTAAGGGTACTAACCTCGCTAATCAGATTATGAATGAGTTATGTATGAAGGGAGTTTTCAAGTGTGCGAGGGAAGATGATAAAAAGATTCAGGAGTGTCAAGCGCTCAAGCTTGGGGATGCCCCCGTGCACCCCCAAGAAATATTCAAGGAGACTCAAGTGTCTAAGCTTGGGGATGCCCCCGTGCATCCCCTTCTCCATCAACATTATCAGTTCGTCTTTCGTTTCGCTATATTTTTATCACTTCATATGTTATGTGCTATGCTTGGAGCGTCTTGCTTTTAGTTTTCTTTTTAGTTTTTCATAACGAGTCGGAACCCAGCATTCCTTTATGTGGGAGAGAAACATGCTCCACCTCTACCCAGAACATTACATAGAATTTTCATATCTATCTATGCTGTGTGTGTTCTTTATCTTTTAATAGCTACTATCGTGCTCTGCTCTTAGTATTCGTGCTTATCTTTTCAAGAGCTTTTATTTAGTTGGTTGCTTGAACTCTTTTTAATTACCATGCTCACCTTATTAAGTGAGTTTGCTTCCGTTGCATGGGTTAAGGTCTCTATTATAAAGATGCTACTTTCATGATGGTGCTTAGTAGTTCAGGTTTTCTTTTGGTTAATCTCAAATAGCTGGGGGATTCCCAATGTGTCATTGGAATACCAACTTGGTTTGTTTGCCTATGATGTGGTATGGTTTAGTAGTATCTTCCTTTGAGAATTTATTTTGATTGACTTGGCGTATGCTCACGCATATTCAAGACTGTAAATAAAGTCTGTCAAGCCTTGATGATCTTTTGTTTCTAAGTAGCGATATAACTACCATGCCCGATTCAATATTGCTTTGTCGCTCTGCATGATTATGACCGTCATTGCTCTCTTAGTTGGTTGCTCCCAGTCTTTTGCTAACCAACACCTGCACTAAGCAAATTAACCATGCAATACATAGCTCATGGGAAAGTAGCCTAAAAACTATTGTGGTAAAGAATATGTTGCTTATGTATCTTATTTCCTATGAGTTGCTTGCTGAGCGGTAACCATGTTTCTGGGGACGCCATCAACTGTCACACTTTTGTTGAATATCATGTGAGTTGCTATGCATGTTCGTCTTGTCTGAAGTACGGGTGATTTACCTTGGGTTGAATTAATATGCATATTGTTAGAGAAGAACATTGGGCCGCCAACCAAAGCCATGCATCATGGTGGAAGTTTTATCTTGGACCTTAATCCTCAATCTCTCATGAGAATATGCTTATGCATTAAAGAGGAGTCCATCATCTATTTTCTATGTTGTCCCGGTATGGATGTCCTCAAGTTGAGATTTATCAAAAACGAGAAATCAAATGCGATCTATCTCCTTGGACCTTTGTACAGGTGGCATAGAGGTACCCCTTTGTGACACTTGGTGAAAACATATGCAATGCAATGATAACCCATGGGGATCCGAGCTAATTAGGACAAGGAGCGAGCACTATTAGTATTCGATGCATGAGGCTTGCAACTTATAAGATGTTTTATACATGACACATATGAAGTACTAGTACCGTTGACACAATTGCTTCCATGTTTCATAATAAAAAGCTCTAGCACTTCAAGCATCAACTACTGAGAGCATGATTGTCATTCCGAGTGTAATGTGCATTGTCCCAAAGTAGCATTGTCTTTTGCATGATTGTGATATCGTTTATTTTGAAATGATTGTATCTAGTCATCACTTAAACCTTGAAGGTGCCCCTGCACTTATGTTTTGCATCACTAAAGGGGGCAAGCTAGATATCACTTGATCATATTTGCACATCATGTTCATGCAAATCTTTTTGATGTTTCAGTTACATATTGTAAAACTTTCAGTCATTTGTGATTTTCTCTTGAGACAACTTAAGTACTTTAGAATCATTGTCTCAGTAAGCATTTGTCGTATGACTATGAGAAAGTCTTATATGGTTAATAGCATGTCACCACACAAATTATTCTTGTTATCATTTACCTACTCGAGGACGAGCAGGAATTAAGCTTGGGGATGTTGATACGTCCAAAACGTATCTATAATTTCTGCTTGATCCATGCCACTTTTGGGTGATATTGCTATGATATTCATACTCTTCCATACACTTTTGATCATATTTGGACTAACTTACTAATCCAGTGCACCCCAGTGCCAGTTTCTGTTTCCGGCTGTTTTTGTATTTCAGGTTTTCACGTTTTGAGAACTGCCCAGAAAAATACAGAAAAAATATATAAAAAATAAGCGTATCGGGAACGACACTGCTTCCGAAGGGGAGCCTGGGGGGGCACAGGGGGCCCAGGCGCCCTGTGGGCGCCCCCCCCCCCC
>LR738711.1:580114863-580137099 GCA_902687465.1 Secale cereale | reverse complement strand
CCCCCTGGGCCGCGCCGGGGGGGCGCCTCGGCACCCCGAGAGCCCCCCGATGCCCTACTTTGGCAGATATTTAAAGGGTCCCCCGTAACCCTTGAAACAGGACTTCTTTTCGCGATCCCATCTCTGTTCCACCGCCGCCGCCACTTCCAAGATCGGGAGCACCAGGAGAACTCTTCCTGGCACCCTGCCGGAGGGGAGGATCACCACCGGGAGCTTCTCCACCACCATGGACGCCTCCCGGATGACTCGTGAGTAGTCTCCCTTGGACCATGGGTCCATGACCAGTAGCTATGTGATGTTCTCCTCCCGTTCTTGTGCTTCACTAATTAATCCTCGTGAGCTGCCCTACATGATCGAGGCACCTATGTAATCCTTGTGTTGTTGCTATGTTGAGTTTGCTGGGATCCGATGGATTATGAGATTATGTTCAGATTGATCTTGAGTAATATATTTGATTCACCTCTTTTATATTTTAGTTCATAAGTAATTCTTGCATGTTCTCCGTTGTTATTTATTGCTTTGGACAAGTAGTAGGTAGTGACTCCAAGAGGGAACGTTATGCTCGATTGTGGGTTCATGCCCCTCGATGACTAGCTTGAGTGACAGAAACATGAGTCTAGGGGATGTGCTGTTGCCACAAGGGGGAAAACAACGGTGCTTGTTCCCGCGGGTGCAAGGATTGTTTACTTTACGCAAAGTTCTTTTAATGCAGTTGTCTGTTGCATTGAGTTTACACTATGGGTGGGACTCGCAACTTAATACCAGCGAGATGTTCTGGATAGATATCTCAAGGTGGATGATTAGTAGTAGATGCAGCGTACCGCCCATGCTTTGAACCTCAACCTTTCTTGCAATGTAGTCTGCATTGGTTTGCGTTCGTGGTCCTGTCAATTGCCTAGCTGTAATTTGTTACCTCGCATAACTGTTTTATCGTCTTTTGGGAGAGAGACATCACTAGTGACCATCATGTGACTCCGGTCCATATTACTATCATTGATCACATACACTATTTTACTTTCTGCTATTTTATTTACTATTGCAAATTACTATCTATCACTACTATCATATTGATTTTAGCCCTTTGTGAACTACAAGGCCGGAGAGATTGACAACCTCTCTGTACTCGTTGGGAGCAAAGTTATTTGTATCTGTGTGCAGGTCCACGTTGATTGCTAATTGCGCCGTTAGCGGGTGACACCTACCTGTTGAACCTAGGAGTCTCTGGGGATTCAATCCTTGGCATCTTTGCTAAGGGAAAACACTTCTACTTACTGCATCTTACACCTTCCACTTGGGGTAATCCAACGAGGGGTTCGAGGCCCATCACCAGCCCCGCGATGATGCCTGGAGGGATCAGCCCCGAGAGGACCGTCTTCAGGGCAGGGCTAGCCTACCACCTCCGCCACCGCCAAGTAGAAACGACGACTAGGACGAGGGGGTTGGGGGCTTCCAGGAGCCGCGTGCCATCGCTTGCATCTTGGGCGGAGCACAGGCCCCAGCTTCTCAGTGCCTCTTCAAGCAGTTTGCCCATGAAGTAAACGCGGCTCTTCCCAAGCTCGAGGCTACCCGCCCACTTAGGTGGTCCAGGTGCCCCATCACCTTCAGTTCAGCAGACCAGCTCAAGTGCGCAGCTACGGCTGGCGTCCTCACAATGCTCTGCTCTCCCGTCATCAGCGACGTCGAAGTTACCAAGACCCTCATCGACGGTGGCACAAGACTCAACGTCCTGTCCATCGAGACATTCGACAGCCTCCAAGTACCCTATGAACAGCTACTGCCTACCAAGCCCTTCTCCGGAGTGACTGATGGCTTCACCACTCCCATGGGGCAAGTTCACCTACCTGTAACCTTTGGCAAGCGTGACAACTACCACACTGAGCTCATCGACTTCGATGTCGCCCACATCCATCTCCCTTACAACGCCATCCTCGGGTATCTAGCCGTGGCCAAGTTAATGGCAGTAACTCACCTGTAACACTCCAAAAATTTTGGTTTTTTTTCATCAAATTATTTGGTCTTTAGAAGGAGGATATTTAAATCTTTCTTAAAACCCCTCCTTCCCAAATCTTTTATGACAGATGATCTTTCTGTCTTTCTCAACCTTGGACTTTGGCCTTGAGGGTTTTCACCTTGTGTTGGCTCAACACAGATTATTTTCAAAAGGTTTTTGCCAATTTCTTTTTATGAAAAACCTTCCTATAAAGTCTTGTGCTGAATTCTCTCCCATTCAAACTTTTCCTTTTCCATGACACCCAATGAAGATCTTCCTTCCCAAACCTTCATTCCAACCTTGGACAAGTCTAACATAATTTCCTGTAGGTTTCAACCTCATTTAGATTTTTCTTCAAATTATTTTATCCCCAAAACAATTTCTGTCTTTTAAATTGAGCATTGGTGATTTGCAAAGGAACTGCTAGTTTCCTTTTGAGTTTTGCTTCCAACCATACTCCCCTGACTAGTCCTTAGTACCCTCAACCTAGATCCATCAAGATCGGCGTCCTCCGCGGCGGTAGAGCCACCCTACAAAGCGACGCCGTTCGGCACCGCCCAAGCCACCTGAGAGCTCCGCGTGGCCGTCTCCTTCCATGTGCACGCTGCAGCACCGTCGCCATGGCCTGAGAGGCGCAGAGCGCGCTCTCTGCCGCCGACGTGCCCGCACGGCCGTTCCGTTGAGGAAGTGCCGTAAGCGCCCTTGTCTTGCTAAGCTCTGCATCGAGATGGAACCAGTAAACCATCACGTCGATGCTCAAGCACTTAAGCCACCCGTTCAGCCACGACCTCGCCGTAATTTCTCCCCGGCTTATACCGTTTGCGGCAACCACCTCGGGCTGGCTATAAATAGCACCCCGAGCTCGCACTCGACCCCGCGCAGCTCCACCATCTCACCATACCCCACCCAACCACTAGAAGAACCTCGAGGAGCCCTTCTTCCCCAACTTCGGCCGCCCCGATCCGCTTCGGGCTCCAGTAGCTCTCTCTCCGGTGAGAGCTCCTCCGCCTCCCTAGTCGTGCCAGTAGCCTCCTGACACACCTAGAAGCCTAACCCCCACTTCAATTTGACCTCCGCAGCTCTCTCCGACGAGATCCACAACCACCCCGAACCGCCGTCCGTCGGAGAGAAGGTCGCCGCGGACGTGGTGCTCGCCAATGTACAACTTCACCACCCACAGACGCGGAACAGCACCGTGAACCCGTAGGTACCACCCACTTCCCCTACCTCGCCGTGGATCGGCGCCGGCGACCACCGCGGCTCCCTGGCGCCGGCGCGCTCTGTTTTTCCGTTCGAAGATTCAAACCTGACGGGTGGGACCCCCTCGTCAGCCTCTCTGTCATATTCAAACCGTTTTGCTGGAAAGCGCCCTCGGGCAAAATACGCTTTCTCTTTTAAGCTGACGTACTTCTTACTGAATCATTTTCTGCTTTTATAATAAAGCCCCTAGAAACTTTCTGTTTCATTACAGACAAGTCCCTGGACAAAAACCTTAATAACTTTTAAACAAAAGATGATTTTCAGTTGATTATTTTTCTGTCCTCTTTAGTTTTCTGTCTAGTTCTTTATCATATTTATTTGAAATATATTTGGGACAAATTTTATGCACGCACGGTATTTATGATAGTACCCGTTTTATTCTTATCCGTAGATACCGAAGGAAGTGATGAAGCCGCGAACTTCATCGAGTTAGACTCCGACTACTCCGACCAGGCAAGCATGTTTGAACCTTTGCTATGATGAGTGTTTTGCATGTTGCTTGACTATTTTTCTCATGGCATGATTATATAAGTATTTTGTGGATGTTATATATTTCATGCAAGGCAAGCTCCGTGCGAGCTTCGAAAGTTATTGGTGAGCCAACCTGATCATGTGGTGACATGATATGTTGTAAGCTGGAATTGTTGAAGCATGCCAGTCAACCATTATCCCCCAGTGTTAACATGGATCAAGACATGATCCCCTTCGTCTCCCTTTTGGTACTTTCACATGTCTTCTGCAAAGAATACGGTTTAGTCAGTTGCAAACCTCTTTCCTCGTACACACCAAATAGAGGGGCCGGGATGAGGGTTCCATGGCCCATGATTAAAGCCCGTCATCCGGTCAGTGGGCATGGGTGTTTCCGGTTGGGACCGAGAGGTGGGCACCCCTTAGAGCGCGCGGTATAAATTTGATCCCATGTTATTCGAGGTTGTAGCCTCCCCGTCTTAAAGTTTTTCGTGAACGTTGCCTTGGGTGATTCCGGGCTGCGGGATGTGGAATGGGTGTGTACTGGTTAGTTGTGTTTCTGCTAAAATATCGTAAACGGAACTAGTCCTTTGTGACTACCAAAATCCATTGCCTGTGATTGAAGAGTACAAACTCTGCAGAGTCAAAGCCCTTTTGAGTAGCCATGGTTATGGCCTGGTGTCAGTATCCGTATCAGTCCCCACGACAGACACTAGAAATTTAATATAGCTTTATGAGTGGTAGACCGGCCGAGTGATATGCTGAACTAGCCAGTTATTTCTGTACTAAATGTTCCCGTGAGATGATTTACTTTCAAGAATGCTACTTGGTTTCGAAGGATCATATAAGCTCTTTATGCGATGTCACTCAGACGTCCGACTGTGGCATCCTTGTTATTTACTTTTGATATAAGCCCTTTATGTGATGTCGCTCAGATGTCCAACTGTGGCATCATTGTTATTTACTTTTGATATTAGCCCTTTATGTGATCTCGCTCAGACGTCGGACTGTGGCGTTGTTGTTATTTACTTTTGATATAAGCCCTTTATGTGATGTCGCTCAGACGTCCGACTGTGGCATTCTCATTATCTATTTTGATATAAGCCCTTTATGTGATGTCGCTCAGACGTCCGAATGTGGCGTCGTTGTTATTTACTTTTGATATAAGCCCTTTATGTGATGTCACTCAGACGTCCGACTGTGGCATTCTCGTTATTTATTTTGATATAAGCCCTTTATGTGATGTCGCTCAGACGTCCGACTGTGGCATGTTTATTTGTTTTTCCGCTCGAGGCATCGTTTCAGACACTAGATCGGTATTCTTTTATTTCCTTGGAATTTCGGGAGGACTACCGCCCGACTTCCTTTTTAATTAACATGCAGCTCAAATCCATTCTCTGAGTAAATATTGCTAGTCTGCTTATATGCATCTTGTTTGCATTTGTTATATCTTATGTCCGAACTGTCTTGCGAGTACATTCAAAGTACTCACCTTGCTTGTTGATTTGGCCAGATGTTGTCGAAGGTGATCTCATGGATGAAGAGTTCGATAGTGTGTCCGACGCCTAGAGGAGTCCCAGTCAGTCTCTTGCGATCCTGGAGTTGATCACTGTATTATAACCGCTTCCGCTACGACCAAATAAATTCATCGAGTCTCACTGACACTTGATGAGCTGTAGGATATTGGAGTCGTGTCACCACTACACTGTGACATATCCACCACCACATTTATTACGAGTCAGTAGTTATGCCACCCTACCCTTGTGTCATATTCAAAATTATGTATGATATCGGCGTGCTTGTAATAAATTGTTGAGCAGCTTCAGCTCTACCTTGTATAATATTCAGTACTCTGGAATTCTGTATCAAGGATTTGTCTACCAGTAAGAAGGATTCTTCTACACTGGTCCGATAAAAAGGTCGGTTTCTCAGTAAAAGTTTTATTGAAAAACCGGTCCTGACAACCTTAGTATCAAAGCCATGCTAACTGTAGGAAGCCACTAGGTGCGATCGCTAATCGGTTATTAGCGTATTGAGTGCTACTTCAGCATTTTTACATTTCTAGCAATTTTCTGTTAGTCATCATAAATTTATGATTTGACTATTCGGTATTTTTGTCTACTTTTGTAGATGGCCAGCAGCGACTGTGAGTCACAGGTGTTCGCCAACATACCTGACGGGTTCATCAAGCTCCTCGTCGCCATCACCAAGGTCGCGATCGGGCCATCGACTCGTCCAGAGTTCACACTCTACCAGCACAAGATCGGGAACAGCGTGTCGATGCATCAGGCCGCGGTGCAATTCAAGGGAAGGCGTTCTGAGGCACGCCGCTTCCGATTTGTGGGCAGGGCCATGCCTACGGAGAGGCATGCCATGCAGATGGCTGCCCGTGTGGCGATAGCTCATCTCCGGGATGCTCTTCCTTCAATGAAGACTCGTCGCTACCGCTACCTCCCATGCCACATGCCTTACACGTGCCACTATGTGTTTTCTTGTGCAAGGGGAGAGCATGATGAGGCTATCAAATCATTGGTTGAGTACCTCAAGGCTCTTGAGGCAGCTTTTGATAACCTCGTGGACGATTTGGTGGCTGCTCGTATGGACTTAGTGCAGAGCGGTTCCGCCAATAGGAGGGATATCCTCCATACATCTCCACCACTGACATATATCTCGTCCTCAGCATCCTATGCACCTGCCATCTTAGCCACCGCTCGCCGCCTACCTACCACTGAGGAGTGTGACCAAGTCATTGCTCCTACTCCAATCAGAGCTGCACCACCTGCTGCGCCCGCACCAACTCCTCGAACCAGTATTCCACGCCTGGAGCCTATTAGTGAGGAGGAGGTTGAGTCTCCATCACCACTGGGTCTTACCCTCGGCAGTCCGAAGGAAGTCTTCACCATCTCCGACTAAGTACGCCTGTCCACCGCGCATTGTGTCCGCTTGTATGATATGTTTATATGTAAAATAGGTTGGTGAGAAGTAGTTTGTATGCGCATCATGTAGGAACTCGGAGAAGTGCACTAGCCTAAATAACATGTCAGGAATGTGTACGCGCATCCTGAGTGATGTATTGTATAATTACGACTCGCGTGTAAGATACGTATTGAGCGGTCCTTCTCCATGCGCAATCAAGTATTTTTATTGCAAAATCTTTGAAGTTCGTATATTTTCTGCATTTGCAAAACTATTTGTTTATTTTTGCCACTCAGTTTTTCTCATGAGTTCTGCAATAATACCCCAGAGTGGAAAATGACACGTCCCTGGACTCGTTCCATGCCAAGTCCGCCGGAGGAAAATTATGGTACCCAGACTAGTAACAATTTCACGCAGGGACAGTCAAGTCAGCAGGGCAGTGAGACAACATTTTCTCAAGTATGCCGCCTTTATGAGCAAAGCCAGCAGCAGCACCAAGAAATGATGAACCATGTTATCAATATGGGAAATCACCGTGAACCACATTAGCAGCACTCAAAATTGTCTGAACTACAGAAGACTCGTCCGCCAACATTTTCTCACACCGACAGACCTCTTGAGGCCGATGATTGGCTTCGAGGCATTGAGAGGAAATTAATTATTGCACAATGTTCGGACCATGAAAAAGTAGTTTATGCACCACACTACCTCACTGGAGCAGCTGCATCATGGTAGGAAAATTTTCTACACATGCACCCCAATGAAAATGATATCACATGGGTGGATTTTAAGGAAGGTTTACGTGGGGCGCACATCCCTAGAAGCATTATGAAGATCAAGAAAAGGGAGTTTGATGACCTCAAGCAGAGAGGCATGATAGTGACTGAGTACAATAGCCAATTTACTCAATTGTCTCGTTATGCCAACGAAGAGCGTATGACTGGAAATAAAAAGATGGAAAAATTCCTGGACGGTCTAGCACCAGCACTTAAATGCCAGCTAGTCATACACACCTTTTCGGATTTCAAGACACTTGTTGACAAGGCTATTACCTTGGAAAATGAGTGCCGCAGCTTGGAAGATATTCGCAAGCACAAAAGGGATAAGACTACACACACAAGCAACAACCGGAACAAGACTAATTTTCAGAAAAATGGGGCGAACAAATCCATAACCAATGATCCACGCCCGAACAAAAAGTTTCATGCAAGGGATAAGGATTTTACGTATCGCCCAGGCATTACTTGCTATGCTTGTGGAGAAGAGGGACACTATGCCAAACAGTGCCGAAAACAAAGGAACTCGGCCCCAAAGCTGAACAGCAGTGGAAACAATTCAGCGCCCAAGCGTAACAACTTCAACCCCAATAACAACCACAAGAAAGGTCACTTGAACCATGTGACCAAGGAGCAAGCACAGGATGCCCCGGATATCCTACTCGGTACGTTCCCTGTCAACACAATACCTGCCACGGTTTTGTTTGATTCTGGAGCTTCGCATTCGTTCGTTTAAAAGAACTTTGCTTTGCAACATGATTTTTCTATGCTTCCCTTGGGAAAAGCAATGACCATCAAGTCCCCCGGAAGTAAGCAAATCACTCAAAGTTACTGCCAAGGTGTGATTATTGAGATTGAAGGATTAAAGTTTCAGGAAAACCTCATCGTATTGGAAAATAAGGGACTGGATGTTATCCTAGGAATGGACTGGTTAACAACTGTCAGGACCCCGATCCTAAGTCACACCGATCTAGCTGTAACACGTCATATTACTTTGCGGCCTCACGCACGGTAACCCCACGGGTGCCACCTTACCTGGCCCGGGACCGTTTGCGCATTTTGGCACACGTATATGACAGTGTCGCTAGCATCCATATGATAGAGAACCCGGGCCGACATGGCTAGTTATAAACCAAAAGTGGCACTAAATTACAGAGACAGGCATCCATGACCCAGCAACGAACGTGTCGGTCATCAACGTATGAACCCAAGTCGTAGCAAGCTACATGGACTTAAAGGAACAACCCGTGACATTTCCCCTAAGGGACAGACACAGGAACGAAGAAGGACACATGCCGGCCAGCCTACGTGCTCCGAGCAGTAGCAAGCTACCAAGGCTCATTGGAGACACTAGGAGGCATTTCCCTGTAAGATAGGCTACCAAAGGAAAACAACTAGGTGTCGGATCCCACACATACCAAGCATTTCAATCATACACGCAATATGCTCAATATGTGCAAATACAACATTGCATCACAACAGAACTCTATGACTCAAAGTACTTTATTTAAGAGGCTCCAAGAGCCATACATAACATATCCATACAGGTAGGGGTCACATGACCCAACACTCAAGTCATACAGTCATACAAGCACAAGCGGAAGCTACATGTCTGAGTACAGACAATTTAGAGAATAAAACAGGCTTGGTGTAGCCTGACTATCTACAAGGCCCTTCACAAGCTCCTGATCTCCGTCTGGGTGTCAAGCTACTCGTCGACGTCAACGTCTATGTAGAACCCATCAGTAGGGGCAGGGTTCTCCTCTGGAACAGTTATTAAGCAAACATGAGTACAAAGGTACTCAGCAAGTCTTACAATAGAACCTATCATACATGCAACATTATCAAAGGGGGGGTAGTGGAGTTCATAGCAGATTGCCAGCTTTGACCTTGGCTAACCTATACTACAACTCTCAACAGATTGCAAGATGTTATTACGAACACGAGTCCTCTACTCACCACATCAATACACTACCGAGGATCCTCTTCCGTCACCCTATGGAAGGGCCATCCACGGCACTCACGCTTATCTTGAGGCTTTTAGTAGTATCCATCAACTTGCCTATGAACTGTAAGAGTAACCAAGTAGTCCGTACCGCGAACAACGGCTATTCGAATAGTTTGATAACCCTGCAGGGGTGTACCTCTTCACACATGCTTCCACCACTTATCGCCGTTTACTCGGCATGTACTCGGCAACCTTCAAGCGGAAGCCCAGCGGGGGTGTCGGCCACGACCTGACTAACTACTCAAGTATCTCGTCCAGGTTTATCGCCTATTTGGGTTCCATCCGTGGGGAGATCCGGCCGGGGTGTCGCTCACGGCCCCAAACGATGTGTACAGGGTTCCCGAGTCACCAAACGGGCAACCGGTACACCGTGCCACGTACCTGTCGCATCACAACCCACCCCGAGGATCAGCGTTGTGCACGACCTCCAGTAAGCTATAAACACCAGAAACTAGTTGCAACTCCTGGACAGAGATCGAGGGTAATTAATAAGCCGAGAGGGTCCATTGGTTTCGGGCCCAATGCATGGTAGTAACTGCAACTTGAACCACACATACAGATCTCAGGTCCTAAGGACGATTCCAATGAAACAACCCACCATGTACTCCTACATGGCCTTGCATCGATACCTTTACCAAGCGTATTCCACACTTCCTTCTCTTTACCGGTATGATCATTTCACTCTGATCCATCACCCAGATGAACCAGACCAGACACAACTCTAAGCATAGCAGGCAACATAAACAAATAGCATGGTGGATCACAAATCACATGGCTCAATCAACTCCTACACATGCTAGTGGGTTTCAACTATTTACTGTGGCAATGACATGTCATGCAAGGGAATAGGGTTCAACAACCGCAGCAAGTAGCAGTTCACACGTTGTTGCCTTAATGCAGTAAAAGAGAGCAGGAGCGAGAAGATTGGGTTTGTATCGGAATGATCAATGATTGCTTGCCTGACAACGTAGTTGTCGGGTACTGCTCTTCAACTGGATACGCAGCAGTATCCTCGGAAGCAGGACCTAACACAGAGAATACCGGCGATACAATCATTAACAAACTAATGCAACAATATGATGCATGCTCATGACATGGCAAGATGCATGTGTGTTGGCTAATGCAACTAAAACCAGAATGGTTTGAGCTTATTTGAATCAAAGATTCAAATTGGAGTTCAAACTATTATTTAAATAAGTGCATTATCATGTTTTTGATGTATACAGCAAGTCAACTTGTTCAAGCATGCATGAAACCATTGCCATTGGAAATATTGGATTTTTCTGATCATTTTTCATATATAAATCATTTCCATCTGAGCTATGGTTGATTTTATATGCTTTTTAGAAGTTTTGGGTATTTTCTGGAATTTCCTAAATTATTTTTAATCTAAAAATCCCAGAAAAACCTTTACTGCGTCAGCATGACATCATGCTGACGTCAGTCAGTCAACAGGAGCTAGTCCAAGTCAAACCTGACATATGGGCCCTGCATGTCAGTGTCACAACTAATTAACTAAGTTAATTAGAGTTAAACTAAAACTAATTAGCTGTCAGTGGGGCCTGGGCCCACGGGTCAGTGACTAAACTAATTAACTAATTAAATTAACAGAAACTTAATTAAACTAACTAATTAGCAAAGGGTGGCCCACACGTCAGTGACCCAGGGGTAGTCAACCCCCTGGTCAAACATGTCAAACCCACCGGCGACGTGACGCCGGCGAGGCCAAGTGCGGCGGCGTGCTTCGGAAATCGTCTACGGGGCACGGCTCGAGCTGCGGCTAGGCACGTTGGAAAGCTCTTGCCCTTGCGCGTCGGATGGTGGTGGTCGCCGGACTTGGGGTGGCCGGAGACGACGGCAACAAGCTCGACGGCGGCGACCGGCGTCGGGCGTGTGTGGAGATGCGGCTGCAGGGGCCTAGGCGATGCGTGCGTAGCACCTATCGCATCTACGCGCTACGGTGAGTGTGATGGACGGTTGCCAGTGACCAAATGGTCACCGGAGCATCACCGACGGCGAGCACGGCGGCGGTGCGTTCGGTGATCAGCAAAGCGGCGGCTACACGGCGCAAAAGGAACGGAGGAAGGAGGGGTTCGACGTAGAAGCTCACTGCGGTGCTAACGAGCTCGACGGAGGAGTCGGGGACGCGCTGCAGCTTCGTAACGGCGGCGAGGTGCTCCGGCGATCCGAGGAAGGGGACGACGGCATGGGGTCGTTGCAGGGCTTCCGGTGGCTCGTGGCTCAGCGAGGAGGAAGAGGACGAAGCGGCGGATCTTCTGGACACACTCACGGGGCGAGGGGGTGGCTCTGAGTGCGGCTACGGCGAGCGGCAGCGACGGCGGCTCGGTGATGGAGGAGGAGAGAGCCAGGGGAGGGCGATGGAGACGAGGGGGAGAAGAGAAAACGGTCGGGGCAGCTGCGTGTCGACTCGTGGGGTCGTCCAGGCCATCGGGGATGCAGGCAAGCAGCCTGGAGGTGGCCGGGCGCGTGCCGGCGCGCGGCGGCCACGCGCGCGTCCTTCTGGCGCGAGGAGGAAGACGACAGGAGGAGGGCTGGTGGGCTGGGCCGGCCTGCTACAGGGCTGGGCCCGAGGTAAGTACTTCTTCCTATTTTCCTTTTCCTATTTCCTTTTCTGTTTCATTTCTTTTGCAGCTTTGTTCAATTAATAAAAATGCCAAAGCATTTTTATAAGTCATGAAACTTGTCATGCCCACTGTATATAATATGAACAGTAGGAAACATTATAGTTCATGATTATTTGAGCATTTAAAATATTTTTAAGTATTTAAATGCCCAAATACAAATACCATATGATTTAATCCAAAGCCCTAGAGTGTCCTAGAAAATTGTGCACCATTTTTGGCAGAGGTTTAAGACCAAGGCAGAAATGATGAACATTTTTGAAGGGCATTTTGGGTACATTGGAAAATATTTTAACAAACCCTAGTTGTTAGGAGAGGGGTGCTGGGGTTTCTGTTAATCTCATTTCAAATTTCTTTGAAAGTAGACATGATGCACACTCTAGCTAGGTACTAAAGCAAGTGCTAACTAGGGATGTGACAACTCACCCCCACTTAAAAGAATCCCGTCCCGAGATTCGGATTCCTCCGGAAAGAGGGTGGGGTACTCAAGTCGAAGACGATCCTCCCTTTCCCAAGTAGCTTCACTCTCGGAATGATGTGACCATTGAACCTTTAGAAACTTGATATTGTGGCGTCGAGTTGTGCGCTCAGTTTGATCAAGAATACGAACGGGGTATTCTCGATATGTGAGATTGTCCTGGAGATCAAGCGTTTCGTGGTCCACTCCGCGGATATGATTCGAGAAGCAACGCCTGAGTTGAGAAACGTGGAAAACATCATGAACTCTGGAAAGGTGCGGAGGTAGTTCCAATTGGTAGGCAACTTCTCCTTGTTTGGCAAGAATGCGAAAAGGACCGATGAAACGAGGGGCCAATTTGCCTTTGATACCGAAGCGATGGGTTCCCTTAAGAGGGGTAACCCGAAGGTAAGCCATATCGCCGACTTCAGAAGTCACAGCCTTATGATGACTATCATATTGGCTCTTTTGGCGAGACTGGGTTGTTTTCAATCTCTCACGAACGATGCGAACTTGTTCCTCTGCTTCCTGGATCATATCCGGGCCAAAGAATTGTCTTTCCCCGGTCTCTGACCAGTTAAGAGGTGTTCGACACCTTCGTCCATATAGAACTTCGAAGGGAGCTTTGCCCAAGCTGGCTTGATAACTATTGTTATAAGCGAATTCGGCAAATGGAAGACACTTTTCCCATTCCATAACGAAAGATATGACAGAGGCTCGAAGCATGTCTTCCAGAATTTGATTGACTCGTTCCACTTGACCACTTGACTGCGGATGGAAGGAAGTACTGAAAGAGAGATGAGTTTCCATAGCATTCTGGAAACTTTCCCAAAATCGGGAAGTGAAAAGACTTCCACGGTCTGAGTTAATCTCCAACGGTACACCATGAAGTGATACTATTCGAGAGACATATAAGTCTGCTAGCTGGCTAGCGGTAATACTCTCGCGAACAGGCAGGAAATGAGCTACTTTAGAGAGGCGGTCGATAACGACAAAGATAGCATTATTCCCTTTCCTGGTCCTGGGAAACCCGGTAATGAAGTCCATACCGACTTTATCCCATTTCCATTCAGGAATAGCTAAAGGTTGAAGGGTGCCAGCAGGCCGTTGATGCTCTGCTTTGACTCGACGACAAACATCGCAGTTAGCAATGAATTGAGCGATTTCTCTCTTCATCCTAGTCCACCAGAATCTCTGACGTAGATCCTGATACATTTTAGTACTACCGAGATGAATCGTGAGAGGAGATTCATGAGCCTCCTTAAGGATTAAACGTCTTAGGTTTCGTATTTTAGGAACCACTAAACGGTTGCTAAAGAATACGACTCCTTGATCATCAATTGAGAAACATCCTGTAATTCCTTTCTTGATGTTCCTCTTAATACGGGAAATTCCGGGATCAACCGTCTGTGCTTTGATGACCTGATCCATAAGGGTAGGTTTCGCCACCAAGGTGGAAAGGAATCCTCGAGGAACAATGTGAAGGTTAAGCTTACGGAATTCCTCATGGAGAAGCGGTTGACCTTGTTGTAACATTAAGTTGTTACAATATGACTTACGACTTAGTGCATCAGCCATGACATTGGCCTTTCCAGGAGTGTAAGTGATTCCTAAGTCGTAGTCTGTGAGCAACTCAACCCAACGTCTTTGCCTGAGATTCAAATCCGGTTGGGTGAAGATATACTTCAAACTTTGGTGATCAGTGAAGATTTCACAGCGATTACCAAGAAGGTAATGTCGCCATGTTTTGAGTGCATGGACTACAGCTGCAAGCTCTAGATCATGAGTAGGATAGTTATCCTCGTGTGGACGCAACTGTCGAGATGCGTATGCAATCACTTGACGATCTTGCATGAGAATGCAACCTAGTCCTTGTCGCGAGGCGTCGCAGTAGATTATAAAATCCTTGGAAAAGTCTGGTGGTACCAGTACAGGTGCAGATGTCAGGCGTCTTTTCAGTTCCTGAAAACTGGACTCGCACTGTGGGGTCCACTCAAACTTTTTATCTTTCTTGAGGAGTTCAGTTAGAGGTTTAGCAACCTTGGAGAAGTTCTCGACGAAACGTCGACAATAGCTCGCTAAGCCAAGAAAACTCCTAACTTGCTTGACCGATTCAGGAGGAGTCCAATCAAGTACGGCTTGAACTCGCTCGGGATTGACAGCAATACCCTTGCCAGAGATCACATGACCTAGATAGGTTACTTCTGGCAACCAAAATTCACATTTAGAGAATTTGGCATAAAGGCGGTGCTCTCGAAGTTTCGTCAATACCAGCCTTAAATGCTCGGCATGATCTTCCTTGTTCTTGGAAAAGATGAGTATATCATCGAGGTATACCACGACGAATTTATCCAAATACTCCATGAATATAGAATTCATTAACTGAGAAAAGGTAGCTGGGGCATTGGTTAATCCAAAGGACATAACGGTGTACTCATATTGGCCATAACGAGTAACAAAAGCCGTTTTAGGAATGTCCCCGTTCTTGATTTTGATTTGATGGTAGCCCAACCTCAAATCCATCTTAGAGAAGACTGAGGATCCAGCGAGCTGATCATACAGGTCGTTAATCCTGGGAAGCGGATACTTGTTCTTTATGGTGACCAGATTAACAGGTCGGTAATCTACAACCATCCGCTCCGTTCCATCCTTTTTCATGACGAAGAGGACGGGGCAAGCCCAAGGGGAAGAACTAGGACGGATGAAACCTTTTTGCAAGGACTCATCGAGTTGTTTCTTTAGCTCAGCTAATTCTAGTGCTGCCATCTTATAAGGTCTCCTAGAGATTGGAAAGTTCCAGGGATAAGATCTATCACGAACTCGACATCTTTGTCAGGTGGAATTCCTGGCAGTTTTTCTGGAAAAACATCCGGGATGTCACGGACTACCGGGATATCTTCGAGTTCTGGTAGAGGGCTGGCATTAAGAGAGTAGAGCTGATGCTCAGCCATTCGGGTCAAGACATTGACTATCTTGCCGGATGGATGGGTAAGTTGAACGGTCCTAGTATAGCAATCAATTTTGGCGTAATGGGTTATCATCCAATCCATACCCAAAATGATGTTTATGTCCGAGGACTTGAGAGCGATTAGAGATGCTAGGAAAACAAGTCTATCGACAAGGATTTCATTTCCATGGCTTACCCTAGAGGTTTGCCACTTTGAACCAGGAGTTTGAATAACCATGGAAGTAGGCATGTCACAAAAAGTCATGTTGTGCAATCGAGCATAGCTCTCAGATATGAACGAATGGGATGCTCCAGTATCGAGAAGAACAGATGCCGGATGGCAGTTGACGAGAAGCGTACCAAGGACGACGTTAGGATCCTCATAGGCTTCCTCAGCAGAGACATAGTTGACATGACCACGTGCAGTGGGGATTGGCTTGACATAATTCACCTTGCCGGTTGGCTTGCCACGGCCAACGGTTTTTCCTGTCTGGTTCTGGGGACAATCACGCATGTAGTGTCCCGGTTCTCCACACTTGAAGCATGTCACAGTGGTAGTGCGTGGAGCAAAGTTGGAAGGTGGTCCTCCATAGGTCTTGGCAGGTGCAAACTGTTGAGTTGGGCGAGGCGCCTCATAGGATGGCCTCGGTGTGTACTTAGGTGGCAGAGCAGTGTTAGGAACCCACACACGGCGCTTGTGAGAGCCAGAGCCAGATGAGGAACCAAAGTCTCGAGTATGCTTGCGGGTGGCCTCGAAGTCGGTCTGGCCTGTTTCAGCACTGATAACCTTGTTAACCAACTTCTAGAAGGAAGTGCACTCGTGCAGACGTAGATCTCGGCGGAGTTCAGGGCTGAGTCCCTTGAGGAACCTCGCCTGCTTCTTGGCATCGGTGGATACTTCTTCAGGTGCATAGCGTGCCAAGTTGCCAAACTCGCGACTATAACCATCCACAGTTAACCGACCCCTGGGTGAAATTGCAGAATTCCTCCCGCTTGCGATCCATGAGACCTTCCGGAATGTGATGTTCACGGAATGCCTCGCTGAACTCAACCCAGGTAGTGACTTGGCCAGCAGGACGCATAGCTTCAAAGTTTTCCCACCAAAGACTGGCAGGGCCCTCAAGATGGTAGGCGGCGTAGGTAACCTTGTCAGCTTCGGCCACACGGGCAGAGTGTAGCTTGTGGGTGATACTATGTAGCCAGTCATCAGCATCCAGAGGTTCAGTGGAGTGATGGAACTTCGGTGGACACATCTTGATAAAATCATTGATTGACACCACGTCATTCCTCTGGCGGAACCCAGTGTTATGCTCTATGCGTTCCAGCAGACGGTTGGTCTCTCTCTTGTTCCGTTCTGCTTCAAGCATAACTTCCGCCAAAGAGGGTGGCTGGGGTAGATTCCCATCTCTAGCCCCACTAGCCTCACCCTGCTCCTGAGCAGCAGGAGTGTTGCGAGTGTTGACCATCCTAGGAAAACAAAACAACGGTTTAGACAAGGATGGCAAAAATTTGACATAGAAGTGCAGAATGTAATGGATGACACGGAATGCAAAGATGTTCATCCGTACGACATGGTAATATAGGAACTGCTATATATACACCAGTGGTCATACACACCATACAAAGTTCAGTACAAGCCAAGGCTAAAGTACAACTTCGGTGAAAGACGATACATCCCATCAGAGGCATTCCAAGCTCCTATACATTATTTAACTACACCTCCGGAACTCAGTACACACTAATTCATATTCCACAAGACGCGCAGGACTGTGGAAATACAACTACTACAATACTACTACAACCACGGCCTAGCTCAGACATTCGCGTAGTAATCCTCGTAAAGATTACCACCGTAGCCTGGAAGTGGAACAGATGGATCTTGGAACTCGCGAGCACTCGAAGGCTGTGGACCATAGGGACACGGATGTGGTCTCGGTCCCGATGCTGGTGGTAACCGACGCCCACATGGAGGTGTAATACCCCCAACATCACGCCAATCCATGCGATCAGGCAGACGAGTCCACACGGGGTACAAATCCCGCATGTCCAGATATCCGGCGTGCACAGCAGGTGCAAGCCGTGTCAAAATAGTCCAATGAGCGGCTCGAGTGTTATACAGCTCCATTCGGAGGGCACGGACCTCACGGTCCCTATCCTCCAACATCTGAACAGTAGTCTGAAGCAGTGGCTCTTCATGAGCAGCATCAGTATACAGACCAGTGTAGTAGCCATCCTCTCTGGGATGTGAGGCTGGCATGTAACAGAACTCAGTGTTCAGCAACAGGGCATGCCTAGCACGGAGAATGGTCATCATCGAATAAGCGGCATCCTGCACTGCCATCTCGATGGTAATCCCGAGTCCATAGGTCCAATGGATGGGATCATTAGCTCTAGGATATGAGGGGTATATCCGGACTGTGCAGAAATACTGACTTTGATTAAAATCCCGGTACTGTTCCTCGACAGTGTATTCAGGATACCAGCGATAACCGGTCTCAGTCAGCACACGGACTATCATGGTCGTGTGACCGGGCACATTAATGCACCGAGTCAAACGAACCACTTGGTGAGGGATGCGGCCAGACATCTGAAACACGGAATAATGCAAAGGCATTAGTGTTTCTGGAAGAAATCGGGAAGCATAACAACTGTAAATGCTCAAACAAAGATTTGAGACATCATACAAATGATAGCATAGCCACTCAACAATCCATATCAAGGTTCCGGTCCAACAATCATCATGCTAAAAAGGATAGAAACTGAACTGAGGCTTGAAACCAACAATCCTAAGAGTCTACGGATTAGTAACACGTGAACCTAGAAAGGATAAGAGGCCTAGTCCTAAATCCCCGTAGAAAGAATAGACTGACTCAGATCAGAAGGGCATAAGGTAAAGGAGTAAAAAGAGCCTTACGTTCCCTTCCACAATCAATTCCCCTACATATAACTAAGAATTTTTCTAGACTCAACATCGACCAGTTTGGCTTGAGAAACCTACAGGCAGTCCAGCTCTGATGCCAACACTGTCAGGACCCCGATCCTAAGTCACACCGATCTAGCTGTAACACGTCATATTACTTTGCGGCCTCACGCACGGTAACCCCACGGGTGCCACCTTACCTGGCCCGGGACCGTTTGCGCATTTTGGCACACGTATATGACAGTGTCGCTAGCATCCATATGACAGAGAACCCGGGCCGACATGGCTAGTTATAAACCAAAAGTGGCACTAAATTACAGAGTTAGGCATCCATGACCCAGCAACGAACGTGTCGGTCATCAACGTATGAACCCAAGTCGTAGCAAGCTACATGGACTTAAAGGAACAACGCGTGACATTTCCCCTAAGGGACAGACACAGGAACGAAGAAGGACACATGCCGGCCAGCCTACGTGTTCCGAGCAGTAGCAAGCTACCAAGGCTCATTGGAGACACTAGGAGGCATTTCCCTGTAAGATAGGCTACCAAAGGAAAACAACTAGGTGTCAGATCCCACACATACCAAGCATTTCAATCATACACGCAATATGCTCAATATGTGCAAATACAACATTGCATCACAACAGAACTCTATGACTCAAAGTACTTCATTTAAGAGGCTCCAAGAGCCATACATAACATATCCATACAGGTAGGGGTCACATGACCCAACACTCAAGTCATACAGTCATACAAGCACAAGCGGAAGCTACATGTCTGACTACAGACAATTTAGAGAATAAAACAGGCTTGGTGTAGCCTGACTATCTACAAGGCCCTTCACAAGCTCCAGATCTCCGTCTGGGTGTCAAGCTACTCGTCGACGTCAACGTCTATGTAGAACCCATCAGCAGGGGCAGGGTTCTCCTCTGCAACAGTTATTAAGCAAACATGAGTACAAAGGTACTCAACAAGTCTTACCACAGAACCTATCATACATGCAACATTATCAAAGGGGGGGTAGTGGAGTTCATAGCAGATTGCCAGCTTTGACCTTGGCTAACCTATACTACAACTCTCAACAGATTGCAAGATGTTATTATGAACACGAGTCCTCTACTCACCACATCAATACACTATCGAGGATCCTCTTCCGTCACCCTACGGAAGGGCCATCCACGACACTCACGCTTATCTTGAGGCTTTTAGTACTATCCATCAACTTGTCTATGAACTGTAAGAGTAACCAAGTAGTCCGTACCGCGAACAACGGCTATTCGAAGAGTTTGATAACCCTGCAGGGGTGTACCTCTTCACACACGCTTCCACCACTTATCGCCGTTTACGCGGCATGTACTCGGCAACCTTCAAGAGGAAGCCCAGCGGGGGTGTCGGCCACACCTGACTAACTACTCAAGTCTCTCGTCCAGGTTTATCGCCTATTTGGGTTCCATCCGTGGGGAGATCCGGCCGGGGTGTCGCTCACGGCCCCAAACGATGTGTACAGGGTTCCCGAGTGACCAAACGGGCAACCGGTACACCGTGCCACGTACCTGTCGCGTCACAACCCACCCCGAGGGTCAGCGTTGTGCACGACCTATAGTAAGCTATAAACACCAGAAACTAGTTGCAACTCCTGGACAGAGATCGAGGGTAATTAATAAGCCGAGAGGGTCCATTGGTTTCGGGCCCAATGCATGGTAGTAACTGCAACTTGAACCACACATACAGATCTCAGGTCCTATGGACGATTCCAATGAAACAACCCACCATGTACTCCTACATGGCCTTTCATCGATACCTTTACCAAGCGTATTCCACACTTCCTTCTCTTTATCGGTATGATCATTTCACTCGGATCCATCACCCAGATGAACCAGACCAGACACAACTCTAAGCATAGTAGGAAACATAAACAAATAGCATGGTGGATCACACATCACATGGCTCAATCAACTCCTACACGTGCTAGTGGGTTTCAACTATTTACTATGGCAATGACAGGTCATGCAAGGGAATAGGGTTCAACTACCGCAGCAAGTAGCAGTTCACACGCTTTTGCCTTAATGCAGTAAAAGAGAGCAGGAGCAAGAAGATTGGGTTTGTATCGGAATGATCAATGATTGCTTGCCTGACAAGGTAGTTGTCGGGTACTGCTCTTCAACTGGATACGCAGCAGTATCCTCGGAAGCAGGACCTAACACAGAGAATACCGGCGATACAATCATTAACAAACAAATGCAACAATATGATGCATGCTCATGACATGGCAAGATGCATGTGTGTTGGCTTATGCAACTAAAACCAGAAGGGTTTGAGCTTATTTGAATCAAAGATTCAAATTGGAGTTCAAACTATTATTTAAATAAGTGCATTATCATGTTTTTGATGTATACAGCAAGTCAACTTGTTCAAACATGCATGAAACCACTGCCATTGGAAAGATTGGATTTTTCTGATCATTTTTCATATATAAATCTTTTCCATCTGAGCTATGGTTGATTTTATATAATTTTTAGAAATTTTGGGTATTTTCTGGAATTTCCTGAATTATTTTTAATCTAAAAATCCCAGAAAAACCTTTACTGCGTCAGCATGACATCATGCTGGCGTCAATCAGTCAACAGGAGCTAGTCCAAGTCAAACCTGACATGTGGGCCCTGCATGTCAGTGTCACAGCTAATTAACTAAGTTAATTAGAGTTAAACTAAAACTAATTAGCTGTCTGTCGGTGTACTAAGGTAGGGGTACCTCAGTACCCCAACTTGTGCACGGGCAGTTGCAGCTTCCCGCGGCAGGGTTTACCGCGTGCTCGCCGGAGACCTTTCCTGCTCCCTGTTAAACCATTCAAAAACAAAGTATACAAGACATAAGACCGAGACCCCGGCAAGAGGAGCTTGCCGGGAAGGCCGTACCAGGCTCAAGACTGCCCCACCAACACAAGGCCCTGGCAAGAGGAGCTTGCCAGGAAGACTAGAAGACACGCCTCGGCGCTTTATGCGTCCCGGCAAGGGCCCGGGGAGCGGCAAGCTCCCGGGCCCGGCAAGATCAAGGCCCCGGCAAGGTGCTTGCCGGGAAGGCTGCGCTGTGTGCCCACGCTCCAGCTCATCGGCCCACGCGTCGCCCTGGGGCCTATCCAGGGACGCGTGGCGGATGGCTGTGCAGCCTGGGGTACACGGTGGCACTCCACGGTGATGGATCCATCGCCGTGGCAGACGGAGACGCCAGGGCGGGAGCTTTTGGGGTCGACGGCGACGGGCATTAAATGCCCTTGTCCCCCACTGTCAAAGTAGGTATAGACCACTGTTCTGTACTGTAGCTCCACTGTTCCCGCACTGTTACAACTACCACCTCTTTTACATTTTTACCCCTTTCTCCTACGTTGACACCTGTCGGTGACCCCTTACACTATAAAAGGAGGCCCATGCACAACGTGGAGGGGGTTCGGAACCTAGATCACTCTCGCCCTTGGTGTAGCTGCTTCTTCAAGCTCCCGAGCGCTCAAACTCAATACACAACCAAGCAGGAGTAGGGTTTTACGCGTCTACCGCGGCCCGAACCTGGGTAAAACTGCCCGCGTGCTCGCCACGATCTGCTCTTTGTGCTCCCTCCGCCCTCGTACCGCACAGACAAGGGGCTCCGGTCCCATAGGTGTTCGTGGCGGACAGTTTCCCCCGACATCTTTGGCGCGCCAGGTTTTCCATACAAAATGTGATCGTTCAAGGAAGACAACTAAAATTTAAAATTTGAACTGGTCAAATTCTAACAACTTATCTTTCATATGTTGCTTGCTTTCCGGTAAGGCTTCTCTTTCTTGAACAGCACTTGGTTCCTCTTCCACCTCCTTCCCCC
>LR738711.1:580094899-580106730 GCA_902687465.1 Secale cereale | reverse complement strand
CAGCCGGAGCAGTCTCCTGCGCGGCCGGCTCGGCGGCCTCGGCCATCTCCTCGACGACAGGAGCGTCGCCGCCGCCGCCCTGCGCGCCCTCCTCCTCGAGGTTGATAACCTCCGTCTCCATGGGCTCAGGGGGAGGAAGATCTAAAAAGAAGAAGAAAAAGAAGTTCAAGACTCAAGCAAATATCCAAAAAGAGGCAAAGCCAAGAAGACAAATCACAAAACTTACCTTGGCGGACGTCCTCAGCGGCGGGCTCCCTCGCCGGGGAGCTCGGCCTTGTCGGAGTAGTCACCCTCGCCGGGCTGCTCGCCCTCGGCGGAGTACTCTGCCGTGGCGGAGTACCCGCCCTTGGCGGAGCGCTCTCCCTTGCCGGAGAGTTCTGCCTTGGCGGGGACGGCGGGGCCTGCGGCGCCTCGACGACAGTCTCCGGGCGCTCTTCCCGCTGTGGCTCCACCTCTGCACAAAACAAGACAAGAAACATCAAGACATGAAAACAAAACCAAATCCTCAGGCGTACCCCGACAAGCGAAAAGAGTAAACCCCAGACTTACGCTGGGGGCTGCGCTGCGGGCTGCGCTGGGGGCTGCTCCTCGGAGCAGCGCTCGGGTCCGGCAGGCTCGGCTCCGGCACACCCCCTGTTGCCGCAGCTGCTGAGTCTTCCGTGACCTCGACCTCGGGCGCCTTGGCCTTCTTCGCCGCGCGATGGGCCAGGGTCCTGAAATCAGAACAGTGAACAGAGTCAGCATTAACAAAAAACCAAGACAAAAATCAAGAAGATGTAAGGTCCTGGATCCTTACTCCTGGTCCTCCTCGTCGTCCTCGCTCAGGGCGGAGAAATCATACTCCACCGTGGGCGCGTCGGCGCGAGGAGCGGAAGACGAAGACTCCATCGCGCGCTTGGTGTTCACCGGGGCTGGGGGCTGCGAAGACCCAGCCCCTGTGGTAGCCGGCGCCCGAGGGGCGGACGGAGCCGCTGCTCCGCTCCGCGAAGACCCCTGCCGGCTCGCTGCCGGCCTGCGAGGCGCCTCCGTCGTGGTCCGCGCATGGGCCGCCTCCGCTGTGGCTGGTGCGCCGGACGGCCTTGGCGCGGCTTGGCTCCCCCGGGGAGCTACCCGGCGAGCTGGCTGTTGCCGTGGCGCCTGCGCCCTTTCCCCCGTCGCCGCCTTGCGGAGACGCTTCGCCGGGGACTGCCTCGGGCTTGCCGGGGGCGGGGAGCTCTCCGACGAGGAGAGGTCGTCGGCGTACAACTCCGTGGATCCGCCGGAGTCCTCGGCCTCCTCCTCCTCCTCCTCTTCCCCGGCCGGCTCACTGGGCCCAGCGTCCTGCGCTGCGGCCCCCTTTCCCTTGGCGCCTCCGCCCCTCGCGGCGCCTCTGCTCCCTCCGGCGGTACCCTCCATTGCCGCGGCCTCGGCCGCGATCCCGTGGATCCCGGAGTGCCTCAGCGAGGGGACCCCGGCGAGCGCGTCGGGAGGAAGCTTCAGCAACCTGCGGATCTCCGCCTCCTCCGCCTGGGTGGACGCGTCCGCAGCCTCCGCCTCTTCCGGCGAGTATCCGAAAATTCCTGCCGCCGCGGCTGCGGCGGCCTCTTCAGCCCGAGAAGCTATGTAGGCGATCTCCTGGTCGGTGGTGTCCCGCGTGTGCTGCTTGAGATCGTCCTTGTTCTTCGCCACCTCTGCGAGGTTGTCGTAGAAGTTGAGGACGTCGATGGGCTTCGGAGCGATCCACGTGCGGTCCACGCCGTGCGAGTCACACATGGGCATCATGGCGAGGATCCGATCCCTGACGATGTTGTTGCAGAGCGGCACCACTTCCCGGGGAGTCCAGAACCACTCGGGGTGTGCCGGGTCGTACTTGAAGAGTTCCCGGACCATCCCCCTTAGCTCCAGCGTGGTGAAGTTGAAGTTGAGCCCGGGGCGCAGCCTCATGATGTCTGTCGGGCCGCCGTACTCCCAGGCCGGCCTCTTCCGGTCTTGGAGAGGGGCGATGCGCCGGCGGACGAAATCTGCGCCCACCTCAGCAACTGACAGCTTGGCCATCCGAAGACGAAGAATCCGGACAAGGGCGATATCGAGCTTGATATCGTCCGAGTCCAGCTCGCTCCAGTCCCTGCCGCGCACGATGGGCGTTGTGCGCGGCGCGGTGAAGGCTTGCGGCTGGTCTTCGACGATCCAGCACCACTCCGCTCGCCATTCCTCCCACTTGCCGCGGAGCTCCCCCGGCAAGTACGCACCCTTTTTATTCAGACGGAAGACCCAAGAAATTCCTCCGGAGAGGGGGGCATCGGCCTCGGCTCTAGGAGTGAAGAAGTGCCTAAAGAGCGCTACATTGGGGTGGACTCCTATGAAGTTTTCGCACATATGTGCGAAAACCGCCATGGTGAGGATGGCGTTGGGGGTGAAGTCAAGCAGATGGAGGCCGTATGTGTTCATGATGTCGCAGAAGATGTTTGAGAAAGGAGGACAGAGGCCACAATGAAAGAAGGCAGCAAAAAAGTAGTACCCGCCGGGATAGCTGTCCTTGGCGGCGGCCGGATATGCTCGCGTGCGGGGATGCGCGTCGGTCTCCTTGGCCCAGAACAAGTAATACTTGTTCCAGAGCTCCCGCACGCCGAGCTTCGGCGGGAAGACGAGGTGCTTCTTCCGGTACGCGATGAGCTTGGCCGCTTGCTCCGATTTCTCCCGCTTGGACTTCTCCGCCTTCGCCTTGTCGGTCTTTGGGGCCATGGCGGACGCGGCGGAAGGAGGGGAACGAAGAGCTCGGCGACGGCGGAGATGTGGAGGCAGAGCGCAAGAGAGAATCTTTGGAGGAGGAAGACGATGCAATGAAAGCGCAAGGAGGGGAACCGCGCCCGATTCCTCTGCTTTTATGGGGGAGTGGGGGGGCGTTTCGCCCTTTCCATTAAGAGATCGTGGGCACGTCCCATCCCACGGCGCCGCGATGCGGCGGATACGGAAGTGGATTCGGCGCGCCGCGGGCCGCGGGTACCCGTGCACTGTTTTGGGCCTGGCCCAACAGCGCTCGGCACCGTGTGCCCAGGCCCGGGGGCTCCTGTCGGTGTACTAAGGTAGGGGTACCTCAGTACCCCAACTTGTGCACGGGCAGTTGCAGCTTCCCGCGGCATGGTTTACCGCGTGCTCGCCGGAGACCTTTCCTGCTCCCTGTTAAACCATTCAAAAACAAAGTATACAAGACATAAGACCGAGACCCCGGCAAGAGGAGCTTGCCGGGAAGGCCGTACCAGGCTCAAGACTGCCCCACCAACACAAGGCCCTGGCAAGAGGAGCTTGCCAGGAAGACTAGAAGACACGCCTCGGCGCTTTATGCGTCCCGGCAAGGGCCCGGGGAGCGGCAAGCTCCCGGGCCCGGCAAGATCAAGGCCCCGGCAAGGTGCTTGCCGGGAAGGCTGCGCTGTGTGCCCACGCTCCAGCTCATCGGCCCACGCGTCGCCCTGGGGCCTATCCAGGGACGCGTGGCGGATGGCTGTGCAGCCTGGGGTACACGGTGGCACTCCACGGTGATGGATCCATCGCCGTGGCAGACGGAGACGCCAGGGCGGGAGCTTTTGGGGTCGACGGCGACGGGCATTAAATGCCCTTGTCCCCCACTGTCAAAGTAGGTATAGACCACTGTTCTGTACTGTAGCTCCACTGTTCCCGCACTGTTACAACTACCACCTCTTTACATTTTTACCCCTTTCTCCTACGTTGACACCTGTCGGTGACCCCTTACACTATAAAAGGAGGCCCATGCACAACGTGGAGGGGGTTCGGAACCTAGATCACTCTCGCGCTTGGTGTAGCTGCTTCTTCAAGCTCCCGAGCGCTCAAACTCAATACACAACCAAGCAGGAGTAGGGTTTTACGCGTCTACCGCGGCCCGAACCTGGGTAAAACTGCCCGCGTGCTCGCTACGATCTGCTCTTTGTGCTCCCTCTGCCCTCGTACCGCACAGACAAGGGGCTCCGGTCCCATAGGTGTTCGTGGCGGACAGTTTCCCCCGACACTGTCAGTGGGGCCTGGGCCCACGGGTCAGTGACTAAACTAATTAACTAATTAAATTAACAGAAACTTAATTAAACTAACTAATTAGCAAAGGGTGGCCCACACGTCAGTGACCCAGGGGTAGTCAACCCCCTGGTCAAACAGGTCAAACCCACCGGCGATGTGACGCCGGCGAGGCCAAGTGCGGCGGCGTGCTTCGGAAATTGTTTACGGGGCACGGCTCGAGCTACGGCTAGGCGCGTTGGAAAGCTCTTGCCCTTGCGCGTCTGATGGTGGTGCTCGCCGGACCTGGCGTGGCCGGAAACGACGGCAACAAGCTCGACGGCGGCGACCGGCGTCGGGCGTGTGTGGAGATGCGGCTGCAGGGGCCTCGGCGATGCGTGCGTAGCACCTATCGCATCTACGCGCTGCGGTGAGTGTGATGGACGGTTGCCAGTGACCAAATGGTCACCGGAGCGTCACCGGCGTCGAGCACGGCGGCGGTGCGTTCGATGATCAGCAGAGCGGCGGCTACACGACGCAAAAGGAACGGAGGAAGGAGGGGTTCGACGTAGAAGCTCACTGCGGTGCTAACGAGCTCGACGGAGGAGTCGGGGACATGCTGCAGCTTCGTAATGGCGGCGAGGTGCTCCGGCGATCCGAGAAAGGGGACGACAGCGTGGGGTCGTTGCAGGGCTTCCGGTGGCTCGTGGCTCAGCGAGGAGGAAGAGGACGACGCGGCGGATCTTCTGGACACACTCACGGGGCGCGGGGGTGGCTCTGAGTGCGGCTACGGCGAGCGGCGGCGACGGCGGCTCGGTGATGGAGGAGGAAAGAGCCAGGGGAGGGCGATGGAGACGAGGGGGAGAAGAGAAAACGGTCGGGGCAGCTGCGTGTCGACTCGTGGGGTCGTCCAGGCCATCGGGGAGGCAGGCAAGCAGCCTGGAGGTGGCCGGGCGCGTGCCGGCGCGCGGCGGCCACGCGCGAGTCCTTCTGGCGCGAGGAGGAAGACGACAGGAGGAGGGCTGGTGGGCTGGGCCAGCCTGCTACAGGGCTGGGCCCGAGGTAAGTACTTCTTCCTATTTTCCTTTTCCTATTTCCTTTTCTGTTTCATTTCTTTTGCAGCTTTGTTCAATTAATAAAAATGCCAAAACATTTTTATAACTCATGAAACTTGTCATGCCCACTGTATATAATATGAACAGTACGAAACATTATAGTTCATGATTATTTGAGCATTTAAAATATTTTTAAGTATTTAAATGCCCAAATACAAATACCATATGATTTAATCCAAAGCCCTAGAGTGTCCTAGAAAATTGTGCACCATTTTTGGCAGAGGTTTAAGACCAAGTCAGAAATTATGAACATTTTTGAAGGGCATTTTGGGTACATTGGAAAATATTTTAACAAACCCTAGTTGTTAGGAGAGGGGTGCTGGGGTTTCTGTTAATCCCATTTCAAATTTCTTTGAAAGTAGACATGATGCACACTCTAGCTTGGTACTAAAGCAAGTGCTAAATAGGGATGTGACAACAACCAACGAAGGATTTATCGACTCCTTTAATCGGACTGTAATTCTTACTCATCATCACGGGAAGACAATAAGAGTTGCAGCCCAAGAGAGACCAGTATCACGGCAACCAAGATTGAACAAGGTAGACACCTCAGAGTTAAACAAAGTTCCAGTAGTATGTGAGTTCCCGGACGTATTTCCCGAAGAATTGCCAGGCATGCCACCAGACCAGGAAATAGAGTTTATTATTGAGCTAGCACCTGGAACCACCCCCATTTACAAGAAACCATACAGAATGGCACCATCCGAATTGGTTGAACTAAAGAAGCAAATAAAACAATTACTGGACAAAGGATTTATACGGGCCAGCTCCTCATCTTGGGGTTCGCCGGTATTATTTGCCAAGAAAAAGGATGGGACACTGAGATTGTGTATAGACTATCGAGCACTCAACATGGTCACCATCAAAAACAAATATCCGATGCCACAGATAAATGATTTATTTGACCAGATCGCACAAGCCAAGGTTTTCTCAAAAATTGGTTTAAGGTCGGGGTATCATCAATTAAAAGTATAGACAGAAGATATCCCGGAGACATCATTCACCTCCAGATATGGACTATATGAATTTATAGTAATGCCGTTTGGACTGACCAACGCTCCCGCATATTTTTGTCCACCTCGTGAACAAAGTGTTTATGAAATTTATGGACAAATTTGTTGTGGTGTTTATCGATGATATCCTAGTATATTCTAAGACACCAGAAGAACATGCTGAATATCTCCGAATTGTACTGGGAGAATTAAGGAAGCATCAACTATATGCCAAATTCAGCAAATGTGAATTTTGGTCAAGACAGGTTGGTTTTCTAGGCCAGGTATTGACACAAGAAGGAGTTGATGTGGACCCAGAAAAAGTCAAGGCCGTACTTGGCTGGAAGTCACCGGCCAATGTTATAGATGTACGAAGCTTCCTAGGAATGGCTGGATATTAACAAAGGTTTATTGAGGGATTTTCCACCATAGCAAAACCAATGACACAATTACTCAAGAAGGATAAGAAATTCATGTGGACTGAAGCTTGTGAGAAAAGCTTCCAGGAACTCAAAAGCAAATTAACAACCGCTCCAGTATTGGTTGTACCAGACATACACAAAAGTTTTGAAGTGTATTCTGACGCATCCTAAAAGGTCCTCGGATGCGTACTGATGCAAGAAGGCAAGGTAGTCGCATACGCTTCCAGGCAACTACGAAAGCATGAAGAAAATTATCCTATTCACGACTTAGAATTGGAAGAAGTCATTCATGCACTCAAGGAGTGGAGGCACTTTTTGCTTGGGAATTGCTGTGAAATATATACGGACCATAAAAGCCTCAAATATATTTTGACGCAACCAGAACTCAATTTACAACAACGATGCTGGTTGGAATTAGTGAAATATTATGATGTTGGCATTCACTATCATCTAGGAAAGGCGAATGTAGTGGCAGATGCTCTCAGTTGTAACCCCAACTCGGACAACGGCAGTCTACAAAACTTGAGATCTGAATTTCAGCAGGAGTTCGCCAAACTCAACTTGATGATGGTCACCGAAGGTGAAGTATCAAATTTGGAGATACGGCCTACACTAATAGAACATATTAAGAAAGCTCAGCATTGACACCCCAACATCGAAGGCATAAAAAGGAAAGTGAGTCTGGGCAAGGCCTCAGAATTCGTCATAGATGGTGAGGGAATATTATGGTTCGGAGACAGGCTTTGCGTACCCAATATAAAAGACCTCAAACAACAAATTCTGACAGAAGGCCATACCGCTCCATATTCGATTCACCCTGTAGGAACCAAAATGTACAAGGACATTCAGGAAATATTTTGGTGGCACGGTATGAAGAGGGATATAGCCACATTCATTGCATGCATGTTGTGATTCATGTCAACGCATTAAAGTCGAGCACCAAAAACCAGCAGGACTATTACAGCCAAACAAGATACCTGAGTGGAAATGGGACGATATTGGGATGGACTTTATTGTCGGACTACCTCGGTCACAACACGGAAATGATGCAATATGGGTCATCACAGACAGATTGACTAACATGGCACACTTCATCCCAGTCAAGACAACCCACACCACCCAAAAGCTTGCCAAACTTTACCTCTCCCATATAGTTTGCCTGCATGGAGTTCCGAAGACTATAATATCCGACAGAGGCACTCAATTCGTCTCAAAATTTTGGGATCATTTACAATAGGCCCTGGGAACGCAACTAGTGATCAGTACAGCATACCACCCCCAGACTGGAGGACAAACTGAACGTGTAAACCAAATTCTAGAAGACATGCTGAGGGCATGTGTTCTCATCTATGGGGCCAGTTGGGAAGCAAGCTTGCCGTATGCCGAATTCGCATACAACAATAGTGACCAAGCTAACCTGCAAATGGCACCTTTTGAAGCCTTGTACGGACGAAGATGCCGTACCCCATTAAATTGGTTAGAAACAGGAGACAGTCGTATCTTCGGCCCAGACATGCTCAGGGAAGCTGAGGAGAAGGTTAAACTAATCAGGGACCGACTCAAGACAGCACAGAGCCGACAGAAGAGTTATTACGATCAAAAACATCGTGAAGTCAGCGTTGAACCCGGTGAAAATTTGTATCTACGTGTATCTCCTATGAGGGGCCTACAACGATTCAAAGTCAAAGGAAAGCTAGCACCACTGTTTATTGGACCCTTTCGTATAGTTGCACAGAGAGGCACACTAGCCTACCAGCTAGACCTACCCAAAGAGCTGTCAGACGTCCATGACGTGTGCCACATCTCACAGTTAAGGAAACGTTTAAGCAACCCGGAGAAGCATGTATCGCATGAAAGCATTGATGTGCAACCAGACCTCACCTACAGGGAACGCCCGATAAAAATATTGGAGGAATCTGAAAGAAGGACCCGTCAGAAGACAATTAAGTTTCTTAAGGTTCAGCGCAGCAATTACATCGAGGATGAGGCAACATGGGAAAGGGAGGATTTTCTTTGGACAGAGTACCCACACCTATTTGAGGATCAACTGAAATCTCGGGGACGAGATTTTTCCTAAGGATATAGGTGTTGCAACACTCCAAATTTTTTGGTTTTTTTCATCAAATTCTTTTGTCTTTTGAAGGAGGATATTTATATCTTTCTTAAAACCCCTCCTTCCCAAATCTTTTATGACAGAAGATCTTTGTGTCTTTCTCAACCTTGGACTTTGGCCTTGAGGGTTTTCACCTTGTGTTGGCTCAACACAGATTATTTTCAAAAGGTTTTTGCCAATTTCTTTTTATGACAAACCTTCCTATAAAGCCTTGGGCTTAATTCTCTCCCATTTAAACTTTTCTTTTGCCATGACACCCAATGAAGATCTTTCTTCCCAAACCTTCATTCCCACCTTGGACAAGTCTAACATCATTTCCAGTAGGTTTCAACCTCATTTAGATTTTTCTTAAAATTATTTTATCCGCAAAACAATTTCTGTCTTTTAAATTGAGCCTTGGTGATTTGCAAAGGAACTGCTAGTTTCCTTTTGAGTTTTGCTTCCAACCAAACTCCCCTGACTAGTCCTTAGTACCCTTAACCTAGATCCATCAAGATCTGCTAGTCCATAGTTCAAAATTTTCAAATTTTACTTACTGCAACTTTGGACCAGATTTGCCATTTTCGATGAAATTCATATTTTCTCTCTTCCTAATAATCTATGGAAATTCAGGCAGCCTCTAGATGCATCAAGAAACCACCTCACCAAAGATCATCTCAAGATAGAAAGTGCCTGAATCATTTCATCAAACAGTTGGGGTGCACTGCTTCTGTCGAAATTCAGAAAAGTTAACTGAAGTTTCAGTCGACAGTACAGTTTCGTCAGACCTTTGCGTCAATCTCGCTAGTGTTACCTTGGCACCTTGCTGCACTGCTCCTCTCCCTTATCCAGAGCACCGCATGATCGCTTGGCAGGTTGCGAGCGTCGGTGGCATCGTGGCCTGCCTGCGCCGGCTTCTTCCGCGGCGGCAGAGCCACCCGTGGCGGCCAACAGGGACCACCCTACAAAGCGACGCCGTTCGGCACCGCCCAAGCCACCTGAGAGCTCCGCGTGGCCGTCTCATTCCCTGTGCACGCTGCAGCACCGTCGCCGTGGCCTGAGAGGCGCAGACCACGCTCTCTGCCGCCGACGTGCCCGCATGGCCATTTCGTTGAGAAAGTGTCGTAAGCGCCCTTGTCTTGCTAAGCTCTGCATCGGGATGGAACCAGTAAACCATCACGTCGATGCTCAAGCACTTAAGCGACCCATTCAGCCACGGCCTTGCCGTAATCGCTTGCTGGACTTATCCCGTTTGCGGCAACCGCCTTGGGCCGGCTATAAATAGCTCCTCGAGCTCGCACTCGACCCCGCGCAGCTCCACCTTCTCACCAGACCCCGCCCAGCCATTGGAAGAACCTCGAGGAGCCCTTCTTCCCCAACTCCGGCCGCCCCGATCCGCTTCGGGCTCCGGCAGCTCTCTCTTTGGTGAGAGCTCCTCCGCCTCCCTAGTCGTGCCAGTAGCCTCCTGACACACCTAGACGCCTAAGCCCCACTTCAATTTGACCTCCGCAGCTCTCTCCCAAGAGATCCACAACCACCCGAACCGCCGTCTGCCGGAGAGAAGGTCGCCGTCGACGTGGTGCTCGCCAACGTCCAACTCCACCACCCACAGATGCGGAAGAGCACCGTGAACCCGTAGGTACCACCCACTTCCCCTACCTCGCCGTGGATCGGCGTCGACGACCACCGCGGCTCCCTGGCGCAGGCACGCTCTGTTTTTTCATACGAAGATTCAAACCTGACGGGTGGGACCCCCTCGTCAACCTCTCTGTCATATTCGAACCGTTTTTCAGGAAAGCGCCTTTAGGCAAAATACGCTTTCTCTTTTCTGCTGACGTACTTCTTACTGAATCGTTTTCTGTTTTTATAATCAAGCCCCTGGAAACTTTCTATTTCATTACAGACAAGTCCCTAGACAAAAACCTTAATAACTTTTAAACAAAAGATGATTTTGAGTATTATTTTCTGTCCTCTTTAGTTTTCTGTCTAGTGTTTTATCATATTTATTTGAAAAATATTTGGGACAACTTTTATGCGCACACGGTATTTATGTTAGTACCCGTTTTATTCTTATCCGTAGATACCGAAGGAAGTGATGGAGCCGCGAACTTCACCGAGTTAGACTCCGACTACTCCGAACCAGGCAAGCATGTTTGAACCTTTGATATGATGAGTGTTTTGCATGTTGCTTGAGTAGTTTTCTCATGGCATGATTATATAAGCATTTTGTGGATGTTATATATTTCATGCAAGGCAAGCTCCGTGTGAGCTTCTAAAGTGAATGGTGAGCCAACCTGATCATCTGATGACATGATAGGTTGTAAGCTGGTATTGTTGAAGCATGCTAGTCAACCGTTATCCCCCAATGTTAACGTGGAACAAGACATGATCCCGTTCATCTCCCTTTTGGTACTTTCACATATCTTCTGCAAAGAATACGATTTAGTCAGTTGCAAACCTCTTTACTCGTACACACCAAATAGTGGGGCCGGGATGAGGGTTCCATGGCCCTGGATTAAAGCCCGTCATCCGGTCAGGGGGTATGGGTGTTTCCGGTTGGGACCGAGAGGGGGGCACCCCTTAGAGCGCGCGGTATAAATTTGATCGCATGCTATTGGAGGTTGTAGCCTCTCCTTCTTAAAGTTTTTCGTGAATGTTGCCTCGGGTGATTCTAGGCAGCGGGATGCGGAATGGGTGTGTACTGGTTAGTTGTGTTTCTGCTAAAATACCGTAAACGGAACTAGTCCTTTGTGACTACCGAAATCCATTGGCTGTGATTGAAGAGTACAAACTCTGCAGAGTCAAAGCCCTTTTGAGTAGCCATGTTTATGGCCTGGTGTCAGTATCCGTATCAGTCCTCGCGACAGACACTAGAAATTTAATATAGCTTTATGAGTGGTAGACCGGCCGAGTGTTATGCTGAACTAGCCAGTTATTTATGTACTAAATGTTCCCGTGAGATGATTTACTTTGAAGAATGCTACTTGGTTTTGAAGGATCATATAAGCTCTTTATGCGATGTCGCTCAGACGTTCGACTGTGGCATTATTGTTATTTAATTTTGATATAAGCCCTTTATGTGATGTCGCTCAGACATCCGACTGTGGCATCGTTGTTATTTACTTTTGATATAAGCCCTTTATGTGATGTCGCTCGGACGTCCGACTGTGGAATCGTTGTTATTTACTTTTGATATAAGCCCTTTATGTGATGTCGCTCAGACATCCGA
>LR738711.1:579986143-580094837 GCA_902687465.1 Secale cereale | reverse complement strand
CTGTGGCATCATTGTTATTTACTTTTGATATAAGCCCTTTATGTGATTTCGCTCAGACGTCCGACTATGGCATCGTTGTTATTTACTTTTGATATAAGCCCTTTATGTGATGTCGCTCAGACGTCAGACTGTGGCATTCTCGTTATTTATTTTGATATAAGCCCTTTATGTGATGTCGCTCAGACGTCCGACTGTGGCATGCTTATTTGTTTTTCCGTTCGAGGCGTCATTTCAGACACTCGATCGGTATTCTTTTATTTCCTTGGGATTTCGGGAGGACTACCGCCCGACTTCCTTTTTAATTAACATGCAGCACAAATCCATTCTCAGTACATATTGCTAGTCTGCTTATATGCATCATGTTTGCATATGTTATATCTTATGTCCGAACTGTCTCGCGAGTACATTCAAAGTACTCACCTGGCTTGTTGATTTGGCCAGATGTTGACGAAGGCGATCTCATGGATGAAGAGTTCGATAGCGAGTCCGACGCCTAGAGGAGTCCCAGTTAGTCTCTTGCGATCCTGGAGTTGATAACTGTATTATAACCGCTTCCGCTACCACCAAATAAATTCATCGAGTCTCACTCCGACACTCGATGAGCTGTAGGATATTGGAGTCTTGTCACCACTACACTGTGACATATCCACCACCACTTTTATTACGAGTCAGTAGTTATGCCACCCTACCCTTGTGTCATATCTGCCATTATGTATGATATCGGCGTGCTTGTAATAAATTGTTGAGCAGCCTCAGCTCAACCTTGTATAATATTCAGTACTCTGGAATTCTGTATCAAGGATTTGTCTACCAGTAAGAAGGATTCTTCTACACTGGTCCAATAAAAAGTTCGTTTTCTTAGTAAAAGTTTATTGAAAAATCGGTCCTGACATCACCACAGCTACAATGTTCTCAAAATACCTGGAAGCGGCGGTGTCATCACCTTCACCTGCGAGTAGAAGGATGCAGTGTGCTCACTCGAGCGCGCTTACCAGGCGGCGGCCGTCGAAGATCCGGACAGAAACAGCATCATCTACCCACCCGAGGTCGTTCCCAAGAAGAAGAAGCAGCTGTTGGCCCTGGAGCCTCATGAGGACACAGAACAGGGAGGCAGCACCATGGGGCCTCCTCCCTCTCTTGCATTGGAAGGCGCGCCCGGTTCTCCCCACAGGCTAGGCTCGGGGGCTCTCCTCTGGAGTGCCCGTGACCTAGCCAATGTCACGAGGGAGGCGCTCGGGCACCATGTGGAAGAGTGCTTCGCTGCACACTTCCCTCCGAAGGCCTCAAGGCGTGAGGCACGAAGCGCTCAGGAGTTCATCAGCCAGACCATTGAAGACCTACAGGAGCCAAGAGCAATGCGAGGCGAGCGCCGCCCGCCTCATCCAAGGGCAGCTGTCGGTCCAGCCTTAGCAGACAGGTTGCGCGTTTGCATCAACGTCCCGACACTCAACAGGATCACATCTCAGGAGCTCTACTGGCCTTCCCAGGTGGGCCGGTGCCAGGGTCCCCCCCATAGCTACGTGCGCATGCCCTTCTGCTTGCCCAACCAGGCCGCCATGCACCAGTGCCACATGCGGGAAGTCCTGGCGGCTCACAAGTCTAGGCACAAGGATATCTAGGCGGAGTTGGACTCGGCCCTCCGCGAGATCTGGGGAGCCCCAGAGCCTCGCGAGGGGCCGGAGCCAGGTTGCACGTAAGGAGCAGCGTCTTCATCAAGCACCTTCAGCTACACCAACACTACTTCAGCAACTATGCCAGGTGGCATCTTTCAATTTTTGTTAAACTGGGAACGCCCCTCGGGCAGCATTATTCCCAGGTCGCACGGGAATGTCCCCGCGACGCGCATACTTTTGCATCTAAGACCACCTTTGGGGGGTGCCCCTTGGGCTGCATTATCCCCAGGCCGCGTAGGTTCACCCTTGTGGCATGTATCTCCCTTGCATTTTACCAAAGCTAGTGCTACCTTCCCTATCGTGTTGCATTCCAATCATCTGTTTGGCCACCGGTCTCATGCCTTGAACATCATGCGCCCCCGCAAGCTCCCTTGCATCCGTCTTATGGCTAGGGATTGGCAGGGCGTCTGTGCTCGGGTCCGTCCCTGCAGCGTAGCCAAATCCAAGCGGCTGAGCTCTGGCTCACGGGTCGGTCCTGTGTATGTCACCTCCTGTGGCCCTTGGTGCCTCGCCCAAGCTCGAGCCGGATGCCAGCAGTTGAGTCGGGGCGCACGGTACCATGTCCTGATGCTCCGGGAGCCACGCGCCGGGTGGCTTCCTTTAGGACATCCACGTGAGAAGTGTAGGCACAGCGTCTGTGCTCGGGTCCGTGCCTGCACCATCGATAAATCCAACGGATGTACTCTGTCTGGCGGGCCGGCCCCATTCACGTCACCTCCTGGTGTCGTTGGTTCCCGGCCTTCTCATAGGGCGACCTCGAGGGATTCACCCAGCGTGGGCTGTCTAACCATCTTGCCGGATCATCTCGAGCGCTTCCACCCAAGACCAGGCACAACCTGCCTTGAGGTAGGGCCTCGTGAGTCCCGCGTTGTGTCGGTGTATTTGGATCGACACCTATGGGATCACAAGAATCCCTACTACGGTTGCGGGGCGCGGGGTTGAGAGAAGAGCGGATCTAATAGTTAGCACACGGTTCCTTTACCCAGGTTCGGGCCGCAAAGATGCGTAAAACACTACTCCTGCTTTGGTGAATTATATGTTCGTGTTCTTCAGCTAGTGAGGAGCTCCAAAAGCCGAGTCGTGAGGAGTTCTAAAAAGCCGAATCCTTCTCCTGGTCGCCTCGGGCCTACTTTTATAGGAAAAAGGGGTTGCCACAGTGGCACACAGGAGGTTCAAAGGGTACAGTGATGCGAGGTTATCCCTCGCATTACAGGACAAGGCGCATTTAATGCGCTTAGCTTAGGTGTCCTCGCTTTATTGGGGACGAGGGGAGACGTCCATCTTATCCATCGCCGCTCCTCCTTGTGTTGACACGTGTCCTGGCCAGCGGGGCCTGAGGTGCCATGTAGGCAGGCATGCAGCTGAGGTGGCGCAACGGCGGGTCTCCACGAAGATCTGCATGTTGCCACGCAGGAGCCTGTCCAGCTGGTTGGGTCGGCAGCTGCATGGGGCGGTGGAAGCGTAGTTGGCACGGGCCTGAAGGTGGCCCCGCGGATGTCCTCGGCAAGGGCCTTGCCGGGGGCCTCGGCAAGGGTCTTGCCGCTGCGCCTGCTGTCATCCCCGGCAAGGTGCTTGTCGGGGTCCTTGTGGTCCTCCTTGGCTGGGGTTCCGCCAAGGGTCGTCGTCTTCTTAGTGTGCGTATCTGTCCTTGAATGTCTTCACAAAGATCGGCATGCCACCACGGGGATATCTCCCGAATCTTTGCTCCATGAGGGTAGTGGACTAAAGGGTGATCCGCTCCGTAGGCGTGGGGCGAGCTCCCGTGGCAAGGGTCTTGCCGGGGCTGCCAGAGCCGGCCCCGGCAAGGATCTTGCCAGGGCTGCTGAAACTGGCTCCCCGCAAGGATCTTGCCGGGGGAAGCCGCTTCGTCCCTTTGCTCTTTGTGGTCTTGTTCTTGGCGTTGCTCCAGTTCCATCGTGCTTCGGTCTTACCTTGGCTCACCTCCCCTGCTATGCTTGGTGTGGTGGCGCCCGTGGCTCAGACTGCCCGTGCATAGTCATAGGGGTACAACAAGTGTACCCCTCTTTTTGTACACCGACAGGAGCCCCCGGGCATGGGCCACACATAAGCGTGACGCGTTGTTGGGCTAGGCCCAGAACGGTGCGGGGGCAGGCGGGGCGGTTCTCACCGTGGTAAGATAGTCTGCGCGTCGCGCCTCCCATGACCCGTGCGCATGGCGCGGGGTCGAGGGGCGTGCGTGACGTGGGCGGCATGCGTGGGGCGGTTTTCGCAGGCATGTGTCACGTCGCAGTAAATGCGAAAGGAGGCGGCCCGTGTTTTCCCCCATAAAAAGGAATAACCGCGAGCGCGCTGCTCACTTCCTCCATTTTTCTCGCGCCTCTTCCAATCTCAGAGCCGCTGTTCCCTCTCTTCCTTCCTTCCGAAGCCTCCGCCATCGCCTGCCGCCGTTGCTTCGCCATCCCCCTCCCTCAGCCCTCCAACCCAGCCGCCATGGCGTCCAAACCTGCCAAGGGCAAGGGGGTGGCCAAGGGCACCAGGCCTGTGGGGCCGCCGGAGGGCGCGTTTAGGGGGGGGACGAAGGATGCTTTCTTCATCCTATCGTCGGTCGACGTCCATGAGCTCCAGCTGCCTTCAAATCCCTTTGGGGGTGGAGACGGGGGGGAAGAACTTGGGTCATCCGGCAACGCGCGTCATTCCGGCTGCTTGCGCCCAACCTGGCCCAAATCGGTACCCCTTCTTCGTCGACTACTTTTCTTGTGGGTTGTGTCCTCCCTTCTCCGATTTCTTCTGTGATGTCATGCACACCTTTGGCTTCCGCCTCTTGGATTTTACTCCGAACGCGGTGGCGTGCATGGCTTTCTTCACGCACCTTTGCGAGGGCTTCGTCGGGGTGTAGCCCAACACGGCGCTCTTCCGCCACTATTTCACCCCTCGGATCCAGCCGGGAGGCGCCGTCTCTGGATGCATCACCTGGATTCCAAGATACAAGGGAGCGTACCCGGAGGGCGCCGTGAAGGAGAGGTGGGATGAATGGCGCGGCCGGTGGTGCTGGATCGAAGAAGACGAGCCGCCAACATTCTGCAAGGTCCGCAGGGTGCCGCCGGCCCGCGGCAGCGACTGGGGCGACGTCGACGCCGCCGACGGGAGGCTCACCGTCGCCACCACCAGGATCCACCGGCTCGCCCAGGCCAGGCTCACCCTTGAGATGATCGGGGAGGACTTATTCGCCATCGGATCGCCCCGTTGCACAAGGGGAGCCCAGCCTGGCTCTTTAGGAACCCGGCTGACGTCATGTGTCTCCGCCCTGGCCTCGACCACAACCTCACAGTGATGGGACACGCCCATTTCTGCCAGTGGCTCTTCCAGCTTGATGTGGGTCGCGACGGCGAGGTCGAACGGACTGGCAAGGCCGCGAAGGCTGCCGCAAACGCCGGCAAGGCTGACAAGGGGCAGCTCTTCAAGCTGCCAGCGGGGGTGGTCCCGCTGTGCAACAATTCGCGCCAGTCTGAGATTGTTGCCATGATGCCGGAATGCAACACGCCCGGACCCGTCCCGAGCTGGCAGGAGCCGGCGGACGAGGTCATGCAGCAATTCTTCGACACTCTGGTCGAGGTGTGCGTCAAGCCTGATGCCGAGTGGTGGCTTGTCAGGGACACCACCCAGGAGGAGCTGCACTACATCGCCGCTAGGGCGAGGGAGGCATAGCTCGTCATGGAGGCCGGCAGCGCCGGAGGTGTGGAGGACAAGCATGCCGCAGCTGCGGAGGAGGAGGAGCTCGCCCAGTGGGCGGCGGCCGCCGGTGAGGCTAGCAGCGCCGGCACCGGAGCTCCGCTGATCGAAGACGCGGCAGATGAGTCATCGCCAGAGGAGGACGTGGCGACCGGCCCGGCGCCAGCCAGGGGAAGAGGGCGAGTCCTGCGGTGGGCCTGTTCCGGTCAGGCGGTCTGGCCCGGCAAGACTGCGCAGCCTCAATAGGTCCTGGAGGGGTCCGGGCGCCACACGAGGGCCACGGCGGCCAGGAGGTCAACGAAGGCCGCCGAGAAGAAGAAGGCGGCAGCCCTTTCTTCGGCTAGGCGCGCACAAACTCCGCCCCCTTCTTTGCCTCCCCCGGCAGACGTCGACTCGGATGTCGACGCAGAATTCCCCTTCGATCTCGGGCCTCTCAGCCCGAAGAGGAAGAGGAAAGCGGCGGAGGAGGAGGAGATGGACGACGAGTAAGTACTCTATTCCTTACTGCCATTTCTATCCTCCCGAACCACGCCACTCATCTTGATCTGTTCTTGCCTCTTCAGGGACGCAGAGACGTTGGCCCAAAGGATAAAGAGGGCCAAGGCTTCGGCGAGCAGCCAGCCCCCGGCTGGGGCCTCAGGGACACCACTGGTGGTGTTGAGCAGCTCAGACGGCAGCCCCCGGCACAGCCCCCAGCGTAAGTTCATCATCCTCTTCTCGCTCGACATGCAGCAGGTGTTTGATGCTATGGTGCTGACCTTGCCGGCTTTGTAGGACGGGAGCAGCACCAGGAGGAGCCGCAGGGGGCTATCCGCACCACACCACCCCCATCAGCTACGCCACCGCGAGGGGCGTCCTCGGCTAGGGCACCAAGCATGGAGCCCACATGCATGGAGGAAGAGGTGAACTTGGGCGCTGGTGGCTCTGCCACGATGCCAGACGCCGGCGGGGAGGGGACTTCTGCTTCACAGCCCGGCACTGGTGAGTCGCCTATCTTCTGTCTTTGCTTTTCCCTTATCCTTTTTCTTGGCTTCATCATCCCCATCGCTGCCCAGGCCCTCCTCCAATGGATATGGAGGACGTGGACGCCGTCATCGAGGAAGTTGCTGAGGAGGCCAAGGCGGAGGCCGACAAGATTGCCGCCGAGGAGGCCGCCAAGGACGTTGCCGGGGGCGCCGCGGATAAGGCCGCCGAGGATGCCGCCAAGGGCACCGCCGAGGGTGCCGGTGGTGGGCCTGCCGGGGAGGCCGGCAAGGCCACAGCCGAGGAAGAGGCGATTGATGATCATCCTTCTTCCTCCGCAACCTCGGGCCCCGGTAGGTATCTGAAGGTGGGCGACGACCTCTTCGTCCATCTCGCAGGGGCGTCAAGCTCCCGAGCGCCCGCCGGAGGGGAAGTCTTCGACAGCGAGGTGCTCGCCGCCACCGGGCTCGAGGTTGTTGATGAACCGGGCACTAGCAGCGACAGCTCTCTAGAAGGGCAGCTCTTCCGGGCCATGGGGGCCAATTTCCGGAAGCTCCAAGCACTCTACCACGCCCGTCTGGACAAGGTTAAGTCCAGAACGGCAGCGGTGGACGAGGCGGAGGTGGACTTCCAGGCGCGCGTTGCCGAGGCGCAAACCTGGTCCCAACAGTCCCGCGAGGAGCAAAGGACCTTCCAGGAAGAATTGGCCAAGCGTGATGCGGAGCTCATCATGAAGATGGCCGACATCGAGAAGGCCCAGGAAGAGGCAGCGAACTTGGCTACCGCGGCGGAGGCCGCCCGGAACCAGCATCAAGCCGCCCTCGATTCCCAGGTAGAAGACCTCTCCGCGCGTGAGGCGAAGCTTGCCGCAACGCTCCGCTGCAAGGATGAGGAGCTCGAGGTCCTTGTCGAGCGGCGGACTCGTGAGCTAGGGCAGAGGCACAAGGAGGCACTCGATTCCCAAGCTCTGGCCCATGCCGGCAAGGTGCAAGAGCTGGAGGTGGAGCAGGACGAGCTGAAGGAGCAGGCCCTCAAGCTGTCCGACGAAAAGAACGAGCTCAACTGCGCCCTGACAGAGGCGTAGGGAGCGGTCATCAGCACGACTGGGGAGCTCTCCGAGGCAGAAGACTCCATCAGAGATCTCAAGATGAGGCTGGAGAATCTCGAGAAGATGTTGTCAGAGAGCTCGGCTCGAGAGGAGGCCTTGACCAAGAGCCTGGAGGAGGAGAAGCAGCTGCGGACGGACGAGGGCGCCTCCCACCAAGAATACGTGGCGGGCGAGAACAGGTGGATCAGCCAGCTGGAGGACATCGCCGGCAGGGTTACCTCGCAGTTGGCCCTCATGGGGATGCCAAACGTGAGGTATGCCCCTTAGTGGAGCTGGTCCATCAACGCCAAGCTGACACTGTTCTTCGAGGGCGTCCTCGTCGCCTTGGCTGATCTTCACTCCAACAGAACAGCCACGCTCGTCGGGGAGGCCCGGCGGCTTTGCCGGGTGTCATGACCAAGGTCCTCACCAAGATGGCGTTCTGGAACCCCGCCCTCGACTTCGAAGCCGCGATGGACAGCTTGCCGGAGGATGTTGACCTCATGGTGCTCAAGGAGTTCATCAATCCCGTCATCAGCCGCATTGACGAAATCAAGAGGGTGGAGGGCCACCGCCGGGATTAGGCATCCCGTTCTTCTTCGTCGCTGCGGGTTCATGACCAAGACAAATTTTATCTTTAGTTAGAACCGCAGTGATGACATGATGTAATATAACTTTGAAATATCTTTAGAATCCTGCATGTTATTTTCCTGTTTGCTGCTCCTTTGTATGTCCACCCTACGCTAGCTGGGTAACTGTCGGGACCCCGATCCTAAGTCACACAGGTCTAGCCTGTAACACATCATATCACTTCGCGGCCTCACGCACGGTATCCCCACGGGTGCCGCCTTACCTGGCCCGGGACCATTTGCGCATTTTGGCACACGTATATGATAGTGTCGCTAGCATCCATATGACAAAGAACTTGGGCCAACATGACCAGTTATAAACCAAAAGTGGCACTAAATTACAGAGACAGGCATCCATGACCCAGCAACGAACGTGTCGGTCATCAACTTATGAACCCAAGTCGTAGCAAGCTACAAGGACTTAAAGGAACAACGCGTGACATTTCCCCTAAGGGACAGACACAGGAACGAAGAAGGACACATGCTGGCCAGCCTAAGTGTTCCGGGGCAGTAGCAAGCTACCAAGGCTCAGTGGAAGCACTAGCAGACATTTCCCAGTAAGATAGGCTACCAAAGGTAAACAACTAGGTGTCGGATCCCACACATAGCAATACACATTACACGTACGCATAACATGCAAGTATGTGCTGTACAACAAGGCATCACAACATAACTCAACAACTCATATAGATAAGGCCCAGAAGAGCCATCATAGCATTTATTACAAACAGTGGTCAGATGACCCAACATACAGAGCATACAGGCAACGGAAGCATAACATGTCTGAGTACAGACAACTACAAATGAAAAAGGCTGAGAAGCCTGACTATCTACAAGACCCTCCTAAGGGCACAAGACTGTAGCTGAGGTAACAAGCTAAACGTCGAAGTCCACGCGAAACCACTAGCGAGACTGACGTCTCTCTACAAAACATAAATTAAGAAAACGTGAGTACAAAGGTACTCAGCAAGACTTATATCAGAACTAACTACATATGCATGAGTATCAACAAAGGGGTGGTGGAGTTTGACTGCAGCAAGCCAGCTTTGACTCAGTGGCTATCCTAATCTACGACTGCAAGTAACTCTTTTGAGGTGGCGCACACGAGTCCACATAATCACCAATCAATACACTACTATGGATCCATTCCTGTCTACCTACGTGAAGGCCATCCATAGCACTCACACTTATCTTGCGTGTTTTAGAGTATCCACTTTCACTTGTCTATGTACCACGTAAGCATCCAAGAAAGTCCATAACCGCGGACCCGGCTATTCGAATAGATCATGTTAACCCTGCAGGGGTGTACATCTTCACACACGCTCTCGCCACTTACCGCCATGTACACATCGTGTATCTCGGCAACCTTCAAGCGGAAGCCTGGTGAGGGTGTCGGCCATGACCTAACAAACCACACAAGACTCTAGTCGAGGTTTATCGCCTATTCGGGTTCCATCCGTAAGGAGATCCGGCCGGGGTGTCGCTCACGGCCCCAAATGATGTGTGCAGGGTTCCCAAGCCCACCAACCGGGTGCCACTTGGTACACCGGGCCACTTCACCTAGTCTGTCCCAAGCCCACCTGTACCGGGTGCCACTTGGTAGACTACTAGCACTACCAACAAACACCAGAAACTAGTTGCAACTCCTGGACAGAGATCTAGTTGATTAATAAGTCGAGAGGGGTCGAGTTACCGGAACCCAATGTGTGGTGGTAGCTAGTCATTGGACAACTTACACAAAACTCAGTTCTTAAGGACGGTTCCAGTGAGACAACCCACCATGTACTCCTACATGGCCTCTCACTGCTACCTTTACCAAATCGTGTTCACACACTTAGCTCACACACAGTAGGACATGTTCACCACATTCCAATTCATCCCTGATGAATCAGACCTGACACAACTCTAAGCAATAGCAAGCATGACATACAAGCATGGATGAGTAGGCACAACATGGCTCAAACAACTCCTACTCATGCTAGTGGGCTTCAACTATTTACTGTGGCAATGACAGGTCATGCAGAGGAAAGGGGTTCAACTACCACAGCAAAAAGCAGTTCAAAACGTTGTTGTCCTAATGCAGTAAAAGAGAGCAGGAGCGAGAGAGTGGGATTGTATCGGGATGCTCAATGTGGGTTTGCTTGCCTGGCACTTCTGAAGATATTAATAGTTCTTCATCGGTGTCATCGAACTCATCGTCGGAACGTCGTCTACTGAGAGGGGACAAAACCGACAAACATAGAAAGAACACAATCAATGCAATGCAACAATATGATGCATGAACATGACATGGCAATATGATGTGATTTGGCCTAATGCAACTAGCAACCATATTAAATGAAGTTGATTTGAACCAAAGGTTCAAATTCAAACTCCATATGTGATTATTCAAATGTCCATTATTCAAATTGTCCTAAACAGTGGCTGTAAGTTATTCAAACATGCATGAAAGTGCCATAAACATATTCCTTGGATTTTTCTGATCAATTTTCATATATAAATTATTTTCATCTGAACTACGGTTGATTTTATATGAATTTTAGAAGTTTTAGCTCTTTTCTGAAATAAATAAATCATTTCTGATTTATTTAAAATCTCAGAAAACAGTTACTGCGTCAGCACTAGGTCATCTGACATCAGCAAGTCAACAGGCGGGTCCAGGTCAAACCTAACCAGTGGGGTCCACTGGTCAGTCACTGGGGCTGGTTAGTGTCGATGACATGTGGGCCCAGTCAACAACCACGTCAGCTTGGTCAACTCTGACACGTGGGGCCCGTTGGGTTAGTTTAAACTAAACAAAAAATAAACTAGGTTAATTAGGCAGTGGGGCCCGTATGTCAGTGGCCCTGGGGGGTTAGTTAGGGCGTCATTAGTGGCTAATTAACCGGCGCCACGTCAGCAGGTGACGCCGGCGACCACAACAGCGCCGGGAACTCGCCGGAGTTGGTCGGGGCGGCGCTGCAGGCCGCGGCTGGGCACGCTGAGGACACCAGGAGTGAGCCCTTACTCTCCCGCTTCTAGAGGAGCACGTGGCTGGGCGCGGGGAGGCTAGGATCAATGGCGGCGACCACTTGGGCGGCGGCCGGAGCTCGGGTCTGTGCGGGCGCGTGGCTTCAGTTCACGGGGGAGCAAGCAAGGGCTGCATTGGGCTCGTCGTTGTTCCAGGAGCACACTGGAGGCACAACTAGAGCGAAGGAGCACGATGGCTGCGAGGGCAACGGCCATGGCGGACGGCGGCGCTCGGGTACGGTGGCTGGCACAGTTAGAGGGTGTAATTGAGCTCGGGGAGAGGTGGTTCCGAAGCGGGTGCTCACGGTGATTGCAGAGGCGTCGACGTGGGCTCGGGGGAGGCTCGGAGCAGAGCAGGGCGTCGAGGGGGATCTCCGGCGACGGCGGTCGGGGATAAGCTTGGTGAGGGCGGGGCAGGGCAAACGAGCGCTTGCGGCTCGGCCTTCTCGATGAAGCAGTTGACGGCGGAGCTCTCGGGCATGGCGCTGCAGCGAGGGGGCGACGGTGGCCGCGGTGGTGACGAGCGGTGGCGACGAATCCGTTCGGGCAGGTGAGAAAGAGAGGTCTGGGGGAGAGGATGAGAACGAGGGAGAGAGTGAGGGGGTCCAAGGGGTGCGTGGCGTCCTCTAGGTGCTTCGGGGCGGCGAGGAGGCAGGCAGGCAAGGTGGAGGTGGCCGGCGCACAGTGGCCACGCGCCCTCCTGCCCACTAGCAGGAGGTTGAAGACAGTAGGAGGGAGGAGGGGGGGCTGGGCCGGCAGAAGCTGGGCCGGGCTACAGGGAGACCAAGTAAGTGGCCCAGGTGGGCTTCCTCTCTCTCTCTCTCACTTTATTTTCTTTTTGTTTTGTTCTCTTTTCTATTTCTATAATTTGTTTCTGATTTAGTAAAAAAATACTAAATCAATTTATTTTCTTCTGATAAATTTGTAGGGACTAAAAGAATTATTCCAAAGCCCCTCACAATTTCCCAAAATTATTGGAGCAATTTAAAAATATATAGCATTTAAATGGCCCCAATTCAAATACTTATGATTTAATTCAGAGCCCAATAATTCCCTAAAAATGTTCAATATTTTTGGTTTGGATCAAAACCCTTGCCAAAATTATCACACATTGATGACGGCATTTTTTGGTTTATTGAAAAGGATTTTTATTTGAACCTAGTTGAGTTCATTTAGTGCTAGGGTTTGATCAATCCCCAATTCAAGTTTAGCAAAAATTAAACATGATGACATGATGATCAGGCAAAGACCACAGGGGTTGATCTAGGGATGTGACAACTCACCCCCACTAAAACAAGAATCTCGTCCCGAGATTCAAGCGTAGGGTAAGAAATCAGAGGGGACACTAACTAACACAAATTTCATGATCCAAGTGCCCTTCACATGAATGTTGATTGCTTGCATCGTGTTGATCTTGACACCCTTGCTTTCATGATCTTCACCCAACAATGATGACAGAAGAGGTGGAAACTCTACATAATTCGATCTTCATAAAGACCGAGCAACTCAAGATCAACTCATGGAGTGAGACGTAAGAACACCTCTTGAGCTGAGACACAGAACACGCATCCAGAGGGATGTAGTGAAACAAATGATGAAGATTCACTTGGTAGGCAATAATTCCACACCTAAGAAGATGGTGATCGATGTCACTAGACGGGGTACCTAGAGAAAGTGACTCGTAGAGTTATTCCCTTGAGTGGCAAAAAGAATTACTTTTGATACATAGATCATTGAAACTCTTTATACCAGCCTAAGGCAAATCACAATCGATCGTTTCACAGAGTCCGTAAGAATGACATTTTCCATCTAGCATGGATGATGTGGACTACCTTGTTGAAGACAACATAATGGTGATTTTTGCTTGTCACCGGCAATGGATGGGACCCATGGTAAAATGGCACATTGATGGTGCAAGCTGGGAACAAAATGCAAATGCTGGAAATGATTCTGGTAACTGGGAAGATAACCCAACAGTTGAGAGTGAATCTACTCTTTGAGAGGTGATAGCATAACCAAGAACACTGGGAGAAATCCCGGTTAGTGCTAGTGATAACACCTAGTGCTTGTGCGTGCTCTCAAGAACTTGAGCATTTTCATAATCATCAAGGTTTTACCATTATCCGTGTCAGGATCCTGGCAACACCACATACTACCATGATGAATAGCGACAGACGATGCAGATGCAAAGGAAGATAACACTTTCTCAGATTTGACCTTAGCAGAGTCAAGGGGCAAAATCTGGATGATCGACCGAGAAACAATTAGCACTCCGCTTCTAATGTTCTCCTTGATGTGCTAGCACAACCCATTTATTAAAATGGTTTGGTACCTAGAACATCAAGTAAAAGGTCGGACTTCAGGAGCACAAAAATCCATAAGGTACAACTAGGAAGTAAATCCTACGAAATCCTTATGGGGAAGTGGCCAACTTCTTCAATCAAGATACTACAACAATAGGTCTTCCGGCTGGGTGTGTTGGCCACGACATCCACTTTACCGGTTATCGAGAGACCAATATTATAGTTCTTGGAAAAAGCTCCAACCATCATATCTGCCTGAGATTCAGTTCTGGTTGGTGTCAGGATATTCCAGACTCATCAAGTCTAGGAAGAAAATGAAAGTTTGCAACACAAATCGACGAGACAACGTTGCGAGATTCTCGGGAAATGGACTGCGGTAGTAAGCTCCAAAACATGAGCTAGTTCTGCTAGACACATGTGAACACGCTGTCGCAGACAAGCATGACCACATAGTAGTCTTACAATAAAACACTACCGAGTTCGGGTGGGGAACCATCATCGAGGATATCGGAACCTTGTGCATGACCTAGGATAGCACATCAACTCCTTTTCCTTGAACAAATCAGTCAGTGGCTTGGTGTGCTAGGGAATACATATGGAGTGGAGGTAATTAATCTCCAGGCCATAGTATACATTCGCGCATGCATAGCTGACTTGGGATGATTCCAAAGAAGCAAAACAATCTTTCTCAAACTCACGGCGACAACTTGCACCAAATGCACATGAATTGGAGGAAGTCACTTCTTCCATCCAAGCATAAGCTTCATGACGGAACACGAAGGCATTGCTTACGAAGTTTCCAACACTAGCTTAATGTCCAACAAAATCATGGAGAGGATAAGGATGTTGTCGATGGGCTCAACAATAACTCATCCAGGTTTCCATATAGATGGAATTCCACATTTAAGTGAATACGGTGTTAGCATTGGGCAGACCAAGAGATATAACGGTGTATGCTCGAGGAATCAACCACGAGTAAGACAACGTTACGAATGTTGTTGGTTCTGATTTGACTTGCCGATAACCTATACTCAATCAAAGCTTGGACAAGACAATAGATCCACAAATGATCACGGAGATCAATCGATGAAGAAAAATATCATTTATCTTCAATACACACACAAGATATCCCTTTGGAGTGAGCTATGTGGATTAAGCTTTTATCTTCCAACTCTCCAAGTTGTTGTTTAGCTTAACCAACTAGTTCAGGGGTATCCAACACAGATTCTTGGAGAAAGGATGGTTTATAGGTAAACCAACTTGAGCACGAGCTCAACATAACGGTTAGGGAACAACCTGGTGATACCTTCGAGAAGATATTCGGAAAATCACGAACCACCGATATGTTATTAAGCTCGCAAACAATATTGCTTTTCAGGGTGAGATGGTATGATCACAAGAGTGAGGGATTTATGCAATCCTAACTCATTGATCAAAGAGTGCATCAGGAAAATGGACTAGGTAGCACGATCAATCTTAGAATGGTGATTTAGTAACCAACACACTAACAACGAAATTGTTGTCCTTTAACCACCAAGCAACGAGGTTGCTAGGGGTATTGATTCACACATCATGATTCACTTGTCGGCGTTCCAGTTACAATAACATGGAGACTGAGGAATAACGATGATGGCGAGAAGTATCACTGTATCAAGAGTTCATGGGAGGTGGTGCAATTCCCATGGAATTCTTGACATAAAGATGGCAATACTCCAAGGTAGAACAGAACAAAAGCTGAATTGGCATTTTGCCCTGCGAAACACAACTACTCTGACCCAATCCTGGATATGGAAAAGGCACCGGAGTTTGTTTCTCCTAGTCATTCCAGAATAGAATGGCTTGACGGACCACAAAAGTAAAAGGCATCGATTTATACGAATACACAACTACTCCTGACTATCAACTGATAGACGGGGGTCATAATACAACTAAAAGGAGACAACTCAAGGAACATATAACTTTCTGAGTTGTGGATGCATAGATTAACATGACGAACGAGTTCAGCATATTTCTTCCGGATAACCCAGGCAGAAAGGTAGATTTGGCAGAGTCACAATGTGGAATGGAGAACTCATCAAGAGCACTCTGGTTGTGATCTTTTGGTTCAAAAGAACTTCTGCCATAACAGTTCATGGTATTGGAAGAATGACATACCATGGACCTCGAGGGCTATTGCAAGGTTAATAATATCCTAAAGGAACGAGCAAATACTACCAACAAGAGGTAAGTGGAGTGAGTCTTGGGTTCAAGAACCCAGGAATAGAATACCTACTAACTAAATAGCATCACGGGATGCTTTCGAGAATAATGCCCAGAATCATCACACTGGGAATATAAAGCATTGCTAGATTATTGGGTGATCTTCTAAGACACCTAGGGTCATAATAATAACTCCAACATATGTGTCGAGGTAACGGAGTACCTCAACACACTGACTAGTGTGGTTAATCTGGCCCAAAGGAACATCGGGAACATGAAAGAAGATTTGCAAATGCATCAGATTGTTTAGAAACCTGGGTAGACTCGGACAGCATAACGGCTGTAAATGCTCGAAAATACTGTTGAGACTCATGCACAAGGATAGCATAACCACTCAACATCATAATGTCATGGTTCTGAGATCAACACTTGAACACACAGAAGTAGAATAAACTGAACTGGGAGTTGAATCCACAATTAACGTGATCCTGATAGGCAGAAGAGAAAGCCTAGTTCTTAATCCCCGAAGAAAGAAGAAGGTGACTCAGATCAGAAGGTCATATGGTAAAGGAGTAAAAAGAGCCTTACGTTCCCTTCCACAATCAATTGCCTTAATATAATTAAAGAGTTTCTAGACACAACTTCGACCAGTTTGGCTTACTAATCCTACAGGCACTCAGGCTCTGATACCAAAGCTGTCGGGACCCCGATCCCAAGTCACACAGGTCTAGCCTGTAACACATCATATCACTTTGCGGCCTCACGCACGGTATCCCCATGGGTGCCGCCTTACCTGGCCCGGGACCGTTTGCGCATTTTGGCACACGTATATGATAGTGTCGCTAGCATCCATATGACAGAGAACCCGGGCCGACATGACCAGTTATAAACCAAAAGTGGCACTAAATTACAGAGACAGGCATACATGACCCAGCAATGAACGTGTCGGTCATCAATGTATGAACCCAAGTCGTAGCAAGCTACAAGGACTTAAAGGAACAACGCGTGACATTTCCCCTAAGGGACAGACACAGGAACGAAGAAGGACACATGCCGGCCATCCTAAGTGTTCCGGAGCAGTAGCAAGCTACCAAGGCTCAGTGGAAGCACTAGGAGACATTTCCCTGTAAGATAGGCTACCAAAGGTAAACAACTAGGTGTCGGATCCCACACATAGCAATACACATTACACGTACGCATAACATGCAAGTATGTGTTGTACAACAAGGCATCACAACATAACTCAACAACTCATATAGATAAGGCCCAGAAGAGCCATCATAGCATTTATTACAAACAGTGGTTAGATGACCCAACATACAGAGCATACAGGCAACGGAAGCATAACATGTCTGAGTACAGACAACTACAAATGAAAAAGGTTGAGAAGCCTGACTATCTACAAGACCCTCCTAAGGGCACAAGACCGTAGCTGAGGTAACAAGCTAAACGTCGAAGTCCGCGCGGAACCACTAGCGAGACTGAAGTCTCTCTGCAAAACATAAATTAAGCAAACGTGAGTACAAAGGTACTCAGCAAGACTTACATCAGAACTAACTACATATGCATGAGTATCAACAAAGGGGTGGTGGAGTTTGACTGCAGCATGCCAGCTTTGACTCAGTGGCTATCCTAATCTACGACTGCAAGTAACTCTTTTGAGGTGGCGCACACGAGTCCACATATTCACCAATCAATACACCACTATGGATCCATTCATGTCTACCTACGTGAAGGCCATCCATAGCACTCACACTTATCTTGCGTGTTTTAGAGTATCCACTTTCACTTGTCTATGTACCACGTAAGCATCCAAGAAGTCCATAATCGCGGACCCGGCTATTCGAATAGATCATGTTAACCCTGCAGGGGTGTACTTCTTCACACACGCTCTCGCCACTTACCGCCATGTACACATCGTGTATCTCGGCAACCTTCAAGCGGAAGCCTGGCGAGCGTGTCGGCCACGACCTGACTAACCACACAAGACTCTAGTCCAGGTTTATCGCCTATTCGGGTTCCATCCGTAAGGAGATCCGGTCGGGGTGTCGCTCGCGGCCCCAAATGATGTGTGCAGGGTTACCAAGCCCACCAACCGGGTGCCACTTGGTACACCGGGCCACTGCACCTAATCTGTCCCAAGCCCACCTGTACCGGGTGCCACTTGGTAGACTACTAGCACTACCAACAAACACCAGAAACTAGTTGCAACTCCTGGACAGAGATCTAGTTGATTAATAAGTCGAGAGGGGTCCAGTTACCGGAACCCAATGTGTTGTGGTAGCTAGTCATTGGACAACTTACACAGAACTCAGTTCTTAAGGACGGTTCCAGTGAGACAACCCACCATGTACTCCTTCATGGCCTCTCACCGCTACCTTTACCAAATCGTGTTCAGACACTTAGCTCACACACAGTAGGACATGTTCACCACATTCCAATTCATCCCCGATGAATTAGACCTGACACAACTCTAAGCAATAGCAAGCATGACATACAAGCATGGATGAGTAGGCACAACATGGCTCAAACAACTCCTACTCATGCTAGTGGGTTTCAACTATTTACTGTGGCAATGACAGGTCATGCAGAGGAAAGGGGTTCAGCTAACGCAGCAAAAAGCAGTTCAAAACGTTGTTGTCCTAATGCAGTAAAAGAGAGCAGGAGCGAGAGAGTGGGATTGTATCCGGATGCTCAATGGGGGTTTGCTTGCCTGGCACTTCTGACGATATTAATAGTTCTTCATCGGTGTCATCGAACTCATCGTTGGAACGTCGTCTACTGAGAGGGGACAAAACCGACAAACAGAGAAAGAACACAATCAATGCAATGCAACAATATGATGCATGATCATGACATGGAAATATGATGTGATTTGGCCTAATGCAACTAGCAACCATATTAAATGAAGTTGATTTGAACCAAAGGTTCAAATTCAAACTCCATATGTGATTATTCAAATGCCAAATATTCAAATTGTCCTAAACAGTGGTTGTAAGTTATTCAAACATGCATGAAAATGCCGTAAACAGATTCCCTGGATTTTTCTGATCAATTTTCATATATAAATTATTTTCATCTGAGCTACGGTTGATTTTATATGAATTTTAGAAGTTTTAGCTATTTTCTGAAATAAATAAATCATTTCTGATTTATTTAAAATCTCAGAAAACAGTTACTGTGTCAGCACTAGGTCATGCTGACATCAGCAAGTCAATAAGCGGGTCCAGGTCAAACCTGACCAGTGGGGTCCACTGTTCAGTCACTGGGGCTGGTTAGTGTCGATGACATGTGGGCCCAGTCAACAACCACGTCAGCTTGGTCAACTCTGACATGTGGGGCCCGTTGGGTTAGTTTAAACTAAACAGAAAATAAACTAGGTTAATTAGGCAGTGGGGCCCGTATGTCAGTGGCCCTGGGGGGTAAGTTAGGGCGTCATTAGTGGCTAATTAACCGGCGCCATGTCAGCAGGTGACGCAGGCGACCACAACAGCGGCGAGCTCGCCGGAGTTGGTTGGGGCGGCGCTGCAGGCCGTGGCTGGGCACCAGGAGTGAGCCCTTACTCTCCCGCTTCTAGAGGAGCACGTGGCTGGGTGCGGGGAGGCTAGGATCAACGGCGGCGACCACTTGGGCGGCGGCCGGAGCTCGGGTCTGTGCGGGCGTGTGGCTTCAGTGCACGGGGGAGCAAGCAAGGGCTGCGTTGGGCTCGTCATTGTTCCAGGAGCACACTGGAGGCACAACTAGAGCGAAGGAGCACGGTGGCTGCGAGGGCAACGGCCATGGCGGACGGCGGCGCTCGGGTACGGCGGCTGGCACAGTTAGAAGGTGTAATTGAGCTTCGGGAGAGGGGGTTCCGAAGCGGGAGCTCACGGTGATTGCAGAGGCGTCGACGTGGGCTCGGGGGAGGCTCGGAGCAGAGAAGGGCATCGAGGGGGATCTCTGGCGACGGCGGTCGGGGATAAGCTCGATGAGGGCGGTGCAGGGAAAACGAGCGCTTGCGGCTCAGCCTTCTCGATGAAGCAGATGACGGTGGAGCTCTCAGGCATGGCGCTGCAGCGAGGGGGCGACGGTGGCCGCGGTGGTGACGAGCGACAGCGACGAATCCGTTCGGGCAGGTGAGAAAGAGAGGTCTGGGGGAGAGGATGAGACCGAGGGAGAGAGTGAGGGAGTCCAAGGGGCGCGTGGCGTCCTCTAGGTGCTTCGGGGCGGCGAGGAGGCAGGCAGGCAAGGTGGAGGTGGCCGGTGCACGGTGGCCACGCGCCCTCCTGCCCACTGGCAGGAGGTTGAAGACAGTAGGAGGGAGGAGGGGGGGCTTGGCCGGCAGAAGCTGGGCCGGGCTACAGGGAGACCAAGTAAGTGGCCCAGATGGGCTTCCTCTCTCTCTCTCTCTCTCTCTCTCTCACTTTATTTTCTTTCTGTTTTGTTCTCTTTTCTATTTCCGTAATTTGATTCTGATTTAGTAAAAAAATACTAAATCAATTTATTTTCTTCTGATAAATTTGTAGGGACTAAAAGAATTATTCCAAAGCCCCTCACAATTTTCTAGAATTGTTAGAGCAATTTAAAAATATATAGCATTTAAATGGCCCCAATTCAAATACTTATGATTTAATTCAGAGCCCAATAATTCCCTAAAAATGTTCAATATTTTTGGTTTGGATCAAAACCCTTGCCAAAATTATCACACATTGATGAAGGCATTTTTTGGTTTATTGAAAAGGATTTTTATTTGAACCTAGTTGAGTTCATTTAGTGCTAGGGTTTGATCAATCCCCAATTCAAGTTTAGCAAAAATTAAACATGATGCCATGATGATCAGGCAAAGACCACAGGGGTTGATCTAGGTATGTGACAGTAGGCTTGCCGGCGCGGAAAACCCAAAGCGGCGTCTTGGCGACGGGTCCCCATTGGCCTGCCGGGCGAGCGTGCTGTCGGGTGAGCCACCTTGCCGCCCTTAACGCAGCCGCTCGAACTCTCGAGTTTGACTCGAGTCATAGTCGAGAGCCTTGCCAATTGCGGAAGCCTACCCTACCGTTTCTAACGCAGCCGTTTGAACTGTTGAGCGGACTCGAAACAGAGCAAAGGCGTTGCCGATCGGGAAGGTCCCCATTTGCGTGCAGGTTTCTTTTTACACAAAGAACGACATCTCCGAGGATAACAACTTTAAATAATAGGATAGAAGTATCCAAGGTTCGATGTAACTTAGCTTCTATTTGTAGCCGCTCGAGCGCAGATCTTCCGGCCTCCTTCCTTCTCAAAGGGCCACGAAGACGAGAGAGCGTCGGGCCAACTGCTAGAGCCGATTCTCACAACTGCGCCCCTACCTGGCGCGCCAATGATGTCGGTGTATTTGGATCGACACCTATGCGATCACAATAATCCCTACTACGGTTGCGGGGCGCGGGGTTGAGAGAAGAGCGGATCTAACAGTTAGCACACGGTTCCTTTACCCAGGTTCGGGCCGCAAAGATGCGTAAAACCCTACTCCTGGTTTGGTCTATTATATGTTCGTATTCTTCAACTAGTGAGGAGCTCCCAAAGCCGAGTCGTGAGGAGTTCTAAAAAGGCGAATCCTTCTCCTGATCGCCTCGAGCCTCCTTTTATAGGAAAAAGGGGTTGCCACAGTGGCACACAGGAGGTGGAAAGGGTACAGTGATGCGAGGTTATCCCTCGCATTACAGGACAAGGCGCATTTAATGCGCTTAGCTTAGGTGTCCTCGCTTTATCGGGGACGAGGGGAGACGTCCGTCTTGTCCGTCGCCGCTCCTCGTGTTGACACGCGCCCTGGCCAGTTGTGCCTAAGGTGCCATGTAGGCAGGCAGGCAGTTGAGGTGGCGCAACGGCGGGTCTCCACGAAGATCTGCATGTTGCCACGTAGGAGCCTGTCCAGCTGGTTGGGTCAGCAGCTGCATGGGGCGGTGGAAGCATAGTTGGCACGGGCCTGATGGTGGCCCCGCGGATGTCCTCGGCAAGGGCCTTGCCGGGGGCCCCGGCAAGGGTCTTGCCGCTGCGCCTGCTGTCATCCCCGGCAAGGAGCTTGCCGGGGGCCTTGTGGTCCTCCTTGGCTGGGGTTCCGCCAAGGGTCGTCATCTTCTTAGTGCGTGTATCTGTCCTTGAATGTCTTCACAAAGATCTGCATGCCACCACAGGGATATCTCCCAAATCCTTGCCCCATGGGGGCAGTGGACTCAAGGGTGATCCGCTCCGTAGGCGTGGGGCGAGCTGCCGTGGCAAGGGTTTTGCCGGGGCTGCCAGAGCCGGCCCCGGCAAGGATCTTGCCAGGGCTGCTGAAACTGGCTCCCGGCAAGGATCTTGCCGGGGGAATCCGCTTCATCCCTTTGCTCTTTGTGGTCTTGTTCTTGGCGTTGCTCCAGTTCCATCGTGCTTCGGTCTTACCTAGGCTCACCTCCCCTGCTATGCTTGGTGTGGTGGCGCCCGTGGCTCAGACTACCCGTGCACTATCATAGGGGTATAAAAAGTGTACCCCTCTCTTTGTACACCGACACGCTGGCTCACGGGTGCCCAGATACACCTCGTCTAAGCCCCATCGTGCCAGCCACGTGTTCGGGATGGGCTGTATATGCCTGGGGGCTCTCCGTAGTAGGGAGTCCCCTCCCACGGTCCAGTGGAAGCAACATGATCCGCGCTGGCTGACGACAAGGTTGAGAAGCGGCTATGCCCGCGCAAGAGCGGCAGCACTATGCTCCGCGCTAGTGATAAACAATTGGGGGCGGCTTTGCGACCGCATTAACCTTAGCAAGCCTCTCGGCTCAGTGGCCAGCCCCACCGCGCAGCCCTCCCTTCGGGAAGGTAGCATGAGGGGGCTGGGCACAGGGGCTGCGTCCAAGTCACACCTCATGCACGCCCCACCAGGTCCCTTGGGCCTGGTCGACGCGTAACCCTCCCGAGCGCAAGCCCGGCGAGGACATGTTTAGGGTCTGTTCGTACGTCAAGGGGGACCCTTGGGCATTGTGACCCAAGGGCCTAACTGGTCACGTAGCCCCTCACTCCCTGGTCTTGTCCTGGTTTCCCGTCAAGGACAGCGGCAGATGAGGTACGTGCGGGCCGGGCCCTACAGACGCAGAACGTCGAGGCCTAAGTCCAATACGCACTTCCCTCAGGGCTGTTCGCACGTCAAGGGGGACCCTTGGGCATCGTGACCCAAGAGCCTAACTGGTCCCGTAGCCCGTCACTCCCTGGTCTTGTCCTGGTTTCCGGTTAAGGCCAGCGGCGGCTGAGGTACGCACGGGCCGGGCCGAGCCGACGCAGAACACCAAGGACCTGCCTAGCGCTTCCTACCTAGGTATCGTTTGCACGTTAAGGGGGACTCCTCAGCACCGCGACTCAGGAGCCTAACTGGCCACGTAGCCCCTCACTCCCTCGTCTTGACCCAGTGACCTGGGCAAACCAGCTGGTGCCTAAGGTATACGCGGGGTCAGTCCTTGCCGACGTAGAACGATAAATAAGGAAAGAAGGGCGAATATCTAGCAATTATTACAAACCAAATTTTCCTTCGAAGCATCAAACGGGAGTTTTAACGCCTCCACGAGGCTCGCACATGTCGAGGAGAATGAAGATAATGGGGAGCGCCATCACCAACCTGCAGGCCTACCCCTCAGCCTTGGGCGATGTTAACTGAATGGACCTTCCCCCCAGCGGCGCCATCGCGCGCTAGGGAAGCGGTCTCGTCTGCAGCATCAGTGGCATCATCGACTGGAGGAGAAGGGTGGACGATAAGGAACTCCTTCAGCAGGGTCTCCACATGGTCCTTCACAGCTTCGGCGGCAGCCTCGTAATGCTCCGCCTCCACAGGCTTGATCAGCACCCCGAGGTCAGCGTTGGGGTCACGGAGGTGCAGGTGGCTGAGAACGCGCGTCCAGGCAGAAGAAGAAAGTACATGAGCTTCCTCTTCTACTAGGGGGTTGATCTCGCGGACGACATCCTCGAGCGCCAGGACAAGATAAGGAAGCAGTTGGGCAGGGCCTTCATCATCCGCCTCCAACGGCTTATCCAAGCCCTTATCGTAGAGTGCCCCCAGAGCCTGGTGGGACCTCACCTCAAGGGACTTGAAGGTCGCGCGGTCCTCGGTCAGGACCTTCACTCTCGCCTCCCGGTGGGCCTCCTTAGCTTCCGTCGCCCGCTTCAGTTCCTCCAGTCGGCTGCGCTCTCAGACAGCTCCTTCGTCAGCTGCTCCAGCTTGGTGTCACGGCTGGTCACGGCATCTTCTCGAGCCTTCATCCTCTCCTTGTCCACCTTGCACTTCCCACGCCGGTCCCTTAGCTCGGTCTCCACCGACTGACAGCGCTCCTGGGCGGTCCGGGCATCCTGCAGTGCCACTTCGCGAATGGCCGCAGCCTGGTCAGCGGCCCGCTTGTCCTCCGCGGAAGCCGCCACAGCCTGGCTCAGCGCGCCTCTCACAAACGAGTTGGAACCCAGCCATCCGTACACTAGCTCTATGTGCCCGGCCACCAGACGATGATAAGCACCCTGAAGGTCATCATGGCGCTGCTTTAGTGCCAAGAAGGCCTCCTCCAAGGCGCTAGGTGAAGCAGGAGGGCCGCGAGTTGGTGGCATGGTCACAACGGGGGGCTATGGCGCGGCCAAGACCTCCTGAGCCTTGTCAACCCCAGTGGTCAGAGCTGAGATCATGACCCATGCCTGAGGCAGGTCCTCTGGGCCCTGCGTCGACACCCGTGCACCAGAAGCTGAAGCTCCTTCATCGCCCATCTGCGCCAGAGGGGACGAGGCCAGGCCAGGCCGCGAGACCTCTAGCATAGCCGCCTCCCCCTTCGTCTTCTTCGGCGGCACAGACCTACACACATAGGGCAAGACACTATGAATTGGCAACAAAATCAAGAACGAAGACAAAAATAGGCCAAGGAACTCACCGATCCACTGCAAAGACGCCCAATGGATCTTCAGGGCCATGGGGCCCAATGGTCCCGCTGCCTGCGCCACGGGAATGCGGGTCCCCAAGACGGGGGGCACATCAGCGGCGCTTGGTGATGCAGTGGCTGGAGCGCCCCCTCGGGTGATCAGCGCCGACTGGCTCTTTGTCGGGACCCCCACTGGTGGCTTCCGTGAGAGGGTGTGCTTGGACCTTGTGACAGCTCCGGCCGGAGGAGGCGCCCCCTCCACCAGGTGGTCATCATCGTCATCATCATCAGGCAGGGAGCGAAGAAGTTCGGTCGTACATGGTGGAGAGAACTCCCCCGTTCCCACCACAGTGGCCTCCGAGTCATCTTCCCTGGTGGAATCTCCCGAAGACACCTCCACCGGCGCGGCCACCACTTGAGCTTCCGGGGCTGCCGGAGGCACAAGCCCGCGCGCTCAAAGGTAGGCATGGAGGCCGCCATCGCTGCCCACTCCTAGCGGTGATACAAGGGAATAAAGGAAATAGGTGGATATCCAAGATCTGCCCCGACCAGAAGACGGAGGGCTGCCTCAAGCTGATCAACAGACAGGGCGTCACGGCATAGCCGGAGGTTGTCCGACTCGTCCCGAAGCATCCATAGGGGGTGCGAGCGGGCCTGAAGCGGAGCCACACGACATGTCCAGAATTCCTTGACGACCATAGCCCCCATCAGCTTCGCCGCCTCGGGATCCTCCGGCTTCAGGTCCGCGGTCATCTTCTCCAACACCTTCTTCGCCCGAGGATCGGTAAGCTTCGCTCTGAGCCACCTATCACTTGACTCGGGCGCAGCCACCGGCAGTGCCAGACGAGATGAGAGCACTTGGCCTCCATAAGGACCCACTTGTTCCTGAAGTTCTCGGCCTTCTTCCCGGCCTTAGAAATCGTGTTGGCCCCATTTGCCGTGATGAAATGAGCGCACCCTAAGCAATGGCGCTCCTTGATTCGAGGTAAAAGAAGTGGCGAAGCAGCACCACAGACGGCATCACCACCACAAATGCCTTGCAGTAAAAGGCGAAGTTGGACAGAACAAGGATAGAATTGGGATGCAGATGAAGGGCGTGAAGCTTATAGTGGCTAAGGACGAAGAAAAAGAAATCGGAGAAAGGACGGACGATCCCCGCAACAATACTACTTGAAAAGAAGGGGTAGAAGGTACTCTTGGGATCCTCCGGCGGGGCAGAGGTAGCTCGGACGGCGGTTTTCCCCTTCTCATTGGTGCCCTCCGCCGTCATCAGGAGCACGGCGGCATGGTTCGCCTCCGAGAAGGTCGTCGCCCGCAAGGCCGGCTCGTACCAAGAAGACGAAGCGATGGCCTTCGACTTGCCGGAAGCCATCGGTGCGAATTTGGAAGGAAGGCGGCTAGGATCTGGAACTTCGCGAGGGAGAGGAGTAATAAAGGGGATCTGAAGCAAGGCAAGGGCTAACAACAAAGGCATAGAGGCACACACTTGCCTTTTGTCAGCTATGCAGTTGCTGAGGCGGCGTGGGAGCACAGACGCCCACGTCCGATCAAGCACCACGCGTCAAGCAAGGCCGTAGGCTTTGGGGCCCGCGTCGCTCCGCACTTAGCCCTTGGCTTCACCGCGAAGCCAAGCCCGAGCGTGCCTTGGGCCCGGGGGCTACTGTCAGCATTCTGGGAACGAGGGTACCTAGACTTCCCTGCCTGCAGCCCCGGGCGTGGCTCCCAAGGCGGCCTGGTATGACCCAGCATCTTCAGCAACCACTCAAGACCCTCGGAAGGCAGACGACACAAGGCATCCCCTAGGGCGGCCTCGCTAGGCCGGCTCGTGAGGATCAAAGATATCGAGGCGAGGGGCACCTCACGAGGTCATCGTGACGTGAGCAGTGACGACCAATGCCAGGCGGGCGCAGAGTGCTAGTTTCCTCTTTGGTGCTAAAGGAGTAGGGGCAGGCGAGGAGTCCCGAGGCACCAGGCAAAGGTTTCCATATCGGTGCAACGAGACCAAGACCAGCAGGACGGCAGGACGGATGTCATCGCGGAGCCCACGGCAGCGTCACCACCAGAGCCTTTGGCACGCGAAGACCACGTTTTGTCAGGATAGCTTGTACTAGCTGTCTCCCTTCAAATTTGACCGTTGTGGGATCCCTTCCCGCTCAATATTTGGGAAGAGGACCCGAGCCACTATAAATAGGACTAGCCACCACCATTGGGATCATCTTATTAGAGAGGGATCTCATGTTATCTTCAGTTGATCAGATAGAAGGCCACACACTACAAGCTCACCCGAGCGCAAGAACACCTCTCCTCAGGAGGCAGGTCATCCATGTACTAGTTCTTCCTCAGCCTACAAGGCAATCCACCACACCACACTAGATTATGGTATTACGCCACAACGGTGGCCTGAACCAGTATAAATCTCATGTGTCTTATTCATCGGATCCGACGAGCTAGGCCTAGGCTGTTGAGTAGACAAGCTAGGGCGGAAGGAGAGATCTCCATGCGCACCCCAGAGTTCGAACCTTAAGGGTTTTGCCGGAACCCTAGATCCGACACACTCTCCATCTCTCCAGGCGCAAGAGAGTTCCCCTCCGATGAGGTAACATCAGGGTGTACACCGGGATGGCTGTAGGTCAGCAGGAGAAACTTTTCAAGTAATGTATCAAAAATAGTGAATAAACAAAGGTGCAACACTTCAATCCAGAGTGACTTACAATTCAGGCAAGGGTTTCTCCCTAGGCTTCACCATAAAGCTATGTTCGGACGAATCCGAATTAGCTCCAAGGTTCAGTTTCCTCCGGGGCACGGTCGTACCCGCGTCAGCAGCGGCCCCCCTGTTCCTCCCCCTGCCTTGCGCAGGGGGCACTTCTTACTCGAGGGATGGGGACTGTCTCAGGTCCCCTTACCCTTTGTCTTCTTGGGCTTCTTGGTCGGCACCTTGTACGGCGCCGAGACCAGCATCGCCGTTAGTAGAGGCAGTGCTGGCTCTTCGGGCAAAGGCGTCGGACACTTAATCCGGGTCGCCTTCTTCGCCCAGCCCTGTATATCAAACAAAAATTCCAATTCCTATTATCATTAAATAAGGGAAAGGGTAAGTGTTCGGCAAGGATTACTGTTACCTCTGGGGCGGAAACTTCAGTGTTGAAGCCCGCATCCTTGGTCTCTTCGGGCCATTCCTTCTGGATCTTGAAGAGGTGCTTCCAGATCTCCTTGTGCGTAGAGCCAAAGAGATGCTTCAGTGGGTTGTCTCCTGCCGGATCAAACTCCCATAGGGAGGAACCACGGATTTGGCAAGGGAGAACAAGCCGGGTCAGCATCACCTTGACCACGGAGGAGAGCAGGTGCCCCTTGGAGATCACACCAGACACATGGCTCACAAGAGTCGTCACCTCAGTCTGCAACCCCCAGTCCAGACCCTTTTTATTCCAGGCAGACAACCTCACAGGGGGTTCAGATCTGAATGCAAGTTCCGCCGCCCACTTGGTGTCGCGGGATTCGGTGATGTAGAACCATTCCTGCTGCCAGACCTTGTTCGTCTCCACAAATGAGCCCTTGGGCCAAGTTGCATTCAGGATCTTGCTGATCATGGCGCCCCCGCACTCCACGTGTTCCCCATCAACCACCTTCGGCTTCACGTTGAAGGTCTTAAGCCACAGGCCGAAGTGTGGGGGGATGCGGAGAAAGGCTTCACACATCACTATGAAAGGGATAAGTGAAGAATTGAGTTCGGTGCTAGATCATGGAAATCTAGACCGTGGAAGAACAAAAGACCCCGAACAAATGGGTGGAGTGGAAACCCTAGCCCCCTAACAAAGTGAGAGGTAAAAACCACCCTCTCACCCGCCTTAGGAGCGGGAATCACCTAGCCCTTAGGGGGGATTCGGTGTGCGATGTCGTCGGCGACGTACCACGCGATCCATAGATCCTCCATGGTCTTTTCAGTGACCGTGGAAGCTTCCCACTTGCCTCTGGCACCGGATCCAACCATAGCTGGTAAGAGGAGTCGTGGTTGAGGAACGTGGAGTGATGGGCGCAGGAGATGAGAATACAGGGGCAAGGGAGATTGGAGAGCTCGAGCTTGAGGAAGGCGTGGGGCTGATGAAAGGGATTGGTGTCCTTTTATAACACAGCGAATACAGAGCGTCCCCCACTTTAGCCATAAAACTCATCGGGTCCCAAAGCAGTCGTGCGTAATGCGCGGCGTGGGTGCTCACGTCACACTGATAAGGATCCCACAATAAGCGGGCACGATCTCTATTCTGATGGGACATGTCAATGAGGATATACCTCGAAACGCTAAACTAGGACCAAATAAAATGGTTCGATATGTTAGTGGGTTGTACGCGACGCGTCACCCAAAAGTTGTCAGTAGAGACACACTATTCATTTTCTTTTAAGAGCCTTGCCTTCGAGGCTAAGGGTTGTACTAATCTTGCAGAGCCGAACACAATCCACATGTTTGCAGAAGATATATTCGGGAGAAGGAACCCGCCTTGCAATGCGGAAGACAATACGAAAGCCGAACTCATCATCATCGAAGACAGGTTCAGGGGCTACTGAGGGAGTCCTAGATCAGGGGGTCCTCATGTGGCCGGACAAACTCCAGGTGGGCCAGACTGGTGGGTCGCGAAGATTATTATAGAAGATCATCCCTCGTATCCGGATAGGTCTCTTGTATTCCTGTAATGGCAAGTTTTAGGTTCGTGTGTAGATTTTCCTTCCTCTGCAAGATGGCATGTACAAACCCTAGGCCCCTCCGGTGTGTATATAAACCCGGGGGTTTAGTCCGTAGAGGCTAGAAGGAGAACAGAATCACAATATCCGCATAGGCTAGACTTATTGTTTAGCCATTATGATCTCGAGGTAGATCAACTCTTGTATTCATATTCATCCATATTTATATAGCCGGAAGTAGGGTATTACCTCGATCAAGAGGTCCTGAACCTGGGTAAACATCATGTCCCCAGCCTCATGTTACCATCGATCCTCAGATGTATAATTTGGTACACCCTACCCGAGATCCGCCTGTTTTGACACCAACAGCGAGGCCTCCGCATCGTGGATGCCCTCGTTGTAGTGGTGAGTTGCCTGAGCCGCACCGGGCACCAACCTACTGGCTCTTGAGATGAGGTAAGCACGTGCACGCTGAGAAAACACCTCATAGTCTTTGTCGAAGGCACTGATGGTGGCCTCGAGAAAATGCCACGAACTGTCGTTTAAAGCAGCCAACCGCGTCGCGGCATCAGTGCGCGAGGTGTCAACGATAGCGTCTACAGCGAGGTGCTCCTCCAGTATCTGGGGGTCAGCACGAATGGCAGCCATCGCGACCTCATCCGCGCGTGCGTCCGCGATTTGCTTCTCTGTTGCCAAATGCTCCTTGAGGTCCTGGCTATACTTCGTGCACCATGGCTTAGGCCGGCGCTTATTTGGTGGAGGGGTCGGTGATTTGGGTGGAAGGTGTCGAGCTCGCGCCGGCGGTCGGGGCATGTGGGATGTGGAAGGAGGAGGAGGATGGGGGTCGGGTCTGGATTACCTGCCTGCATAGGCGAGGCCGAGCAGCACGAAGGAGGGTCGTCGGCCAGGAGGCGGCAGTGCTGCAAGCAAGGAGTGAAGGTTTCAACTTGGAAAGGAAGGCAGAAAGAGGGGAAATGTGGCTTTTGGTAAGGGGAAGGGGGCAGGGAGGTAGATATTTCTGCGGAAGCCGAAAATTTGGAATCGCTTCAGCCAAAAAAACTGGCGCGGAAAGTGTCATCAAACACGACCCCTTATTAGAGCGGGCTATGGACTGTAGCCATCGCACCTTATCGCGTAAGCCGTATGCGTACTATACTCCGATGGTGCTCCAAGATATTTTGTGATGCATCTCACACGGTTGTTATAATAAACTATGTGGGATCTACTTGATTTTTCGTTTTGATTTGAATTACATAATGGGGTCACAGCGGCCATGGATGGTGTTTGAATTGCTAGACCTTTTATCTGCAGTGATCATAAAAGAAATGGAATTATCCAGGGTTCGTCTGGACATTTTTATGCATTAAGTGAGTTTTCAATGCATTTATGTGCATAATTCAAATTTGAACTACATGCACATACTCCCGTGCATATAAATTGGTTGAAAAATCAAATCTTTGTCATTGGTGCATGCTTAGGTCCCATGCAAGAAATGGGAATGAATGTCAAACACCCTGGTACCGTCACTCGGCCGCAAACATTGAGATACCTGGTTTTTAAATTCTAGTAAATCCAAAACTCGGTTGAAATTCATGAAACTTGGCATGCTATCATGGAGCGACATCAACATGTCGTGGTAAATTTTTTGTCCCATTTGGGGCAGGTTTGGGTATATGCTTCTCACAAACCAGACCTTCTCACAACAAGCATGATGGTTTCGGTAGGGACCGCCCCAACTTTGGGGGCGAAACGATGTCCATTGCCTCTTATTGCTTTCAATTTTTTTCTTGTGTCAACATAGAACAACAAGAGTGTTGTGTTATTTTGTGATATTTTAGGGTTTGTTTGGACATTTTTATGCATTTAGTGAGTTTTCAATGCATTTATGTGCATAATTCAAATTTGAACTACATGCACATGCTCCCGTGCATATAAATTGGTTGAAAAATCAAATTTTTGTCCTTGGGTGCCATCTTAGATCCCATGCAAGAAATGCGAATGAATTTCTAACACCCTGCCACCATCACTCGTCCGCAAACATTGAGATACCTAGTTTTAAAATTCTAGTAAATCTAAAACTTGTCTGAAATTCATGGAACTTGGAATGCTATCATGGAGCAGAATCAACAAGCTGTGGTAAATTTTTTGTCCCATTTGGGTCAGGTTTGGGTATATGCTTCTCACGGACCAGAGCTTCTCACAACAAGCATGATTGTTTCGGTAGGGACTGCCCCAACTTTGGGGCCAAAACGATATGCATAGCCTCTTATTGCTTTCAATTTTTTTTCTCGTGTCAACATAGAACAACAGGAGTGTTGTGTTATTTTTTGTGATTTTCGGGATTCGTTTGGACATTTTTATGCATTAAGTTAGTTTTCGATGCATTTATGTGCATAATTCAAATTTGAACTACATGCACATGCTCCCGTGCATATAAATTGGTTGAAAAATCAAATCTTTGTCCTTGGGTGCATGCTTAGGTCCCATGCAAGAAATGGGAATGAATGTTAAACACCCCACCACCATTACTCGGCCGCAAACATTGTGATACGCGGTTTTTAAAATTTAGTAAATCCAAAACTCGTCAAAAATTCATGGAACTTGGCATGCTATCATGGAGTGCATCAACATGACGTGGTAATTTTTTTATCCCATTTGGGGCAGGTTTGGGTATATGCTTCTCACAGTCTAGAGCTTCTCACAACTAGCATCATGGTTTCGGTAGGGACCGCCCCAACTTTGTGGACGAAACGATATCCATTGCCTCTTATTGCTTTCAATTTTTTTTCTCGTGTCAACATAGAACAGCGGGAGTGTTGTGCTATTTTTTGTGCTTTTTCGGGGTTCGTTTGGTCATTTATATGCATTAAGTGAGTTTTCAATGCATTTATGTGCATAATTAAAATTTTAACTGCATGCACATTCTCCCGTGCGTATAAATTGGTTGAAAAATCAAATCTTTATCCTTGGGTGCATGCTTAGGTCCCATGCAATAAATGGGAATTAATGTCAAACACCCTGCCACCGTCACTCGGCCGCAAACATTGAGATTCCTGGTTTTTAAATTCTAGTAAATCCAAAACTCGTCTAAAATTCATGAAACTTGGCATGCTATCAAGGAGCGGCATCAACATGCCATAGTAATTTTTTTGTCCCATTAAGGGAAGGTTTGGCTATATGCTTCTCACAGACCAGAGCTTCTCACGACAAGCATGATGGTTTCGGTAGGGACCGCCCCAACTTTGCGGGTGAAATCATATCCATTGCCTCTTATTGCTTTCAATTTTTTTCTCATGTCAACATAGAACAACATGAGTGTTGTGTTATTTTTTGTGATTTTTCTGGGTTCGTTTGGACATTTGTATGAATTTAGTGAGTTTTCAATGCATTTATGTGCATAATTCGAATTTGAACTACATGCACATCCTCCCGTGCATATAAATTGGTTGCAAAATCAAATCTTTGTCCTTGAGTGCATGCTTAGGTCCCATGCAAGAAATGGGAATGAATGTCAAACACCCGGCCACCGTCACTCGGCCGCAAATATATCTGGTTTTTAAATTCTAGTAAATCCAAAACTCATCTAAAATTCATGAAACTTGGCATGCTATCATGGAGCGGCATCAACATGCCGTGGTAAAAATTTGGTCCCATTTGGGGCAGGTTTGGGTATATGCTTCTCACAGACCAGAGATTCTCACAACAAGCATGATGGTTTCGATAGGGACCGCCCAACTTTCGGGGCGAAACGATATCCATTGCCTCTTATTGCTTTCAAAAAAATTCTCATGTCAACATAGAACAATAGGACTGTTGTGTTATTTTTTGTGATTTTTGGGGGTTCCTTTGTACATTTTTGTGCATTTAGTGAGTTTTCGATGCATTTTTGTGCATAATTCAAATTTGAACTACATCTCAATCGCAAACGTTTTAGATAGAACATCCGTATGCAAAGTGGGAGCAGGATTTGCACATCTCTTGAACACAAACGATTCTTTTGGATGACCCGTGTGAACCACTTACAAACAATTTGGTAAGATTTGCATCTGCCACTGTGGGGACCCCGACTTAAGAGTCGAGATCACCGAATGCACGTGTACAGTGATCCCAGAGATCAATGCTCACTGAACACACAGAAGCTGAATAATAAGAGTCTTACATCCATACATACCATCTTACACAAATTATGACCATTATGGCCAAGTCTTACATAGATAAAGCCTCATGGGCTGAATAGCAAATGAACACGAGTAGCGGAAGTCTTCATAGATAAGTAGAACCCATGCCATCTGCCTTAACCCTACAAGCATTCTGACTGGGAAAGCGTCCTAGTTCGCATGTTCTTCTCCATAGAATTCTTCTTCAAATTCCTGCTCCTCCATGCCTGGCCAATTAAATAACCTGTGGCAAGCCAATGAGTACTTTCAATGTACTCGCAAGCAACCCATGATTTGGTTCATGGTAACAATGCAAGTTGATCAACAATAAGCAACCTAGCTACAAGCTAGATAAGATATTCTACCATTTGTAAATGTGCATCAATGTACTTGGGTAACCTCGAGGACAGGTTACAGATATCAACATAAATAGAGTTCAATTCATTTCGGGTTCTTTCAACGAGTCGAGTCACCACCTTGACTCAACTCACACATACACACTTTCACCGAGGTTGTAAAATTCTGGACATAGTTTAAGTAGCACCTCCCAACTGTCCATTACCGTGGACACGGCTATTCGAATATTTTTACACTCTGCAGAGGTTGCGCACTTTACCCACAAGATCCGGGAAGCTTTCGTGTCACCCACGATCCCGTAGTACCTCAAGTACTCGGGGGAAGCACCCGGTCATTACCTTTCCCTAGACGACACTAACATAGGGTCCACTCATTGGTGCACGGCCCTCGTGTACAAATGATAGATCGTGGGACTTGCCCTTTTTACAATGTCACGCATACACGAAGGGACCAACGGTGTGTCCGGTGCCCTGTAAAAATAGTCATGGTCGCCTATCCAAGCACGACCCCGTCCCGGGAGTGACCTCAAGTCTCCCCCATCAGTAGTGATGTGGGCACCATGCTAGTATCAGCCTAAGTAATCAATAATGCCCCGTCCCATAAGGGGTAGAGTGGTTGCACATGTTCGGTTGGGACGGTAATCACACATAAATCTAATCCATCATTTTACCCACACACGAGAACTTTCTTTGGTACACCACTTATTCCTCAAGTGGTGACCTTAACTCAACATCACCCTCGGGCATTAGGGGCACCCGATGGGGTTTTCGAAAGGATGTAACCACGAAGGGTTCATGGTACATATGCAACACTATGCATCACAACTAATCTTTTGACATTGCATCTATGCACACTGAAAGTGCAGTATATTGACTAGAGGGGGGTGAATAGGCGATTTTTATGAAATGCTTCAAAACATGGTAGTTTTTAAGACAAAAGATAAACTCAATCCTATTAGTATGCAGCGGAAAGTAGACTACACTAGACAAGCCATAGTCATGTATTCAATGAAGTGAAAGCACGAAGACTAATAGCAGCTAGGCAGTGGGGATCAAGATGGAAGAAGGAATGAAGCCAATCACAACAAGTAGATACTCAATGAAGTCAATCAGATAAGGCAAGCAGGCAATGACTTCACAACATAGGACAGTAAGTAAAGGGAAGGAAAGGATAGAACCAGTAGCTTGGGGAGGACAGTGATTTGTTAGACCAGTTCCAGTTGCTGTGACAACTGTACGTCTGGTTAGGGAGGCTGAGATTTAACTCAGAAGACTGCGTCTTCACCTTATTCCCCTTGAGCTAAGGACACCTAGTCCTCGCCCAATCACTCTGGTAAGTCTTCAAGGTAGACTTCCAAACCTTCACAGACTTCGTTCACCGGCGATCCACAATGACTCTTGGATGCTCAGAACGCAACGCCTAACCGGCTGGAGGAAACACAGTCCTCAAGTGTAATAAGTCTTCAGGTGACACAAACAGAAAGACTTTAGTGATGCCAAACACTCTTTGGCTCTGGGTGTTTTGGCTTTATCCTCGCATGGATTTCTCTCTCAAAGGCTTCGGAGGTGGGTTGCTCTCAAACGACAAAAGCCGTATAATAACTCTGAGCAGCCACCAATTTATGGTGTAGGGGGTGGGCTCTTTATAGCCACTGGGCAACCCGACCTAATTTATCTGAAGTGACCCTGGGTCACTAAGGAACTGACACGTGTTCCAACGGTCAGATTTCAAACACTCACACGGCAACTTTACTTGGGCTACAAGTAAAGCTGACTCATCCAACTCTGGATAAGATTTGCTCTCATTGTCTTCGCTCGAAGATATAGGATTTGGTTGAGCATCACTTCAGTCACTCTGACTTAGATCACTTGGACCCCACTTAACAGTACGGTGGTTCCTATGACTCAACAAAGAAGAAAAGGAAACTACGAAACATCTAAGTCTTCGCTCTCCATAGTCTTCACACAATGTCTTCTCTTGTCATAGTCTTCAATAGGATTATCTTCATATACCACCACTGATGTCAATGTCTTCATACATTTTTAGGGGTCATCTCCGGTAGGTAAACTGAATCAATGAGGGACTACTACCTGTGTTATCCTACAATTCTCACAAACACATTAGTCCCTCAACCAGGTTTGTCATCAATACTCCAAAACCAACTAGGGATGGCACTAGATGCACTTACAATCTCCCCCTTTTTGGTGATTGATGACAAACTGGTTGAAGTTTTCAACGGGGATAAAAAATATGTGAAATTGTAAAGGATAGAGGTATTGTCTTCATAAGTAGCAAAAGGCTCCCCCTGAAGATGTGCATATAGTTGATTTGCCTTTGAATGCAAATGCACATGGCAGGTTGTACTTGTGGAGATCCTCTTTGACTTATGAAGGCAATTCATCATGCACAATTGATATGTCGAATATAATGACATGCATAATGAGAAATGGACGTCTGCAATAATGACTAAGTGCGGAATATAAGGTAGCAGATGCGGAATTTATCATCGCATTACAGAGTAGCAGAAAACGTAGCAGACGACCATCAGTTTAAGTGTTACAACTCAAAGAGCCAAATGTAGCAAAAACGAGAGTTGTAAACACTTGGCAAAATATAAAGCACCCGCCCATATGGACCCGCTTGAAGACTATCAACTCATATGCTTCTCCCCCTTTTGTCAGTATGGACCAAAAAGGTTTGAAGACATAGAGTCTCTACTCGTTCCCAGTTGGAGCAGGGGAGGATGCAGGGTCGACGTTGGTGTTTGGCGGTGCAGAAGTAGTTGGTGCAGTGTCGATACGCGCTGAAGTAGGAGGAGGTGAGGTAGCATTATCTTGATCATTTATCACCCTGGCGTCAATTGTTGCAGCAGAGGAGGAGTATTTAGAATCTTCAAGAGACGGAGTTCGACGCATAACAACATTCCTTGGAGGAGTGTGGTCAAACTTGAATATCTCTGTGAAGCCATCGTCTTGAAGATCCGCTTCAGCACTCAGCAAGGTTAAACTCTTCCATGACCTCCGACAGGTTTCATGAGCAACAAAGGCATTCTTGGTGGCAAGATTGCGAATGCGATTGACTTCCACCAAGAGGCTTTGCATCTGACGCTTTAGCCAGTAGTGATGCTTATCCTGTTTCTGATGGAGGGCAACCAGAAGCTCTCGGTTATTGAGAACACGAGATTGCTTCTGAGGCCTTTGGGCAATGCTGCTCTCAGTAGCTTTGGTTTCAGCGTGTCGAGGTAGACGAGTACGGCCAGCCAGAGGATAAATGGGTGAGACTGCTGGAACTCCTTCAATTTGCTAAGTGAAGCTCTGGCGATCAGCGTTGTGAAGACTAACAGGCTCTTTGGCAGGCTCTTGGTATATAGCTTCAGCTGACATATCAACCTCAGGCAAGAATATATGATGGGTGCGAGCAGAGGGCTGATAGGTGATAGCTGAATGAATCTTGATGAGGCACATAATCCATGGTGCATAGAATTTCAGACCAAACATATCAGAGCCAGACATAGCCAATTGCCTAATGAAGAAATCTTGAGCATTGAAGCTGATGCCATTGAAGATATAGAAGACCAATGTCTTCATGGTGCCTTCAAGCTTGGCTGATGAAGAATGTCCTTTGACGGGCCATAGAGTACGCCTGATGATATGATAGATGGTGCGTGGCAGGTACTCTAGGTCTTCAACAAAGAATTCCTTAGGATATTCAGCATCACTTGGCAGAGGCTTCATCATGCTTAGCATTTGGCTCATGTTGGGCTTGCGCTTCTGAAAGATACTCTCCAAGGCTTCATTGTGCAATTGACAGCCAGGTTCATACAGGTCTCCTGGAGTGGGCAGGCCAGTAAGCTCAATGAGATCAAAGGCTTTGGCTTCATGATGGACATTGCTTGTCATCCACTCAAGGACCCATGTCCTCGGAACCCTGCTGTAGCCTCGAATGTGAGGGGTTGCATAGAATTGCAGAAACAGCTCTTCATTTCAATGCTCCTTGTCAGTCACAAAATTTAGCAGGCCAGCATCACGGAAACAATCAAGAGCTTCCTCCAAACAGGGCAGTCCAGCAATAGCTTCAGTGTCAAGACGCATATGAGGGAAAATGCGCCCTTGATCATAGAGTACTCTTGAGTAATAATTGCGCTGCTGATGGCTCCAGAACCTGTCTGATGATATTCTTGGCTTGGAACATGGGTTCTTGGCACTGTCAAAGAATGTGTTGTGCGTAGTGAAGCTATTGGCATTGAATGACCCTTGAGAGGTTGCAATACCTGGAAACCTTGGCAGTCTTGGCTTAGGCTTCTGAACTTGAGGCATGTGCTCAACATGATGATCAAACTGAGGACCAGCAGCATGTGGTCCAGTAGTAGGTGGTGGAGTCAGAATGGGCCACCGGACAGTGACGCGTTGATCATCTTGGTTGTATGCTTGCTCAATTGTATGGGGCCTTGGAGGCGGAACAGGAGCAGAGCCATTGGCTTCAGGCTGCTGATTTACTTCAGGTGCGGCACTTGCTACAGGCGCCATCACTTCAGGCACCACAATGTCTTCAGGTACCACATTAGCTTCAGCCATGACCACGTCATTGGCTTCAGTGTTGGTGGTGGCAGCCTCTGAGTTTGCAACCTCCACTTCAGGAGCTGGAGGGTCGGACACGTTCTCCTCGAGAACAGGGGGTGTGGCAGTACGTGCTTCTTCTTCCCGGGATTGATCTTCTCCTTGGGGTGGTTCTTCTTCGGCTGATGTAGCCGGAATCTCTTCAGCCGCTTTGGCTTCAGATTCTAAGGGGTTCACAGTAGGAGCAACGTCAGGTAAAGATGGTTGCTCTACTCCTTCTGGAACAATTGGGGTGACGACTTGAGGCCTTGGTCCTTTGCGAAGCCTATGAAATACTGGCGACGCCTAAGGGGATGGAGTTTGTTGGGCCTCAAAGTATTCATCTTCAAGCACCGAACTGGTGTCTTGAGTTGGTTAACGTGTGGCTGGTGTATCTTGTGGGTGATCAGCCCACGAGTCATCCTGTGCAATTGGCGTCAATGGACGACCAATGCTGATGCGTTCGCTGTTCGTAAGAACAGGCGAAGATTCAATGTTGTACTCGATCTGAGGAAGGACTTCATTATCTTCAACATTGTCATGAGGACCAATGTCTTCAGCTACGGTGGGGTCAACAGCTGGAATGTCTTCAGCCTCTGTGGGAGCAGGCCCATGGACTGTCATGCGACGTTCTCGGTGGGCAGATGCAGGGCGAGCAACTGATATGGGCTCGACAATGATAGGCTCTTTGGAAGCAGCCTTATCCTTCTTTGTCTTGTGCTTCTTGGTGGGTGGAGCTTCATCAGAAGTTTGCTTGCGCTTGCGAGCTTTAGCTTCAGCCACCTTTGTCTTCTTGAGCTCCGAAGCAGTTGGGGTGACCTTAGGCTTCGTGCCAGTCATGCTGGCAGGGAAGACTATGCGAGGCATTTCCTTCCTGGATTCTTCAGCTTGGAGCACAGTTTGCTTCTTCTTTTTCTTGGCAGCCATCCTTGGGTCAATGCCAGCACGCCCAAGGGCCTTGCGCTTTTCAGCTTCATTGAAAGCTTGAACGCATTTGGCAGCCAAGTCCTTGATTCGGTCACAAGAACCTTTAGCTTCATCACGCCTCTGGCGAAAGGCTTCCTTGAGCTCATGCATCATTACCTTGAAGTTCTGAATCTCTTGGACGCTGAGCTTGTCCACATGCTTCTTGAACTGAGCCTTTTCATAATCGATCTTTTGCTTCAGCTCAACAATTCTCTGAGCCAGAGCTAGCTCAGATGCAATGGCGCCATGGAAGGAGACGCTGAGGCCAACTGGAAGTTGAAGATCGTCGAAGCTAAGGTTGGGGGTGTCAAACCATTCATCAATGAAATTGTTGAGCACTTCCACGTCAAAGAGCAGCAAATCATTGAAGATTTCAGCATCTTGCTTGCTCTTGATAAGTTGCTCCAGAGCATCGTCACCAAGATCCTCATCACTCGAGAGATCAAGGGCTTCATTGGCAGTCTTCAGAACAGCGTCAGGAGGTAGAGCTGGACTGAGGTTGTGCGAGGGCTTCTTCCTTAGCTGTCTGCTCTTGGAGATGCGAGAGTGCTCCTTAGACTGCACACTTGGTGCTGGTGGAGCAGTGGCCAAAGGCTTCACTCTAGAAGCAATTGGTGGAGTGGTCTTCAAAGCCTTGGATTTCTTCTTCTTGGGCTTCGGGGTTGCAGGCGCTTCTTCAGAATCAGCGTCATCTGTAGGTTGATCCACATCCGCCCCTTGAACCCTGATGTGTCTGATGAGGCCTTCTAAGTTGTAGAAGGGCCCAACCAGGTTTGGTTCAGCTTCGCGCGTGCCATCAGCGCGGGGCGCAGAGAGGCCAGGATTGAAGTCCAATCCCCAATTATTCTTGTTCTCTTTGGTTGAGTTCTTGGCATATTGAAGATTTCGCTTGAACAAATTGTCGTCGTGACACCAGAGCAGAGAAGTAGGATCGGCATCAGCAAGTTGAGGCCCTCTGACCATGCAAGGGTAGAAGCCTTGAGCAATGGCTTCAGCACGAGTCTTGGGTGGAAGATTTTTATAGGTGATATCTCCCCATGGATGCTTGATGGCGTTCTTTTCAGCATACTCTTAGGTCATGAACATGTACTTGAACCACTGTTCAGCCCAATATCTTCGAATCCATTGGATTCGTGTCTTCCTATGATTATAATCCTCCTCTGGATCAGTCTTGTACATCTCACTCAGATCAGGAGGCAAATCTTTGGAGGTCTTGCCACAGCGCTGTCTGCCACCCTTTCTAACTGTCTTGTCTGTTGCCATTGGCTTCAATCTGAAGGGCTTCAAACTGAATGGCTTCAACACTAGCAAATGCTTCGGTCTGCTGGTCACACAGGAACTGTCTTCAGGGGAGTGAATGTGACGCTGCAAGAATTCTACAAATGAATACAGACTATGAGAACCAAGGGATTCTCCCACGGACATGTACATGTGACAGCATTAGAGATGCGAGGGAAGGGGAAGAGGTCATATGCATTCTCAGAAGTTTTGAAGATAAAACAGTTTTAAAGACTTTGACCTCATAGCGCGAAGACATTCACTCATATGATGAGAGTTGGTTCTAGATTTGTATGAACCCACGAATAGGTAGAAGTGAGGAATCTAACTATGTTTGAAGCATATGTGAATGTACTAGGCAAGATATGAGATGCAGACAGGATAGATCTATATATTTTTGTAGGCAGAAACCTCTTGCGGTAAAAGTGATGAATCTTTCTGAATCAAGAAGATGGTAAAAAGGAGAGTTTATTTACCACATGATGAACTGCTTAGATGGAGAGGAGTTGGATGCCCAGCAGTTCGATCTTCTGTGCCCTAACTTGGCGACGGAGGACAGCTACGGCGACGGCGGAGTAGACGATGTCTGCGGCCGGCGTGAAGACGGCGTCGACGAGGTTGCGGCAGCGAAACGCTTCGTCGCCGGCATCGTCGAGAGCTAGCGAAGGCGCTAGGGTTGGTCGAGGTGGAGAGGTGGTAGAAGAACTTTTGACCGTGATGGGACGTGCATTTATAAGCATGGGAGATGGCACAACGCAATTACGCAAGTGCCCCTGGCGGTTCACGTACGAGGGACACATGGCGGTCATGAAATGCATTGGGAGTTGTCCCACGATCCCACGTACACCACGACTGTCGGAGTGGTCATTCCGGCTTCTCCGGATTTCAGGCATAAAGGATGGAGCATTAAAATCAGATTTAAAGTTTGTCCCCGTATCTTCTGCTGACAAGGACGCAGAGAAGATATTCAACAGTTCCAACAGAATGCATGTGATTTGGACAAACAGAGTGTGAGATGAGAAAGCATAGAGATGTTAGGTTCCGATCACATTCACTTAGTTCAAAAGATTCAAATAAGAAGACATAGCTATAAGTGAATGCTGTAGAGGACAGAACACAACTCTCTCTCTCTCTCTCTCTCTCTCTCTCTCTATATATATATATATATATATATATATATATATATATATATATATATATCCTATATGAAGATAACCAAGTGCGAAGACTTTGCAAATGTAACGCCACGAGAAACACTACAAACAAAGATTTGGTGTGGCGTTACCCACCGTATAGGAAGTATTAGACCCAGACACAGCGCACAATTATCGTGGCGCTCCGAAGTCAATATCCATGTTAATGTATTCACACTTAGAATGTAAGTCTTCATTGATTGAAGATATACTTTACTTCGTGTGTTGCACATCTAAGTCATCAATATGCATAAGTGTTAGGATGTGTGCCTGATTACAGGTCATTTGAGGATTCTAAGATATTTAGCTCACACCGCAACTTGCAAAACCTTTTCTCATCCAAGGGCTTTGTGAAGATATTTGCCAGTTGCTCTTCAGTGTTGACGTGTATGATATCAATATCTTCCTTCATGACATGATCTCTGAGAAAGTGATGACGAATTTCAATGTGCTTTGTCTTCGAGTGCTGAACTGGGTTGTCGGCAATCTTGATAGTGCTTTCATTGTCGCAATAGAGTGGCACATGCTTCAGATGGACACCATAGTCCTTGAGCATTTGCTTCATCCAAAGAAGCTGAGCGCAGCAAGATCCATCAGCAATGTATTCAGATTCAGCAGTGGAGAGTGATACACAGTTCTGCTTCTTTGAAGACCAACACACAAGAGATCATCCTAGAAAGTGACATGTGCCTGATGTAGACTTGCGATTAACTTTGTCACCAGCATAATCAGCATCTGAGAATCCAACTAGATCAAACTATGAGCCCTTTGGATACCCTAATCCTAGTGTTGGGGTGTAAGCCAAATATCGAAGTATTCGCTTCACAGCTAAGTGATGCGACTCCTTTGGTGCCACTTGATATCGAGCACACGTGCAAACACTAAGCATAATATCTGGGCTAGATGCACATAAATAAAGCAAATAACCAATCATGGAGCGGTATACCTGTTGATCAAACTCTTTACCATTAGCGTCGGGACCTAGATGGTGTTTAGCAGGCATAGGCGTCGAGTACCCTTTGCAGTCTTGCATTCCAAACTTCTTCAGGCAGTCTTTAAGGCACTTCTCTTGAGATATGAAGATGTTGTTGCTTTGCTGACTAATTTGTAGACCAAGGAAGAACTTCAGCTCACCTATCATGGACATCTGATATTGCTCTTGCATCATGTGACCAAACTCATCATTGTATCTTTTGTCAGTGCAGCCAAAGATAATGTCGTCCACATAGATTTGGCAGACAAATAGTTCATCATCATATGTCTTCGTGAAGAGTGTGGGATCTAGGGATCCAGGTTTGAAGCCTTTGCTCTTCAGGAAGTCTTTGAGTGTGTCATACCAAGCACGAGGCGCTTGTTTGAGGCCATACAGTGCCTTGTTGAGTTCGTATACCATATCAGGACGTTTTAGATCTTCAAATCCAGGTGGTTGTGCAACATACACCTCTTCTTCAATCCTTCCATTGAGAAAGGCACTCTTCACATCCATTTGATACAGAAGTATGTTGTGATGATTTGCAGAGGCTAGCAGTATACGAATAGCTTCAAGTCTAGCCATAGGAGCAAATGTTTCATCGAAGTTAATCCCTTCAAGTTGAGTGTATCCTTGAGCAACGAGACGAACTTTGTTTCTGACTACTTGACCATGCTCATCTTGCTTGTTGCGATAGATCTATTTTGTGCCTATTATGTTGTGCTTGCGAGGGTCAGGATGCTTGACAAGTTCCCACACGTTGTTCAGCTCAAATTGTTGAAGCTCTTCTGGCATTGCTTGAATCCATTCCGGTTCCATAAAAGCTTCAGCCACTTTCTTGGGTTCAGATATTGATACAAATGCAAAGTGCCCACAGAAATTTGCTAGTTGTGTTGCTCTTGAACGAGTAAGTAGACCAGGAGCATTTATGATGTCAATTATCCTCTCAACTTGTACTTCATTTGCAACACGAGGATGAGCTAGACGAAGATTTTTCTCATGCTGCACATTGTCATCGTCAGGAGGATTGTCTTCGGACTGAGCATTGTCGTCAGGTTGATTTGGAGCAGAGATGATGAGTTCCTCGTCAGGTTGTGCTTCAGCGGGCATGATCTCACCGGTTCCTATTAGCTTGATAGATTCATTTGGTGAGGCCTCATCTAGCACATTTGGTAGGGTCTCTCTTTGTGAACCATTTGTCTCATCAAACCGCACATCCACAGTTTCAACAGTTTTATAGAGAAAGATGTTGAAGACTCTACAGGAGTGTGAGTCCTTTCCATATCCGAGCATGAAGCCTTCATGTGCTTTCGGTGCAAATTTTGACTTGTTATGAGGATCCTTGATCCAGCACTTAGCTCCAAATACTCTGAAGTAACTTACGTTAGGCTTCTTCCCAGTGAGGAGTTCATAGGACGTTTTCTTCAGAAGCTTGTGAAGACAAACACGGTCGATGATATGGCATGCAGTATCAATAGCTTCGGGCCAGAACCTTCTTGGTGTCTTGTATTCATCGAGCATCGTTCGAGCCATCTCAATTAGAGTTCTGTTCTTGCGCTCAATGATCCCATTTTGTTGAGGTGTATACGGGGCTGAGAATTCATGAGTGATTCCCATTGTATCCAAATAAAGATCGAGGCCAGTGTTCTTGAACTCAGTGCCATTGTCACTTCTGATATGCTTGATCTTGATGCCATAGTTGTTCATGGCACGGTTGGCGAAGCGTCTGAAGACATCTTGCACTTCAGTCTTGTAAAGTATTATGTGCACCCATGTGTATCTTGAATAATCATCAACAATGACGAAGCCATCGAGACAGGCTGTGCTAGAGAACATGGAGTAGTGAGTAGGGCCAAATAAGTCCATGTGAAGCAGCTCAAAGGGTTTGGATGTCGTCATGATTGTCTTCGAGGGATGCTTGGCTCAAGTCATCTTCCCAGCTTCAAAGGCACCACATAGATGTTCTTTCTTGAACTTGACTTCCTCGATGCCAACGACATGCTTCTTCTTTGCGAGAGTGTGCAAGTTCCTCATGCCGGCATGTCCTAGCCTCCGATGCCAGAGCCAGCACTCTGAAACTTTTGCTAGAAGACATACGGCCATCTGCGGTCCAGCTGAGAAATCTACCATATACAGATCACCTTTTCTGTATCCTTCAAATCCTAAAGACTTGTCATATTCCATTAGTACAAGGCAACGAAATTTACCAAAGATCACAATCATGTTTAAGTCACAAAGCATTGAGACAGACATTAAGTTGAAGCCAAGAGATTCAACAAGCATGACTTTATCCATGTGCTGATCTCTTGAGATTGCAACTCTACCTAGACCCAACACTTTGCTTTTACCAGTATCAGCAAATGTGATGTGACTCTTGTTAGATGGACGTAAGGTTCAGTCCATGAGAAGATTTCGATCTCCAGTCATATGATTTGTGCATCCGCTGTCCATAATCCATTCTGAGGACTTTGGTGTCACTCCCTACAGTGCAGTTAGGAGGATAGGCTTCACCACAAGCCATTATGAAGCATAAACATTTGACGTATATGTGGATTATGAAAGCTTAGCCCCAAGTTAGGACTGATAAGATGTTTAGCAAGTGATTCATGAGCAGTATGAGCAGTAAGTCATTTTGGGCATTTGATCTTGTGCCCAACAAGTGTTTTAGGTCCCCAGCAATAGCATCAGACGCCTTTGATTTTCGGCTGGAGACCTTTCCCTGTAAGAGAAAGTTAGTTCTTCTTAACCACCCACATCTTCAGGGGTGGCTTAGAAGCAATGAGTCTAAGAGCAGCATCTGAGAATTTTGGCTTTGTAGCCCTAGCAAATAATCTTGCAGGAGGAGAATAATACTCATAAGAATAGGCAGAAAAATTCTTTGTTTTATGAATATAGCGGTTTGTAGAAACATGCTCATATTCATGAGTCTGGGTATGGTTTCCCTACAAAACATTCACGTTAGGGTGACTCAGGTGAGTCCTTAGTCTGTATGAAGCCTTAGGACCATATGAAGCCTTTGGTCTGGGGTTTGTCTTCTTCCCAAGAGGTGTCATGATGACGTTTGCTGGAAGTTTCTCAAGACAACCTTTGGGTACCCAGATCTTCTTCATAGGTGGCCCGTTCCTGCAGTTAGTACCAATATACCTGGAAACACTTCACCATTTTGATTCTTAAACAGTTTATAGTTTGCATCAAAAGATTCATCAATGATAAGAGGATTAGCACTAGTGAAGCCAGATAGGGTAGATGGATCCACTGAAGGTTCCTTTGCAGCAACCCATGTTGTTTTGGGATACTGCTCAGGCTTCCAGTATGAACCATCAACATTCATTTTCCTGTCGAACCCAACACCCTCTTTTCTAGGGTTTCGGTTCAGTATCTGCTTTTTGAGGACATCACATAGATTCTGATGCCCTTTGAGACTTTTGTACATCCCTGTTTCAAGCAAAGTCTTCAACCTAGCATTTTCATCAGCAATAGTAGTGGTATCCTCAGCAAAGGGGTTAGTTACCACATCAGTAGTTGAAGATATTGCAAAAGTGGCAGCAGTAGAACATTCAGCAACAGATGTAGCGTTATCACGCTCAATGCATTTTAGACATGGTGGTTCAAACTCTTCGTGAGTGGAGCTGATCAATTGTGCGCGGAGTGACTCATTTTCTTTTTGAAGATCTTCATGAGCTGCTTTCAATTTCTCAAGTTCTCGCTTCCTTTGAATGTAATCGTGGGAAAGCTTTTCATGAGTTTTCGAGAGCGATTCATAAAGACCTTCAAGTTCCTTGTACTTAACATGAAGATTTTTTATGTCTTCAATTAAGGACTGAGAACGGGTCATTTCCGCGTCCAACAGATCATCACTTTTGTCTAACAGTTTTTGAATATGTTCCATGGCTTTCTGCTGTTCAGTGGCAATTTTAGCAAGTGTTTTGTAGCTAGGTTTTGATTCACAATCAGAGTCATCTTCACTAGATGTTTGAAAGTAAGAATCGTGTGATTTTACCTTGGCATCGCGTGCCATGAAGCAGTATGTGGGAGCAGAGTCGTCGTCCTCATCAACAATGTTGGTGACGGGGCCATTGTCTTCAGTGTTGAAGATGGACTTGGCCACGTAGGCAGTGGCTAGAGCCAGACTCGCAGCACCAGAATCAGACTCCTCCTTCGACTCCACCTCCGCCTCTTCAGAAGCAAACTCCTCCTCTGAATCCATCTCCTTGCCAACAAATGCGCGAGCCTTGTCAGATGAATTCTTCTTGTGTGATGAATACTTTGATGAAGACTTGGAAGAAGACTTTGAGTATTTCCTCCTTTTCTTGTCATCAGAATCATATTCCTTGCTCTTCTTCTTCTTCTTCTCATTTTCCCGCTGAGGACACTCAGAGATGTAGTGACCAGGTTTCTTGCACTTATGACATGTTCTTTTCTTTTAGTCATGAGTAGAAGCTTCATCATTTCTTGAGCTGGATCGTGAAGACTTTTTGAAGCCTTTCTTCCTAGTGAATTTCTGGAACTTCTTCACAAGCATGGCAAGCTCCTTTCCAATGTCTTCAGGATCATCAGAACTACAGTCAGATTCTTCTTCAAATGAAGAAACAGCCTTTGCCTTTAAGGCGTGAGATCTGCCATAGTTGGGACCATAGATGTCACGTTTCTCAGATAGCTGGAACTCATGTGTGTTGAGCCTCTCAAGTATGTCAGACGGATCGAGAGTCTTGAAGTAAGGGCGTTCTTGAATCATCAGGGCAAGGATATCAAATGAGCTGTCAAGTGATCTCAGGAGAGTCTTCACGATTTGATGCTTGGTGATCTCAGTGGTGCCAAGTGCTTGAAGCTTATTAGTGATGTTAGTGAGACGATCGAACATGTGCTGGACATTTTCATTGTCATGTCTTTTGAAGCGATTGAAGAGATTGCGAAGGACGCTGATCCTTTGATATCTCTGGATTGAGACTCCTTCGTTCACCTTTGAGAGCTAGTCCCAGACTTCCTTTGACGTGTCCAGAGCACTTACACGACCATACTGTCCTTTGGTCAGATGACCACAGATGATGTTCTTGGCCGTTGAATCCAGTTGAACAAGCCTCTTAACATCAGCAGGGGTGATACCTTCACCAGTCTTGGGAATGTCGTTCTTGACGACAAACCAGAGGTCCACGTCAATGGTTTCAAGGTGCATGCGCATCTTGTTCTTCCAGTAGGGATATTCGGTGCCATCGAAGACGGGGCACGCAGCGGAGACTTTAATTATCCCTGCAGTCGACATAGCTAAAACTCCAGGTGGTTAAACCGAATCACACAGAACAAGGGAGTACCTTGCTCTGATACCAATTGAAAGTGCAGTATATCAAATAGAGGGGGTGAATAGGCGATTTTTATGAAGTGCTTCAAAACATGGTAGTTTTGAAGACAAAAGATAAACTCAATCCTATTAGTATGCAGCGGAAAGTAGACTACACTAGACAAGCCATAGTCATGTATTCAATGAAGTGAAAGCACGAAGACTAATAGCAGCTAGGCAGTAGGGATCAAGATGGAAGAAGGAATGAAGCCAATCACAACAAGTAGATACTCAGTGAAGTCAATCAGATAAGGCAAGTAGGCAATGACTTCACAACATAGGACAGTAAGTAAAGGGAAGGAAAGGATAGAACCAGTAGCTCGGGGAGGACAGTGATTTGTTAGACCAGTTCCAGTTGCTGTGACCACTGTACGTCTGGTTAGGGAGGCTGAGATTTAACTCAGAAGACCGCGTCTTCACCTTATTCCCCTTGAGCTAAGGACACCTAGTCCTCGCCCAATCACTCTTGTAAGTCTTCAAGGTAGACTTCCAAACCTTCACAGACTTTGTTCACCGGCGATCCACAATGACTCTTGGATGCTCAGAACGCGACGCCTAACCGGCTGGAGGAAACACAGTCCTCAAGTGTAATAAGTCTTCAGGTCACACAGACAGAAAGACTTCAGTAATGCCAAACACTCTTTGGCTCTGGGTGTTTTAGCTTTATCCTCGCATGGATTTCTCTTTCAAAGGCTTCGGAGGTGGGTTGCTCTCAAACGACAAAAGCCGTATAATAACTCTGAGCAGCCACCAATTTATGGTGTAGGGGGTGGGCTCTTTATAGCCACTGGGCAACCCGACCTAATTTGTCTGAAGTGACCCTGGGTCACTAAGGAACTGACACGTGTTCCAACGGTCAGATTTCAAACACTCACACGGCAACTTTACTTGGGCTGATAACGAACGTGTCGGTCATCAACGTATGAACCCAAGGATAGGACAGATGGCGCACCCACCCTCCCTCCCACCCTCCTCCCCGTGACCTAGGCTTCCGGCGAACAACCATTCCCGCCGGTGTCTTCTTGATCTGCTCCGCTCATTGGATCCGGCGTCCTCTGATCTACACGTCCACATCCATCTCCTATGGGTTCCTCTCGTGGATCTACGTTGGATCTGGACTTTTCGGCGGGGCTGGACTTTGCATCTAGGGTTTTCAACGTTTGTGGACAAACGATCCATCCTTCGGACGACACACATCATTTTGTTATGGTGGTGTCTTTCAGCAGGCATATTTTTCGTCTTACTGAGGATTCCGTTGCGGCTGCCCTTGAATCAGCCCTTGGAGGTTCTGCTATTGATTTCATGGTCTCTCATATTAAGGATAAGGTATTTTCATTCTTTGTTTCTTGCAAGAAAGTTGGGCTTTATATCCTGCAGCTGCGTTCTTTTGCTTGCATGCAATTCAAATGCTTTTTTCACCTCTGGGGGCATGGAGGCCCGAACTGGCGACGTGAGTTTGAGATCTGGAAGAAAGAATGTGATGCAGAATGGATTCTTGTTAGTCCATCTAAAAAACGGGCTACTCTTGGACTTTTGGCCATGCATAAACCCCCAACCAGATCATCCTTACGTTCGGGTGTTTCCTCGGGGAAAAGGATTTCGTTTGCTACTTTCCAGCAATACCCAGCTTGCCGGGGTTACAGATATCCTGCTACTCAAGCGTGCATTGATACCGTTGCCGAGGCCGGTTATGAAATTAATCCTCGTGAACGTGTCATCATCTCCTCGCCGCCGGCGAGCAACCTCCAGTGGACGGTGGCCACGCCACCCATCTCTTTTGGAACTATCAACGTTCCGGCGAAACTTACGCCCGTCATTTCAGGATCGGATCAATCTGCACCACTTTCGGTTTTCCTTGCTCCACAAGTCACGGCTGTCACGGCTACTTCGCCGCAGAAAACACCCCCCTTGGCCCAGTCAGACCTTCCAATCCTGGGCGCTCCATCGGCCCGTCCTCCTGAGGCCCATGGAAACCGTACCACTCCGGTTGCTTCTTTCGCCTCGTCGGAGACTACCAATCTTATTTCTCCGAACAGTAATTGCCTATCTGTTACAGATGAGGATTTTATTAATGATATGGTGTTTCAAGTTTGGAAGTGCAAAAATTGTCTCTCTATGAAGCACGCAACGGTAACGTGTTCTAATCAAATCCGTTGTAGAAAATGCTTCCGTTTGGGCCACAGAGCGAAATCTTGTGCGGACTCTGCACCTTCCCCCGCTTACAAGTGGGTCCCCCGGGTCAATATTGCGGCTCAAATCCAGTCTAAGGATTCTTTATCGCCTGCCGCTTCGATTTCCTTCCCAGCCGGCCGCTCTGCGCCCTTGTCCAGTCCCATCGCGTCTGCCACCCCATCGCCTCCAACATTGCCATCCGAGCCGCCGCCCATTACTCCACCGCAACCTGCTTCAGCTCCGCCGCCCACTCCGCCGCCCACACCCCCGCCACCAAACACTCCCCAGCAACCACCACCAACCATGGCAAACTTCGAGCTCGACCCAATGGACTTCCTCCCACAGGGCTTTGACATCGTCGACGGCGGCCCCCTAAGGCTTCCACGGGCTTTCTTCTCGCCGGCGGTGGCTCCCGACAGGCAAAACGAGGCGTTCGCCATCGCCATTGTGGAGCCTGCACCTCTCCAGGCCGAGGTTCCTCTCTTCCGCAACCTGGTCAGTGACTTTGTAGTCAATCAGCTTGGACGCGCTGTTCTGGATACTCAACCTTGGATTCAAGGCGTAGGGCTATTCCGCTTCCGCAGCGCTGTTGCTAGACAAACCCTAGTGGATCATCCCCCGTTTGATCTTGGCAATGATCGGTTCGTCCGATTCATACCCCATGACGAGGGCATCAATTATCGGGCTGTTCATGGTTTCCGCCGAGGTTGGATTATGCTTGTTGGCATCCCGCTTGACTACAGAAGAACAGCCTATATTGCGGATGCGATTGGCTCTTTTGGCAGATTCCATTACTGGCATCAGGAGGATCCCGTTCTTGGACGCACCTTGGCGTATGTATCTTTTCCTGCTCCCTCCCTTGTGCCGCGCGATATTGTCTACAGAGAATATTCAGACTTTGGTGGAGCACGCGTCTCCTGGACAGTACCTGTCTACATCCTCTCTGCAGACTTTGCGGATGTTCTGCCCGCTGACGAAGATCCTATGCCTGCCAACGGTAATCCGCACCCCCTGCCTGGTCAAATGGTGGTTGATAATCTCAACTGGATGGTTCTGCCTGAATTTCCGGAACTGGGCTGGAATGATGTGCCTCCACCAGTTAATGAGCAACACCATGGTTTCCAGCAGCAGCCCGAGGACATTTTGGAACAGGTGGACGACAACCAGCACGATGAGGAGCAATCCCAGGAATCCATGGTTCTGCAGCTTTCTGAAGATTCCATCAACAATGATGATGTTGCCGTTGCTGTCAATCAACCACCGCTTCATGTTGGTATGGTCCTGACCCTCTACGGACCTGAATTACCACCTAGTTTGCAATGGCAGCGCAGCTTCGAGCGTTTGCTGCCGCTTCAGTGGGTCTCAGCGGTTCCAAGACCTCTTCACCAACAGGATTTCTTGCCTTTCGAGCTGCCTCTCAGTGTATGGGACTTCAACTGCACCTTGTCTGGGTTCGACATTGCTCTGCGGGCGGACTGCAACCCCGCATTATCTGGTCCTGCGAAGAAGCCAGTGGCCCGCGCGCTCTGCTTTGACGACATCTCCTGCCCGGTGACGGAAGCCTTCCAGTTTTCTGCCAAGATGCCAAGGAAGCGTGGCCGTAAGGCGGCTACACCCCTCGTGGTCTCTGAGGTCCGCCGCAGCGCCCGCCTCTCCGCTCTCAAGGGAGGCTTTCGCCAAGTCCCGGTGCCTGACGAATCGAGCCATCACTCTGCCCCGAAGAAGCGCAAGACGAAGGCGTCTGCGCATGGCCTGCCGCCTCCCCCTCTCTGCTCGATTGACGACCTCCAGCGCATTGGCACTCGTCTTCGGATTGCCCAGGAGAAAATGACCAAGGAGAAGCTTACGGCGGATCCGTCTGTCACCAGCAGCACGAGTTCTGATGATCATTAAACCTCTCACAAGTCTGGGTCTATGGCGTACCTCCCAAATCGCCATTTATCTTTGTTTTATTTGCTTTGTTCTGAACTTTATGGCTCGGTTATGTAATATGTCACTCTATGGATCACTGCGTGATTCATTCTGCTTCTGCTTTCTACATGTTCCCCATGAATCAAACCAACTGTAGAGCTTGGAAGGTCTTTTGCTGGAATGTTAGGGGTCTTAACTCGGAGGCACGTCAACTTGCTGTCAAGCAAAAGATTGATGAAAGCGGATGCTCAGTTATTTGCCTCCAGGAAACCAAGTGTATGCATATTGATCATCGTTTCCTCCGTAAATTCTGCCCCAGGCGTTTTGATAATTTTGTGTATGTTCCTTCAGTTGGGGCCTCTGGTGGTATTGTAGTCATATGGAATTCCGCTTTTTTCATTGGCAAGCTAATCGTGGCTAAACCTTATGGTATCGTCGTGGAATTCAGTTCGGCTCACACCTCTGAAGTCTGGACACTTGTCACAGTTTATGGACCATGTCAGGGCCCTGCCCGAGACGAGTTTGTTCAGTGGCTCTATAACCTTAATATTAATGTGGATGACAAATGGCTTCTTCTAGGTGACTTTAACTTCATGAGATATGTGGACAATCGTAATCTTCCAGGAGGCAACATTAACGATATGTTCTTGTTCAATGAAATCATCGGGCATCTTGGCCTCATTGAACTACCAATAAAAGGCAGACAATACACTTGGTCCAATATGCAAGCACACCCATTGCTCGAACAGCTTGATTGGTTTTTTACTTCAGTTGCATGGACGCAGGATCACCCCAATACACTGGTCTATCCCCTAGCCAGAACTGCCTCCGATCACGTGCCCTGTGTTGTCTCGATTGCCATGAGCATCCCTAAGGCCAAGGTATTCCGATTCGAGAACTACTGGATTGATCTCCCTGGCTTCTTTGAGTGTGTCTCATCGGTGTGGAACAGAAACTTCAGACAGACCAATATTGCATCACGAATATCGGCAAAGTTCAAAGCCCTACGCTATGCCCTTAAGCAATGGCATATTCGGCTGGCTACGGTGAAGGCACTTATCGAGGATTGTAACAAGGTTATTCTCTTCTTTGACCAACTTGAGGACTGTCGTCCTTTGAGTTGGCCTGAAACGAACTTCCGCCGCATTGTTAAAACACATCTTGCGGATATCTTGCACATGCAGTTCATATATTGGAAGCAGCGTTGCACGATCAGATCCATTAAAGTTGGTGAGGAGAACTCCAAATTCTTCCATGCCATGGCCACGGAGAGGTATCGCAAAAATACCATCTCTTCGCTTAGAAATGCTGAGGGTGAAGTCATTTCTGACCATCAACAACTGGCGACTATGTTTTGGTCTGATTTCAAGCATCGTATGGGCCAGGCTAAGGGGATTACGATGGATTTTGACCTTGCCACCCTTATTGCCAAGGTTGATGGCCTTGAGGAACTGTCTCGGCCTTTTTCTGAGCAAGAAGTGGAGGAAGTGATCAAACACATCCCCCCTGATCGTGCTCCGGGCCCTGATGGGTTTTCTGGTCTGTTCTTGAAGAAATGTTGGCCAATTCTCAAACAGGACTTCTTATCCCTTGTCCGAGACTTCTATGAGGGCAAGTGTGACCTTGAATGCTTGAACACTTCCCTCATCACCCTCATTCCGAAGAAGTTGAGCCCTGAGGTGGTGGGAGACTTTCGGCCTATCTCTCTGACCAATACCTGTTTGAAATTTCTGACGAAGTTGCTAGCTAACAGACTGCAACAGGTAATCCTCCGGTGCATCCATAAAAACCAATATGGTTTTCTACGTTGCAGATCAATCCAGGACTGCCTAGCTTGGTGTTTCGAATACATACACCAATGCAAAGCTTCCAAACGGCCCATTGTCCTTCTCAAGCTTGACTTCACGAAGGCGTTCGATACCCTGGAACATGCTACCATTCTTCAGATGTTGCATTATAAGGGTTTTGACAAGCGTTGGACTGGCTGGGTAAATTCTCTGTTATCGTCTGGCTCTTCTTCTGTGCTTCTTAATGGTGTACCTGGACAACATTTCCACTGCAGAACTGGAGTGCGTCAAGGGGACCCTTTATCCCCGCTTCTTTTTGTCATTGCAGTGGATCTTCTTCAATCGGTGGTAAATGATATGTGCTCTCGAAACATTCTACAAATGCCAATACCTACCAGCTCCAATGATTACCCAATTGTTCAGTACACTGATGATACTCTGATCATCCTTCCAGCCGCTGATGATCAGCTCCTTGCTCTGAAACAGATGCTTCATAAGTTTGCTCAAGCCACCGGGCTCCGTGTTAACTTTAGCAAGTCTTCATTGATTCCTTTAAACCTATCTGATGAAGAAGGCTCCCGCATTGCGTCACTTCTTGGCTGTGAGGTGGGTACTCTCCCCTTCACATACCTTGGTTTGCCTATGGGCACCTCGAGGCCAACCGTGGCAGAGTTAACACCGCTAGTGGATCGTCTGGAGAGGAGGCTGTCTGCCTCATCCTGTTTGCTCAACCAGGGCAGCCGCCTTCAACTACTACAATCGGTCCTAGCTTCCATGCCGATTTATTTCTTGTGCTCTCTGTCCCTCCCAAAAGGCATTATTAAACAGCTGGAACGGATCATGCGCCAATGTCTCTGGAGAGGAAATTCGGAGACGCCTCGTCAATCTCTCGCTGCCTGGGACCTTGTATGCCGGCCCAAGAAATGTGGTGGACTTGGTATCACCCATCTGGAAACTCAGAATGAGGCTTTACTCATGAAGCACCTATTCAATTTTTTTAACAAATTGGATATTCCTTGGGTTCAATTGATCTGGGACACTTATTACGTCTCCTCTCCACCTCAAGCAACTCGCAACTGTGGCTCCTTTTGGTGGAGGGACATCTTTCGGCTCTATGATCAATTCTGCTCCCTCGCCGTCCCACAGGTTTCCTCGGGTGACACAGTCTTGTTTTGGACGGATAAATGGCATATTGATAATAGGGTGATTTCCCTACAGACCAGATTTCCGCATCTGTTTTCATTTGTAATCAATGAGTTTATCACTGTCAAGGATTTCTTCCTGGAACCAAATGAAGCACAGAATTTCCATTTACCCCTGTCCATCGAAGCCTTTGAGGAACTACAGCTGCTGCAGTCTCTTTTGGTTCCTATACAACTTGATCCCTCAGCACATGACAGCTGGAAATGGCCCTCCAAATCTGGCACCTTCATCTCCAAGGTGTACTATGATTTCCGGTTTTCTCATATTGCGGTGGACCCCATATTTAAATGGATATGGAAATGCTCTTGCACGCTGAAGATCAAAGTTTTCGGATGGCTTCTTCTAATGGATCGACTCAACACCAGAGATATGATGCAGCGAAGACATTGGCATGTAGAAGATGCTAATTGTTCTATATGTCTTTTGCCACATCTTGAAGACCGGGCACACCTCTTCTTCGTCTGCAATTTCAGTCAGCGAGTTTGGAACTTTCTTGGTATTTCTTGGACATCTGCAGGACACTCCTCCACGTATTCCATGGCTCTAGCAGCACGTCAAGACTTCGGACAACCTTTCTTCACTGAGGTAGTCTTCACTGCTGCTTGGAATATCTGGACCCAGAGAAATGGCAAAGTTTTCAGGAATGAACAACCTAGCTTCAGATCCTGGAGAAGAAACTTTGTGTATGATATCTCCTTACTTGCACATAGAATTAAATGTAAATATAGAGATAGACTCCTCTCCTGGATAGCCTCTCTCCAGTAGACTAGCTGTAAGTCCCTTCCCCCTTTTTTTCTCTGTATTTACTTAGGACCTTTGTACTCTTTTCCCTCTCTGGGATTTTAAGATAATAAAACACTGTGAGGCTGTTGCCTTGCAGTACATAGTCAAAAAAAAAACTTTACTTGGGCTACAAGTAAAGCTGACTCATCCAACTCTGGATAAGATTTGCTCTCATTGTCTTCGCTCGAAGACATAGGATTTGGTTCAGCATCACTTCAGTCACTCTGACTTAGATCACTTGGACCCCACTTAACAGTACGGTGGTTCCTATGACTCAACAAAGAAGAAAAGGAAACAACGAAACATCTAAGTGTTCGCTCTCCATAGTCTTCACACAATGTCTTCTCTTGTCATAGTCTTCAATAGGATTATCTTCATATACCACCACTGATGTCAATGTCTTCATACATTTTTAGGGGTCGTCTCCGGTAGGTAAACCGAATCAATGAGGGACTACTACCTGTGTTATCCTGCAATTCTCACAAACACATTGGTCCCTCAACCAGGTTTGTCGTCAATACTCCAAAACCAACTAGGGGTGGCACTAGATGCACTTACACACACGGTAAAGATTATGAGTAGGGGTATGCACCATGTGGTGGTTCCCAACAAGTTTACCACCATCACTTTTTATCATCATGCAATAGGAAATAAAAGGTTACCGAGGAACAAAAGGGGTTTTGATGGTCAAAGGGATGCTTGCCTTGGTTGGCTTGGTCTTCAAAGCCTTCAAGTCCTTCTCCTTCTTCTTCTTCAGCAACTTCGTCAAACACTGTATCTAATCGTCGCAATAAATAACGGAAAAATAAGACAATAATAAAAACAGAAAAATCAAAGTGCTCAAAAAAATGTCAACTTATTTTTACAAAATACTAGAGGGAAAACTAAGATGGAAAAAATTCTTAGTTTGGGATTTGGAGTGACAGAATGGGGTAGATGGATTTTTGAACAGAGGTTTTAATGTTCAAATTTAAATATAAATTTGAACACCACACAAAAGGTTCATGAATAAAGGTGAAAGTTATATCATTAAATAGGCTGGAATATTACAAGATTTTAGGAACTGGAATTATTTCATTTGGATAAATATTTTATCCAGAGGAATTTTTATAAAACAGACAGAAAAAGAAAAAGAAAAGTGGCACTGTGCCACTGGGCCAGAAAGGCCACAGTGCAGCAAGCCCAGAGGGAAAACAGCCCGCGCGAGGCTGCCACGTCGAAGGCGTAAAGGCGAAGTACGCCTTCGACCGACGACGAACCAGTGCGCGCGCGTGTGTTTTTAAACCTAATGTGGGGGTCCCACCCGTCAGGGCGTGAGGCTGACGCACAGGCCCACGGCCGTCGTTGTCTACCTCCGTCCAGAGGCGGCGGCGAGCTCTCCGGCGGTGATATAGGGCACGGGAGGATGCGTGAGTGGTACCGTCATGCTCAGGGAGGAGCCGCCGTTCGGATGGAGGTGGAGTTGGTCGCCGGGGTGGCCTGGTTCGCCGGCGACGAGGAGGCACGGCAAAGTTGCTTCGGGTGGTGGTGGTTCCGACCGTTTCCGGCAGCTAAAGAGAGGGGGAACTGGGGGAAAATGGTCAGTGGGATCTTGCGGTTCTAGATCGAGTGAGAGCGGCAGCGTAGAGGGCTTATACCTCTAGATCGACGGTGACCCGAGGCGGCGGAGCTCGAGCTCGGTCTTGAGCTCGGGCTCGTCTGGAGAGGAGTGAGTGGTGTAGGGGGAGGATTGGGTGTGTGAGAGAGCGAGTGGTGAAGAGAGGGAGGCGCGGGGGTGTCCTTTTATAGGCGAACGGCGGGGTGCCGTGGACCCGTGCGCTGGCGAGCTTCTGCTCGTTGCCACAAGGCTCGGGAGGAGTTGGCGCCACGTCTGGGGTGTTTCTGGATGCGGTCCAGAGCCAGGGGAGAGAAGAGAGAGAGCAAGGGGAGGCCAGGTCATCGCGCGTGTGAGGAATCTCATTGGAGCTCTTGGGTGGCTGTCGCACGTGCGAGCTGGGGCGAGAGGAGGGAGAAGGAGGAGGGGGCCGACCGGCTGCCGTGTCGTGGACGTCGAGGCGGCCTCGGGAGACACCATCCCGATGCCCTAGGTGGTCGGGCGCCTCGGGCAGGACGCGGATGTAGTGCGGGAGCGCACTGTAGCGCGCTTCAGAGCGCCCATATGGCCGGTATGGCCGTGTCCCACGCGCTCTGGACGCGGCCACCATGTCCATTGGCTCTAGGGGGGAGTAAACAATGTGGAAGGGACGTTGAATGCCATGGAGAGCTTCTAGAAGGAGAGAATGCTGAGAGGGAAGAGTGAAAATGGCTGTCCAGAATGTAAAATGGGGCTTTACCCCCTCTCAATCATTGAGCTGAGGCCAGTGAAGACTTACTGGATGTGCAAGGGGACTTGGGGAAGCTGTGGTAACAAGCCTAGCTCAAGGAGAACAAGGAACGAGGTGAAAGTGATAATTTTGGAAAATCACCAGAAGGATTGATGTGGTTTTGGGCAATCAAATGATTTCCAATAGACGTGAGACTAAACAGGATCAAATGGTATATAGAAATAGGGTGTTACACAAAGTTTGGGCTCATTTGAAGAAACTTGCCAATGTAACTTTAGTAAACCCTAGAAATCAACAGAAATGGATTTTCCAAGTTTAAGTTAAGCAAATCATCCGTCCTTGATGCACCACTTGGTGTAGTGTCATCATTTTGTGTTGTGATCATGCCCACAAAGTTTGAGGTCACAAGTAAAAAGTTGGTAGTGTAAAGTTGTTCAAATTTGAATCTGAACAGAAATGGTTTTGGGGTACTCTAATCAAGTTACCCCTCTCCAAAGCTTGTGCCATTTGGTCTAGATGCATTATTAGACCATTCTAGCATGTGTACCAAGTTTGAGAGCATTTGGACAAGTTTGGCAATGTAAAGTTGCTCAAACTTCAAAAATGGATAGAATGGTTTTGAGTGGTTTTGATGAGGTTTTATTGCTTCCCAAGGCATGAGGCTTGGCAAGATCATCAAATATGTCATATATGACATGATACAATTTCCCTGGAATTTTTAGAGAATATTTCCTTTGTAGATATTTTAAAAGCTTGAAATATCCAGAAAGGGTTTCTCAGGATTTTTCCAATATTTTGGACATGACCAAGTGTTGAAACTCTTATATATGGACAATATATGCCCTAAGAGTCTCCCTGAATTTTTGGCAAATATTTTTGAAATAGTTAAATAATTTTTCCCTATTAAAGACCATTTCTGGCCTTAAGAAAAAGCTTTCAAATAAAATAGGAAAATAACTTTTAAAATTATATTTTTGTGGTTTATGGGAGTCCTATATCTACTAGGTTTCAAATATACTCTTTGAAATATTTTTCTCACCCTAAATCAAGCACTTGTAGTGCAAACCTCAATTCAGGGGTTGGAAAACTAATTTTTTTTAAATACTTTTTGGCCAAATTATTTTTGTATAAAAATACTATACTATTATATACACTTGGTATGATCATTGGGCAGAAGTTTGGGGTAAGGAGACGAAATATATAAGAGGGAGTAGTTGACTTTAAAGAGCACTTGAAAATCACACAGAGAAAAACTTAATTCCCAATAAAAGCCAAATGATGCCAAAAAAAATTGTTGGTCCAAAACTTCATGCTTTATTGATAAAAATGACATGTTAGAAAATGCAGGGTGTGACAGACCTATCCCCCTTACAATAATCTCGTCCCCGAGATTCCTAAACTAGGCCTTAGAAGAGATCGAGATACTCAGATCTAAGATAATCTTCACGTTCCCAGGTTGCTTCTGCTTCCGTGTGGTTGCTCCACTGGACCTTGAAGTACTTGATGGTGCGGCTTCGCGTCCGTGGCTCTGCTTCATCCAGAATGCAAATGGGCCTCTCACGGTAGGTCAAATCAGGCTGAAGATCAATGGCTTGGTGATCGACATCCTTGTAGAGATCAGGCTTGTCCGGAACTTGGAGACACTTACGGAGTTGTGACACGTGGAATACGTTATGCACATCGGATAGCTCAGGTGGTAGTTCCAACTGGTAAGCCACTTCTCCTCGTCGTGCAATGATCTCAAAGGGACCAATGAACCTTGGTGCGAGCTTCCCTTTAACGTGGAAATGCTTGGTTCTCTTCAGAGGAGTTACTCGCAGGTACACATGATCTCCAACACGGAAACTCATATCTCGGCGACAAGTGTCAGCATAGCTCTTTGTCTTGATTTGGCGGCCTTCAAATGTTCTCTGACTAGTTGGACTTGCTCTTCTACTTCGCGGAGAATGTCTGGTCAAAAGACTAGCCCTTCTCCAGTCTCTGACCAGTTGAGGGGTGTGCGACACTTGCGTCCGTACAACACCTCAAATGATGCCATCTGAAGGCTCGACTGATAACTGTTGTTATAGGAGAATGCGGCAAAAGGGAAGGAATCTTCCCACTTGGCTCCATATGCCAAGACACAGGCTCGGAGCATGTCTTAGAGAATTTGATTTACTCGCTCTGTCTGACCTCCGGTCTGCGGGTGGAAATCCGTGCTGAAAGACAACTTGGTTCCCAAGGCTTCTTGGAACTTTTTCCAGAACCTTGAGGTAATTTGGGTTCCTCGATCTGACACAATCTCCTTAGGAACACCATGAAGGCTTACGATTCTGTCGATGTAGAGAGTTGCCAGCTGGTTGCCATCATAGGTAGTCTTGATAGGAATGAAATGTGCTACCTTGGTCAAATGGTCGACTATGACCCAGATGGAGTCATGTCCTTTATTCGACCTTGGTAATCCAGTGATGAAGTCCATTTCGACTTTATCCCACTTCCACTCAGGAACCTTGAGTGGTTGGAGCAATCCAGCGGGTCGCTGATATTCATCCTTGACCCTTTGGCACACATCACACTTTGCAATATAGGTTGCAATCTCTCTTTTCATCACGTGCCACCAGAATCTTTCCTTCAAGTCTTGATACATCTTGGTCCCTCCGGGGTGGATGGAATACGGAGTGTCATGGGTTTCTTGCAAGATCAAATTCTTCGGCTCCATCTTGTTCGGGACGCAGATGCGGCCTTTGTACCAAACAATTCCGTGCTCGTCCTCGGAGAATCCTAGGTCCTTGCCTAGCTTCATCTTCTTCTTGATGCCTTTAATGCTTGCGTGCCCACCTTGTGCTTTCTTGACTTCGTCCATCAGGGTTGGTTTGACTTCCAGATGGTCTAGAAATCCAAGGGTGACCAATTCCAAACTGAATTGTTCCAGCTCTTCAAACAGGGCTGGCTGCCTGCTTTGAATTATGGCATTGAGGGAGCAAGCCTTTCTGCTTAAGGCATCGGCTACCACGTTAGCCTTCCCGAGGTGATATTGAACACTGAGGTCATAATCCTTTATTAGTTCCAACCATCTTCGTTGCCTCATGTTCAATTCCTTCTGGGTGAAAATATACTTTAGACTTTTGTGGTCTGTGTATATCTCACACCGTTTCCCTAGGAGGTAATGTCGCCATGTCTTCAAGGCATGAACTACTGCTGCTAACTCAAGATCGTGAGTAGCGTAGTTTTCTTCATGAGGTCGTAGCTGCCTTGAGAGGTAGGCTATGACTCGTCCTTCTTGCATCAGAACGCATCCCAATCCGGTTCGAGAGGCATCACAATATATCACGAACTCTTTGTGAATATCAGGTGTTGCCAGAACTGGGGCGGTGGTCAATCTCTTCTTGAGCTCTTGGAAGCTTTCTTCGCATTTTGGCGTCCATTCGAACTTCTTGTCCTTCTTCAGGAGCTGAGTAATTGGCCGGGCAATGCTAGAGAATCCTTCCACGAATTTGCAGTAATAGCCCGCAAGTCCTAGGAAGCTTCTGACTTCTTGATGGTCGTTGGGGATTGCCATTGGGTCACAGCTTCGATCTTCTCGGGGTCAACCAGCAATCCTTCCTCGGTCAAGACATGACCTAAGAACCCAACTTTATGCAGCCAAAACTCACATTTGCTAAATTTGGTGTATAGTTGGTGCTCTCGAAGCTTGTCTAGGACAATCCTCAAATGTTGCTCGTGCTCTTCCTCCGTCTTTGAGAAGACAAGAATATCATCAATGAAGATGACAACAAACTTGTCCAAATATTCCATGAAGGATTTATTCATGAGATACATGAAGTAAGCTGGGGCATTGGTTAATCCAAAGGACATGACCGTGCACTCATACAAGCCATATCTTGTTACAAATGTCGTCTTCGGAATATCTTGGGGTCTGATCTTCAGCTGGTAGTACCCTGATCTGAGGTCGATCTTGGAGAACACCTTGGCTCCGCTGAGTTGATCAAACAGATCTTCAATCTTGGGAGGTGGATGCTTGTTCTTGATTGTAACCTCATTGAGGGAACGGCAGTCAATGCATAAGCGGATGGTACCGTCCCTTTTTGCCACAAACAGAATAGGTGATCCCCAAGGGGAGGCACTTGGGCGGACAAATCCCTTCCTCAGCTGCTCTTCCAGTTGCTTCTTCAACTCGGCTAATTCTTCCGTCCCATTCTATAAGGCTTCTTATAGATGGGTCCTGCCCTGGGCATGAGCTCGATGATGAACTCAATGTCACGGTCAGGGGGCATTCCCGGTAGCTCATCCGGAAAGACATCAGGGTACTCGCATACTATCGGCACTTGCTCCAGTCCAACTTCAGACAGACAGTTGACTTGAGTGGTTTGAGCAGAAGAGGAGTTGGAGGCAAACTTAACTTCGACTCCTTGGTCATTGGTCACAGTGACAGTCCAATTGGCACAGTCTAATAAGCCTTGGTGCTTGCTGAGCCAATTCATGCCTTTCTATCAACAATTTAGCCATGCACCATCTTCATCTTCATCGCCCTTCATGCTGGATGACAAGCTTCTCTACAACTTCCTAAGGATTCCTTCTATGACATTGTTTTGAATGACCACCACCCTGCCCATCGTCCAGTACTGGAACTGACTGGAAATGCACCATTGCAACAGATTAAATAAATAAAATGAAAATTCAGCACGAGGAGATGGAAGCCAAATGTAACACTTAAATATTCTGGGATCGATCATTTATAGAAGGAAGGCTTACATCAGTTCAGTGTACTGTAAGTGACCAAGAAAAATCCTTGTCGTTCCTTATTCCTAGGAGATGCTCGATTTGGTTGTAACAAGAATGTATAACTTTGTACTAGGCATGCCACTCCGTTAGGCACTCCTAATTTTTTTCTGTCAATCTTTTTCTCTTCTTTTGCCAGATGTCGCAAGCCAAACATACATTAGGACCATATATCTAATATATAGACATTCTCACATTCATGTCATAATTAACATGGTTCCCTCTTAGTACAAAAAGAGAAGTCTCATCCTAAGATCAAAGATTAGTCACATTAAGGCATGTAGATTATAGTATACACAAAAATTGTAAATTGTATGCTCTGATTGGGTAACTGCAACTTTAAGATAGCCACACACACACACACACACACACACACACACACACACACACACACACACAGAGAGTTATTTTTTGTCCAGCCAGCTAAATAAAGAAGAGTAACTTCAACTAACCTCACAAAAAGAAAACTTGAAATAAGATAATGGAAATTGATTATGTCATATAGCTTACATTCAGGTGTGCATTTCGTTCCACAAAGTTGCTGCAGACCAACAAAAATCCCTTTGCCAGTTCCTCAAGGCAAGTCTGAAGTAACCCACATTCTAAAGTGCTTCCTGTATTATAAGCACCTTTCAAAAAAGGTTAAACCAGAAATGCAAAAGGGAGGTGGAACTCCAGGCAGCTCTTTTTTTTGGAAACATCCATGTGCAATAAAGATTGGTGAAATCATGGTATTTAAGCATTTTATACTCCTAGTCGTTAACTCGTGCATTCGCACGGGCTACTGTTTATCTTGTGTGGCATTGTAGGTTTTCATCTCTTAACTTTCTACCTAGAAATCTTTACCAGTAATCTATATTTTTTGTGATGTCAACATCAAACTCGCTACCTGTAGTACAGTACTCGAGCAATAAAAATAAATAGTTCACATTTTTTGACATGACGACTTTATTTTTTAGAACTATATATATCAGGAAATAACTAATCTTTTTTTGCGGAGAAGGAAATAACTAATCTAGTTTTCTTGTAAATCTTAAACTATGGCCTGCTATCTTACTACTATTAACATTGTAATTGTTCTCACTGTTCACATTACATTAAAATTCTATCTGATTTAGATAAAAATAGGCCAACCATCCCCCACAAAAAAGGAACCATGTTTTAATATATAATGAAGGTAATCATAATGTTTTGTCTGCCGCTTGAGCAGACAGTTCTTTCTTTGTTAGGAAAAAAACTGATCCAGAGTCTAAAATAGATGCCCTACAGTATAAGAAATAAGGTTGGGGTTTGAAACATATTGGGTTCTATACAGATCAGTCCAAAGGGACTGACTTGAGTCATCCTCATATCCGGACAAACTATTCTCGAATGGAGTATATTGAAGCATGTACATTAGTAGATTGATGAAGTATGGCTTGAAAAAGCATTAATACTACTATGTAGTGAACGCTCCACAAAAGTTTCAAGCACACCATACCTTGCATTGCATTGATGCGTTGGCAAGAACTAGAGCATTACTCTAGTTCTCTACAAGAGCACGTCTTTGACAGCAAGCTAGAGGCCAACACCTGTAACTACACTGGATTAATCATACTCAACCCTTCCTTTAAACTAGCTGCTGGTGTTTCCTCCCGACCCACGGGCATCGCCCTAGATCGTACTCACCTGCGGTACAACGTACACCCTTTCCCCTCTAGGTGAATTGCTTCCAGCACACAACACGCCACTAGTGATCAGATATTCTGATACTACCAGTTTAAGTCCCCCGCCTCTCCGCTTAACAACACACCACACAGATCATTACCTGAAAGATATAGCCATAATGATGGTTATGTTTTATAGGGAACTAGAAAGACGCCAAGCTGCATAAAAAAATAAGTATACATTGAAATTAATTAATAAGAAGGGAAACCGGTGTGAGTTGTACATATAATGAACATTGTTGTATATAATGAGATGCATAGACATAAACGATGCATAAGCACAGTGTTTCGCATTGTCACCGTTTCATTCAGAGTCATACATGGTGACAGTACTACGAGAGAGGGATATAGGTACACAAGTAAGCGCTCCGTGTTTTTAGAGGAAAAGGGCTCGAAGCCCCGGCTCCATTGCATTGATCAATGAAACCCGACCAAGTTCAGAATTACAAACTCTCCAAGTCTCGACTAGGCAGTAGCTACAAAGGTAACCCTCTCCAAATTACCCCCTAAAGCAGAATCTAAAACACGAGAAATAAAGAACCACAGGGACGCACCCATGTGTTCGACAATTTTGCTCAGTGTTATATGGTCTCAAAGGGAGGAAGCAAAAGGGAGGGGACAAACTGTCATGTTAGGCATCCTCCGACTTACGAAGTACAGTGACATTGATGCCAGTGCAAGCCGGCACCGGCGGCGGTGGATCAGGATGAGTAATCAAGTAACGTCGATTGTCGTCAGAATGGCCGGCGAAGAATCCGCTCTGCCCTGCCACAGAAAGAACCAAATAGAGTAAGAGTAGAGCGGGTCAGAGGAGGAGAGTCTCGCCGAACCATTAGCAGCGTCGGAGTAGAGATTACTGGGGTGGATTAGCATCACCAAGGCCGAGCTTGGAGTGGCGCGTGCGAAGACGTGGTGTGGGGCAGTAGGGCGACAAACTGGAGGAGGCGCGGGCGTTGGCGACCTGTAGTACCTAGGGTTGTTGTGGCCCGCATGTAGGGGCGAGGAGGAAGTCGCCATGGTAGGGGATCGGGGGAGGGCGGTGAGGAGTAGCCGTTCCTGTGAGCGGCGTCGCACCAAGCGCCGGAGCTAGCCAGGATCAGAGGTGGCGGCGGCGGTGTTGTGGTCACAGAGAGAAGAGATTTGCTTCGCTGCGTGCTACTTGGATGGAGGAGGCAAAGATAATGTGAAGATTTTTTTCTGTGAATAAGGTGAAGCTGGGTACGGGGAGGTTAGCAAATCATGGGAGGTTTTTTTTTTGAGGGAACAAATCATCGGAGGTGGGAGGTGGGAGGTTGACCCAACAACATATATGTATGTTTCGTTGCTAGCCATGCGTTGTCATAAGGGGGATTTTGTTGTAGTGTAATTAAGCAAAGATGGAGGCGAGGAGGCGTGGTCAGCCAGGCGTTCATCAGGCGGTGAAGTACTATTCGATTTGACAGCAGGCGACGCAGTTCCCGATACGGCTTTAATGCAGACAAGGGAGTGGGTAGCGGTTCTTGAAATGTTGAACGACCAATGATGCATCCTCCTTCAATTAGCATCGTGTGAATGCATGAGGGAAGTAATGGGGGGACCGGGAAATGAGGCAGCACGATGTGAATGCAACGCAGTTTGCACACATATAAAGGCGCCCCTCCATTCCAATGCATCTACCACATCATACGCACCTTAGCATTTGCCTAAGCACCTGCACTAATAGGAGCAACAGTGCCCACTCCAGACCCATGACGGCGATGCGCGCGAGCAGCCAGCGTTGTGCCAGATGGTCCACGACGCCGGCCTGCAGCATGGCACCGTGGATAATCTCCATACAGTGTTGGTGACCGGCTGGTGGATGGCCGCCGTCGATGCCAGCTAGGACTCTCAGTTGGACCAGATGATCGTTCGCACCACCAACAGGTTCACCGGCGTCAAGAAGCTCGCGGACGACATCGCCGTACTCCTCTAGCCCGCACTCCCGGGCTCCTCATTGCCTGCCACCCTAATCGGCATCCATGGTCGGAACCTCTTTCAAGCACTGGTGGCCCTGCGACTGCTCGCCGACGCCACGAAGAATGTCCACCTGGAGGTCACGCTCGCCGCGAGGCGCCTCGCCCGGCAAGAAACCGTCGACCTACACATCCATGTGTATGAGCGAATCGTGTACATATGTATCTAGAAGGCCAGTGAGGAGGCTACGATGTTGGCCTTCCTCAGCCAGCTGGAAGCCTTGGATGCCTTTGCTGAGAAGCACCTTGCCACCACCACAAAATATGCCGCTCCTTAGCCGCCGGTCGGTGGCCCGGACGGCGCACTGAGTTGAGGAGGAGGAGGTCGTACGTTGATGGATGCATCGTTCTTCTTGCCTCCTGTAACCACCACTACGATCGCATCATCATGGACTTAATTCTTATTTTGCTATTGCATTCTCGTTCCAGTAAATACAGACATGTGCGATCCCTTTAATTTTCTCAATACAGACATGTCCGTTCCAATCTTATTTTGATTGGCTTTACTGAAGGTCTACCCCGCCGTTAGGCACCGCAGCACGCTATGCTCACCGTTAGGCGCCGCGGCGCGCTCTACTCGCGTCCCTCCTTGCATGCTCTACCAACGGTTGGGCGTGCGCACGATCACGTCGGGGGCCCCGCATGCATGCGGTTGCGCCGCGCGCGTTGCCACGCGATGCAGTTATGTGTGGCACGATGGAGTTACACGCTGCAAATTAGAACTGCCATCAAGGGCCTGCCAATATTCCTGGTCGTCCGGCTTCCCCTTTAATTCCCGTGGCCATTATAACCTTAGTCTCTTCAACCTTTCGATTGCACCCCACAACACAACAAGAACGCCCACGACAACACATAGAGAGGGGATGTCCAGCGGCGCTCCAATGGAGTTCGGTGAGCATAGAGTGGAGACCCACGCGAGGGAGATGGATCTCACAGTGGTGTACACCATTGACCCGGCCATGGTGGACGACTACATCAACATTGTTGAGCAGTTGCTTGCTGGAGACAAGTACAAGGTGGTTGGCATCGACCTCCAGTACACCGCCGGTCATCCCAGCATAGATCATAAGGTTGTCGTCGCCCAGTTGTGCGTGCGCCATCATGTCCTCATCTACCACTACTGCATGGCCACAGAGCCTTGTGACCGTTTCAACAGGTTTGTCAACATCACCGGCTACAACTTTGCCATGGTGGAAACCACTGACGATGTAAAAGCGCTTAGGGTTACGGGCTTGGCCTGCCAGAACCTTGTCGAAATCCGTGAGCACTACAGGGTCTGGGGCAGCATGAAGAAGGACTCCCTAGCTGAACTCGCATCGGCCATCATCGACCCCTACTACGAAAAGATGAAGCAGGATGCCAAGAGAAGAAGTCCCGTATCCTGGCACAGGGCCTGGATGCGGCAACTGGATAAAGCTCACCTCAGGTTCGCGGCCAAGACCGTGTACACATGCTACGAGATGCACAGGCAGATCGTTGACATGAGGAAGTGCCTTGTTACCCAAATCGACGAGCCCATATCAAGCCACAAGTAGAGCAAGCGTCCCAAGAAGTAGATGATGATCAGATGATCGTTTATGCTAGTTGATCACGCATGTAATATATAGTTTACTTTATTGGTGTGTGGAAATGTCATGTGTGTAGTAGCCACCTATGTAATTATGCATGTAATAGTTTACTTTGGTGTGTGCAAATACCATGGTTGTACAGTAGCCACCTATGTAAGTGGATGTTTAATTTAGTTATGCAACCATGTCCTTATAAGTGTGTATATATATACAATGTTGCTCTGTATGCATGCAATCCCATCGCACAACACACACGTCTTATTAGCAGCAACTGTCTGTGTTATTATCGGTCTTAGCACACATTTTTGATTATAGACATGTTTGCCGCGTATCATACACATCATCTTATATTGAACTGTTTCTGTTCTCTTGTCTCAACACAAACAGTTCATCCGAGTGAACCACATGCCGTATATCGCACACACCTTGATCTGCCTGACCATTTTTTTTGTGTTGCCTAATCACAAACAGTTCATCCGACTGAACCGTATGCTCTTCATCACACATGCCTTCATCTGGCGGCCCATTTGTTTTGTTCCTCCTCATCGCAAACAGTCAATTGAATTGAACCGTATGCCCATCATCGCACACGCAACCAAAATCTGAACCGTGTTTGATGCATCCTCCACCGCAAACATTTTGCACCTTTTTGACGGTTTTTTAACACCCCTGCTTGCGATTATGGCATCGCACGCAGTTTCGTCGAAGGTTCTTCGATCGTAGTGTCACGTTAGCAGCAACCTGAAGTGGTTGTGGTGAAGTAATCCTGCAGGGCTTTGCCTAAGTACTGCGACGATTTAGAGCGAAGGAGTAAACTAGAGATGGAGGGGTGCTGACACACGGCATGGAATAAGCGTTGTATTGTGTGGCACCCCTCCTCACATATATATAGGTGTGGTAGGGGGGAGGCAGTCCCTAAGGCGCCCCAAGTGGTTTGGCGGCAGCCCTAGGGCTCCTCCCTTAGGTGCCCCCCGGCCAAATACAAGCACAAGGGAGAAGGAAAGGGGGGAGGAGCCCCCTTCTTTCCTTCCACCCATCTCCGGAATATGGTAAGAGGAGGTGGGGCCTCCCCCTTCCGTCTAATTGGGTGTGGTTTCCTTAGGGGGGCGCACCAGCCCATGTGGGCTCGTGTGCTACCCTCTACTTGGCCTACTAAGGCCCAATACTCTCCCGGTGCCTCCGGAACCCCTTCCAGTATTTCGATAACTTTCTAGTGCATTACGAAACCACTCCGGAGACCAAATAGCATTGTCCTATATATCAATCTTTACCTCTAGACCATTCTGAGCTCCTTCTCATATCTGTGATCACATCCGGGACTCTGAACAACATTCGGTCACCAAACCACATAACTCATATAATACCAAATCGACATCGAACATTAAGTGTGCGGGCCCTATGGGTTTGAGAACTATGTAGATATTACCGAGACACCTCTCCGGTTAATAACCAATAGCGGAACCTAGATGCCCATGTTGGCTCCTACATATTATATGAAACACTACTAGGAAAAGGGCTATAGATGATATGGTTACTAATGGCGCACCAGACATGTGGTGCGCCGTTACTATATAGTAAGGGCGCACCATGTGTTGGTGCGCCATTAGTGTCCAAATACTAATGGCGCACCACATCCACGGTGCGCTATTAGTAACAAAAAAAAATTCATTTTTTTTCAAAACTAGTAATGGCGCACCACATCCACGGTGCGCCACTAGTAATTTGTTTTCAATTTTTTTTTAAAAAATTCCAAAACTAGTAATGGCGGACCAGTGGATAGTAAAACTAGTAATGGCGCACCACATCCACGATGCGCCATTAGTATTTTTTTTTCAATTTTTGATTCAATTTTTTTTTCAAAACTAGTAATGGCGCGTCGTGTGTGTGGTGCGCCATTACTAGTTGAACTAGTAATGGCGCACCACTCCCACGGTGCGCCATTACTAACTTGGCCCAAAAATTCCACCGAATGCACCCCCCCCCCCACATGGACCGCCTTTGCAGTTTAAAAAAATAAAAGAAAATGATGGAAATGTCAAAAAAATAAAAGAAAAGAAGTTTCCCTTGTGATATGTGGTCTACTTGTTGGGAAAATTTACAAATATGAATTTCCACTTTATTTGCAAAATATCTCTGGATTTGTAAAAATTGGCATAACTTTTGGATACGAACTCGGATTAAAAAGTTTTTATATGAAAAATCATCTACTCGAAAAGTTACATCTGAATTTAAATGGGGGAACCCCGTTAAACATTTACAAAATCCCGAAAAACCTAACAGAAAAAAAGTTATGGGGCTTTTATGATCTAGAGGCAAAAAAATTCAAAAAAATCAAACTTACTAGGTGCGCCACTAGTAACACAAAAAAATTGGTTTCGAAACAAAAATTTGATTTTTTGTCAAAACATGATAATACGTAATATGACCGGGAAGTTTGAAATATTTTTTCATCATTTCATCATACTCATGAACATGAACAAAGTCCTAGACATCAAGAAGGTTTAATAGGATTGATATGATAGATATATCAACAACTGCGTGTGAAGTGAGCTGGTGCTGGGGTTGGATAGAACGGCGAAGTTAAGCGTGCTCGGGCTGGAGTATTGTGAGGATGGGTGACCTTCCGGGAAGTTTGACCAGAGAGTGCGATTTGACTTGAGATTAAGCATATTGACCAGAGATTAAGCCATAGTGACCTGAGATTAAGAAAAAAAATGAAAAAAAAATGAAAAAAAAAATGAAAAAAAATTTAACAAAATTTGAAAAAAAAATGTTACTAATGGTGCACTTCCATGCAGTGCGCCATTAGTATACCAGATACTAATGGCGCACCGAGGGCTATACTAATGGCGCACCTATGGTGCACCATTAGTATACCATTGTCCGTCGGTATGTTAGTTGCCTGAGATTCGATCGTCAGTATCTCTATACCTAGTTCAATCTTATTACCAGCAAGTCTCTTTACTTGTTCCGTAATACATCATCCCGTGACTAACTCATTAGTCATTTGCTTGCAAGGCTTATTATGATGTGTATTACCGAGAGGGCCCTGAGATACCTCTCTGATACTCGGAGCGACAAATCTTAATCTCGATTCACGCCAACAACAAAACACCTTCAGAGATACCTATAGAGCATCTTTATAATCACCAAGTTATGTTGTGACATCTGATAGAACACAAGGTATTCCTCCGGTATCTGGGAGTTGCATGATCTCGTTGTCAAAGGAATATGTATTTGACATCAAGAAAACAATAGAAATAAACTGTACAATCAAATGCTAAGCTAACGGATGGGTCTTGTCCATCACATCATTCTCTTGATGATGTGATCACATTATCAATTGACAACTCATGTCCATGGTTAGGAAACCTTAACCATCTTCGATTAACGAGCTAGTCTAGTAGAGGCTTACTAGGGCACGGTATTTCCTTATGTATTCACACATGTATTTAGGTTTCCGGTCAATGTAATTCTAGCATGAATAATAAACCTTTATCATGATTAAGGAAATATAATAATAACCGTTGTATTATTGTCTCTAGAGCATATTTCCATCAGTCTCCCACTAGCACCAGAGTCAATAATCTAGTTCACATCTGTCAGATTACGGTCTCCGCAAACCCAAGAAGTTCGAACACAGGGGCATGAACGAAGATCTATCCCGCTCACGTCTACCTAGCACCACGCCCTCGCCCGATAGTGAGATTCAAGCAAGCAACAAGTAAAAGCACACACGAGTTTACCCAGGTTCAGGCCACCTTGCGGTGTAAAACCCTACGTCCTGCTTGAGTGGATTAGCCTCAGGAGGGCTTGAGTATGAGCAAGTAAAGTGGTTCTTGAGCTCAGGAGGAGAGCTCAAGAGGGTTAGGAGGCAAGTGTTCTTGCTCCTTGAAGTGAAGGTGGGGTGTTCGAGATGAGGTCAATCTCGGTTTCTCAGATCCATCACCTATGGAGACCCTAGCTACTTATATAGGCGGCCAGGGTCCTCTTCCCCCGAAATGTTTAGGCGGGAGGGGATCCCACAACGGCCATTTTGAGTGGGAACACAAGGACATTCCTATCCTGACAAAAGTGGTCTTCGCGTGCAAAGATATTAGACGATGACGCGGTGGTGGGCTCGGTGGTGACATCCTCCCTGTCGTCCTTGCGGTCTTCAGTCTTGTTGCACCGAAGGGAAAACCTGCGCCTGCATTGTCTCGTTTGCACCAAAATGACAACTGCGCCGCTGGCACGCACTGGCACGTGCTGGCACGTTGCGTCACTGCCTCCTCCTGAGGCAGGCTTGGCCTTGAGTTCTCCGCCCATCCGGAGTAGCCTAGCCGAGGATGCTCCTGAGAGGGTCTTGGTGTCGTTCTCCTCGGGAGGCTTAGCCCCCTCGCGAGGGTCTTGAGCAGCTGGTCGATCAGCTGGGCCGTACCAGGCCGTAGTAGGAGCACGTCGCGGGCCACGGGTAGGCAAGTCTGGGTACCCTGGTTCCCAGGACGCTGACAGTAGCCCCCGGGCCCAAGGCGCGCGCGGAGTTGGCTTCGGGGCGAAGCCTTAGTCGAGGACGAAGCGCTGCGGGCCCCAAAAGACTGCGGGCCAGGCTGGCGTACGACGGTTGGATGGGACGTGGCGTATCCACTTCCCACACAGTCTTGGTGACCATGCGACTTGACAAAAGGGACTGTCTTCGCGGCAGAGGGGTTATCGCTTCCTTTCCTTCCTGCTCAGATCCCCTTCTCCTTCGCCCCCAGCCTTCCCAAATGACCTGCATCCTCCAGCGCCTTCAGCAATGGTGAAGAAAGGCAAGGGTGCCGTGCAGGCATCCGGATCTGCTTCCTCCCCCGAGGTGGCGCTCGTGGAGTCCACCATCACCGAGGAGGGGGGCTACGCGAAGGTCCGGTCTTTCTTGTCGAGCGACCACAACGAGCATGGCCCAACAAAGATTTGGGTTGGGTCCACCGCGGTGCAGACCTTGCCGAAGTCTTGCTGCACCTTCTTCCTCCTCAGCATCTCCGTCGGGCTCGTGCCGCCCTTCTCGGAGTTCTTCTACACCATCCTGAATCACTACCAGGTGCACGCCCTCCACATCTAGCCTCGCTCCATCTTCGTCCTGTCGCTCTTCACCTTTTACCGCGAGGCGTGTGTGGGGGTGAAACCGACTGTCGCCCTCTTCCACCACTTCTTCTCCATGCGGCGGTATTGACGAGGGTCCGTGCTCGGGCTGCGTCTCCTTCGTCTTCCAGCGCCAGGCTTGTAGGCTGATGACAGCCGGGAAGAATATAGACACCCACCGGAAGAGGTGGGTCTATCTGGATGCCCAGCGTATTCACCCACTTCTGACGCTGCCTATCGCCCGTTCGGAGAAATGCGCATGCTGGAGCTACGCAAAGCTCAACGACCCCCTTGCCGAGCCTGTCTTGGCAATGATCGAGGCCGACTTGGGCTTGAGGCTTGAAGGGGCCCGGATTGGGAAGGAGTTCTTGAGGTAGCGGCTGGCGCCGCTCCAGGCACACTCGCGCCCCATGTGGGAGCTGATTAGAGACGATGACAGGCTTCGGCTGCGCTCGGGGACGCTGGCCGAGGTCGAGCTGGGCCTCTTCTTGAATGCTCTCCTAGGGATGGTTCCTGAGGACCTCTTGGGGTCCCATCTGCCACTGTACCGCCATCTTGACAAGTCCGAGCTGCTGAAGGCCATGTCAGGCTTTGGGGTGCCCGAATCTGCTCTGCCCACGGTCGATGTGTCCTCCGGTGTCGAGGAGGGGGTTGACGAGGAGGAGGACTCGGAGGAGATTCTGGGCGACGGGGACCGGGTTGACGAGGAGGACACCTCTGAGGCCTCTGCTGAGGAAGTGGCGCCAGGCGCAGACGCTGCTGGGCGGCCCTAGGCAACCACTTCACGTCGATCCGGGTGTGCTGCACCCTGAGGCAGTGATGCGGCGACCCCGCTGAGGAGCGCCGCACCAATGAAGCCAGTGGCCGCAGCCGCGCCCAAGTTCGTGGCCTCGCGCCTTGCCAACATATGGACTGCTGGCGTGCCCGTGGCACCGGCGGCCGCGGCCAGCCTACTGATGAAGTGGAGGGCGCGCCTCGCCTCCGATGAGTAAGTGTGCAGTCTCCCATCATTCCTTGATCGTTGTGTTCTTGACATATTTCTCTTGGCGCAACAGCCTAGGTGGCGTGATGAAGAAGGCGAAGGGGGAGGCCACGTCACGATGCCCCGCTCCACCTGCAGCTGTTGTCGTCGCGGAGAAGGGTGGCGCAGCCTTGTGTGCCTCGGCCAGCTCCGCTGTCGAGCACCCGGTGGCGGTGTCGCGTGAGGGCGTCGTCGCTGCTTGCGAGGCCGCGGTGGCTCCTGCTCCCTCCGCTCCAGTGAGGGGAGCCAGAGCCCCCGAGCCCCTGGTCGAGCAGGCGATCGTGGTGGCACCCATCCGCCAGCCGGTGCAGCCTGGCCCTGAGACCCTGGAGGCCGCTTCCGTTGCGCTGGGTCGGCTCCGCGTCGATCTTCTGGTTCGTGATGGCCGCGTGATGGAAGGACGCACGAGCCAGATCTCTAGGTGGCTCCTGGCAGAGCAGTCTGCTCGGGCCTCCTAGAGCCAGGCCTCAGCGACCGCCACCAAGGGTCAGGAGGAGGTCGCGGCACCCGCGCGGGCATGCAACGTCGCGCCAGCCGATGCAGTATCCTCCGAGAAGCGTTGCCACGAGGTGGAGAGCAAGCTGAAGGCCCTTCGCGAGGAAGGCACTAGGCGCGCCCTGGAGCTCGAAAGGTTCGAGAAGGAGCTCGACGCCCGGAAGGCTGAGACGTCTCAGCTGCAGCAGGAGAAGCTCGTTGATCACGCGAGCCTGGAGAAGCTGAAGGCTGAGGCCGAGCAGGCGAAGGCGACCCAAGCTGCGCGCGACTCCTAGCAGAGGGCCAAGGAAGACACCCTCGCGGCCTTGGCAGTAGTGGGTCGCAAGGCCCTCGCCACCTTCGAGATCGAGGCCCGCACGACGCTGCAAATTGCCTACTGGGATGGGTTCGAGAAGCCGCTAGCCACCCCGGAGGATGGCTCTGCCGGGCTCCTTACCGCGCACGTGAAGGCCCTACGTGAGGTTGCGGCCGCGATCGGCCAGTTAGCAGACATCGAGAGTCACACGCTCCTTACCTTGGCCCTGACGCGGGTGTGCGGCCACCTCTGTCTCCGCGACCCAACCCTTGACCTGGCCTTGCTGTCCGAGCCCGTGACCGCGAGCATAGAGGGTGCGGCTGCCGAGGCCCTGGAGGAGAAGGTCAAGGGGCTGGTGGAGGCGTTCCTCCGAGTCGCTGCAGCCGCGGCCGAGGAGGCGGAGGCTGGTGATGCAAGTGCCTCGAGGAGGCGTAAGGGCTCGCTTGAATTTGGAGAACTTGATGTTATTGTAATAACTAGGCTTGAACTTGGTGATTTCTATGCTTGCTTCCTTTCATGTTTGCTTAGGTGCTCTGCGTTGGCAGGGCTCAACCCCGCGCATACCTCGATCGCCATTGAGCCCTCCGGGTCACCGGGGTTATTGTAATAACTAGGCTCAAGGGATGAGGGGCTACGTGGCTAGTGAGGCCCCTGCGTTGCGATGCCCAGGGGTCCCCCTTAATGCTCAAGTGATCCCGTTTGCATTCTGCGTCGGCAGGGCCCAGCCCCGCGCATACCTCGACCGCCGTTGAGCACCGGGCTGAAGGAGTGAGGGGCTACGTGACTGGTGAGGCCCCTAGGCCATGATGCCCAGTGGTCCCCCTTGATGTGTGAACAGCTCTCATGAGGGAGAACGAGCCCCATACCTTGCTCACGAGCCTTCGCCTATGATGGGGGCGCAAGAAAGCCAGGTGTCTGGGCACCTAGTAGGGTGGCGTCTACCAGGCGTGACCTGAGTATAGCCCCCATGTCTAACCCCCTCGCGACACCCATCTAAGGAGAAGCTGTGAGCGTCGTGAGTTGAAAAGCTCCCTGAGGTTAGTGCGACCGCTGGGGGCCGCCCTCAGTTTTTTATAACTAGCATGGAGCATAGAGCTACCACACTTGCGCGGAGTGTGGGCATAACCGTGCCTCGGTCGTAGCGGCCAGCATGGAGCTTGGTGCTTCCACTGGTTCATGGGCAAAACCGCTCCTCGGTTGGTTCTGCCAGCGCGGAGCATGGTACTTCCACCGGACCGTGGGAGGGAGCCTCCCACCGGGAGAGACTCTGGTGCGTGTACAACCCCGTCCTGTCACGTGGCTTGCATGGCAAGACAGCCAAGGTGTATATGGGCTCTCATCAGGACAAGCTGAACGACTCTGAGGAAGTTCTCGTGAGCTTATGCATCACCCACGAGACCGTACCCTGAGGCGGGTTGCGCCTGAGTCTTCTTCTGCAAAATGTGAAAAGAGATGTGTTATGTCGACCTGCGCCGAGTGCATCTCTAGAGGGCAACGCATCAGAAGGGCGCAGCACCAACAACCCCAGGCGGTGACTTTAGCAGGACCGACCCGTAAACAGAGCTCAGCCGCTGGATTTACCAACGCTGCAGGGATGGACCCGAGCACAGATGCCGTGCCCAGTCTTCTCATGCAACAGTCCAACAAAATGGCAACCAGCGCGCGGTTCCCTCATGTGCGAGGCACTTGCCACGGGCCCCCACTTACCCATCCACGATTAGCCCATGCGAGAACAAGGCAAAAAGGACCACGGGAGGTGATGTCACAGGAATGGCTCGCAAGGCAGAGCTCAGCCCTTGGATTTATCGACGCTGCAGGGACGGACCCAAGCACAGACGTCGTGCCAGTCCTTAATCATGGGGCGGTCACAGGCGGGATCGCAAGGGCTCATGACCTTAGTGGTTGTGAGGACGCCAAGCATATAGATAATGCAAGTAGGGAGAAATAACTAGCCTTTATTTATGCACAAAAGAGACAGCCGTGGGGGTGAGCCCCCAGCAGCACTAGGATGATGCAGCCCGGGGGGCGCCCTCGATTGAATACCTGAGACATCACCTGATACTTGTCGTCGAAGAAGAGTTGGGGTAGCTGAAGACGCGAGTTGTGGGGGTCGCTCCTGAGGATCGCCGGGCTCCTGAGGCCCACGGGCTCCGGAGGCCCTCAGTGGTCACGATGGTTCGCTCCTGCTCTGTCAGGACCGCCTGCCACTGAGCCTCCTGAGCCCCCAAATCCCACCGTGTGAGGTATTGGAAAGTGGCAGCTGTCTTGCGGAAGCCGAAGAGCGTGCGAATGTAACTGCAGGGGAGAGTCCCCCTCCAGCTGACAGCCGTGGGCCAGAAGGGCTCCAGAGAAGCGGCTCGGTTGAGGCCCGCGATGTCGACGCAGACGCGGAATTGGTTGCTCGGGTTGCGGGTAGGTGAGCTTGGTGCCGTGCGGTTGCCCCCACCGCGTATGAGCCTGGTATACTGAAGTTCCTCGGTAACCTGGTCGATGAAGTCCTGAGCCCCCAGTGATGTATGGCTCATGCTGGGCTCACAGAAACGCGCATCGAGACACGCCTGCAGGTGGTGCTCGAACACCTCCCTCGTGACGCTGGTCAGACCAGAGGCACTCCAGAGGAGAGCCCCCGAGCCCGTCCAGAGAGGGGCGTCGGGCACTCCTCCCTATGCGAGGGTGGAGGGAGCCTCATGAGCAGGCGCGGGACCCGAGGCTGTGCTGTCAGGAGCCCTTGCGTCCTGAGGTCCGTTTGCGGGCAGGTGCTTCTTTTTCTCGGGGGCAGTCTGTAGGGCGAAGACGGCTTCATCTCCGTCGGAGCTCTCGACCGTTGCAGTCTGGTAGGCACGCTACAGGGAACGCACTGCTTCCTTCTCGTCGCAGGCAATCGAGATGACCCCGCCACTCCCGAGCATCTTGAGGACGTTGTAGTCGTGATGGGTCGCTGCCATGAACTTGGCAAGGGTCGGATACCCTAGGATGGCGTTGTACGGGAGGTGAATGTTGGCGACATCGAAGTCGATGAGCTCTGTGTGATAGTTGTCGCGATCGCTGAAGGTGACGGGGAGGCGGACCTGCCCCATCGGGAGTGTGGAGCCATCTGTGACTCCGTAGAACGGCTTGGTTGGATGCAGCTGATCGTAGGGGAATTGGAGCATCTCGAAGGTCTGGACGGAGAGGACGTTGAGGCCTGCTCCACCGTTGATGAGGGTCCTGGTCACGAGGACGTTGCTGATGGTCGGAGTGCAGAGCATCAGGAGAGTGCCTGGGGCTGCGATGCACTTGAGCTGGTCGTTGGGGTCGAAGGCGATGACCTGCTTGGTCCACCTGATGTTGCCCGTAGCGTTAGGCCTAGGGAGCGCCGCGTTCACCTCACGAGCCAACTGCTTGAAGAAGCGGTGGGAAGCCGGATCATGGGCTCCTCCCAGGATGCATGCAACCGCGGGTGGCTCCTGAAAGCCCCCTGCTTCGTCTCCCTGGCAGTCGTCGTTGTTCCTTCTTGGCGGTAATGGTAGCGAAGGAAGGCTCGCGTTGCCCTAAGGGCGACCCTCACGAGGCTGCTCCTGCCAGCGGTCTTCACGAGGTTGGTAACACCATCTTTGGCGTGAGTTCCTGCCGTCCCAGCATCCTCCACCACGGCCCCCTCCGCGGCCATAGCTGCGGTTGTCGCGTTCAGGACGCTGCCCGACGCGCCCGTCACGCATCGCTCTTAGTTCTTGGCAGTCGTTGGTGTTGTGGCTGTGAACATCGTGGAAGACGCAGTATGGACGGTTGTCTCTGGGGGCGGTCGTTGTAGCCGCAGCCAAGCTTCACCTCTGGCTCCATAGCCAGCACGGGGGTCCCTTGCGCTTTGCTTCCTTGGCCTTGGCCTTCTTGTCGTCAGCCTCCGCTTCAGGCAGCTCCAGGAGAGAGAGGCTGCCTTCCTCTGCCATGGAACACTTCACCGCGAGGTTGAACATCTCAAGGGCCGTGCATAGGTCCTCATGGATGGCGAGCTCCTCCTTCATCCGGACGTCGCGGACACCGTCGGAGAACGCCGAGTTGATGGCCTCGTCCGAGACCCTGGGGATCTTGAGGCGCACGGTGTTGAAACGCTGGATGTACTTCTGCAGGGTCTCCCCAGGTTGTTGCTTCACACGGCGCAGATCCACGGCCGCCGGGGCTCGGTCGCGGGTACCTTGGAAGTTGGCGACGAAACGCTCACGAAGCTCCCCCCAAGAGGATATGGATCTTGCAGGGAGGTTCAGGAGCCAGGAGCGAGTGCCGTCCTTGAGGGCCATGGGGAACCAGTTCGCCATGACCTGCTCGGTGCCGTTGGACGCCTTGATGCTCAGCTCGTAGATGTGGAGGAACTCTGCGGGGTCGGCGGTGCCATCTTAGTGCGGAGGCAGATCCGGCTTGAACTTGCCAGGCTAGACGAGGCGCCGCAGCTCTGGAGCTAGGGCGCGACATCCAGCCACGCTCATGATTGCAGGCGCCCCATGCGCCTGCGGTGCTGGTTCCTGGGGTACAGGCCCCACCACCCCCTGTGGTGCGCGGTTCTGGTGCTGCGGAACGGGGAGCTCGCGAGCTTCGGCCTGCGGATGCGGGACCACCTGGCAGCTCTCCTCGTCACGCGTAGGGGCCCTGTGGGGCTGCTCGCACCATGGAGCCTCGTGTCTGAGCCCGTGGCCAGCGCAGTGCAGTGGAGGTGGCGCCGGGACATTGTGGTCCATGTTCCCCACCATGAGCGACGGAGGACGGGAGGAGTGAGTCGGTGCAGGTACCAACCCGGCTGCGTTGACGAGCTCGGTGATGTGGTGCAGCCACTCGTTGTAGAGGTCGTCCGCTGGACGGTAGCGTAGGAGCTCCCGCACCATCAGTAGCGCAGGTTGTTGGTAGACTGGCCCGTGGCGGATCAGCAAGGACGACGCCGTGGTCGGTGAGGGTGATGATGTTGCCGTGTGGCCATCGCGCCGCACAGATAGCGGCAGCGACGAGTCCTGCTACTCGTGGACGGTCGGGTCGGTGGCAGCGTTGGCGACCGGCGAGTTGGGGCGGAGCGGTGCGCCAGTTCCTGCGAGCGCCATCTGAGCGACGTTGGCGGCACGGCGGCCGGCTCACGCTCGGCATGTGTCCACCATGGCGGTGAAGCGAGGTCGACGAACGAGAGCGGGACGAGGTTGTCGGAGAGGCGAGATTTCGAAACGCTCCCTACCTGGCACGCCAAATGTCGGATTACAGGCTCCGCAAACCCAAGAACTTCGAACACAGAGGCATGAACGAAGATCTCTCCCGCTCACGTCTACCTACCGCCACGCCCTCGCCCGGTGGTGAGATTTGAGCAAGCAACAAGTAAAAGTACACACGAGTTTACCCAGGTTCAGGCCACCTTGCGGTGTAAAACCCTACGTCCTGCTTGAGTGGATTAGCTTCTGGAGGGCTTGAGTATGAGCAAGTACAGTGGTTCTTGAGCTCAGGAGGAGAGCTCAAGAGGGTCAGGAGGCAAGTGTTCTTGCTCCTTGAAGTGAAGGTGGGGTGTTCGAGATGAGGTCGATCTCGGTTTCACAGATCCATCCCATGTGGAGACCCTAGCTACTTATATAGGCGGCTAGGGTCCTCTTCCACCGAAATGTTTAGGCGGGAAGGGATCCCACAACGGCCATTTTGAGCGGGAACACAAGGACGTTCCTATCCTGACAAAAGCGGTCTTCGCCTGCAAAGAGATCAGACGATGACGCGGTGGTGGGCTCGGTGGTCACATCCTCCCTGTCGTCCTTGCGGTCTTCCGTCTTGTTGCACCAAAGGGGAAACCTTTGTCTCGCCCCTCGGGAACCTGCGTCTGCGTTGTCTCTTTTGCACAAAAATGGCAACTGCGCCGCTGGCACGCGCTGGCACTCGCTGGCACGGTGCATCACTGCTTCCCCCTGAGGCAGGCCTGGCCTTGAGTTCTCCGCCCATCCGGAGTAGCCTAGCCGAGGCCGCTCCTGAGAGGGTCTTGGTGTCGTTCTCCTCGCGAAGCTTAGCCCCCTCGTGAGGGTCTTGAGCAGCTGGTTGATCAGCTGGGTCGTACCAGGCCGCAGTAGGAGCAAGTCGCGGGCCACAGGCAAGCAAGTCTGGGTACCCTGGTTCCGAGGACGCCGACAACATCGTCATGTGATTAACACCCAAAGAGTTTATTAGAGTCAATAATCTAGTTCACATCGCCATGTGATTAATATCGATAGTTCACATCTCCATGTGATTAACACTCAAGGAGTCTACTACTCAATAATCTAGTTCACATCATTATGTGGTTAACACTCAAAGTGTTCTAAGGTATGATCATGTTTTGCTTGTGAGAGAGATTTTAGTAAATGGGTCTGCAACATTCAGATGCATGTGTACTTTGCAAATTTTTGTGTCTACAATGCTCTGCATAGTGCTACTCTAGCTAATTGCTCCTACGTTCAATACGCATCCAGATTGATACTCGGAGTCATCTGGATTAGTCTCAAAGCTTGCAATGGCTTAACCCTTTACGATGAACTCTTTATCACCTCCATAACCAAGAAACATTTGCTTATTCCATTTCAGGTAATTCGGGATGTTCTTAACCGTTGTCCATTGATCCACTCCTAGATTACTTTGGTACCTCCGTGCCAAACTTATGGCAAGGCACACATCAGGTCTGGTACACAGCATAGTGTACATTATTGAACCTATGGCTGAGGCATTGGGAATGAGTTTCATTTTCTCTATATCTTCTGCAGTGGTCGGGCATTGAGTCTGACTCAATTTCACACCTTGTAACACAGGCAAAAACCATTTCTTTGACTGATCCGTTTTGAACTTCTTCAAAACTTTGTCAAGGTCTGTGCTTCGTGAAATTCCTATTAAGCGTCTTGATCTATCTCTATAGATCTTGATGCCTAATATATAACCAGCTTCACCGAGGTCTTTCATTGAAAAATTCTTATCAAAGTATCCTTTTATGCTATCCAGAAATTCTACATCATTTCCAATCAACAATATGTCATCCACATATAATATAAGAAATGCTACAGAGCTCCCACTCACTTTCTTGTAAATACAGGCTTCACCATAAGTCTGTATAAAACCATCTGCTTTAATCACCTCATCAAAGCGTATATTCCGACTCTGAGATGCTTGCACCAGTCCATAGATGGATCGCTGGAGATTGCACACTTAGTTAGCACCTTTAGGATGGACAAAACCTTCTGGTTGCATCATATACAACTCTTCTCTCAGATATCCATTAAGAAATGCAATTTTTACATCCATTTGCCAGATTTCATAATCATAAAATGCTGGAATTGCTAACATGATTCAGACGGACTTAAGCATCGCTACAAGTGAGAAAGTCTCATCATAGTCAACTCCTTGAACTTGTCGAACCTTTCGCGACAAGATAAGCTTTGTAGACAGTAACATTACCATCAGCATCAGTCTTCTTCTTGAAGATCCATTTATTCCCTATGGCTTGTCGATCATCGAGCAAGTCCACCAAAGTCCATACCAAGGTTGTCAGAATCGCGATTTCGAATCGGATCGGAGCTTCGATGGTAGGATCGCAAATCGTAGAATCTTCACTATCAGAATCGTAGAAACGTAGATTCTAAGAATTAAAATCGTAGAATCATAGGGGTTAGTTTGGATCGTAAAGTCATAGAATTGTATAACAGAATCGCGATTCTGACAACCTTAGTCCATACTTTGTTCTCATACATGGATCCTATCTCAGATTTCATGGCCTCAAGCCATTTTTTGAAATCTGGGCTCGTCATAGCTTCTTCATAGTTCAAAGGTTCGTCGTTGTCTAACAGCATGACTTCCAGGACAGGGTTACTGTACCACTCTTGTGTGATACGTGTTCTGGTCGACCTTCGAGGTTTAATAGTAACTTGATCTAAAGTTTCATGATCATTATCATTAGCTCCTTCTCTAGTTGGTATAGGCATCACGGGAATGGTTTTCTCTGACGATCTACTTTCAAATTCGAGCGAAGGAACAATTATCTCATCAAGTTCTACTTTCCTCCCACTCACTTCTTTCGAGAGAAACTCCTTCTCTAGAAAGGACCCATTCATAGCAACAAAGATCTTGCCTTCGGATCTGTGGTGGAAGGTGTACCCAATAGTTTCTTTTGGGTATCCTATGAAGACTCACTTCTCCGATTTGGGTTCGAGCTTATCAGGCTGAGGCCTTTTGACATAAGTGTCGTAACCCCAAACTTTAAAAATGACAGCTTTGGTTTCTTGCCAAACCATAGTTCATACGGTGTCGTCTCAACGGATTTTAGATGGTGCCCTATTAACGTGAATGCAGTTGTCTCTAATGCATAGCCCCCAAAATGATAAGGCAAATCGGTAAGAGACATCATAGAACGCAACATATTCATTAGAGTATGCTTACCACGTTCGGACACACCATTACACCGTGGTGTTCCAGGTGGCGTGAGTTGTGAAACTATTCCACATTGTTTTAAATGAAGTCCAAACTCGTAACTTAAATATTCGCCTCCTCTATCAAATCGTAGAAACTTTATTTTCTTGTTACGATGATTCTCTACTTCACTCTGAAATTCTTTGAACTTTTCAAATGTTTCAGACTTGTGTTTCATCAAGTAGATATACCCGTACCTACTTAAATCATTTGTGAAGGTGAGAATATAACGATTCCCACCGCGTGCTTCAACACTCATCGGACCGTATACATCAATATGTATTATTTCCGATAAGTCATTAGCTCGCTCCATTGTTCCAGAGTACGGAGCTTTAGTCATCTTGCCCATGAGGCATGGTTCGCAAGCATCAAATAATTCATAATCAAGTGATTCCAAAAGTCCATCCGCATGGAGTTTTTTATGCGCTTTACACCAATATGACCTAAATGGCAGTGCTACAAGTATGTTGCACTATCATTATCAACTTTGCATCTTTTGGCATCTATATTATGAATATGTGTATCACTATGATCGAGATTCAATAAAACCATTTACATTGGGTGTATGACCATATAAGGTTTTATTCATGCAAACAGAACAACAATTATTCTTTGACTTTAATGAATAACCGTATTGCAATAAACATGATCCAAGCTTGTTCATGCTCAACACAAACACCAAATAGCATTTATTTAGGTTCAACACTAATCCTGAAAGTATAGGGAGTGTGCGATGATGATCATATCAATCTTGGAACCACTTACAACACACATCGTCACCTCACCCTTAACTAGTCTCCGTTCATTCTGCAACTCCTGTTTTGAGTTACTAAACTTAACAATTGAACAGTATCACATACCCAGGGGCTACTATGAATACTAGTAAGGTACCACTACAAAAAAACACTTCCGTGATAATACATGTTTGTCATAGTAGGTCACGTTTTCTGTCATGCATGTACATCCATGACGATTTGATGATAGAATCAAGATAGTCATACATGTGCTATTGTAGAAGTGTTCCATGACAATACCAAAATTGTCATCATGGAAGTGTCCACTTCCATGACGATAAATGCCATGTCATGGAAGTGCTTTCGTCATGGGTAACCGACACGTGGCATCCACCGTAACGGGTCGCCGTTAACCTATTGGGTCCGGTTTTGGATCCGTTAACCTGCTAACAGCCAAGACCAATCGCGATTTTCCACATGTAAAATTCTCATTGGCCGAAGGAACCACGTGTCAGCTCCCCGTTGGCACAGATGTCACTCATCCAATGGGCGAGATGCGCCTATGATATGTTGACACGTGGACCGGCCCAAAAGTGGCCCATAAAGATTAAATGGGCTGGCCCAGCTAAAGGCCCACAAGATTTTGGAGACATAATGGGCCGACCCATTAAAGCTCCTCAAGATTTAGCAGGCCATAACGGGCCGGCCCAGCTAAAGGCCCACAAGATTTTGAAGACACTAGTGGGCCGGCCTGTTAAGAGGTTGTCATGTTTTGGGCCAAATGTCGGCCCATATTTGATCCGGTCCATTAACAGCCTGCCATGTTTTGGGCCTAATAAGGGCCATAAGAGATCCAGCCCGTTAGTAGCCTACTACGTTCTGGGCCATATTAGGGCCCATATCAGATCCGACCCTTTACGAGCCTTTCATTATTTGGGCTAAATTATGGCCCATATTAGATTCGGCCCGTCAACTGGGCGTTGTGCTTTTGGGGCCCTTGAGGCACGGTTAGGATTTTTGTTTGTTAACGGCCCATTTAATAGTATGGCCTGATATTAGTTTCAGTCTGTTAAAGGCCCGTTTAACATTTCGACCCTATATTTATATTGGCCTGCTAAAAGCCTATCATATAGTTGGGTCTAATTATGGCCCACTTTGCATCCGGCATGCTCACAGTCGATAATCTAATTTGGCCAAATAAGGACCGAGACAATTTTGGCCTATTAATGGCCTGTGATGTGATTGGCACAATCATGGGCCGGGGTCTATTTCGGCCTTCTATCGGCCGGTGAGTTGTTCGGCACGTTTTAGGCCCAACCTACTTTTCAGCTTACTAAAAGCCCATTGTATTTTCTGGCCAAAATAGGGCCAGCGGTTTACTCCGTCTCTTAAAGGCCCGAAACTACTGGTGGGCCAGTTTACATTTAGGCCTGTTAACAGACCGAGATGACTAGGCCCATGATTCGGCCCATCATACCGGCCCGATTATATACCCTAATTTTATGTTTTGGCCCTTTTACTTTAGAGCGAAGACAAGATATAATATACAGTAAAATAACTGCAGTATCGTGAATAAGAAAAAACCTAGACTACACAACAAAGAAATTACGGCATATTACATCCAATGGGCATCAAAGTTCGCCACCAGTGATAATAAAGCACAAGCAGACAACATTTTACATACACTGGGTAACAAAGACCGCCACCAGTGCAAACAAACAAACCGAAAAAATAATATACAAAACCGACAGCACTTCAATAGAGTTCAAGAAAGGTTAGCCATGCTCGGGAGCTGCAGCGCAACCAGCTGAGCAAGTTGATGAGACTGCGCTTGTTTGACGCTTATATCCTCCAACTCTTGCTGCATAGCATCAATGGACGCACTGGACTTCGCATTGATCTACCATAGAGATTGGAGTTCAAGCAGGGGTTCAGCTGAACGATGTCTTGCTGTTTGAAGTTGAGACTGAACAAGTTTAACAGATTTAGGTGGCGACTTCATCGAGCTTGTGTCACAGCTATTAGCGAGTAACTTCAATGCTACATCAAGACATGACTTTGGAGTTGTATCGCTATCTCCAAGTTGTGTTGCCTTCTTCCCTACAATATATGTTAGAAGGACAAGCAATGGGTTCGTCTCACTATCATTGTGGCAGTTCTTCCTGGGGTCAGAGGTGACACTCTGAAATAGAAACAAGCAGACAGATGAGGGCTTTTGCACATATAAGTATCAGTGTTGGCAATTCATCACATTTCTTATTAGCGAATAAAGAGACACGGTTCAAAATAGCATTAACACAATGGTATTGTTTAGGTTACGACAAGGCGGGAAATGACATTGTGAAAGAGTTGGCAGCTTCACGACACTGGATTACAGATCAAGAACTCAAGCATACATGCGGTGCTAAAGAACACATAAGTATCAATGGTTCGTGTGCTGTCAATTTATCCCATTTCATATTGCCAAATAAAGAGACGGTTTAAATAACAATAGAATAATATGACATTGTTCATAGTTAAGACATTGCAGAATATGACATTGTGCAGTAGTGGGTAATTTCACAACACCACTAGATTACGGATCAAGAATGGATGCATACATGCAGTGGAAAAGAAGATCACTTGCTCTGTATAGTTTAGTTTACATGGTATGAAGAAGAAACTTGGTTGTACAGCTAAAAACTTAAATTGAGAAGGACAAACATATGTTTAGGAACTTCATAATAAACTTTAAACATGCAATTTAATGCAAACACCAAAAATAAATAGATGTTGAAGTTATGCCTAACAAAATATACACAACAGAGTTTGAAGGCTTCAGAAGGACAAACTTACATTAGTAGTGAAGACCGGCCCTATAAAGCCCTTGTCCATGCTGATGGTGGGGCAATTCAAGAAGTTTACCACAGAATCTTCTTCATAAGCATTTCCTTTATTCTACATTTTGTTAAGAGTAAATATAGATGTGATAATATAAGAAAAAATGGAGAACATCTAAGATAAGATGAAGAGTGATGCTACATAACCAACTAGCTGTAAATGTAAGTACAACAATACAGCCAAAAGGTACTGCCAAGAGCAATGCAGAGCTAAACTTCTGTAGTACCATTGGTTTTATCCAACCTTATGGTAAGAGAAATATAGATCTGATGTGTAGAAAATGGAGGGCAAAGGAAAATAAGCTGCAGAGTTATTGTACATGAACAACTAGCTGTCTATATAAGTACACTGATAAAGGACGGCACGTACTTAGAAGAACAATGCAAAGCTAAACTATTTAATTGGCATTGGGTATATTCTAAATTATTGTTACCGTTAATACAAATGTGATAATTTTGAGCGAACAATTGATAAGCAAGCTATCATGCATACTGCTGTCACATAATGAACTAGGTATGAATGCATGTACAGTTATACAGGACAACATGTACCAATAAGAGCAAAGCAGCGAGCAGCATATTTGCGATATCATGTCATCCTTTTCAAACCGGAATTCTTCTTTGAGCAGATTTCTTGCAAAAGAAATCCGTAAGACACATGCGGAAAAGTATAAGTTCAAATTGTCATGTGATATCATAGACAATACCTCATCCTGGGAATGATACCAGTGCATATCAAGGTTTTTCCATTCAATGGCTTCTAAATTTAGCACATGAGACTTCACCGAAAATTCATTTATAGACTTGCCATCAAAGTGTGTTTTCCTCAGGTAACACCGATACTGCTGCAATGCTTCCTTGAAAAGCGCAAGCAAGCTTGGCTTGTCATGACTATGCAGATTGACCCTCGCCTACTTATAACAATGTAATGTAAATCATTGATGTGTTCAATCAGCAGAAAACAGGAAAATAATCGCCATGAATAATATCACTTACACGTAAGTGGGACAAGAAGATGTGAAAATGGTGTTTGTCTTCACTATAATCTTCCCATGATGGGAATATATGCACGTAGCTCCTAACAACATTGAAAGCATTGTCTTTTAAACAGGGAATAACTGGAATGGGGTTCCAGTCTGCAGAAACTGGTCGTCTCTACTGTTGGGATAGGTCTTCGGTCGGTGGACTTGCTGTACTTTTCGCTGGAGTGGGATTTTTCTGTGGTATGGCTGGTGCTATGGCAACTGAAATCAGCATACCTTTTGCTCGAGTGCAGGTCCTGTGTGGTGGGGCTAGTGGTGTGGACAGTGAAGTATGGGTACTGTCTGCTGGAGTCGGTCCTACGTTTTGTGTCACTGGTTGGAGAGCCAATATAAGTGGGGTGCTATCTGATTTCTCCGGCACCACCACGTTTTTCAAGGACTTTGTCGGTGCTCCTTCAGGTTCGGCAATCACCCTCTTCCTTTTTGATGTCTGATGCAAGAATAGCATTTGACTGGGAAAACATGGTATGGTGACAAATGGAATATGTATTGATAATGGATGGGCGTGGCATCTTGACATATATGATGAGTAAACTAAGCAGATGGCGGTGCATCGAAGTAGAAGAAAGGGAAGACATCTTATGCATATACGTGCAATCAATAAAACCTTGCCAAATTAGAACAGGCACCTTGAAGGGAAAATAGGATAGGCCATCTGCCTTCGACTCCTCGAGGTCAGAATAGTCATTTGGATCATATTCTGAACAAGAATCTGCAGGTGGGGAGAGTATGAGATTCATTGCATCCGTAATGCAACTCAATGCCTTGGTGCCAAATTTGTTAGTCATTGCGCTGTTCCGTGATATTCTTTTGATGCATGCATTCTCATATTAATTGTGATTACATACAATATCTGAAAGCATGAAAACATAAATAGTAGTGAGATTATCTTTGTAATGCAGAGGATATTCTAATATAATAGGGGCTCCCTGTAAACCCTTGTGTGCTATCACTGGATTCTGATGGGAGAGCCATGTGTGATGTAATATGGTGCGTGCATTAATATAATCTGGCACAACTACACAAAAAATAGGCTTCCTATTGAGAGCTCTAGAAGTAAGGATAGTCGGTAGATGATAGGTTCATAATATACTGTATAGAAAGTTTATTTCCAAACCATGAGAACAAGAGCACACAGCAACTAGGTAGATCATAGTGTACTCCCTCCGTTTGGAATTACTTGTCTCGGAAATGAATGTATCTAGAATTAAAATACATCTAGATGCATCCATTTCTGCGACAAGTAATTCCGAACGGAGGGAGTAGATAATAGGGGTACACTATACCCAGCATAAATAAATCGGGAAAGTGGAACTGGCTGGAAAATGTGGTGTTGTATTGCCGCTACTAATTGAAAGCCTATCGATCACCTACAGGCCAGCTCTATCAGCTATTGATTGCATATGTCCCTGCTCCCCTTCCTCACAAGGAACATACTTTACTTACTGAATAAAGAATAACAAAAGAGGAACATGCTAAAGAATAGAAGAGGAAGCATATTATTGAGATTCTGCTTCTTTCTATACAATGTTGGTTGCCCACTCATGATGAATCACAGCGCCCAAAGAAATGTAATTCCCTGTTGTCTCTCTATATGTGGCCACATGCATTTGGAAAATCAAGTGGGAGCATTAGCTGACAAATTAAATGCGTGTATGTTAACTAATATCAGTATCATATCACAATTCGTATTTGAAGAAGTAAGCCTTGGACTTATGATTGGTGTGTCGTTTGGCTTCAAGAGTGGACTGTTGCTAGTGCGACACAAAACACCAACACAGATCATAGTGTAGATATAACAGGAAAACCGTAAGCATCACAAGTAAAGTCAGGAAAGTGGAACTTGCTGGAAAATATGGGCTACTAATGCTGGTACGACTAGAAAGGCTTCGGAAAATAGCTCCCTTCAACTGAAGGTGCGGTACTGTTAATATCAGTGTAACTCTCAAAGGCGACACAGCTCCCCGCATTTTCTTGCTAATCTTATAGGATTCAAGTGGGCAGGCCACTACAATTCCTGTTCCTATGTTTTCAAAATCCTACAAATCAAAGAGGCCCGAAGAGTTGAAAGTGTCCATCCCAACCAACCGAATAGACGTGTACACTACAAATGTCCCTGCTCCTCTTCACAACAAGGAATATATTGTACTGTACTATTATACTCCCTCTGTTCCAAAATATAAATCTTTGTAGAGATTTCCGTGATGGATCACATACAGATGTATATAGATACATTTTAGATTGTAAATTCACTCATTTTGCTCCATATATAGTCCATGATGGAATCTATACAAAGACTTGTATTTAGGAACAGAGAGAGTACTTATTAAAGAAGAATAGAAGAGGAACATGCTATAGAAGAGCAAGCAGATTTAGGATAATAAAACGTTTGTTGCATAGTGCCCACACCTGATGAACCAGAGCACATTAAGAATGCAACTCCCTATTGTCTCTCTATATGTGGCGCATGTGCTTTTCAAAAGTAAAGTGGGAACATCAGCTGACCAATTAAACATTATCTATTTTAGTAATATCAGCATCAAATCAGACTCGTATTTCAGCAACAAGTTTGGAATTATTAGTGGCACGTTGTTTAGCTAGATGGATTGAGGAGAAGTGGTAAGCATCTACGATGATGGTACTGAATATAATGAATGTCTGCATACAAGTCGCGTGACTTTCTTCATTTGGGTCAGTCCACCAGTTCAGGAGGTTCCTACGTCTCCTAACCCTTCTTCCTCCCCTATGATTGTTCCCTTACGAAACACAACACGGGCCGCCGGTTGAACCACCGGCCCCGACCCCCTGCCCTCCCCTGAACCGCCCCCTACGCCATTGTTTAGCTTGTGTGGAATATAAAAGGGGAAAATCATAAGAATTGCGAGTATAGTGTTGATCGTGCCATGGCGGATCTGAAGGTGCAAACCGGACAAAGGCAACTTCGCAACCAAGTAACTAACAAGTAAGATCCTAAGTGATGGACAAGAAATCACAGTAAAGCAGTGGAGATCTGTTTTCTTGCAACGATAAATAAGTTGAGGAGATACAAAAGAGTACCGCCTCTGGTGCGGTGCCGTGTATGCATTTGCTGAGAATTTGAAGGTTCTGTGATAGCAATGGCTGTCGGTGGCGTGGAAGCAGGGAGGGAAGATGATGGCGGCGGGGGAAATATCCCGGCGCGTTGGACGAGACGGTCGTAGGAGCAGCGCTGGCAAGGTGGATGACGGCAGGGATGAAGCAAGAGGACGGGAGGTAAGGATCCAGCTGGTCCGAAGCCGTGGATGAGAGAGGTCGATCTCTTGTAATGCACGACGGCGTCAGGGTATTAGCTCCGGCATGGTGGAGGAGGACGGCGGTGGATGGGGTGGCGGACGGAGGAGGTTGGGGTGGAGAGGGTGTTTTGGCGCCCACGGAGTACGAATGGGGAAATAGAGGGAGAGAGGTAGGGGGAACCATGTTTTGGGACACGCTTGTCTCAAATGAGGGGAAAGTTACCAACTTATCCCCCATTTAAAATTTGAGATATCACAGGAATATTGGGCTGCTGGGGATAGGACGATAATCTTGCATACACCGAATATTTGCCGCCAGAGATTTTTGCCGAGGAGAATTTGTTTTGGCGCCCACCGTGTATGAATCCGGGGAGGTGAGAGGCGGAGGCGGTTATGTCACGTTTGAATGAAATTACAAGCCTACCCCTATCAAAACCTATAGAAATCGAGCCGATAGGCTTTGCATGTCAGGGATAGGCTGTAATTTCCATCTCGCGGATTTTGGTTTTAGGTGGTTGCTGCGAGTTTCCCCGCTTCGTTCAATTTTTCGAAGAAAAAGAGTGCACGTTACCATGCCAACTCACTTCGAATCCATTTTTTTTCGGGCGGAATCCAGTTTGTATTCGAGTACAAATCTGTATACATCAATTTTTTATATATACTTTCAAAGCACAACAAAGAATTTTTCTCCTTTATATATAAAATATGATTTACAAATGCAATGATGTCAAAATCACAAGGTTGAATTCAAGTTTTTTAAACCTAATTATGTTCAACTTTGAATTTAAAATTTTGAAACAAATTATGTTCAGCTCGAATGTATGGATCGGTAATATCAATATAGTGAATAACATACGCGCGAGAAAATTCAAATTAGTATGCATGTTTGATAGATAAATTTTGCTTCGAACGTGAATTACATGTACGATAATCTGGAATTCAAATTTTTGAATCCCTTTCATGTTGACATCTTCTATACACACAACTAAATATTTGAATCTTGTTTCATGCCCATCTCTCTCCAGGTCTCTCTCACGTGATCCTTCATGTAGCTACCACTCTCCTTTCTCCATGTCACCTGCACGCTGAGTACATGCTTCTCCCTTTTTTGCAAACATTCTCTCTATCTTCATAGATTACACGGTTTTCATTATCTCTCATGTCTCTAGCGTTCTCTAGTATCATTATAGCCACCTAAGCTTTCCTTTTCACCACCACACACGCACTCTCATTCGTCTTTCACTTTGCCTTCCTCTCTAGGGTTCTCATATAGATCGGATGACCTATATTGCCTCTTGCTATCACTACCTCGTACCAATCAAGGAGCTCTAAAGCATGCTGAGCTGGCCGGGCGGGATCACTAGCTTCCGGTAATATGTGCTTGTCACTTCACTCGAGCCTTGAGAGAATCCGCCAAAGCCTATATCTACAAAAACGAAAGAGAAAGAAATAAGCAAATCTGAATAAGTTGATAGGAGGGAGTGCGGTGTTCTATTCAAGATTTCTCTCAAGCCTAAACCTTCAAAGCTAACTAGTAGGCTTTGGATCCATGGCTCTGACCTGGTGGAAGGTACTCTCCAGTAGCAAAAGTGAGTTCTACGAAAAACAGTGATTCTGCTTTCCTCCGCAATTTCGCCCATAGTAAGAAAAGGTAAGGTTGCGTAAGATATGGGAACTCGTAACCGACTATCGAACACAACTGAGAGTTCACTACTGGTCAAGTACACCAATTCCGCTCATGTTAAACTTACTGGAAAAAACTCTAGTAAAATGGTAAGATGAATCAGTCAAAGGCAATTCAATATCCAAATCATCATAACAAGAATAGGGCCTCGATCAGAGCATATACTACCAGATAGAGAGCGAGGCAGATGGAGGGGATTATGGTTCCAATTTGTTGGCAGGTGCTTTCGCTGTAAAAGAAAAGGAACTTTTCAAGAGTTTCGATGAATTGAAAACCGGTTCTGCTTCGCTCTTGCTTCGTGGTCTTGAGCAAGGAACTACTCAGATTCGCACCCTGATGTTTATTGGAAGGAAAAGCCAGAAAGCAAAGAGGTTTGGTTTACGTATGGTGGAAGGTTACATTTTCCAGTCGGAACGACGGAGCTCTAAATAAAAGGTATGAAATCCAATCCCTTATCTTTCTTAAGCGTAGGGATGAAAGCCAAGAATGAAGTCGTCTCATCTCGTATGGTAGCCTATTCTTTACCTCTCGTTCCAGGGTTGGATGCAACATTTCTATGTTATAGATAGGTGAGTTGAGCAATACTTGTTTTCGAGGATTTCCACAAGTCCGTCCGAGTTGAGGGGCTAGGGCTTGAATCCGGTCGGTTGTCCGACAGTGCCGTAGTTGAATAAGCATTTCCTTTATTTACTTCTAGAAGGACTCGAAGTGAGACCAGAGAGAGAAGAGTTTTCCCGCAAACCATAGCGACTAGCTAGTCTCAAAACAAAAGAGTTCTTTTTACAGTAGCGGGGTTGGGAAAGTAAGGAAAGTCAAGCCCGATGATTCTGTGGGAAGGGACGGATTTAGAATTCCTTTTTCCTTCCTTTTTATGCCACCTCCTCCCAATCCTTGAAGATATGAAGCAATATTTTATTAAGACTAAGTGAAGGTTGGTATGGCCCAATCCCATCATTTAAATGAGAGTGGATCGAGGGAATGGAATCTAGACTATAGATTGAACTAGAAGAAAAATGCAATCTATTCATTCATTCATCTTATCTTCCATTTTAGAAAGTAGCAAGCAGCGAATAAAACGGCTGCAGCAAGAAGTTTCGCACTCTAACTCGAAACGGATTTCGCGCATTGAAAGTATCATCCCTTGCTTTGTTCTAACCACCCTTCCTTTAAGTTTCAGTATTCGAAACTCTTCCTAGAATTAGATTGTTTATTTAGTATAGAATAGGAGAAGAAGGGCTTCATTGCCCCCAGTATTCCCGCATGTAGCTTTGAAAAGGGCGAGGTGTTGTTCAGGGTTCCCTACCCCATTCAACATTTTGCATTTTGGCGCAGTATAGTATACCCCTTCCTTGGGGTACGGTACCATATCAAATTCACTAGGGCCTCTTTCCTCTCTTTTTGTTGGCAACCCCTGTCAATGTATGTTTGATTTGGGAGGCTACCAATTCTGGAATTTCTTCTCGAGACATCCCCGTCAGTCAACTTCTCTTCGGGATGGGTCGTTGGTCTTTGTGGGAGATAATGTGTCAGCCGTGGTAGAAGTTGCTCCCTGAGTAGGCATGGGCGCCCGCCTAGATGAAGGGATTTTCTCATCTTGAGGTGTCGGGAGGAGTAAAGGAGATTGACTCTTCTCTGTCATTAGCCTTTTTATTGACATTAGCTCTTTATATAGTCAATTTATTGGAGGAGTATCGTATCGGTAGGCACAGATCATTGGTATTGGATGTATCGTTAGGTTGTGCCGAGTCAAATCAGCGGAGCTTATTTTTTTCCGTTGCAGAAAAGAGATCCCTTACCCTTTCTTTAGAAAATGATGAATATGAAGTCCGGGAGGCTGCGGGTACTATGGATCCTCTGACTCCCAATCGGGTTACCTTCCTGGGTCTCGCCGGTGTTGCCTGTAGGTCGTGATGTGCCTCGAGATGGCCGTCTCCTGTCCCCCTGCTCGTAGGGAATCCGCTCCTGGGGCGTCGCTCTGCTGCGTCTGGCCCGTCCTCTAGGCACCTTTGGAGGGCGGGGAGTGTGACAATGTACACGCTTCCCTTTACTCCATAGGGCCTTTTCCTCAGTTGCAGGGTTTGGTGGCCCGAAATTGACTTGGCTTCGCCAAAAGGCCTCATCTCCAAAGCCCGGCTCGCGAGGCGTTCCTCTCGCTGTAGGGCGGAGCCCCCTCGCCTCGCTCTTGTGACATGCTATGTTTCCCTTCTTCCATTCTCAAGTCAAGGGTGAGTCCCATGCGTCAGTTTGTGGATCGCGGTCTCACGCACTAATCCCTACAGGTGCCCATAGTAGGCCGGCCACCCTACCTAAACCAATCATCATATCGGTCCCTAGGCCCCATTGCTGGAAAGGCTCGGCTTCAAAACCGTACGTGGAGCTTCCGCCTCATGCGGCTCCTCTAGGGATGGGGGTAGGCCCAGCCCAGGCTTGTGCGGTTAAAGTTGCTGTACACGACCTCAGTTGAGCATTCAGTTAGAGGCGGCGATCGCAGGTTCGCCGGAGGAGAGGGTGTTGCGAGCAAGATTGCACAAACAAAGCCCTCCTGCCCGCAGCCCTATTCTAGAAATTAGGCTGGCTACGTTACTTATAACCGCAGAACGAGCAATGAATCCCCAACGACAAACGAACAAGGGGCGGGGCATTTTCGGGGAGTAGCCCCCTTCAGAAGAAACTTCCTGGCACATACATTAAGGGAGCCATCGAAAGGTGACTGAAACACCTGAAACGGGGACTACCCGAGCTAATGATAGAGGCAAGAACACTTTCCGGCCAAGTCCCATTAATTGATCATAACGATATCGTGGAAATGCTGCACGGACCCATATATATAGAAACAGAAAAAGAAGAACCTTGATACTAAACCAGATCGAACAAGGGATCTTCTTGGAAATGGGAAGATCTAGGATAGGCAGCCAACCTCCTGGAAAGAGCGATGTGCTCAGACCGGGTGAGTAGGGATGCAGCTCCGTGGACCGCTCGTCGGGCCTGATAGGTGGTGGTATCATACCCTTCTCAAAGGAACCGTACGTGAGACTCTCGCCTCATACGGCTCCGTCCTGGAATCTGGACCCCCCTTTTCCTTTGACCAACGGGTCCTCGAACCCATGGGGGTTACGAATCATTCATTCATTGATTGATTCAAGGTAGCTTTAGCCATTGTGGGTAGAAGCTAGTCGCCAGAAGCGAAGCAGCGATCTTCCGGGCCGGAAAGGTTCTATTTTTCTGACGCGTAAGCTACCGCAAAATAAATGAAGGAAAAAGGCCTCGGGATTAGAAAGACTAAAGAGGCATGGAGGGCCGACTACAAGACTACGACTACAATACAAGCCATGAGCGATAGCGAAGCCTTCAGCCTTTTTTTTTCGAAAGCCCCACAACTAGCTATCTTATAGCAGATAAGGCAAGCCTACTCAACTAATCTCATGTAAACGCTTGTTCGCTAAAATCCAAATAGAAAAAGACAACTACTTATTAAACATGTAGTTGAGTGCTCCGTCGTTGTTCGGATCTTGACCGAGTCCGAGCTTCGCAAGCTCTATGCTGTTTGGGAACTCAGCAAGGGTCTTACCACCTTCTTGATTGACTATATTTGAGTCTTTGGGGTACTTTAGGATTATATTCCGCGCCGAAGATTTGTGCTTGTGGGCTAGGGTGAATATAGCGGACCAGCGGATCTGGTAGTTGAGAATCGTTCGGACTTGGTAAAGGTTGTCGCAGCACCTGTAGTAGGACAGAGGACTTATCGCGATGCCCGCGGACCAATTTACTATGTCTTTGTCGCTGACGTTGGTCAAAGAGGCCACGTGGATTGGCCTGGGTCTTCTTCGGCTAATGAGACCTCGATCCCGAAGCCTTCGGAGTATCTTTTTGATAGGCGCCTCTATCTGTATGGGGAATTCGCTGCTGAAAGATCCCGCCCAGTGTCCCCTTCCTTCCCCCGCCGCCTTCCGACCAAAGGGAGTATACAATTTCTTCTTCAGGACACTCATGCCCGATCGTGAGACTGCCTGTTGAACGCCTGATGGCACCTTGCTCTGACCTGAGCTATGCAACAACGAGATCCCCCTCGATCTTTGCCGGATGTGCTTGACGGTCCCCCATAATACGCTAACTTGGGGACTTTTTAGTCCATCTTTTCCAAGAGTCTCCGCTAGTTGAACCGCGTCCAGTAGACGACCTCTTCCGCTCATCCCCTTCGTCAGCTCTTTGATAGGGATACTATAACCTAGGTCCCTAAACTTGGAATGGATGGCGGAGCGTAGGTGGCAGGCAGTTATATGGATATGGTGCTTTACCCGTAGACGCTTCTCCAGCTCTCGCAAGAATTGTATGGGAGTCGTCCTCGGGGGGACTTCCCGAATGACCGTACCAGGGAATTCTACCGTACTCCGTGCAGCTATGGTTGTTGATCCTGCGGAGCCTACCCAAAGGTTCAGACCGGATTGTAGGAAGTGGGTGATACGTTTTTGTATTTCTATGAGAAGAAATACGGCACCCATGATTCCCAGTAGTAAGTCGTCGGCATATCGCGCGTAACAAATCCTTATTAATAAGGAATGGCTTTTAAAGGGGGCCAGCTTACGGGCCAGGCCTCTCTCTGACCTGATAACTAGTATCGCCTCCCCGCCCAGCTCTATCAGCAGGCCCCTTCTTTTGCAATACTTAAGAAGGTCTCTCATGGCCAAATTCTTATTAAAGCCTTCTCTACCATTGAATTCGGCCTTCGGGTCAACCCAGTGGCTTCTATGAGGAAGGCGGTGCAAAGGAGGCTCGAGGGCTTGTTAAGGAAGGCGGCTAGGGCCGCTGAAGGGGGGAAAACGAAAGGCGTTTTCTGGTCTCCCCTTCGCCTGGGGGTGCTTGTGGGGGGGGGGGGTGTGCCACGACGAAACAAGGGAATGAAAGGTCGCTTTGCGTTGGATGCTCTTTACCCTCCCCACTATGAGGGCTCTGTTGTCTTGGGGAGCGTTGAAGCTTGCTTCTTTTCCATACTTTTCTTGGTCATCAATACGACGACCTATTCTTAATAGAACCGATCTTATTTTCACTACAAGAGGAATTTCGTGCTTCTGCCGGATCCTCCCTATCTCCTGATCGAGCTTGTGTAGGTAGATATTGCCTGGTAGGGCCGATAGTAGTACACTGTTTGGGATGGAGTCAGGGCCCTTCTCACCCCCTACGAGTCGTCCAGCGGAAAACTTTTTCTGAGTGGGGTAAAAGAACTTGGAATCGTCGATCTCTTCCTTCAAGATTGAGATGAATCGATGTCGGTCGATGGTGTGAAAACACTTCCTGATGTCGAATTCCAAAAACCAGCGAGAGGTTCCCCACTCTTCTTTGATCCGTCTGAGGGCCGAGTGGCAGCCTCGACCCGAGCGTAAGTGCGATGTGTCTGGAAACTCGGGATCATAAATGGATTCGGGTACCATTCTGATCGCCTCTTTCATGATCTTTTCTATGGGTAGAACTACTGTGAGCGGTCTAAACTTCGACCCTTCTTTCTTTCTTCATTTAAAAAAGGGGGAGCAAAGCCTGTTTTTTGCTCCCTCAATTGATAGATCAGGGCCCCTCCTGCCGGCCCGAACGAAAGGCTCTTTAAGGAAGTAGTCCCATCACTCTCGGGCCCGGCACCAACCAAGAGGAGGCGGGGCTCTCTCCAATCATTCCGAAGAGCCGAGATCTCGTAAAGGAAAAATTAGCTAGCTCAGCAGGTTTGGACCCGGGTGAATCAGTTCAGTGAAGGAAGGGAGCCTAAACTTAAGGCTTTTCCAAGCCTTGCCGATAGGCGCCTCATGGCTCGCTCAGTTCGCTCGCGGAGTTCTTAGATCAGTAGATCTGGATAGAGTCTCGCTCATAAAGGAAGAGTAGCGCGCTAGCGCGGCTCGCTTCGCTTTTCGACGCGGAGCTCGCTGCTGTCTTTTTAGCTTAAAAACTACAGGGCGTGCGTTAGCTCTACGGCTTTTCAGCCTCCCTTTGCTGGTTCCGAACTATCACTGATCCCAGAGATCAACCTTCAAACCTTTTTCTTTGAATCTCAGGAAGGCTTCCTCGGGGAGAAAGCTGGTTGGGGAACTGCTAAACGACCTAAAAGAAAAAGAGGAGACTGACTCTGACCTTTCAAAGCCCTATCTCATCTGGTTGATAGTAGAAGGTACGTACGATGATACCATGGACATAAACGAGGTCGAGCATATCTTTAATGATTTCAAACTAAAGCGTACCTAAAGCCTGCCCTGGATATGAAAAAGGGATTTGAGCCAGAAGAAGATGAGGATCTATCACCAGATGAGGAAATGGAAACAACTAAGTATTAGTTAGGTTTAGGTTCAGGAAATGGAAATGGTAACAGCGGCCCAAAAATGGTAAGGTTTTCTTTTCAAAGAAAAAGGAACGCAAAAGTTTTGCGAAATCCTTATCTTTCGGCTTTTTAAAGAAGATAGGCCATTACAAAAACAAGGTATAACAGTCGACTTTCCTATCAGGATTTTACAACCTGAATACCAAGGGACCACTATTAGAAGAGAGCATAATAAGTAAATGCCGACGCCATCTTTGACTTTTTGGATGGTCGGCGGCGCCATAAACTCGATAACCAGCACCGCGGAGTCAAGAAATTCAACTAAATAGAATCCTAAAACAATCTTATTCCAGCACACACGGGACCCACAGCAATGAAATTCACACAAGCGGCAATCATCCGAGCAGAGAATGGAGAAGGGAAATATACTTGAAATTGTTTTTTTCCGAATGAGAAAGCCTTTGGCAAACTCCTTGCAAATCTGTTTTTGCCGGGCACAATAGACATATCTGCTCAGTCACAACATAAGGAACCCCCAATGTTCCTCAAAGCCTACCCGGCCTGACAGCTTTAGTTGAATGATCTGATCCCGAAGCAAGCTTTCTACTTAAATTGCTATGACTGGCCAACTAAAGATAGGACTACCTATCTTGATGCTTTGAATCTGTATTCAGAGCTTTTTTCCAACTACCGGGACTACTAATTTCAAGTACAAAGCTCTCCTATGAATATGCTACTGCTCTTACTTTCTACCTGAATCCGAGCATTGAAGCAAGCTCTTTATCGCGCCATAACTGAGTCTCTCCTTGCAGCTCTGACCAATCCACCCGTCATTGCAAATAACTGCTCCTTACTCTTTGATTGTATGTCCATTTTTGCTTGATGTCCGGCTCACCGGATCTGGTACATGAAAAAGCCATTCCTTTTCGCTTTCCTTCAACCACTCAGTATACTTTTTTACTGGAAGAGTCAAGCGAAAGCAATTAGTTTAGAAGGAAGAGGAAGACCTAGGGGGCTTACGTCCTCATTTCACTCTTTTTGACAATTGACAGGGTAGCCCGGAGGTCAGATGAAGGGTCTTCCCCATAAAGATAGATTAGTACTTGGAAGCGAAGGGCAGGAACGAACGGAATCAATGTGTTCCAATTTATTCGGAGTAAGGACAGCAGCTGAGAAGGGACAAAAAAATAGCGTAGACAAAAGGTAGGACCAGATCATGCGAAGAGCTCTTCGCCCTATTGATTAGGAATCTCGATCAGAAACCACCAGGCCATGTCTCCCGATAAAAGATGATCCCCACAATGGATGTCAGGCCTTGGCTTTATAAAATTTGATTGGATCCGCACTAGAGGATAAGAATACAGATAGGCTGACTAAGAAGATCTTCAAATTGTCTTACCTGAAAAGATGAGTTATTCAAAGGAATACCTGAAGAATAGAATAGAATAGAATAGAATAAACACATGGCACAGCTGGGTGCTAGAATAGTAGTTGATAGAAGTTCTAGTCACTTAAAAAAAATAACCACTGCTTCACTTAATTTGATCGTAGAAGATAAGCAAGCGGGTTCGGGCAGTTAGTCCTATTTGAAGGTAAGAAGTTCGGGTAGTAAGGGCTAGGTTTATATAGGGGCTATATTTTTGATAAACATATGGTCTTGCTCATTTCTCATCAAGGAATGGAGATTGGGTTGGTGTTTGGAAGGGGTATTCAGTAAACTGACCTTGGCCAGCAAGCAGAAAAAGGACTGACGTCTTGGGGCGCGCTAGCGCGCGTACTCTTCTTCTGCGAGACTCCATCCAAATCCACCACTTACTTGTTGGTTGGTGGTCCATTCTGTTATCTTAGACTATGCTGCCTTCTTCAATTCCATTCTTCGTCTCCCTAGTCGAAGTCTTCTTGCTGGCCTAACCCAACATGCATTTTAGAGTGTCGTGCCAGGGCGATAGGCGCTCCGCCAGTCACGCATGATCGCCAGAGCCTTTCTTGGCTATGTAAATATAGGGCCGGAATAAGTGCAAGATCCTCAACAAAATGGATTAAGGTGGGCTTCGGATTTTTCATAATTTTTTTCTATCTTTTCATCAAGTTCTTGTTTGATCTGCCGCTATTATCACAATATCCCTCCTTTTAGGGTTAATGCTATCAATGGTGAATCGATCATTCGCTATCCTTTTTTTTATAAGAGCTTTTTTGAATGGAAGAAAAGTAATGAAACCCGCGATGGCTACTGAATAACCTCCTTTGATTTTTTTTATAATAAACCCTTTGACCTTTTTCTTCGTTCGCCAAATCTTCTTCAGTTCTATCCAAGCTCGGTTTTGTCTGAATCTTTGTGGAAGAAGAAGCGGTTTGCCAGCCGCTACATCCAGGGATCCCACAAAATCATTAAACCTGGCGGCTGCTCGCTCTTTGATCAGTGATTCACCGGCCACTAGATCGATGAAGAATCTCTCAAAAATCCGCTTTTTGATCAGTGATTCACCAGCCACTACATTCTTGGATCCCACCTTATTCTCAAACCTGGTGGCTCGCTTGATTGGCAGTCCTGTAAGCTCATCTTGCATACAAATTTTTGGGATACCAGGGCCTGCATCCACCAAGAACATTTCTTCCCTTAAGCGTAAGAGTAAAACTGAAGATTGTGAGGCGTTTCCACTACATAATAAGAAACTAGAATTAGATCTTGGAAATGATCGACTCCAATAGATGCTCATCATAAGCTTTTTTTTCCTCCTATTCCTATTGATCAGAAGTATCCAGCAGCGCCACGCCAGAGTGACTTCCGAAGCGCTACGGACGGGACGAAATCCGGCAGCCAGTTGCTGGCTCTGAATAACCAGCCCAGCAAGAAGCTAAATTCTTCCATAACATAACATAACGGGGCGGGGTTGCGCGCGAGCCGAGTGACGTAGGTGCACAAGAGTACTTCGCGCCACAACCATCTCTTTTTTATAGGTTCTACGGACCGATGCCTCCTGCTTCATCTGGTAAAAAAGAGTCATAGATATGCCTATAATTAGAAGGAAGAACCGCCATAAAAATCTTCCTTGTGTATCGTCTGTAGCGGAACTATGAACGGGAGCTAGCAATCCGGACCGTATTGAAAAGGTTCCTAAGACACAGCATGGAAGAGTCAAAATATTCAGAAGCGAGGTCCAAGAATGAAGAAGGGGTAGAATTACTGAATGAATACGAGCTGTGGCTAATACCCGAGGCATAAAAGACGCATTTTCTACGGGATCCCGAAACCACCAGCCACCCCGACCTAATTCATGATGAGCCCACCAACTTCTTGGCGAGATGCCTACGGTTAAAAACAACCAACATGTCAAGATCCAAATTCGAATTGGTTCCTGGTCCTGGTCAGAGACCACCGTGTTCGCGCCGGCGGTCCAACAAAGAGGTGAAGTAGTGGTGTCTTTCTTTCCATTATGAACGACACGCTTCGCCTGCTCCCTCCCCGTGTCCATTAGCGCTCCTGTCCAGAGCGAAGAGAAGGCGAAAAAGCGCCGCCGAAGCAGCATGAGCAGGCTTCTATTGCTACGCAACAATAGAGCAGGCGCGCCGCCCACTAAATGTTTGAATGATCGGGTAAAGAGCGAGCTTCTTATATGGGATCCGACGCATCCAGCAGAGCGAAGCAGCGTTCCATTCTTTTCGGCGGCATCCTTCAGCATTGGCGGCGAGTGGAGTGCCACAATCCCATTCATCATTTTTGATCTACATAACCCAAAGCCCATAGCACTGGCGACATCTCCGGCATAAATGCAAGGAGGATGTATAGCTGATATAGGATCTTGTGGAACTGGATTTGATTCTGCAAGCGGTTCGGTACGAACGAAGAAATTTTGAACAAAAGGATCGGAACTCGCTGATAGGAAAGGAGAGAAAAACAAAGCAATGCCAAGAGCTCCGTCAATCTGCTGTTCATCGATAGACGAAGCTCTCTCTTTTTCATCTCGTGCCAGATGTAACAAAAGATTAGTCCTTTTTCCTTCTCGCGAACCACGGGAGCGCCCAGCGCCCAGAAGAGCAAAGCTCATTTTCAAAACAGGGTCAAGCGGCGCATTAAAAAGGGCTGGCCCGTTAAAAGGACGCTTACTTTGCGAACGAAGTTCAGAATCAACAAGGGTTCTCCGAACGAAGGGAGTGTACAACTGGGGCGCAGCCCCACTTTTTTGTTGGAGAGATAGAATGGAGTTCTTCACGAAGTTCGAGACAAAGGAAAAAATCAAAGTTTCTCTATAGCCTCTTCGTTTTGAGACATTATGGCTTTGGGGTTGACCCCGGTAACAAAAAAGGAATCCATAAAAACTTGGGATCCAACACCATGATAAAATACTACCCTCATGATTAGACCATGTCCCTGAGATTTGATAAAAAAAAAGGTGCATTAGCGGTTAATACGTTGTAATTAGATAAGTTATTTGGAATATGACGGAACGAAAGACCAAGGAAAGGAAGAAGAATGCACCAAAATGCAAGTGCTGCACCAAACGCTGGTGGTTGTTTCTTGTTGTAAGTGAATGCAACGAAAAGACCCGGAAATAACGAATAATGAGAAAATTCATTTATAGACATTTCGTGCTCATTTCCAAATTTCTGCTTAGTTATTCCCATCATCCGGTAACCACAGGATGATCCCAATCTCCTTTTAGTAATAGATCTTTTTGATATGTCTCAGTCTCAGCGGCAAGGAAGAGAAAATGCATCGAGTCGTTTATCAAGAAAGTGGACGAGCATGGTGGTCCCTATATCTCTGAGGGGTGTACCACTTTTTTTTTCAAGTCAGCTTAAGAGGTTCAAAAGAGAAAGCCACTCTCCTTATTCTTGGCTAGTGGAATGGAAGCAAGACTCTTTCCTATCCACTTTGCCGAGGGGAGAGAACTAAAAGATAACTCAAGCTAGACAGAAAGGTGCAAAAGTCCACAGTTTCTTAAGGATCCTGTAAGCAAGTAGGTTAAGATTGTCATTTAGCTTCAATTTCTTTAGTCTCACAAGCGGGTCCGCATGCAACAAAAGAAATTGTATTTGCCTACTACTCCGACCTTGCCCTGAAAGGATAAGGAAATTGGATAAGAGCGAGAGCTAGACTGACTGTTGGTCCAATGCTAGTGGAGGATTCAGACTGAGGACCCCCTGTGGCGGCTACTCATAAGAAGATGAAGGATTGAAAGAGGACTGATCACCCCTCTGATTTGTTCTCTTTTAATAGAAAGAAAAAGCCTTCTCTCAGACTTAAAGGTAAATGAAAGCGGGATTTTTTTTTCTCTCCTCTAAGCTAGCAGCAAGTCAAGTTATCTGAGAATGCTGCCCCCAATCCGTAGCTGAGGACGAACTCAACTCATAAGCTTTTTTTGAACCAAGCACCTGTTGTAGAAATGAAAAACCACCCACTAGCAGAGGCTGGAACAACCCATAGAAGTGTAGGGGCTGCTTCAACCAGGCGTACCCGTATCCATTGATTTACCTCCTCTAGAGAGTATCGAACTTTGTGACAAATAGGTTCTAGTTACACTCCTTAACTCCCTATTCGCGAGATATAAAAGCTAGCTAGTAAGAAGACTTTCCCTTCTTTTCTGGGAGGGTGAGAACTTGAAAGACTGGCAGAGAAAAGGAAGAAAAGCGGCTAATGCTATCTAAACGATTATTTCAAAGTTTACCAAGTTCGATCGTTCACGAGACAGGGGACTCTTTTAAATAAGACAGTGTATGGCTGCGAATAAGTCTATTCGGCAAGTCATAGAGAAGGACTGGATATAAGCTATTCCCCGGTTCTTCATTGGATCCTTTTAGTTTAATATTACTTTTTGGAAGCAATCTCATAATAATATGTATTAGGGACAGCATTTAGGATAGCAAAAGCATTTTTGGAGCAAGAGGGATTACCTTCCAGATTCTTTTGTGATACCCTCTGTGTCGCCTTCTCCTGGATGGTCAGCCCAGTGTCCTGAATCCTTGAGCTCTGCCTCAGCCGTTGCCTTGCCTTGCCTCTTGCTCCATGAGACTAATAAAACACTTTCTAATCTGTCTCATAACCTGACTAGACTACTCTGTTTTTCAATCAGTTGAGTGCCGGATAGGGGTAAAACTGACTCATTTGGCCTTTCCGCTAGTCTTTTATATACTCGAAAGCCGTTTGCACGAGAAAAAGAACGGAGCTGAGCTAGAGGAACAGGTTTTGGGTTTAGCTGTAGCTGAGGATAACTTATTTTAGGAATGTTTTGGATCACATCGACATCCATTGGTGTAAAATATGCTTTGAGCTTTGGCATGTCCCACGTCCATGCACTCTGGTCGATATAGTCACTAACCAAGCACGGCGCATCGTCCACAAGACGTGTCACCGACCGGAGCAAGCCATCTCGGGGGATCCTGTTGTCCCTCGATGCATCCGTGCTCTCCCCCGTACCAATGCGGCAGATAAGGAGTATTAATTGACTGCGCCCCGTTAGAGGAAGAGATGGCTAGGACAATAGCATACTTGTCTTAGAGGAACGGAGAGAAACCGGCTGCAGGCGTGAAGCCGAGGCCTGATATACTATCTAAATAAGTCATACAAGAAGAAGTCGGTAGCTTAAGAAGGAGACATACCATACTAGGTTCGATAAGAACCCAACTTGATCTTGATTCGGCAGATCAACGAATTAGAACTAGCTTGCTTCGAGAAAGAGTTTACCGAGCTTCCTCCCCTAATCTTAATGGACCACTCAACTGTATATCTTGTGCTTGATCGGTCGGATCAGAGGCCTTCAGTTCCAGCCGGATTTCCCTTGTGACATTATTGAAGAAGCAGCAGCTGAGCTGTGATCACGTTGTTGTTCTGATACATGCATGCTTGTCTAACCTCTCTCTTGAACTTGTGCATGTCTGCTTCGTCTTTCTTGATCGGTTCCTCGTGTTGCATACAATGAAGTGGTGTCATGTGACGCTGGGCATAATCTCTGAAAACTCCTGACTGGTTCGGTGTGGTTTTGTTTATTCAACACCAATTGCCTTAGCTTTCTTTTTCTGAAGGAGACAGAGAAGAGAGTAGCTAGATTTCTTTTTCTATTTTGATTTACAAATGGTCCGGTTTTATTTCAAAATGGTCCGTACTTTTCGATCTTTGGGCTTATTAAGCTTAAGAATCTTACTTAATAGGAGAAAATAGCCTCCTAAACATATGGCTAGCAACTGGTTCACCAGGAGTACGCAAGAAAGGCAAAAGCACTACAAATTATTGATTTAGGAATGGGAATGGGCTAGAACCCTGGGTTCTTCCTTATATAATTAATGGTCTTTTCATTCTAATACTCTATCCGAGAGTTCTCAGTATTTAGCAAAGCTGTTCCTATCTAACGGATAAAAACTGGATCAAATGACAAAGACATTGTTTGTGGAGAAAGAGGTGGCTTTTCCCGGATGAAATGAAACATTTGATTTGTGTAACAGGAGAAAGATTTCCCACTCCTTAGCCATAAAGATATGTGGCCATGAAAAAGGGAGGGGATTCAGTGGAACAGGATTGGCCGGGCGGTAGAGTCGTGGAAACACTTGTTGATTCCTATTTTGGACCCTAGCTCCATGGAACAATATGCTACTGCGGAAACATGGAAGAATTGCAATCTTAGATCAAAACACTATGTGTGGAAAGCTTGATAAGGGTCAGTTACTTGTACATTTGATTAGTATGAGCCACTCACATCGTTTTTTAAGGATAGGTGGGAGTAGGACCCTACAATAAAGAGCAGATAGCCCACATGAATCATGGGAATAACAATACGAGGCCTTTGACGAGTAAAGGAGAAATGCAAGATTTGGATCCGCGATTTCAACAAGTAGTTCGTGCTTCGTCGGCAGGGGAGACTATAGGCCATGAAAACCCACCCCTGGTATCTCCACCTGTGGATTGAGAGTCAAAAAGTGTGAATTTCGTATGTCCCGCTGGCACACGATTTCGATTACTTTTCTTGTTTCCCGTTTCGGAGATCCGATAATGGAATGCTAAATCGATATCTGGGGTCGAGCCAGGGTACTTATCCTCCCGTCTATAAATCAATGACCAATAAAAGACCAAAGCGGTGATAAATCAAGGGGCGGACAGGAGCAGCATCGTAGCTAGGAACAGGTGCTGCACCGTAGCTAGTAGGAAGAAGTACATCATAGCTACATTCCCCATAGGGTTGGCGCCCCTCTTCTCCAATACAAATTGAATCATAGCAAGGGCTAAGCTATCTTAAAACCTACTATCAATCTGTTTATAGAACTCAATACTACTATCCATGAGATCATCATAACAAAAACTAGAATTGCCCAGCGAAATAGGAATAGAAAGAAATCCAGGGTAACTTGTATCATGAGATGGGTCCATTCCAATTGGAATTCCGTACGGCTACAACTCTTTTTAAACGAGTCGAAGTCCAGTCTTGTCACTTTCCCATCATCCCTTTCCGCATCGTCCTTCTCTATTGGGGGCTCCCAACACCTCAGCCACACATCTTTTTCGTTCGCTCCCCATTTTATTCTCTAAGGAACCCTCTCCTTAATGAGCGTAGATTGATGGAGATGGCTTTTGTACCGGTCAATCTTTATATCCTTTCTGGCATAGTTTTGTAAAAGATCGGCAGGTGATCCGTCCTTTCTCCTCTGCCGTGGTTCATGCATTCTTCCTTTTTTGAAAGCGGATAGGGATCGGGTGAATTAGAGAATAGACAGACGTCCGTTGGCATTTCAGCCTTTCTTCTCCTTTCAGGGCCTATCCGAAAGAGAATCCAGTACCTCTTAGTCCTAAATATCAGAATAGGACGCGCAACAACGGAACAACAAGAGCAAGACCGCACCAAACTAAATCACAGTAGAAGTTATGGCCACTCAGGCTGGACCAAAACAGCAAGCGGAAGGTCTCCGAAAGTCCTACATTAGCACCAAGCCATCCCCCAAGGGAGGGTATAACGGAGTGTGGGAAAATCCAGTTGCTAACGCTCCCGGCTGTGGGTTCTTCACAATTAGCAGGGCTTCTATTCTAGTACAGAGATCACCACTTGTTATGCCAGGGTCTCCTTTTTCGAGTTGGTTACTGTCTTGTTGAGCAACGTTTTCCCGGCAATCTCCGCTTATTAGGGTGGCCTCTAACAGGTCGGGAGAGTACTAAAAATCTGGCTCATACGCCTCGCAAGATTGAACATCTGCGAAAGTCGTCTCGAAGCTCTGACTCTCGAGAGAAAGTCTTGCCTACCAGTGACTTATTTTACTGAATAAGAATGCCTACTGTACTAGCTTCTTTCTTGACTCCATTAACTCAGTTTACAGAAAGGAATCC